>JASDFA010000007.1:80677500-81365000 GCA_035772735.1 Datura wrightii | reverse complement strand
TATTTGACAAACCTCTACATATGCAAACATGAGATATAGTTAGAATAAGTTCAAGTATTGTTCTAAAATTTCTTTTCAAGTGATGCTATAAGAGAAGGAAAATTGCTAGGCAACTATTCATTTTGTTTTTCTTAAATTAATTTTAGTCTTTTGTCCCACATAATTTATCTCTACCCTCATATTCAAGGTAGAAGTATTTACAATTCTCTTGTCAAAATTGACGATGGTGTTCATTTTAAATTGAATATTAAAAAAAAAATGGTAGATGAACTGCGGGGAGAATTTTTTTTTATATGCACTTATATTCTAGAATGCATGATTCAAAATTTAATTTATTGTCTAATTTGGTGTTGCATGCTCACACAAAATGCATCGATGTTAACTTATTATCGTGTCATATTTAATAATACGATTATATATGTAATAGATAATTCAACTAATATTTTCTGTCAAATTCACAGATGAAAAGATTCATGGGTTTGACAATGATCTACTAGCCATCCTAATAAAGACATATGTAAATAGAATTTCCTTACAATTTTTACTACTTACTAATTTCATCCGACAACAACTTCTTGATATGTATAGGGCTGTAGTAAAAATACGGAGGTTACAATATCTTAAAGATAGGAGTACAAATTTTATGACTTGAAGTATTTATAATCATATGCGATATTGCTAATATTTACATTTAAATTATGTATTGAGTTGAAATATTAGACAAGCTGAATGTTTAATATATTAGAAGAATCTCTAATATTTTAATTTTTTTTTTACTAATTAGAATAAAATACACGTGCAATGCATGTGTTTGTAAACTAGTATATATATAAGAACCCAATAGTTCATCATTAATTTCACTTAGATAACGATAATATTTTTTCTCTAACAAAATAAGAAATATTTTTATTTCTTAGTAGGCTTTTGGACATGCGATTTCATGTCGCGATTTGAAATTATGAGATGAAATCAGCGTTTGGACATGCTATTTAATCTCATAATTTTAAATCATGTGAGATGAAATCTCAAATTCTTCAAAAAACTTGATTTGAGATTTCATTTCATGAGATGGAATTTTCCAAAATGTAAAATTTAACCCATAAGTTTATATTTTATAAAAAAAAAGTCCACCATTTTATATATACCAATTATATTTACCAATAATTTATTTAATAAATGTAAACAATGTTTGCCAACTATTATATTGGATACAAAATAGTTTGTCAACCTTTGCCTGTCCTATGTGGGAGGATTATATTAAAGAGTATTACACTGCAACTTATGTTTAATTTTAATTTTTGTTGAACTAAAGTTCGATTTTTAAGTTATATTTTTTTAAGAATGGCTTTGTGATAGTGTATTATATTTCATTATGAATTTTTACTTATTTGGTAAGATTGTATAAGAATTTGCGCAATTTGAATAGTTTTTACAACTTATAGGGTTCTTATGTTTATGAGGAAAAAATACAACTTAAAAATTTCAAATTGCATGTCCAAACAAAACTTCAAACTTTATCTTATATAATTCCATATCATGATTTCATCTCGCATGGCCAAACATGCCCTTAATCTTTTTTTGAATTGAAAAAGGATAAACATTTGCTAATATGATCCTTGGTTTTAAAGCTAAGATACAAAAATCACAATACTATAAAATATGAAAATTTGTTACATTGCTTCAAATCACAATATATCTTTAAAATATTCAATAAAAATATTATTGATCATTTTATTTTAATTTTAACTTTAAAAAGAGAAATATATTAATAAATGCTTATCCTATTTCAATTCATTTGAAATAAAAGTATTTTTTATTTATTGGAATTATTTTAATCATTATTTAAATAAAATTTGATGATAAAGTTACTATGACTAATATATATGACCTATATTATCGATTTAAAAAGTAAACATAATTATTATATTTTAATTAATAAAATGAGATAATAAAGAAAAAGATTATTTCTCACTTTCTTATTAGTTAAAGAAATTTTAAAAGAAAAAAAATAAGAAAAAGGTTCTTTAAAAATAATATTTTATTAGAAAAAGAAAAGAAATAAAATTTATTAGGAAAATGATATTTTTGACCAAAAAGTAACAATAAAGGCATTTTTGAATCAAACTATTAATAGCAAAGGTATTTTTAAACCGAGTTATCGACAATAAAAGCATTTTTGCACCGAATTATAAAATGACATTTTTGTTCAACTTCATATAATTTAAGAACATTTTTAACTCTTTTTCATCTATTTTAAATTAATCTGCGTGAGCTAATATGACCGATTAAAAGTTATAATATTGTCCAGAAAATTTTTAAGATATTACTGTATGCAAGTTAAATTTATTTATCTGTCATAAGTACTCTTCAAGTTGTTGTATCAAGTTTTGCTCTTGAATAAAATACCAAAGCAAATTTTAGAATCATAATTACTGGTATTTCTTACATCATGCATTTCAATTTATGTAAATTTATTTGACTGGGTACATAAATTTTTTTTTAAAATCAGAATTTGTGCCATGTTGTGTTGCTATAAAAGCTTGCTATTAAAGATAAAATGAAAAGTTCAAATTAAATTATATTTAAATTTAAAAAGAAATCATTCTTTTCTAAATTAATTTAAAAAAATAATAAATTCACATAAATTGAAACAAATCATTCTTTTCTAAATTAATTTAAAAAAATAATAAATTCACATAAATTGAAACAAACAATGTAATCGATAAGTGAACTTTAATGTGCTTATGGCATTCAAGCTTAAACCCATTTAATCTTTGGTTTCTCCAACATCTTCAGTTCATACTAGTGGAAATACCAGGGTATAGAAATCCTGGTAAAGAAAAGGCTACAACTTTGATATCCTAATCAATTATTAAAGTAAATGCCTTGGTGGATGAATAGGTTGAGGATGGTTAGATTTTCAAATAAAGCAAAAGGTTTGTTGATCTAACATCAATCATTTACAAATGGTATCATTGACTTTTTCATGTTTCCCATCCTCTAAATCTTTCCCTTTTTTCTTTTCTTCCATTTGGAGCTCTCTGCAGCAGTATTGTCTCATAGTTTTTAACATAGGAGTAATATACATGATCTCTTGCATAGCATGTTCTCAAAATTCTTACCCAAACACTTGAATGCAAACCAAGGATGCCCCGACATTACAGAGAATTGTTCAAAGAACTGACAAAACACAATGTCACATCATTTTAGAAAAGGAAAAAAATATGTTCAATTGAGATATAAAAGAGTGCTAAGATCCAACATTAAACAAAGTCCTTCAGCTAGATTAAAAATCATTCTCCCTTCTGTTCATCTAACATAAGGTGTTAAAATAACATATTATGGCAAAACCAGCAGAGCAATTCCACCAACACAGATACATTTGTGAATGTGAAGCTATTGAACCTATAATGTTTTTGCCACCTATTATGTCAAAAGAGATATTATCATTAAATACATTGCACATATATTGGGGGACACTCACATAAAACTTTAACCTAGTTTCTTTGTTTTCCTTTTTTTTCTTTTGGGGGGGGGGGGGGGGGGGGGGGGGAGACTGCTGAAGCTAATGCAAGGTTTCCCATAATATGCAGCGTTAACTCTATTGATGTACTGACCTCCCTAATAAATGTATCTAACAGTTTTAGTACCTACAGCGAGCCTGTTGCTACAAAATTTCAACTCTATACATAGAGACAAGTCGAGCTAGACCAGTTCCATCCTCACAGCAGCCACTCATTGAGTGGGATGATATCGAAGATGCTGCTCGTAAAAGTTTATCAGCTGCAAAAAGAAAGCAAAAAGTAATTCAATCAATGTTATAATATATAACACACAGAGATTAAATCACATTAACCTATTCAGTTTTGTTACAATTAAATAAACTTTTCCTATATTACTTCACATTCCAGTAGATTAATATTTTTTTATCAATAACACATAAAATGACTATCATCAAACCTTAAATGACAAAGAACGAACATATTTTTTATTTTGAATTAATTAAGATTCATAAAGGCATTTTCAGTGAAAGTGATGATTCCCAGAAAGTTGATAGTAATAATAAGTTACATATCAAAGCCACAAAAGTATTATCTCAACTGCACTAATATTTTTTAACAAAACAGCATATTTCTTTTCGAACGTTTTTTACATAAGCTCATGCACAGAGGTCCTTGGGGATGATATATTAAGAGAAGAGGTAGGTGTAGCTTTGAAACACCAGAGAAGGTCCCTATAAATAATCAACAAGCATTTATGATGATGAAAGTATTAATAGGAGAAAGAAGAACAGCTACCAAAAGTGGATTATTAATCTTCAGAAACTTGTTATCCACCATAACATCCTTTCCATCGGACCTGCAGGAAGTCATACCAAAATCCCATCATATACCCTAAAATCTTAAAAAAGATACACCAAAATAAGATCAAGCTGACAACATAGAACTAGATCATAAAGTGACAAGGTAGCTGCCTATCCAAGGAACTAGGCACTAATGCAAGTATTCAACTAGGTAAAAGCTGATTAAGCTGATGAGAATTGTCAAACCATGAGTGAAAAGGAAGAGACGTGGATGTAATCAAACTGATAACACCTACATGCATTGCCCATCCAAGAAGACGCCTACATGCATACATAATATTGCTGCATCATAATAGACACAATTATCACAAAAGTCACATTAAGTTTCATATTTGGAATACTCTATGTGAAGATATGGCACCTGGGCCTAACACAACCCAAGAGTTAGTTCATGAGGGGAGGATTGCTCAAATCCATATAAACAAACTGTCAATCCATTTCCCAACCGATGTGGGACTGTAATCTACTCTAACATCCCCCTTCACGCCCATGACTAACTAGAGCATGGATCAGAAGCCCAAACAGGGATGGACCTGGCTCTGATACCATGGAAAGATATGACACCTGAACTTAACTCAACCCCAAAAGTTAGCTCATGAGAGGAGGATTGCTAAGTCCATATAAACAAACCGTCAATCCATTCCCCAACCAATGTGGGACTCTGACCCACTCTAACACTCAAAAACCCAATTACAGTATAAGCAACCTACATACTAAAGGGAGCAAAACAAAACACAAAATCTTGAGGGCAGTTAGCTCATCCCGATCACAGGAGGGTTTCTTTCTTATATAACTTCTGGGGGAACAAGTAACCAAAAGAAAGCATATAAGAAATGAGAATGCAAGGCAAAGGAGAGCTTGAACCTTATTGATCCCAACTTCCATCAAAGTTTCTCAAGATTTTTCTTTGAAATGATGGAACAAAAACAAACAGACAATCAAAAAACATAAATATAGAAAGGAGAAGCAGTTCGTAAGATTCAGATATACTCTTCAAGTAAAATGTTCATCAAACCCTGCTCAGCCCCTTGAACCTTCTCCATTCACTCTTGATTACTAATTCTCTAACCCACACACTGTACAAATCAAAACACTCATCAACCACCGCCAAGCCACCATCACCATGCCCAACACAAGTGCCAATGGAAAATTGATACTTTACCTGAAAAACAATACATCAACTTCCATTCCCTTCTTTTTCCGTATTTGGATGGATTCTGCTGTTGGCACTGGTTTCTGTGGTTTTGAAATGCAGAGGTGGTGGTGTTTCTGGCTGGAATCAGGCTAGTTACTCCAGACATTTCAAGTTGTGAAATTGTAGTCAGTAGTGGGTGGGAGCAATTAAAGTATGTATTTATGAGCATGAGCTGGACTAAGGGAGCTAAGATGAGCATTTATGCAAAATAGGCTTGTAGGTATACACTGTTAAGAGAAACTTTGACATATTATAAATGCCATTCCTACTTTTTTCTGAAAAAAAGGATGAGATGAGTTTATAATATAAATGAGGAAATAACTTCAAAGGTTTTTACAAAATAAAGTACTAACCCAAAGATCATTGTAACCATGACTCTATTAAGGAGATTCATATCATTGGGACAGTCTTCCACCACTATGTTTTCTTTTTCCTTTGTCTGCCGTTGCTCCAACAATGTAGCAGTTCTTTGGTGTTACTTGTGACAACTCATTTTAGGTTTACCAAGTTGAGAAATATGAGCCAGAGTAGAGCTGTTGCTTTGGAATGAATGAATAAATGGCTTATGGTTTCTGCATCCTCCCTACATGCCATTTGCTACATAGAAAGACACCCTTTTTGAAAGGTATTCATGAGTCAGGCAAGCATTATTGGCTACTAACCAATAGCAGCAAGCAACTATATATGGTGCAGCAGGCAACTATATAAGGTGCTCCCGCTTTTCCACATCTGCCAAGGCCAGAACCTAGAACTTTGTTGGTTGTGTGACTGAGTATAGGTCTAGTAGCAAGACTTCGCACTAAAATGATCCTTGCTACGTTGCTTCCATTTGGCAAGGTTCAAAAAGATTAAGCAAATCTGTTACTTTTCTAGCTTCCCAATCATTGAGATTCCTTCTGAAAGTGAAGTTCCAAGTGTATTGGTGTCTATAGTTAGCTACTGTGGCATCAGGCTGATTTGACAATCTGTATGAATGGCCATATTCACTTCACTACTTCCTGGGATTTCATGTTTGTCAAGGAATACAGTTGTTCCTTATTGGATATGTAAGTGTTTTCAAATGGGTTTATAATGTCCTAGACCGCTCCGCCTAGAGCCTTTGGTTGGATGCTCAAATTCTTTTATACAGTATTAGATCCAAAATTTGGTAAATCCATTTCACAATCATCTTTCTATACTTATCATATTTCCCTGAACTTCTCGCTCAACTCGACTTATCGAGCCTCTGAACTTCTCTCATTTGTCTCTTAATTTAGCCCATTGATCCAAGAACTTTGCTCATGTCTACTCCCTATTGAACCTACTCTCTCTCATTTTCCTGCTCCAGATCCACTCTCAGCCAGTGGTGGAGCCAAGACTTCACAACAAGGGATTCAAAAAATACTTTAATGTCATACCTAAGACTTGACCCAATGACGTAAAGCACTTTTTCAACCCCTTTGCCACTAGACTAAAATTTTCCCAAATGTCAAAGCGGTTCAATAGTTCATAGAAAACCAAAACAGAGTTATTTATCTTATTGGCACAAAACAATTTTCTGGCGATGGGAATTCAATTGAACTCTTTTGCCTCCCTTTAGCATCGCCCCTGCCCTCAACATGTTGATTAGTAGCTGGTCCGTGAGGATAATAAGCCACAGTGGGACTGAGACACGACCCAAGCTCCTTGGGAGGCGGTAGTGGGGAATTTTACGAAATGGGCGAAAGCTTGACGGAGCAATGCCGCGTGAAGGTAGAAAGCCCACGAGTCGTGAACTTTTCCCACAGAAGAAGCAATGACAATATTTGGGGAATAAGCATCGGCTAACTATGTTATAGCAACCGCAGTAATACAGAGGATGCAAGCGTTATCTAGAATAATTGGGCGTAAAGCATCTGTAAGTGGCTTTCTAAGTCAGCTGTCAAATCCCAACGCTCATCCTCAAACAGGTGGTTGATACTACCAAGCTGGAGTAAGGTAACGATAGAGGGAATTTTCGATGGAGCAGTGAAATGTGTAGAGATTGAAAAGAACACCAACGATTAAAACACCCTGCTGGCCCGACACTAACACTGAGAGACGAAAGCTATTGGACTGAATGGGATTAGATACCCTAGTAGTCCTAGCTGTAAACGACGGATACTAGGTGTTGTGCATATCTACCCATGCAGTGTTGTAGCTAACATGTTAAATATCCTGCCTGGAGAGTACGTTCGCAAGAGTGAAACTCAAATAAATTGACGAGGGCCCCCACAAGCGGTGGAGCTAGGAATGATCAATTGATAAAGGGAAATCACTTCTTAATCACTAAGTGTAGCAAAACAAGCTCAAACTAACCGGGTTAAATGGATTAATTAAGTAAATGATAAATGCTCTGAAAACCTAACAAGCCAAGAAAGTCTCCTAAGGAAATCAATATAGATAAATTATAGTCCATTTTCTCTTTTTTTTTTTCTAGTCAAAGACCTCTATGAATTTCTGATCAGAATATCTCCCTCTAAGATTGTTTTTTTTTTCTTTGTTCAAGGATTTCACCGCATCCTACACAGCTTGAAACCTAGTTCTCTTTAGGATCAACCACTGGACTCCAACTGACATATTCTATTCCAAAAGAACATAAAAAACTTTGCATCACCATGGAATAGAATAAAAGACAACAGACACCAGATAAGACGATTTGAAACTTGAGACACTGACAGCAACATTATGATCAAGAAAAGCCAATTAATCTTTCGAATAGCACCCGGACAACAGTTACATCCAAGAATAACTGAAGTAAGTTAGATAAGTGAGTAACAAAAATTTAGTCTGCAGCACATCTTTTGTTCGTTCGAAAGAAGTTCTCTAACTTCACTCTATCGAAAGGTGAAACTAAGATTCTTTTCATCTGAGTGACATCGAAACATAATAGACACGAAGATAAATGTGAATAAAACAAGAAAGTAGGTAAGAAGTCACAGACCTCTTAGCTAGAAAGGTCACAGACACATCCTGCAAGTCATTTGATATAATAGATGCTGAATAGCTCATGGGCTTGATAATTTCTGTTATGGCACATGTATCTTTGAAGTCATCGCGCTTATTATTACAACCCAAAGCATTGCCCACAAATCCATGATCATGAATTCCTTCCGGCATGAATGCAACCAAAGGGCCACTAGTAGCATTTGCTACAGCATTTTGGGGATCATTCACTACACCTGAAGTAGTTTCCTGTTTAAACCTCCGAACAGAAGCAGACTTCCTCCTTTTAGCTCCTGTGTAGCGACCAGATTGAAGTGATTCTGTTCCATTGGCTGTTGAAAATCCACTTGTCAAGCCATTGCCAGATCTATCCACAGAGGTCTCTTTTGCTGCCATCACTCCCTTTAGTTCACTAAGCTTTAACTGCAGTTCGTTTTGCTCTTCAATTTCTTTTACAGAGGAATCCAACTTCAAATCATTGCCATTCACCACTTCGTCCACTTGGATACTATTCAAACCACTACCATTACTATCTGCATGATCAATCACATTCAAGCTAGCCAAACGAGGTGAAGGCACAGGTTCCTCAATTATCCTAACCTTCACTGCAGGCACATTATATGTAGCATCTGCAGGGGAATGTAGCTGCTGCTGCTTTCTTTTGATTTGAGTGTGAGTAACCCCATGCCTCCGCTTCCGCTTATGTGTGGATCGCTGTTTTCCTGACTGCAAGCTTGAAAAGGCAAAAGAAAGCACAACAAATAAGAAAAAGAGGCCAAAAAATCAACATCCCGTCCTCCTATTAAAGCAAGTCTGCTAAGTAGTATACTCAAGTAAAAGTGTAATGGACAAATAATGTGGAAGTAAAAGGAACACCTCTCTTCAAATGCATCAATAACATCATAGCACGTCATTAGATTCTCCACAGGTTCCCATGTGTTTGCAGTCTCCGGCCAGCCTCGCCTGTAAAAAACATAATCTTGTCCATCAACCGACCAAAATTCACGGGTTTTCTGTCTTCACAATTTCAAAAAAAGGAAAATGGGAAGCAAAGTAAACAACTTCGTACATATATGATATAGTAAACTTACCATTTGATTAGATACTGAACCTTGCCCTTTGTTTCCAGCATTTTCAAGATTCGCGAATCCATAAAAACCACATCAAAATTGAAGTTACAAAATCAGGATAAAAAAGGTAATAAAGAAAAGGAGAAAAAAGAAGAAAAATGCTTCACATGAAACAATTTATGCCCAAGCTGGCTGGCTGGAATACCATGTAGTTCAATCAGAAAATACTTTAATAATCAAACCAACGAAACTGACCTTTCGAATCCTCTTTCTTCTTACGGCCTCAATCTCATAAAACCCTTCAGCGAGTTTGGGTTTTTCAGCATCAGCCAATCCCTCTTGGATTTGCTCTTCATAGTTCTTTCCCACGTCTTCATCATCTTCCTCTCCGATATCCCCTTCTTCCTCGCCAGCCCCTTCAGCACCCCCATCTCTTTCTTGCTCCTCAACTTCAGAAGGCTGCTCAGAACTGACACCATTGTCTATGTCGCCGGCAACAGCGTCAGAAGGTGGCGTCTCTGTACCTGATGGCAACCCGGGATTCTTCTTTTTCCCTCCTTTCATCTCTGTCACTGACTGTTTTCTCCAGACAGTGATAAGAAGAAAAGATAATTAAGTCCTTTTTTGACAGATAGGTTCAACTTTTGTACTCCTTTGTTAAGGACAATTTTTTCAAATCCAGGAGAGAATAAGGGGGTGAATCTGCTTTACCAACCACAATTAATACAAGTCTTACTTTCTTAAAAAATATTTTAGATATTTTCTTAAATTTCTATTAATGCAAAATGGACGTTGTTACGACTTACGACTTACATTTATTTTTGTCACTCTTTGTATTATTTATCATTATTCATGCAAATTCTTAAAAAGTAAATACTTGAATTTAACAAAAAATTGAAAATGCTAGTGTAAACGCTAGTTTGGGATGTTCTTTTTAAGGTGTGAACGTCTTTACAATACATATAGTGATCTTTTATTGAAGATTAACATTTAATAAAGTGATTAGAGCTTTTCAGATCACTTCCTAAATGCAGTGGGACTGTTATCTTATCAAGGTTGTGTTTGGTACGACGAAAAATGTTTTTCATGAAAAAAAAAGTAAGTTGTTTCTTTATTATTTTTTTGTGTTTAGTATGCAACTAAAATATATTATCCTAAAATCAATTATTATATAATCAAAATAAGACTATGAGGATGAGGATAAGGTGGGGTAGTGTTATGAGTGGATAAGGGGGGATCAAGGGTTGTGCTGGTTGGTCAGGGCTGAGGGCAGTTGGGCGGGGTTGGGAGTTGGGTTGGGTGGGCGGAGGAAGGGGTGCACTGGAGTGGAGTGGGGTGGAGGTGGAGGTTGGAGTGTGGGGTGAGTAGGGGTGGGTGAGTGTGGTGGATATTTGTGAGGGTAGTAAGAGATAATGTGACTTGTTTTTCTTATTTTAATTAGGGAAGTTATTTTCCTTATCTTGAAGGAGCTTGTTTTTCTAAAGAATATATTTTTCAAAATTTTTAACTAACCGAACACAAGAAAATATAAAAACACTTTCTAAAAAATATTTTTCTCCATACCGAACACATCCTAAGTCTGTGCATAAAATTATTAGAAATTACTCCCTCCGTCCATTTTTACGTATTCACTGTACTAAAAATAAATATCTATTTTTACTTATCTAATCTAGAAAATCAAAGGATAATTTATCACTTGGTTCATATTTTACTCTTATTATTAACTATAGTCATTTTTCAAAATATTAAATTTATTATAGTTAATGGTAATATAGTAAAATTGACATTCTATTTATTATTTCTTAAGGAGTGTGTCAAGACAATACTAAACATGTAAAAATGGATGGAGGGAGTAGTAATTTTTAAATTATGTATAAGAAAAAGAATGTGTTTGTTAAGTATTTATTGATAGTGCTAGCTCAGTTGTGAGCTAAGCACTTAAAAGAACCAAATTCTTTAAGTAACTATGTAAGAAAGTAATTTCAACAACAACAACACACCAGTATAATCTCATAAAGTGAGATTTGGGGAGGTTAGAGTGTATGCAGACCTTACTTCCATCTTAGAGGTAGAGAGGTTATTTCCAATAGACCCTCGGCACAATCGATTGTCCAAAGTAGTCCAGATAAAAGCAACAAAAGTACAAGAAATAAGCAGATGGTTGTTCGGTATACGTTATATGGGTATATAACTTACACGCAAGTGCACGTGGTCGAACAAGTAGTAAAGTGGCTTAAGTAAGTCAAGTATCGATCCCATAGGGACTGGGATGAAGTGCAATCTGCTCAAGTGTACTATATTTCAATTCTAAAAATGCAGACAACAGTGTAACCAAGAGTTTGATATTTTGATTTCTAATAATTATGCTAAGTCTAAAACAATTATCTAATGTGAGTCTGAACTATGAATGTGAGCATGCTGAGGTTAAACGAACATGTAATGAAATTAATTGTCGATATAATTTGGTTAGCCTTTTCCTCTGGTTGCTAGTCAAGAATTATTGCCAAGGGATTAAAACTCTTGTATTTAACCCCACTTAAGAATCATGAACCATCCACCTACATTTCTGTGATTAAATGCAATTCATGTTCTAGCCATACAAAACCGATTCCTAAATTGACTAATACGACTTTCAGGTATATTTCTATCCTGAAGGTAAATCAATCCTCAATTTTCCCAAACTAAGAAAGGATCATATCCTATAAATTCACAACTTTCCAATTTCTTGCTCTCTCGAGTGAAACCGGACTTTTTAGATATACATTAACGTAGGCCACACATTAATGCAGTAAGAACAAGAATCAATAGAACAACCATGGAAGAAAAGATGAAAAACCAAAGAATCAATAATCACATTTCATTACAAGTGTTCTTAACCTCAGCAAGAAGAGGAATTAGCCACTCATTTGTGGATTAAACATCGTTAAATGAGTGTTAAACATTCAAGCAATTGAATACAAGAAGAAGGAAAGAGAGAAAAACCCTGATAATTTCGTCCCCTCAACTACCGGTAACCCACGTTCTTGCTCCACCAAGTCAGAATATTGAAAAATGAACCTAAGTGTTCTATTTATACTAGTGGGAATTTTTTTCGGAATAACAAGCAACGTGTCACGGAGTGCATCGCAGAGCACTGCCTCCGTGACACGCTACCGACGCGGACCCTCACTGGAAACTAGGGGTCTAGGGAATAAGGCCCAACGTGGCACGGCGTGCAACGCGGAGCCAGGCCACCGTGCCGCGGACCCATCGCGACCCCTCACTGGAAATAGGCTGAAAATTCCCTCTCCAGGCAGAAGGCCTCCGCGATGGTAGCGTGACACAGCTCCATCGCGGAGCCCCTTTATTTTGTGCTTTTCAATGCCTTGTCCCTTGCTCACATCCGAGTCCAACCCCGATCTCTTCCAACATGCATTTTAGCTTCCCGAAATTACATTTTACCTGCAAAACAATGCTAATCACGTTGGTTAGTATAAGTTCACATTTTATTACTGATTACATGAGAATGTATAAACATTGCTAGATAAACAAGGCTAAAATGACACATTTGAGCATCACTTGGGCATATAAATTTGCCCAAGATCAATGGTAACAAAAGTAGCAAACAGTATCAGGACAGTAATTATAACAAAATAATATAATAGTAAATTGAAGAACAAGAAACTATTCAGGGCAATGTTATAACTATGAGTATGGACTGATAATGTCACGGCCCGAACATAGGCCCGAAATGAGACATGGGACAAGGAACCCCGAGAGGCTCCAAGTCGACCCATGGCATGAACATGATATCTAAAACACCACATATATAAGCGGAAGTCTAACATATATAAAAACGGAAGTTTGCATACATATCAAGCTAATACCGACTCAGAAATAACAAGTTGATTTCTACATAATGTCTGAATATCCTCTAACATAACTAATGAGCTGATGGGACAACATTTCCAACTAGTTTGACGAAAGTCTGAAACTGAAAGAGCAAAACTATAGATAACTGAATATCCTCGAAGGATGAGGACTCACCAACACTGGCTGAGTGATGTGAACTCTAAGAATCGGCTAATGGCGGGGCTGAACCTAAATGTCAGAGCCTGTATCATGAAAGGATACAACATAGAGTATGCGGTCAGTACTTGGAATGTTCTGAGTATGCAAGGTAAGTAAAACGGACAATTAAAATACATAAGAGTTTATAAAAGTAGGACAGCATGATCATAAAGTAAATATCATAATATAGACATAAGGGCTCAAGGTTTTCAAAACATTCGTAAACCAGTCATAATCATAATCATAAGAGAAAACTTTATTAAACATAACTTGAGCCAAAGTAACATAAACATAACCATATATAAATCATGAGGAACAATGGGAGGACTCGTCTTAACTGACATCATCATGATAGAGCCTTACATGATGCCCCACCATTTCGCCTAAGTGGTCAGGATCGTCCCTTGCTGCCAGGTAGGGGGACGTGCGTGCGTGGTGATATCACAGGGATCTAATAATATATATATATATATACATACACACCTACGTTGGCACGTAGTTCTGAAACTACGGGGTTTACCTGAACGCCGGATCTACTCGGTGCTAGACACTACTCTAAAAAACATGCACGTGAGGGCTCATATAATAACCGTAAAATCATTCATGAAATTCATGGCTAAATAAATAATAACATGATAGATCCCCTTGAGATACATGATTAACCATGAATAAGGGCCTCTGAGTTGGCCAAGAGTTATAAATACATAAATTATGAAATCCATGCATACTTGTAAAACATGTATATACTTGATATTTATAAATCCATGATGAGTACTTGAGAGAAATCATATCATAAATCACAAATCATATTTTAGGGCTTAAGAAGATCAAGATCATAATGAAATCATAACTTGACTTTTCATGAAGCATACATAATTGGGCATAATTTAATTAAAATTTGAAACTATAAATTAATAATCAAAATAATAATAAAATCTGCCCATAGATCATAAAACATGATTTGATACATAAAGGGAACTGACCCATAGATAGATCATAGAGAATTTCACAAGAATTGGAATAAACCCCATAAGATCATGAAACTTAAATTTAGGATTGGAATTCATGGAATTGAGAAGAATTTAGAGCATGAGAGTGAAATGAACTCTTATTCATAGCCTCACATACCTGGGTAAATCTGATTCACACTCCCACTTGAAAGCCCAAAGGAAATTGGAGATAATTTGAAGAAATTCTTCAAACTTGATCTTCAAGGAAAGACTCTAAGTTACATACATGGAGTGGAGATACTTAAAATAGGTTTAACACCCTTAAATTCCTACTAACTGAGCTTAAAACGACGTAGTTTAGGACCTTAGGGCTTAGAAATGACGAAAATATCCTTAATGAAAAACCTAGAAATTCTGCATTGCCAGTGACAATGACCAGTACAACGGGTTGTTACTGGCTCCAATGAGTCGTTACTTCCCTCGTTGCTTCATCCCATTTTCCAGTCACAGGTCTGCTACCACGACCGGATACGATGAGTCGTTACTAGTCCTAACAACTCGTCATCACCATCCGTTGCCACCACTGCCCCCTTCCTAGAAATCCTTCCAGCGGATACATACAACGACCCGTGGCTCCAATTAACGAGTCGTTCCATGACTCGTGCCTGCCTCCTTAACCATGACCACCCTCACAACGACTCATTTTCAATGATCCATTACATCAACCAATAGATCGTCCTTAGACCGGTTGTCACAAAACTCCTCACAGCAGACCCCAACCACGACTGCTTCCCATGATTTGTCAGACCTACCAACGACTCGTACCACAAGTCGTTCTGAGGGAAATTTCTGGTTTCTCTGCTACTTTTCACTTCAAATTCCGAGTCTAGTTTTAAGCACTTTTGGGGTATTACAATATCTCCCCCTGGGAACATTTATCCTTGAATGTAGGTAAACATACTGAAAAGCTGAGAAATGCAACTACCATGCCAAATACTGAACATTTAAGCTCAAAACTAATGGAGTAACTAACTTTGGACTAGAATAAATGACTGAACTGAATTCATGAATCTCATATACATACATTGACATGAAGGAAACTAGGGGAACATGAACTGAACATGAAACAAAATAGAATACTAAGGAGGAAACTGATATCTCAAGTTGGAACTGAGCCGGAAGGAAATAGATGCGGGTATCTAGCCATCATATCTGCTTCGACTTCTATTGTAGCTCCCTCAACGTGCTGATTCCTCCATAACACCTTCACTAAAGCTACTTCTTTGTTTCTTAGCTTTCGAACCTGGCGATCCAGTATTTCCACCGGAACCTCCTCATAGCTAAGGTTGTCCCTCACACCTACACTCTCTATAGGAAAAACCAAAGTCGGATCACCCATGCACTTCTTTAAGAGCGACACATGGAACATCGGATGTGAGGGAAACTCCAACTCATAAGCCACCATACCAACACGCCTCACAATCCGATACGGACCAACATAACGGGGACTGAGTTTTCCTTTCTTTCCAAACCTCATCACTTCCTTCATGGGAGATACCTTCAGAAACACCCAATCATCAACTTCAAACTTAAGCTTCCTCCTCCTCGCATCTACATAGAACTTTTGGCGACGCTGAGCTATTTTCACCTGTCCCTTATAAGCTAAACTTTTTCCATCGCCTCGTGGACTGAATCTGCTCCTATTAATGCAACTTCACTGACTTCAAACCAACCAATAGGCAATCTACATTTTCGCCCATAGAGGGCCTCAAACGGAACCATATGAATGCTGGAATGATAATTGTTGTTATATGCAAACTCAATGAGAGGAAAATGATCATCTCAACTACCCTTGAAATCAATCACACATACTCTCAACATATCATCCAGAGTCTAAATGGTCCGCTCCGCCTGACCATCTGTTTGTGGGTGAAGTGTTGTGCTAAGCTTAACCTGAGTATCGTGTCCCTTCTGGAATGATCTCCAAAATTGGGAGGTAAATTGAGTACCTCTATCTGATATGATGGACAAGGGCACTCCATGCAACCGAACTAACTTCTAAATATACAACTTAGCATAATCCTCTGCTGAACCGGTAGTTTTGACCGATAGAAAATGAGCTGCTTTAGTCAACCTGTCCACAACCATCCAAATAGAGTCATACTGTCAGCATGTACAAGGCAACCCTGTAATGAAGTCCATATTGATTTCCTCCAACTTCCAAGTAGCGATACCAATGTCCTGAAGTACCCCTCCTGGTCTCTGATGCTCAACCTTCACCTGTTCACAATTCGAACACTTAGCCACAAACTCTGCTATGTCCTTCTTCATGCCACTCCACCAATAGATTCCCGTAGATCACGGTACATCTTGGTGTCACCTGAATGGATAGAATATCTGGAACCATGAGCTTCATGCAACATTCGCTCCCTCAAGTTACCAGCATCCAGTACACATAAATGACCTTGATATCGGAGCATACCATCTCCCGCTTGGGAGAAGACCTCGACCTTCTGATTCCGAACCGCTTCCTTCAACTTTACCAAAATAGGATCCTCGTCTTGCCTAGCCTTAACATTGGTCAGTAAAGATGATTCTAATCCATTCTGAATAATGACACCACCATCCGTCGAGTCAACAAGACGAACTCCTAGTCGTGTAAGTCGGTGCACATCCTTCACTAACTCTTTCCTCTCCTCATCTACATGAGATACACTCTTTATAGAAAGCCTGTTAAGAGCATCTGCCACCACATTGGCCTTGCTCATATGATAAAGGACACTCATATCATAATCTTTAAGAAGCTCCAACCACCTTCTCTGGCGTAGATGTAGATCCTTCTGGGTGAACACGTACTGTAGGCTTTTGTGGTCTGTAAACACATCCACATGGACCCCGTATAGATAGTGTCTCCAAATCTTCAAGGCAAATACTACCGCCGCCAACTTGAGGTCGTGAGTCAGATAGTTCTTTTTATGGACTTTCAGCTGCTTGGAAGCATAGGCTATAACTTTGCCGTGTTGCATTAGTACACAACCAAGGCCGATCCTCGAGGTGTCACAATATACCACAAACCCATCAGTACCCTCAGGTAAGGTCAACACTGGTGCTGAGGTGAGTCGAGTCTTTAACTCTTGGAAGCTCTTCTCACAAGCCGCCGACCATTGAAACTTCACTTTCTTCTGGGTCAATTTAGTTAACGGGGATGCAATGGATGAAAAAACCTCAACAAATCTCCGACAATAACCAACTAAACCCGAGAAACTCCTGATATCTGAAGGATTCACTGGTCTAGGCCAATTCTTCACCGCATCTATTTTTTGAGAGTCCACCTGTACACCCTTACTTGACACCACATGACCCAAAAATGCCACTGAGTTCAACCAGAACTCATATTTTCTGAACTTAACATACAACTAGCAATCGTTAAGAGTTTGTAGCACCACCCTCAAATGAGCGACATGCTCCTCCTTGCTCCGATAGTATATGAGAATATCATCTATGAACACAATCATGAACATATCCAAATATGGCTTGAACACCTTGTTCATCAAATCCATAAAAGCTGCAGGAGCATTCGTTAGTCCAAAAGACATAACTACAAACTCATAGTGACCATACTGAGTCCTGAAGGCTGTCTTCGGAATATCACTCTCTCTGACCCTAAGCTGATGATACCCGAATTTGAGGTCTATCTTCGAAAAGCACTTAGCACCCTGAAACTGATAAAACAGATCATCAATCCCGAGGAGGGGATACCTGTTCTTGATGGTGACCTTGTTCAATTGCTGATAATCAATACACATCCGAAGGGAACCATCCTTCTTTTGGACAAAGAGCACTGGTGCACCCCACGGGGTTTGCTAGGTCTGATGAAACCCTTATATAAAAGGTCCTTCAACTGCTCCTTCAACTCCTTTAGCTCAGCTGGAGCCATTCTGTAAGGAGGAATAGATATATGCTGCATATAGGGAAGGAGGTCAATACCAAAATCAATTTCTCGCTCGGGAGGAATTCCCGGTAAATCATCTGGGAACACTTTTGGATATTTTCACACTACAGGAACTGACTGGATAGTGGGGTTTCAGACGTAGCATCCTTAACCCTAACTAGATGGTACACAAAACCCTTAGAATCATCTTTCTGGCCTTAAGGTAGGAAATGAAATGACCTACCGGCATAGTTGAACTACCCTTCCACTCTAGGACTGGCTCACCCGGAAATTAGAACTCTACCACCCGGGTTCTACAATCTAATAAGGCATAACATGCATGTAGCTAATTTATGCCGAAGATAACATCAAAATCTTTCATGGCTAGCTCTACCAAATCCGCTGAGGTGACTCTCTAAAGGACTGTGATAGGGCAATTTCTATATACCCGTCGAGTTATAACTAAATCACCGATCGGAGTAGAGATTGAGAAAGGTTTTGATAGGATTTTGGGACTGACTCCGAAACTACTAGCAACATAGGGAGTCACAAAATATAAAGTATCCCTTGGGTCTAACAATGCATATACATCAAGGTGAAATACTCATAACATACCAGTAACCACATCAGGTGAAGTCTCTTGCTCCTGTCGAGATGCAAAGGCATAAAACCTGCTCTGGCGCTGGCCACCACCTACACTGGTGGACGCACCCTACTGAGCTAGGCGTGCTGTTGCTGTTGCTGCACTGGTAGCCTGAGCACGATCTCTACCATCACCCCGTCTATCTAACGAAAACTCCAAGCACTTGTGCCCGGGTCTACCACACCCAAAAATAGATATCTGACCCAAACAAGCACTCCCCTATATGATTCTTGCCACGCTTCCCGCAGGCTGGGAAAGTACGCTCTGTCTGCATGCTACTCTGGCCCCTTAAACCTGAGGCTCTACTCCTCTGATCACCTCGCGGTCTGGATAGTGCACTGGCTGATGATGGCGCTAGAGCTAATGACCTTTGATGAGACTGCTGGCGATGTTCGCCTCCGATCTCTACTGAAAGACCCCTAATTGTCTATCCTAGCCCTCTTGGCCTCTCTCTCTCTCAGATGCACTGCCTCCATCTACTGGGCGTACAAAACCAATCGAGGAAAATCAATGTCCTGATGAAGTATGGCATTCCTACAACCCTTTTGTAGGTAGTCGCTACTCCATGTACAAACTTGCTAACCCGAGCTCTCTGATCAACTACTAGCTCTGGTGCATACTTGGACAAACGAGTGAACTCTAAAGCATACTCCTGGACTGTCATGTTACCCTGCTTCAGGTTCACAAACTCCACTGCTTTAATCTCTCTCATCTCTCGAGGGAAGAACCGATCCAAAAATACGGTATGGAAATTATCCCAACCAATGGGCCCTGCTCCAACTATCCTGCTATCCTTCCATTGCCTTAACCAAATGTGTGCAACCCCTTTCCACTGATACAAGGTTTGCGCACTCCTCCCCGGTCACTCCCATGATCTCATTGATCTTCAGCACTTCATCAATATACTCATGTGGATCCTCATCGACCTTTGATCCAAGGAACTCTAGAGGGTTCATCCCCGCATTCCCATTCCGAGGGACATGCTACCGCCTGTTGGTTGACTTGGGCAGTCAAAGCCTGAGCTAGCATCTGAATGACAACCTTAAACTCTGCGTGGGCCACCTACTCGGGTACATGATCCTAATGGGTTGGTGGGGCCTGCTGGTGCCCATCCCCATTGCCATTCTCATGGTCATTTCCATTCCCGTTTCTTTTTTCGTTCACTTGGCAAGGAGGCATGATTCTACAAACGCGTATAGCATGAGTTAGAAGGATAGAGAGACATTTCATTAAACGACATAAATCATGAAAGAAGGGAACATTTTCTAAACGTCTCGTAGCCTCTCTGATCTTAGGCATAATTACATGCTCAAGTGTTATTTTATAACTTAACTTAGTCGTGTTTGTTAAATTAATTGATCACATTCTCATGTGATTTTGTATAAATTCGTGCATGAACTAACCAATATGATTAGCTCTTTATTTTGTAGGTGAAAAATTCTGGGAGGGACTTAAAACTAATGATGCATGAACAAGATGAAGTGTTGGAACGAATTGGAGGAAAATTGCATGAAATGTGCACGAAAATTGCATAGTAACACTGCCCAGCGTGCCACGCTAGCAGACCTGAGCGACCAGCGCCGTGTCACGCAGGCAAGAGTGCACGTGAGGAGTTCCATCCAGTGCGCCTGTGCATTGGTGCCACGCCACGCCTAACCATGCTACGCGCCAGTGGGTGTGTCACGCTGAGCGTCGCGCGCGAGAAGGGCCGTGCCACGCCGGGCATCGCGCATAGCCTGCGCCCATGACGTGCAACTACCGAGATTTCCAGTGTTGCTGCGCGTTTGCTCCATGTCACGAAGCAAGATTGGCGCGAACAGGTCCATGACACGGAGGAATTCCATGGCCGGCCAAAATTGCAGTTTTTCTACTTAGTATAAATAGGATACTTAGCTCCAAAAATCATTTTATCGCGATATATTTCAGGGAAACCGTAAAGGAGCGAAAGAAGAAGTGAAGAAGTCTACCTAGGTTTCATTGTTTTGCATTCTCATTTAACTATTCTGGTAAGTACTTTACTCTAATTATGTTTTTGAGTATTTGTACGAACATGAGTGGCTAAAACTTCCTCTAGGGTTGAGGCTACACGATATGATTGTAAGTGCATGAATTCTTCTTGGTTTGAGTTTTTGTTGTTGTTTTGTCTTACATTCATTATTATTATTGTTTTTATGCTTGATCACCATGAAAACAAACTCGTTAAGCTTAGGTAAAAGCTTAAAAGAGTAATCCTAGGCTAGAACATACGAATGTAGGGAGAAAGTTCTTGTCTTTATGATAGGATTAGCGGTTAGGATAGAAATTATACCTAATTTGCCTTGCTTGGTTATTAAAATGGGATGAGCTAGACACCGACTTAGAATTGTCACATCACCGCTCGTAGAAGTAGTTTTGAAGCTAAGTCCGATTAAATGATTATAGGTACAAAAGTCTATAATCAAGGGAACAACATTCGTAAACCACATCCATATAGTTAAATTGCTCACGGATTAGGACGTTACATTCCCGCTCAATGATGTAGGTGTGAAACTATTTTGTCGTGTTTTGAGGCTTGAAAGACCCTGAACATAACATTTTAATTATGTGAGACAACAACTGACATTTTCATACTCGAACCATTGTGACTTGTAGCATTGCATGATTATTAGACCTTAACTCTAGTTGCTTCTTGTATCATTTCTTGAGTATTTTGTGATCACCCCTAGACTTAATTAGAATTTCCCAAAAGTTTCTATAATCAACACTTGTGAAGGTTAATTTTAACACTTGATAATTTTCTGAATTGGTCCAGTCTCTGAGGGTTCGACATCTGGCTCTGAAAAAGGGCCACTGTATTACTTGTACAACCACATACGCTTGCGTTTGGGTGCAACACTCTCCATCATAAGTGTGGCGCGCTTCACACTCATGAAAAAGACTCTACTTAACGCGACTTTCAGACACCCTAGGACACTTCAAAACCTAATGCTCGGATACCAAGTTTTGTCACAACTCAAACATAGGCCTGGAATGAGACACGGGACAAGAAACCCCGAGAGGCTCCAAGTCGACCCATGGAATGAACATGATATATAAAACAGTATATATATAAGTGGAAGTCTAACATACATAAAAACAAAAGTCTGCATAAATATCAATCTAATACAGAATCAGAAATAACAGGTTGATTTTTTTGTAATGTCAGAATAGCCTCTAACATGACTAATGAGCTGATGGGACAACATTCCCAAATAGCTCGACGAAAGTCTAAAACTGATAGAGAAAAACTACAGATTACTGAATGTCCTCGAAGGATGAGGATGCACCAACACTGGCTGAGTGATGTGACTTCTAAGAATCGGCTAATGGCGGGGCTGAACCTGAATGTCAGAGCTCGTATCACGAAATGATACAACATAGAGTATGTGGTTAGTACTTGGAATGTACTGAGTATGCAAGGTAAGTAAAATAGACAGTTAAAATACATAAGAGTTCATAAGAGTAGGACAACATGATCATAAGGTAAATATCATAATGTAGATATAAGGGCTCAAGGTTTTCAAAACATTCGTAAATCAGTCATAATCATAATCATAAGAGAAAACTTTATTAAACATAAATTGAGACAAAGTAACATAAACATAACCATGCATAAATCATGAGGAACAATGGAAGGACTCGTCTTAACCGACACCATCATGATAGAGCCTTACATGGTGCCCCACTATTTAGCCTAAGTGGTCAGGACCGTCCCCGGCTTGCCAGGAAGGGGGATGTGCATGCGTGGTGATATCATAGGGATGCAATAATAAATGTATATATACTTATGGTGTCACGTAGTTCTGAAACCATGAGGTTTACCTGAACGTCGGGTCTACTCGGTGCTAGACACCGCTCTAAAAAACATGCACGTGGGGGATCATATAATAACCGTAAAATCATTCATGAAATTCATGGCTAAATAAATAATAACATGATGAATCCCCTTGAAATACATGATTATCCATGAATAAGGGCCCCTGAGTTGGCTAAGAGTCATAAATCCATAAATCATGAAATCCGTACATACTTGTAAAATATGTATATACTTGATATTCATAAATCCATGATGAGTACTTGAGAGAAATCATATCATAAATCATAAATCATAATTTAGTGCTTAAGAAGATCATGATCATAATGAAATACAACGACCCTGGCTCCAATTTATGAGTCGTTCCATGACTCGTGCCTACCTACTTGACCATGACCACCCTCCCAACGACTCATTTTCAACGATCCGTTACATCAACTAATGGGTCATCCTTAGACCCGTTGTCACAGAACTCCTCACAACAGAACCCAACCACGATTGCTTCCCACGATTCGTCAAACCTACCAATGACTCGTTCCACGAGTTGTTCTGAGGGAAACTTCTGGTTTCTCTACTCCTTTTCACTTGAAATCTCGAGTTTAGTCTTAAGCACTTCCGGGGTATTACAGATAACAAGACAACACACTGTTATCTACTATCCTACTATCCTAATGCGAATCCTTCACAATCTTTTATCTAAGGTTAT
The DNA here is from genome assembly GCA_035772735.1 of Datura wrightii. NCBI lineage: Eukaryota > Viridiplantae > Streptophyta > Magnoliopsida > Solanales > Solanaceae > Datura > Datura wrightii. Next base: position 81,341,317 of record JASDFA010000007.1, on the reverse strand, counting down.
GTCCTCTATAAGTTGAAACTGTGTCATGTCCTATCCCGTCTAATCACCTCTCCCCAATACTTCTTCGGTCTACTTCTACCTCTCCTAAAATCATCTATAATTAATTTCTCACACCTCCACACGAGGGCATCTGGACGTCTCCTCTTTACATGCTCTAACCATCTTAGTCTTGCTTCAGTCATCTTATCCTCCAACAACATCACTCCCACCTTATCCCGAATATCCTCAATTCTAATCCTATCTCTCCTAGTATTCCTACACATCCATCGCAACATCCTCATTTATGCAACTTTCAACTTCTAAACGAGAGAGTTCTTGACTAGCCAACACTCCGCCCCATACAACATAGTTACTCTAACTACTACTCTATAGAATTTGACTTTAAGTTTTGATGGCACCTTCTTATCATATAAGACTCCGGATGCAAGCCTCCATTTCATCTGTCCTGCACCAATACAGTGAGTGACATCCTCGTCAATCTTTTGATTTTTTGGATAATAGCCCCAAGCTACATGAAACTTTCTCTCTTTTGGATACCTATGTATCAAGTCTGACTTCCTCATCTGCCTCATGCATTATATCAGTAAACTTGCACTCCAAGTATTCTGCCTTAGACCTGCACAACCTCAAACCTTTAGGCTCCAGTGTTTGTCTTCAAACCTCCACCCTAGTGTTAAATTCATCGCGAGTCTCATCAATCAGAACAATATCATCTACAAATAACATACACTATGACACATCTTATTGAATTTGACGTGTCAATGTATCCATCACTAAGGCAAATAAAAATGGTCTAAGGGTTGACGCTTAGTGCAACCCCATCAAAACTGGAAAGTGGTATGAATCTCCTCCTATTGTCATTACTCGAGTCTTGGATACATCATACGTATCTTCGATTTCCATAGTATACTCCATATGTACACCTCTAACTATTAAGCATCTCCATAACACCTCCCTCGGTACTTTCTCGTAAGCCTTTTCTACGTCGATAAACACCATGTGTAGGTCATTCTTCCATCTCTGTACTGCTCCACCAGTCTCCTTATTAGGTGAATGGCTTCTGTGATTGAGCATCTCGGCAGAAATCCGAATTGGCTTTCAGAAATAACCACACCCCTCCTCATCCTTATCTCTACCACCCTCTCCCAAACTTTTATAGTGTGGCTTAGGAGCTTGATACCCCTATAATTATTGCAATTCCGAGTGTCACCCTTGTTCTTGTATAACGAAATCATTGTACACTCCCTCCATTCTTCAAACATCCTCGTCGTCCCAAAAATGACGTCAAACTACTCAGTTAGCTACTCTAAACCTACCCCGCCTACATTTTTTCAAAATTTCACCGTGATCTCGTCTAGCTCAATTGCTCTTTCCTTATGCATCTATGAATAGCAGTCTCCACCTCCTGAATCTTAATACACCCACAACACCCAAAATCGTGTTGTCTCTTAGAGTGCTCCAAATCCCCTAGCACAATGCGTTTGTCTCCCTCTTCATCAAAAGTCTATGGAAGTAGGACTTCCATCTTTGTTGAATGATGCCTCCTCCATAAGTACTTTTCCATCATCGTCCCGGATGCACTTCTCTTAATCCAAGTCACGAGCCCTTTTTTCTCTCACCTTGACTAGCCTGCACAACTTTTTATCCTTTTTTTTGTCCTTTAATTTCACATATAGGCGTTCAAAAGCCGTGGTCTTAGCCGTCGTAACTGCTAACTTTGCCTCCTTCTTCGCCACATTATACCTTTCCTTATTCACCCATTTTTCCTTTTCTTCCTTAATTTCCACCAACTTCGTATACGCCACCTTTTTAGCCTCCACCTTTCCTTGAACTTCGCCATTCACTATTAGTCCCCTCGATGACCACCCAATTTACCTCTTGAAACCCCCAACACCTCTCTAGCTGATTCCTTAATGCAATTAGAAGACCTATTCCACATACTGCCTCCATCCCCACTGCTCCCCCAAGCCCCCATAACCATAAACTTCTCTCTTATCTCCTATGCACTAATCGTAGTCAAGCTACCCCATCTTATCCTTAGTCGGTCATCCACAACTTCATCCTCTTTCTCTTGATATCTAAATCCATCACTAGGAGTTAACATGGAAAGTAATTGCGAAAAATAAATCAATATAAGATTTTAACGTGAAAAGATCCTTACTCAGGGGAGTCAAAAACAATGACTTACCTTGTGAAGGACTTTTGCCAATCTCTTCCACTAAACTAGAGCCCAACTCCAAATAGATTTAGAATTGCCCTTGTAACACCTACATGACCTTTTCCCAATAGTTCTTTCTCTACCTTCTTAATCTTCAATGATCCTACCCTGGTCAATGAAGTCCTTTATAATAAACAATACAATACCTACTATAATCTAAAGAAAATAATCAAGATCTTATCTTGGAACTACGCCAATAAATTAACTATCCCAAACTAAAGAGTTGTATGGATAAAACTTGATAAGACCAGGTTATTTATTATAGAGATAGCTTCTTTTTCAAGAATCTTCATGCAGGACTAGAAACTCTCTAAGGACTCTATCTTTAGGTGTGTTCAAACTCCAATTGTCGGTTAACATGAGCCTTCCAGTTTTCCAATCCGAGTTAGATTTGGTTCAAGAATTGACAAGAATCTAATTCTAATTTGGCTTGGTCTTATTCTTGTTAATGCGTAAGAACTTCTTTATCTCCTTATTTAAAATCAATTTCATGTGCAATTTTATGGTAATTTTCCTTGTATATCTTTCATATTCCTTGTTGAATTGAATTCTCCCATGTTACAATTTTTTAAGGAATTCTGGTGCACACGCAAGCAACCTCAATCTTATTTTTTTAACAGTCTCATTCTCTGCTCGGAGGAATAGATTCTCTGAAGAATGTATATCTAGAGATCATTATGCTTCAACAAAATTCTCAATTTTTATGATGATAGTCTCATAGCAACTTCATAAGTCTTCATCTGTACTCTTGTAGCATTTTCAATCTTCATAAGTTTTTGATGTGCATTTCCCCCTTAATAATAACTTCTATGTTGACAATCTTCTTCTTATGAACCAACTTCTTTATTGTTCAACACTTATAGTTCATGTTGATACAAAATGCTTACTATGCAAGATTTGAAAGCTTGCAACAGTTCACTCTTGATATCAGTATGATTTGTAAGCTTCCCGAGTCTGTAGGTTTAGCAACTTCAGCCTCTTCTAGTTTGTACAATTAGCTAGGTTACATGACTAAGCAAATTCCATGGACATGCTTAGCAAGCTGCAGGACTAACCTTCCATTTATCGCCCCATTAGCTGGCTGGGTTTACATGACTAAACAAGAGATATGGTCTCACTTAATCGGTTGTAGCAGCTTACCTTCCATTCATTGTATCTCTATAGATGATTAGGCTTGAGAACCTGATCATAACTGTTGATACCCAATTTTAGCCCTCCATATTTTAACTAATTACTTAAACTTCTATATTTCAAATCATGTAAAATAAATATTTTATAAAACTTTGAAAATAATTTTCTCTAAAACACTATGATAATTTTGTCATTTTATTTGCCGAAAATATTACATATGCTATAATACTTTAAAATTAAATTTTTGGTTAATTATATATCATATTACTTATATAAAATTAATTTGTGCCAAAGATAAATATGTAGAAGCAATAACCATTCTAACTATAGTTCTGATGTTATGATTAACTAATTACTGAATAAATATTTTCACACTATTCAAAATTAAGAAGTTTAATTAATTAATTAAATAGATAATTCATCTCAAGCTTATTTCAAGAAAATATCCAATTTTTAAAGATTGATTTGAAATTATAAAATAATTGGTTTCGATTTTATCAACTAAAGTTATTTTATTAAAAAAGAGGCTACAATTTAGATCAATTTGGCCCCATTTTTAATTGCAAATATTGCAAAAAATTGAGCCAAAAATTTACACCCTTCCATTCAATCCACACCTCTCAAAATCAATCAATCCATGTGCGCTATGTTAGCATTCCCTTTTCCTTTTGCCCCATTATTGGCCATTGTCTGATCAAATGATCAGACAGTCCAGATCAAATGATCAGACAGTCCAGATCAAACTAACCCTACCCAGACCCACCTCCTTGACACCTATTAGTTCCTAGAGCCCTAAAAAGGCCCTGTCCCTTTCCTATTTCCCCTTTCAGACCAACATTAACCCCATCATCCTTCTCTCTCTTCACTCTTCCTCTTTGCTTTCCCTTTCCTTTTCAGGAAGCCCTAGCCGACCAGCACCACTCCCCTTTGCAAACACTGGCGAAAATAGCAGTTGACCCTCTGACCTTTGCCACTTTCATATATCCTTCATCTTTCATGCGTTCCATTAAGTACCACACCCAAATAGACCCCAAACAAGCAAAACAAGCATGCCCCCTCTCATTCATCGAGGCTTTGGGGAGGATGGCATCTAATATGCTGTGTGTTTACAACACTTTCAACACTTAAAATATAGGAAAGATGCGTGGTCTTAGGTATGTTTATATAGATATGAGGTGCTTTTGCTTTGTTTTTAGGAAAATCATATTTTAGAGTTGAATTCTGGAAAAGAAGAGAAAAAAATGCAGAAAATGGCCCAAGAGCAGTCCTCAGTACGAGCTGTACCTTGGTGGTATGAGCCGTACCTTGCATGCATGATGAAATCCAGAGGATATGCACAAGTGATGGGGCCAAGTACGACTCTTGGTACGAGCTGTACCAAGGAGTCATGGAAAGAGTCAGAAGCTTGCACTTGCTTGAGTTCCTGGTATGAGGAATGCACGAGTCGTGAGAGCATCATATGACTGTACCAAGGAACCGTGGTGAACTCCAGTGAGTGTGTCATGTTGGCAGGTCCAATAGTACGAATAGAGATCACGAGTCATAATATCAATGTATGAACTGTTCCATACACTCGTGAAAAACTCCAGAGGATGCCAGACTTTATAAGATCAGACCGCGACAGGCAACATATGACTCATAGCATCATTGTACGAGTCTTACCTACTCTCAGGACCTAACCAACCAACTTTCAAGACTGCAGTGCATAGTACAGATGGAAACCATGACTCGTAGCTTCATGATACAACTCGTAGGTTAGGTCGGCGACAATTCCCTGATTAATTTGGGAAAGATTTTCAATTATTTACAAATACGTTTTAGGTTATTTTCTTTAGGGGACTGATTCATTATTGTGTAATCGTGATTTTTTGTTTTCCTAATATTACTTGGATATCAAATACATGAATTACTCCTGAGATTTCATTCGTTGTTCTTGAGTTCATCATACTTTGATTGTGCAATAATCAATTGAATTTTTCTTCAATCATCATTGTAAGTTGTTAATTATTGTTTCTACAGTGAAATCTATTTTTTTTCTTACAATCACGAATAGCTAAAATCTCCGTAACTAGGATTGTGAGAATCATGGTGAATTAACTAACTAGGGTTAACATAAGGTGATTCTAAACTAATACGCATGCTTTTATTGTTCATCTCTTTATCATAAACATTTTTTAACGGTGCGCAATATTAGGACTTTCATGATTTTCCTACTTGCTTGAACCCAGAGAAGTAGAAATTAGAAAAAGAGAAGAACAAAAAAGCAATAAACTTTAAGTTTCATTGAATAACTTGAGTTGTGGTTGCAGGATAGTTAATTTGAAATAATTGATAATGGTTAAAGTGAAAACACTCAAGAGACCTAATCCGGTGATTGAGTATAGTCATCTAATAGGGATGACTCAGTCGTTTGGATGAATCTATGTTATCAGTTCTGCAGGATAAGTATTGGGATAGATCACTAGTTTAATAACCCAAAGTTGTTATAAATCCATAGGGAACACTTTCCTAGTTAATTGCATAACTGTAATAAAAGAATAAATACTAGTGTTATTCTACATCCTGACCATACTCCCTGTGGGATCGACCCCAACCTAGTTGGGCTTTTTTATTGACAACATCTGTGTCATACTTTTACAGGGATGTGATTTGAGAGTTATAAAAAATAATGCCGTTGCCGGGGAATATGGCTTAGGATTAGATTAATTGCTTGTGTTTAACTTTTACTCTTTATTTCCTCATTTATGTTTTCTTTTGTTTTTGACACCCACGGGTTACCACTTGGTGAATGCCAAGCACTCGACGGAGTGGAGAACCTCTATTTCCACTTGATCTTGAGCTAGAACGAACTCTGAGAAAAATGGACCGCAATGAAACCCTTGAGCAGATGCAAGCTAGATTAGCTGCTGAAGCTCACCAAGCAGAGTTAGCTCGTCAAGCTGCCCTGCAAGGGGCAGAGGATACTCATGAAAAGGTAGTTAATATGGGCCGTCAAGGAAGGGGCAATGGAGGCCATGGGCGACATCAGTTCCACAGATATTCTCTTCAGTATGATGATGATGAGGATCCGGATATTGATGAAGCCGGATCGACAGGAGCAATTGTGCCTCCACCTTTGCTTGATGGGGCAAAGGTTCACATCACTAGCACGATGATCCAGTCGCTCAACATGAAGGGGGTGTTTAGAGGTAATGTAGCTGATGATTTAAATTTGCACCTGATGAACTTTGTAGGGATCTGCAAGGCATACAGGTTGCCAGGAGTGAGCCAAGACGCTATCAGGTTGAGGCTCTTTTCATTCTCTCTATCTGGAGAGGCCACTCTATGATGGTTAGAGTTACCAAATGACTCCATCATCAACTGGAGGGAGGTTAAATTGGTGTTTTTGGAAAGGTTCTTCCCACAGTCCAAGATGCTGCAACTCAAAGATGAAATTTACAATTTCTAACAGCTCAAGAAAGAGGCATTACATGGATATGGCTAAGATTCAAGAAGAAGCTAAGTGCCCGAATCATAGAATTTCAGATGAGAGTATGTTGGAGATGTTTGTCAAGTCTTTGAACAACAACACTAAGGCTGTGGCAAATACAGTGGTAGGAGGAGCGTCAATGAGTCACTCGTGGAAGGAAGCAACATCCACAATAGATCAAGTGACTAAAACAAATAGAGCCTGACATATAAGAGAGGTGGAAGCAGCTGCAAGTACATATTCCATAGGAATGAAAACAAACTAACGCAGAAAAGAGGAGGAGTGTGATCAGGAGTTGGATCATATGAGAACATATTTAGACCTTCCCATGAAGCATATTATGGGTTCTGAGGCTCAAAAGATAAATGTAGTGGGAGTTCAGGGTCAGGAAATAGGGTTTGAGCAGTCTGATTTCGAGGAAGAGGCAAACTTCTTAGATAACTAGGTGGCCGATTTTCGGGCCAACGCCCAAGGGTCTGGTCAAGACACTTGGAGCCAAGGTTTTGGAAATCAAGTTCAGAACCAGTACAGAGACAGCTACAACAGGAATGGTGTATAGGGATAGGAGTAGAGGTCATGATCGAGAAGGTGAGTGGAGAAAGAATGATGGTTATCGCAATGACCGCACAGGTTTATATGTTCCTCCAAGGGCTCGAGAGGGTGATGATGGACCCTCAAAGTTGGAGAGAATGATAGTTGAGCTACTTAATAAGGCAAAATCCGTAGATGATTAGCTAAAGGACATTCGGGGAGACATATCTTGCGTGAGCCAGAAAGTTGAATCATATACCACAGTGATCAAGCAGATTGAGAAGCAGCTGGGGCAGATGTATACATCCCTAAACCAAAGGCAGAATGGTACACTTCCTAGCAACACAATCTAGAATTGGAAAAATGATAGTCACTGTATGTCTGTGATGACTAGGAGTGGGAAGACCACCATTGATCCTCCCTTACTAGCTGTAGTTGAGATGGAAAGACAGAAGGAGATTAAGCTAGATGATGAGGATGAGATTGCTGAACAGGTTATTACAGGTGATACTGAGTTGACTAAGGCTCTAGGTGATGTAAAGGATTGTAGATCTGACAAAGGGAAGGCAAAATAGGCCACATAGATTCTTAGGCCTATCCCTCGACCACCTTTACCATTCCCACAGAGGATGAAAAAGAAAGAGGATGCTGGAAAGTTCCAGAAGTTATTGTCAATGCTAAAACAGTTGTTTGGAACATACAATTGGTCGAGGCATTGGACCAGATGCCTGGGTATGCCAAGTTCATGAAGGACCAGGTAACTAGGAAGAGGTCCGTAAGCTATGGGTCGGTTGGTAACTTTCATCATTGAAGTGCCATAGCCTCATGGGTCCTTGCTTAGAAGAAGTAAGGCCTGGGTGCCTTCACTATACTATGTACGATTGGAGATTTTGAGTTTGCTAGGACAGTGTGTGGCTTGGATGCTAGCATCAACTTAATGACTTTGGATGTGTTCAAATAGCTGGGATTGGGAGCCTCCACACTGACTACAATGCAGCTATTAATGGCAGACCATATAGTGAAGAAGCTAGTGAGGATGCTATAAGATGTGCTAGTGAAGGTGGACAGGTTTATCTTCCCAGCTGACTTCGTGATCTTAGATTACGAGGTAGATTTTGAGGTCCCCATCATATTTGGCCGACCATTCCTTGCCACTAGGAGAGCCTTAATGGATGTTGAAGAAGGCCAGGTGAAGTTTAGGCTGAACAAAGAAGAGGTCACCTTTAACATCTACAGGAAAATGAAGCAATCTAATGAGTTTCGGGTAGTTTCAGCAATTGAAGATGAGTTTTAGTGTGTTGAAGAATTTTGAGTAGTCAAGAGACTTTCATCGTGTGGCAATGTTAAATAAGACACTTCTCGGGAGGCAACCCATGAGGTGGTTTGGTGAAGTCTGAGTTGTCGCGGCGTTAAATCAGGTGCTTCTTAGAGGGGTATCTTGACAATTAGGTGTTCAGTGTGCAGGTGAAAGAAAAACTGATGGGAGAAAAATATCGGACAGGTTTGGACTACGAGCCTCAATACGACCCCTAACATCATTGTACGGCTTGTAATCCCGTGCATGGTGAAAAGCAGAGACTTGATATGGTGCTGAAGTTCATATTATGGTTGGTCATTATGAATCATACCTTCGTGGTACGAGCTGTAGTACTCACCATAATGATGAACTTCCTTAAAAGTACCACAATACTGAAGTCTGACCTACGAGTCATGATATAGGTTGTGGCATGTTGGTACAACTCGTACCATCCTCTCGTAGTCCCCAGGTGAGTTTCCTCAGTCTCCAGGTACGAGTCCATGGGACGAGCCGTAGGTATGACCTACAACTCATGATATGAGTCGTGACGGGCAATTTAAATGAAATGGCCCAGAATACCCGACTCAACCTGAATTTTTAAAAATTCGCCCATAACCTATTTAAATCAAAAGTTGGACCTAAATTTCCCACACAAGCACAAACACAAACACAACCCACGATCATCTCCCCTCAATACTCAATTATCCATGACTCACGCAATACTCTGTTTGAGCTCAAATTGGTGCAAATAAACTTACACAAAGAGATCGAATTCCTAACCCAAACCCGAAGCAAGCAACAATCTTTGAAAGGATTGAAAATAGCAAGTAAGTGATAAGTCTTCATGTTAAATCCTTGCTAGCAATAGCCACATTTTGTATTGTGATTCCTCAATTCATGAGAATGGGGATGACAAAGGTGATCAGAGGCGAAGTATGAGTATGTATTAACGGGCTTAGGAGTAGAAATATGCTCAAGGACTTAAATTGACTTACGAGTAGTCATTTAAGGGGAATAATGCATGATAGGGATTGAGTGAGCAGTTGAAAATGGTGTGTTGTGAGTCAATGGGGTGGGGAATTCTGAGTACCTATCTCGAAAACATGTTTGCCTGCATACTTGGTAAAGTACAAGGAAGGATAGGCTTTACGAGTCATCCTATGACTCGTGGTATTGTACTAAGACTCATAGGATGATCCGTTAGGATTGTCGCAGTTCATTAAAAATTGAAAAAATATGGTACAGGACTTAGTATGATTCATGGTATCTCACTACGAGTCATACCAAGTGATCATACCAAGAAACAGTAGGGGTCAAATTAAAAAAGCAAAATCATGACCCCTAGTATGCCTCGTAGAACCATACTACGAACTGTGATAATGAGTCGTACTAAAAAAACAAAAAGTCTAATTTTCAAATGATTCATTGTACGACTATTATTATGGACCATACCATCACGGTATGAGTCGTACAATGAGTCTGACCGGGCCAATAATGTACTACAAGTCACAATATGGATCATACCACCTAGGTACCACTCGTACTGATGAATCATAGGTTGAGACATAACATAATTTTCTTGCTTCCTTCTCTAAGATCACATGTACTAATATTTCTTTCCACAGTTACCATGAAAATCAAGAAGAAAACAACCAAGAAGACTCAGGACAAGAAGGCCAGAGTTGAGATTGCAGCTCGAATGGCCCTGAGGGATGATGCCTCCATATTAGAGCAGGAGAAAGACACCCCTAGTGTTTTGGTGAAGGAATATTAGGTAGAAACGGATGCCACCGATGATCCACGAACCACTAGGTCTCAGGCACAGCTGCTTCAGCCACACCAACAGAAGCTCCCCAGCCTGAGGAGGGAGATTAGGAGAAGCCTCAGGAGTCTGAAAGTGGATCAAATGAGGAAGATGGGTCAAATGAGGCCGACTCTGAGGAGGGGGAATAGGAAGATGATGATAATCAGACCCCTCCTCTATAGATCCACTATTAGGTAGAGTATGCCCGATGCTCGTGAAATTTATGAGCAGGGTCTCACTCTCACCTCCAAACAAAAGCCCAGGAGGAGCATTTAGGAGGAACCGCGGATTCTGACCAGTGCCTTAAATGAGGTCGAGGAGATGAGGCGACTGTTTGATTTCTACGGATTCGAGTGGATGGCAACAACTCCTGACAAATATACTGCTAATATGGTTAGGGAGTTCTACACCAACTACTTGGCCACTTTGGAGCGGCGGACTCCGGCTGGGCGGAAAGTGAAGGAGTAGCCTAGGCTGGATAGTGTAAGGGTTCCGGTGTGCAAGGTTGATTGCTCTCATGACTCGAACATAGGCCCGGATCGTGACATGGGACAAAGAGCCCCGGGAGACTCCAAGTCGACTCATGGCATGAACATTCATCTAACTTCATATCACTTAAAGCGGAATACTGAACATACGATATAGCAAAAACATAAACGTAACATAAAATAACATGATAAGCAGAACATACTAGAGATACATATCAGCTAAGTACTACAATTAGTCTAAAAGCCTCTATCATATCAGATGGGTTGATGGGACAACATCCCCAACTAACCCCGCAAAACTAAAACAAAGGAACATCACTGTTTGAATGTATTGCCCTTGGAACATGAGGACTCACCCAAAAGAGCTGATAGCTAACTCTGAAAGGGACTACTGACGGCGATGAGCCTGAGAGCTGGGTGCTGTATCATGAAACGATACAACATAGAAAGTATACGGTCAATACGTGGAATGTACCGAGTATGCAAGGTAAATAAAAAGGTAATTTAAAATATATGAAAGCTCATAAATGATCATTAGAGTAGGAAAACATGCTCATAACATAAATATCGTAATATAACATAAGGCTCAAGGTTTTCAAAAGATTCGTAATTTAGTCGTAATCATAATCATAAGAGAAAAGTTTTATTGCATGACTTGAGCCAATATACATAATCATAAACATGCATAAATCATGAGGAACAGTGAGAGATTCTCATAACTGACATACTCCATATGAGCACACATGGAGCCCGACTTATAACCCTAGTCGGGAGGGCGTTCGTACCTTGCCAAGGGTAGAACCATGAAATGCGTGATATCACCATGAAAAGAGCCATTTTTCCAGGGAACAGTCACAAGGGAGGCCCTATCATGTCTTATGGTGATGTCACGCCCCACCTTGGGGGGTATGACTGGCACCTGGTGCCCTAGTAGGACCTAGACTGCTACCTGCTGAGCCTAAGCACATCTGGTGCCTGGCTGGCTCTAACTCAGAATTCTGGAAACAAAGGGCTATATAACGGCTGTAAATACAGCCTCCGGCCAACTGGCCTATAGCCACCTGTACCTGTAATAACAGCTAACCAGAAACATACTATTATGGGGGAAACCTATACGGGCTGTCAAGGCCACCATGCTGTCTAGTTCTTTGTAACTCAACAATAGCACGCTAAATAATTACTTGACCGGCAAGGTCACCTCTACTGACTGATTATGGCCACACACGACCAACATAACTGAAATACTAAATAGCTATAACAAACTGCAAGGCCTCACACGACCGGCTCAACTGACCACAGGGAAATATATACAGACTGCAAGCCTCTAGGAATAACAATAGAAATGATCGGGACAGGGCCCCGACCTACCCGTACTGTACAAAAAGGAAAAGAGCTACACCTCTGGAAATCAGACTCCGGATGACAGGAGCTGAATACTCAATAGCTGGCTAGAATCACGAGGGATCGCCTCCTCGTCTATGAGTACCTGCAGGCAAGTAATGCAGCGCCCCACTGGGCGTCAGTACCGCTGGTACTGAGTATGCAAAGTACTGAAATAACATAACTGAATACAATAACATAACTAGCAGTTCTGAATAGCAGGAGACAACTGAATCTGAATGGCAGATAGGAACTAGATCAAACCTTTCTGCTCTGATAGGCAAGAGCGTGTCTGTAGTCACGGCGGCCTGCTGTCTATTAACTAACATGTAGCACATAAATACATATATACATATATATCAAATAAGAGCCGATACCAACCCCCATAAGCCGGACGACGCCAAACAAGCAATCAATCTATATACCCCTACCCGGGTCAAAACCAACCAAAAATAAGTCACTCCACTCATCTACTCACTTCGGAGCTCCTCTACCGGCCCCCTGGGTCTCCGGCTCGGGCCATAGCCTCTGATATAAGCAACCGTGTCTGGGTCCGGAGGACTCCTGTGTAGACAGTAACAGATAGGGTCTGGATCCCTGGACACACTCTACGGGGCTATCTGAAACCGGAGCTACACCTGTAATAACTAAATGTACAGACAGTAATAGATAGGGTCTGATTCCCTGGACACTGCTCAACAGGGCTATCTGATACCGGAGCTGTACCTGTAATGCTGATCAGACTGCTATGGGGAAAGATTCATCCCATCTTCGTCCAAGCTGGGGATGGCATGCCACTCCTTGGAGCGACGAAAAACCCACCCGCTCAGTGGCCAACACGATTACCAACCCAGGGGCAGCGAGGATACTCAATAAGGTGCCCTCACGCCACATCAAGTCTCAACAAACAATAGCACATATAAATAGCAAGCATGTATAACTGAAAAAGACTCTGAAATCTGATTTCTTATTCTGATCTCTTTCTGTATTACACTGACTCTTTACTGATTATACTGATTCTGAAATCTTTATTTAACTGTATGGCTAATCTGTAGCCAGGATACTATCTGTCTGAATGGCTAATCTGTAGCCATAACTGTCTGTCTATCTGATCTTTCTTTACTGACTTTTATTATGAAAATCTGTTTCTTTTTATTCTACAACATGCTTGCTAATCACATAATAGGATATACTGAATCTGGAATACTAACTTGCCCTTGGGCGCATGCTTTTCTAACTTTCAGACTGAATGCGATATAACAACGCAAACCAGATTTACTGAACTTGCACAATACTTAACATTCAACTCCGGGAATTCTACTACGGAGTTTACTGTGCTATACAAGGCTAAAACTACTAACTTGCCAAAGAAACTGGCTTTACATACCTTAACCTCGAGTTACCCGACTGTCAGACGAGGCTCGTTTAGTATTCCAGCTATTTCTCCCAACTGCATTCATATATACGTCAATTAATACTAAATATAGCTTTATTCTGAAGAAAAATGTCACTTTCGATATAATTATAGCCTAAACTTAGGCTTATCGAAAGACGGTCGAAAACTCGCTATTTTTCAGAAGTCCACAAGGGAGAAGTATTCACTTCACAGCTAGGAGCACATAGACACTAGTTTGGAGTAATTCTACTTACCTTAGCCCGGTAGCTCGACGATTCGTCGGCCGTATTTCGCGAAACTAAATCCGTAGGAATGCTCTCTGCTGCTAAATACCTCGGTACCTGAGGTTAATTTGGGTTTGGACTACGTTTGGCAGCGTAATCGGACGAAAATATATTTACCCTCTTCGTTCTCCTCTGATCCTCTGCGTTTTCGGGAAATTTCTTATGTTTTAAATGATTTAAAACCGAAGTGAGGCTTTATATACTTGGGCCTGGACAAGGCCAACGTGTCACGGAGCCAATGCGGAGGCTCCACCTCCTTGACACGTTGCCATCGCGGAGGGGCTCTGCCTCGGCTCCTTCCGCGATGGTTCGACAGGTTTCTTGTCCGGTCTTTTCCCCGGGCCTTTCTCTAGCGCGTATAGCTTCCAAATATGCTTAATCAACACACGAATAGGCCATCTAGGTGCTGGGAATACTATAGGGTATAACAGGTGGCACGTAGTTATGAGATCCGGGACAGAACCTAGGCTCTGAACCTACTCGGTGTTAAATACTACTCCCAAAACATATATAGTGCTCATATTATATTATGCATGAGATTCATGGGCTAGTTAAATCATGATAATCATAAACATGCTTGTAAATACGTGAACTAGCCATGAGGGTAAGGCCCGTGAGTTGGCCAAAAACATAATTCATAAATCATGATTCATGCATACTTGTTGATCATACATATACTTTGAAAATCGTCAAATCATAATGGGTATTTGAATAAATTCATATTTGAAATCATAAATCATTATGGGTTTATAAATATCAACAATTGAAGTAAAGATCATAACTCGATTCATCATGGAACATGCTTAATTAGGCTTAATTTGGTAAAAATCAAAATCAATAATTTTATAATCAAAATAGTTGTAGAATCTGATCATAATTCAGAAAATATAATATAAATCACAAAAGAAATAACTCATTAATAGATCATTGGAAATTCCACAAAATTTAAGTCAAAACCCCATAAGATTTTTGATCAAATTTCATGAACTAGGAGGGATTGGGCATGGGTGTGAAAGAAAACACCTATTCATAACCTTATATACCTGGGTAAGATCAATTATCACCACTCCTTGAAAGCCCAAAGGGAAATTGATGAAGAACACCTTGAAGACTAGCTTGATCACATCTAAACTTTTCTAACTTTACATGCATGAGAATGAATAGGCTAGGAGGGCTTAACCTATCTTATTACACTCAGAAAATAACATTGAACGACATAGTTTAGGACCTTAGAGCATAGGAATGACGAAAATACCCTGAAGAATCTGCACTGGAAGATCTAACAGATGTACCAGCGAGTCGTTGGAGGATACCATGACTCATGGTATCTATTCGTCACCTGCATTGCCAAATCCTTGATATCAGTTTCAACCCAAGACTCAACAGGATGAGTCGTCTTTTCATCCAATAGGTCGTTGATTCGATCGTTGCTTCCTCCGGAAGATCTTGCACTGGTCCTTCCAATGATCTTACCATGACTCGTTACTTCATCCAACGAGTCATGGTTAGCTTCCGTTAGGTCCACGGGGAAATATTGAAAAACCACACAATGACTCGTGACCATGACTCATTACATCTCATAACGGGTTGTGGGATGACCTGTTAAATCCCCTAATGCTGAAGTCCAGTACCCACCACGATTACAAATGATGACTCATTGTTCCCAACCACGAGTCATTACATCACTCATTGTTTCCACTTCACCAGACCTATACTTCCCACAACTACTTCCAACGGGTCATTGGTTGGACCAACGATCCGTTGGGTCGTCCGTCCTACAACATTTTTCCCAATTTTCAACCAACTTCCATTTTTGATCCTGGGTCTAATCTTAGGCACTTTCAGGATATTACAATTGCTCTAAGCGGGCCATTGCCTAAATATTATATAGGTCAGATTATAGGGACCTAGATGCTACAACAGAGTTTGACCACCGGTTTGATGCCCTGAAAAGGGTTAAGTAGCTGAGTTAAGAGGAGAGACAGAGGCAGGTGAGGTGGTTGACTTGGGTGATTGCTGAGGATAAAACGGAAGTTGAATGGTGACCAGTGGATGGCAGGTCACCAGAGCTTCTCTTAACTTCACAGTGAAGGACTGCTGGACACTGGTTCACCACAGGTTGGCGCCGACGACAAATAATAACACCCAGATCGCTGACAGAGCAACATTAGTGGCATGCATCATGTCCATATATGCCATTAACATCCCGAGGGTGATAGTAGAGGAGATATGGGTTAGAGTTATGGCTTGAGCACGACCATTCCGTTCCCGAGTCTCATATGTATACTCTGCATAGAGTCCGACATGTGGTGATAGTTGAGGTTGATGCCAGAGTTGGAGAGAATCAGACTGCAAACATTGGGTTGATGAGATAAACTTAGTGAGCTAGGTTAGATTACCAGCAGCAGTCCCACCACCATAGCCAGCTGGGGGCGAGCAGTTAGATGCCCCCACCTCCATTGAGTAGAGCGATACATCGGCCACTGAAGCTGGCCACATAGCAGCTGCCCCTAATACTTCCTCCACACCTCTACTAGCCACATTGGGGTAGATTCCTTTAGGATGCATTCTAAGGCCCATGATTTCCTTTAGAAGCTGGCTAAAAGGCTGACATTGACAGAGAAAATAGTCAATGTGATGATAGAGTAGGTCAAGCCTTGGTCAAGGCTGAGATTGAGGAGGCTGTGAGAGGGCTACATAGAAGATTAGATAGCTTTGAGCTTCAAATCAATGAGCGGTTAGTTGAGCAGCCAGATGTGGGGAACTTGAGAGATGATATTTGGGGCGCTACATAGTCAAGTATCCGAGTTGTCGTCTAGGCAGTCAACCATATTGCCAGCCTCTACTATGTCTCTGTTTAAGGATGATCTAGAGGAGGAGCTTGATCTAGGGGAATTCTGGGCTCCAAAGTCAACCGGTGGAGATGAGGGAAATAAGAGAGCCACATAGGTAGTTGATAAGGAGACCTCTTGGAAGAGGAAGAAAAGAGAAAGAAAGGTGCGGAAGCAGGCAACAATAGCCAGCCTGTAGACTAATGAAAAGGACATGTTTGAGCTGCAGAAGAGAGCTAGAGGAGCCGGGAGCTCAGCTGCTGTACTCGAAGAGCTTGTCTGTGGAAAAGAACCTTTAGGTGAGTCACATTCATACTAGATAAATATAGAGGTCGCTGAGACGGCCAAGACTGCTGAGGGGGCGACCACCGCCCCCGCCACCACACCATTGCGTGCGCCGGCTACCGTTGGCACTATAATTGTAGCGGACGGGAGTGTGCCTTCACACCCTACTCCAAAGGATGACAGGAGTACTTAGCGCCATAGGTATGTTTCTCCCTTAGTTTTTATCTCCTTGCTTTAGGGACAAAGAATGTTTTTTCAAAAATGGGGGTGTATCTGTCTTTTGGGCTATTGATTCGTCCCAGGGTTTTTCTTGCCGTGTTTTTTCCCTCGGACATAATATATAGTAGAACCAGTATGTTTAGGATGTTTTAGTTTTTTAAACTAGAAGTAGCTTAGGAGTACTTTACAACCAAGTAGCTTAGGAGTACTTTACAACCAATAAATGCACATATGTTTGATGTTTTGAAATTGTTGAAAAAAATGAACCTTTCTAAAAGTTTTTGTTGTATAGTTAGTTGTGTTTGTTGACCGTGAAGCATGAACAATGTGGATATTTTTATGGTATTTGATAGAGCATGATTAACTATAGCTTAGTTGTGCATGAACCAGATAGGTAGTGTGTGATGCGAACCTGTACCATGCGTGAGTGAGGTTCTTACTTATTTCAATGTTGTGTAGGTGATCTAAAACTTACCTAGTTGGTCTTTGTTAGGTTATAGGATAGTTAGTTAGAAAAGGATCATAGACCCTTTTTGAACTAGCTCACTTTTAGCCTAAATCGCCCTACCAAATAAATCAGTATCCCTTGATCTGAATGTTTGAGCATTAATTGACCATTTTTCTTTGATTAGCCTATTCACCTTTCCACTTGTTTATAATGGACCTGTTTTGACCCTGGTCCCTCATTGGACATTGTGAACCTTAACTTAGGCAAAATGCCTAAGTTGATGGTGGCTATTGTAGGGGTGCGTAAGTTGTATGGGGAAAATAAAAGGAGAACAAGTTAGTCAATGAAAAATGGGTGTGGTGTGAAAAAAAAGAGAAGGAAAAAGAGAAATCTAAATAAAAAAAGGGAAATAAGAGAAAGGTGAAAACAAAATCACATCCACCAGTTGAAAGAGGAATGAAATGGAGAAAAGGGAGGAGAAAAATGAAAAAAGGGGAAAGGACAAAAAGTGGAGCCAAAGTTGTGTATTTCCAAGGAGGGTTAGTCACTATTTCCATATCTACCATACCCAACCCGAGGCCTACATTACAAGCCAATAGAAGTCCTATAGTGATCCTAGATTAACTATCCAAAAAGACAGAGTAGAGAAAATAAAGGTAAGCCTATGATATCACCTGTGCAGTATTTGGAATCTTTGGAGAGTGAGAGATTTTCTTGATAGTCCTGTATATATATATATGTATCATTTTGAGTGTGTGTGGGACTTCTTTTGCTGTGAGGGTACATGGATTGCATTACATTCTGCCAATATTCTGTTTAAACAACATTAGTGATGGTTCGGTTATCTGTTAATAATTGAATGCCATATCCCTTTATGGCATGGTTTGTGGTTGCATGTAGGCATAGATAGCTTGGTTTTGAATGGAGAAGTGGTCAGTACTTGATAAGTGCTCATGTGTGCAATTTTGATGTTTTTGTTGTAGGTCTTCTGTTTTACTTTCTAGTTAAGCATCGTGTTAGAGCTGTGTTTTGTTTGCCTGAGGATATGAAAAAGTCTTAAGTTGAGGGTGTTGATGTTCTATGTGTTTACAACACTTTCGACGATTAAGACTTAGGAAAGATGCATGGTCTTAGGTATGTCTATACAGATATGAGGTGCTTTTTCTTTGTTTTTTCAGGAAAATCATATTTTGGAGTTGAATTCTGGAAGCTAAAAGGAAAAAGTGCAGAAATAGGCCAAGAGCAGTCCTCAGTATGAGCCGTACCTTGGTGGTACGAGCCATACCTTGGTGGTATGAGCCGTACCTTGCATGAATGATAAAATCCAAAGGATATGCATAAGTGATGGGGCCAAGTATGTCTCTTGGTACGAGTCGTACCAAGGAGTCATAGAAAGAGTTAGAAGCTTGCACTTGCCTGAGTTCCTTGTATGAATGGAATGCAAGAGTTATTAGAGCATCATATGACCCGTAACAAGGAACTACGGTGAATTCCAGTAAGTGTTTCAAGTTTGCATGTCCCAGAGTATGAATAGAGACCATGAGTCATAACATCAATGTATGAACTATTCCATAGACTCGTGACAAACTCCAGAGGATGCCAGACTTTACAAGATCAGACTACGACATGCAACATACAACTCGTAGCATCATTATACGAGTCGTACCTACTCCCAGGAGTTAACCAACTTTCAAGACTAAAGTGCATAGTACGGATGGAAACCACGACTTGTAGCTTCATGCTACGACTCGTAGGTTAGGTCGGCGGCAGTTCCCTGATTAATTTAGGAATGGTTTTCAATTATTTGTACAAATACTTTTTAGGTTATTTTATTTAGGGGGACCATTCATTATTGTGTAATCGTGATATTTTATTTTCCTAACATTACTTGGAGACAACTACACGAATTACTCTTGAGATTTCATTCATTGTTCTTGAGTTGTTCATACTTTGATTGTGCAATAATTAATTGGGTTTTTCTTCAATCATCATTGTAAGTTGTTAATTATGTTTCTATCATGAAATCTAATTCTTTTCTTGCAATCATGAATAACTAAAATCTCCACAACTAGGGTTGTGAGAACCATGGTGAATTAACTAACTAGGGTTAACATAAGGTGATTCTAAACCAAGATGCATGCTTGTATTGTTCATCTCTTCATCATAAATGTTTCTTAATGGTACGCAACATTAGGACTTGCCTGAATTCCCTACATGCTTGAACCTATTTAGAGATTAGGAAAAGAGAAGAACAACAAAGCCTTAAACTTTAAGTTTCATTGAATAACTTGAGCTGTAGTCATAGGATAGTTAATTTGGAATAACTGATAATGGTTAAAGTGAAAACACTCAAAAGACCTAATCCAGTGATTCAGTATAATCATCCAATAGGGACGACTCAGACGTTTGGATGGATCTATGTTATCAGTTCTGGAAGCTAAGTTTTGGGATAGATCACTAGTTTAATAACCCGAAGTTGTTATGAATCCATGGGGAACACTTCCCTAGTTAATTGCATACACTTGATCACAACAACTATTTACCACTTTCTTACTTGATTCTTTCTTTAAACCCCTCAATAGGAAATAACTGTACTAAAAGCATAAATACTAGCATTATTCTACATCCTGACCATATTCCCTATGGGATCGACCCCAACCTAGTTGGTTTCTTTATTAACAACGTCCGTGTCATACTTTTATAGGTGTGTGATTTGAGCATTATCAGCATCCCAGACTTTCAGTGGCCATCACCTTAAATGACTTCTAAAATGGTGAGTTTTTCTTCCTCTTTTCTCGTCTTCCCCATTAATTGTTTCCCTATTTCTATAACCCCTTTTCAAATTTCATCTTTGAATTTCCTTTTAAATGCGGGTTTGGAATTCAAAAACCCTAGTTTTCTTTGTTATAAATAGAAGACCTCCTTCACCTACCAAACACAGATTGGAGGATACATAAATATATGAACTATTTATTCACCCCTTTTTTCTTTTGTTTTTGATTCGAGTTTGAGTCTTGAGTTTTGGGTTCAGAGTCAAGGGGAGAGTAAGTCCTTGACAAGCAACTCAAAGCCCCGATTCACTATTTAACACAAGGTAAAACTCCTTCCTTCTATTTCATTTTTGTTCTTGCCTTATTTGATATGTTGTATGAGAGTATGTGTATGTATGTTTAACAACTCTGGATCTTTTTGTAGTGATAAAGAACTATCAATATGTAAACTTCCATCCTCTTTCATTTCTGAGCATGGACCCCGGACCACGACAGGATACCTAGGACTACGATTGGTTCGAAGCTAACGCATGACACATACATAGTATGATAAAGAGAATATAACTATGCAGAAGAAAAATATAAATCTTAATACGAGCAGAAGTCTATGTCATGACCTGAGTCTGCACTTTGGATGACACACGGTACTTGGTGCCATAAGTGGCCCCAAGCTAACCCATGGTCTATCATTACACTGGTAAATTGAGTAAACATACGTGAAAGCTGGGAAAAAATAAATATCCAAATAAAACTGTTTTGGAAACAGTAAACATAACTATACTGACTACTGAATATCTGTGTCTGAAAGCCAACTACTAACTGATGAGTTGCTGGGACAAGTCCCCAGCTAACTCTAAAATCTGTTTAGTAAAGAACTAACTGATAAGCAAATATCATCCTCGGAGGATGAGGACTCACCAAAAGGACTGCTGCTGCTGAAATCGTCGGAGGGACTATTGATGATGCTGAGACTGAGAACCTG
Organism: Datura wrightii; assembly: GCA_035772735.1. Lineage (NCBI taxonomy): Eukaryota > Viridiplantae > Streptophyta > Magnoliopsida > Solanales > Solanaceae > Datura > Datura wrightii. The sequence goes on along the minus strand of JASDFA010000007.1, from coordinate 81,319,783 downwards.
TACCTGTATTATAATACGATACAACATAGAAAGTATACATCAGTACTTTAAATGTACTGAGTAAGTGAGATATACAATAAGCATGGAAAATAAACAGCTGAACTGAAATAACATGATATGACCAACTGATATTGAATACTGATAAAAGCTGAGCTATAACTGTAATATGGCCAATAAAGACCCTGACTGATGGTTATAAACATGTCCTGAAACTAAGTGACTGAACTAAGCTAAACTGAACTGAGCTGAATTGAAACTGAGCTAAACTGAACTGTAACTGAGCTGAACTGTACTGACAAGTGGGATAGTCTATAACCGACATATAACCATGTGAGCTAAACATGGAGTCTGATGTATACACCCCATCAGAGAAAGCCCACTGTACCTTGCCAGGGTATAGTGGCTGAGCTTGGTGATCACAAGTCTGGGGGCCGATGGGCTAATAACCTACAGTGGCAATGTATTTTTGGGAACTTAGGTGCACTGAAACCCCGGTCCACTCGATGCTAAGTACTACACCCACTGGATTATCCTAACTTGACTACTAAGCTGATAGCTCGAAGCTGGGGTCCTGGACTAAGTCAGGAATACTTATCTGGAAGTAACTTGAGAGTCTGTAGGACCGGATAATTGAAAATTGGTGTTCTAAGATTGGTTGGAGCTGCTTATCTAGAAGTGTCATTACCGTCTAAAGAACTAACTGATAATTTAAACTAGGAAGTATTACTGAACTGAACTCCTCAAAGAACTAACTATCGTCAAACTGACACTACTAAAAACTGGTCAAAAAATGAGGGCCATTTTCGACGGATAACATCAATTTTTTGGCCAAAAATGATGAAAAATCGATGGACGAAGGGTCGTCGGAATATGTCACATCGGAAACAAAAAACCGACGGATAGCATCGGTTAATACCGACTGACTTCTGTTAGTTCAGTAAATTTTAATTTAGTGGGTTCTTTAAATGTTACCTTACCCAACGGGAGGAAAAATATTACTGACGGACACTATCGGTAATATTCAATTATTAATTAATTTTTTAAGTTAAAATTTTTAAAATTTACCGGCGGTGTCCATCGCTATGTTCTTCAAAACTAAGAACATATGGACGGATACCGTTGGTTTTTTGTGTTTCTGCTAGTGGTGTATTTGCAGAACACTGACGGCTTTACCAATGTTGTCCGTCGATTTTTTGCAAATGCACCAACAGCAGAAAGATGCAATTTATGTATTCCGACCTGCCAAATTAAAATTCAATTCAATTTCAGCTAATATCCAACACTAATTGCTGCCAAAATAATTCCAAATTAACAAGAACATCAATAACATAGTAATTATCGAATTAAAACATCAAAAACAACACTAAATATCCACCAAAATTATCAACAAAGTTTAAAAATATCAAAAAATATATAAAAAGTTTGTTTTCAATGTACAATAATCATAACAACTAAGGTGTCTCTTTGACATTTTCATCATCTGTCGAAAACTCTTCGTCATCTGAGGAAGGAGGAGAACGGGCATGTTGTCTCCGTACTCCACTAGCGAGGCTGTTCACTTGTTCCTTGAGATCCTCGACGGTATGACACATTGTCCTACTCTCTGCAATGCGTCTTTCCTCGGCATCTGCTAAGGCACGTGTAAGTTGTTCGATCTTTTATGAAATAGCAACGATTTGAACATCATCAACCACCTCGACCTGGCTAGAAGAACCAATACCTTCCAGTTCAGACGAAATTCGTCGAACTGGGTTTCTAGATCCTAGGCTGTAGACTCTCCCTTTTTGCCTCCCCCCTGCCACTTTTTCAGTCCAAATCTTGATAGCGACATACGACGGAGGCTGTGTCGGCTCACCTAGGGCTTTCTGAGTCTGGCTGTACTCAGACAAAAGTCATTGATAATTCATCTACATAATTAAAAGAAGTTAGTATAATATGATTGTTCAAATTAAACTTAACATATCACTATTTATATATAAGATGTATGAACTCACATAGGCTTGTTCAGCTCTTTGTTCGATCCATGTGTCTGCATCAGACTTGTTCTTTTTCTTCTTTATGTGGGTAGCCCAAAATAGCTCCTCCTGAGTTGGGTTGCGACACAATTTTTTGGCCTACAAACAAAATGTAATCAAATTTATACAATATATAAAATTTAATCAAATATATTGTAATACCCCGAAAATTATAAGATCAGACTCGGGAGTTGAAACGGAGAAAATAGGATTTTCTACACTAGGTCACAAGATAAGTCATCCAGTGACTCATTGGGTGCACCATGAGTCGTTGAGTGACTCGTGAGGAAAAGGTTGGACTTGGTTGAGTTTTGGGATTTGAGTCTGACCACTGTTGGGATCACGAGTTGTGGTCACTAGCACGAGTTGTCAAGAGGATCGTGATTAGTGTTTGGTTTGAAGGATGAATGTTTTGGCAGTGTCCCTAATGACCAATCACCATGAGTCATACAGTACACCACGAGTCGTGGTGTCCCTCGTGGTGAAAAGTGGTGATGAATTTCCAGTGTAGGCGACGAGAGCAGACCATGAGTGGTGGTGACGGGGCACGAGTCGTCCAGTCCCTCGTTAGGACTGGCGGTGTATTTTTTTCTGAGAATTTGTTAAGGGCTTTTTCATAATTCCTAAGTTCCTAAGGCCTAAACTACGTCATTTTAAGCTCATAATTGTGTGTTTTAAGAGGGGTAAGTTCATTCTAGGCTTATTCACCTCCATGCATGCAAGTTTGGGAGCTCCTAAGGTGATCAAGCCTAGATTCCTCAAGTTCTACCCCAAATTTCCATTTGGGGAATCAAGGAAGTTGTGAAATCAGATTTCTCCATGTATGTAAGGCTATGAATGGGTGTATCCATCCACACCCATGCCCAATCCCTTTTCAAATCATGAATTCTAGTTGATAAATCTATGGGGTTTTAACCCAACATGTGAATTCTCTAAGTTTCAATCATGGGTATGATCTAAGCATATTTCTAATGTTAAATTATGATTAATGGGCATATTTTACAATGCTTTCAACTATGAGTTATATTTTTAAGTATTATAAATTATGATGCCCATCCATAAAAGTTCATGAAAGTTGAGATCTATGAAATATGTCTTCAAGTATGGTGAGATGTATATGTAGAAAGTATGATTTCGAATTACCCATGTCTTGTTCATGTTTTCAAATGATCAAGTCTATGTCTAGCATGTTTATGTATTGGGCAAGCCCATATGATCAAGTATGTTACATGATTTATCTAAACTTCATATATTAGCTTACCACATGGATTTTGGAGTCTAGACTCCTACTATTTTTAACTTGTGATATGGTTTGAGCCTGATGCTCCTCATTTTATGACTTCAGATTTATGCATGTATGTTATGAGTCAGCTTCATCATTACATGATGGTTCAGCTTCGTTGTAAAATGATGGGAGAGAATATGGATGTTTTTGGGAGTAGTGTCCAGCACCGAGTAGGCTAAGGGTCAGTCAACCCTATGCCTCAAAACTATGCGCTAACGTAGGTATGTTCAGATTATTTTGGACCTCCCTTTTTAGCTTCCCCTTCCCCCAAGGGGCCTTCAGCTTAATATCAATATCATGGTAGCGTCCTTAGCCCCGACAAAGCTTTGGACAACTCTGTGCACTTAAGTGTGATAGTCGGGACCACGTAAGCTCTATCGTGGTAATGTCAGTTATATGATGAGTCTCCCATTGTTCCTCATGATTTAAGTTATGCATGTTCATCAGTCATGATATTATGTTTTCAGCAGGTTCGACCCAATGTTCATTTCTACTTATGATTATCAGTTTTTCGGCTTTGGGTCATTCGATTCAGTTATAATATTCAGTTATGTTCAGATCATGATTCCAGAAAATAGCATGCAAGCCCTACTCTCAGAATCTTATCTTGATTATGTTTTATGATATGCATGGTTTATGATTTTATTTACTTAGCGGTTTTACTTACCTTACATACTCGGTATATTCCACATACTGACTGCATACTCTATGATGTATCAATTCATGATACAGGCTTGGATATTCAGGCTCAGTATCATCAGTAGCCAGACCTGCAGCTTTAGCACTTATCAGCTAGAGTGGTGAGTCCTTGTCTTTCGAGGGCCCTTCCTTTTAGTTGTATCTACTACTTTTAGTTTCAGACTTTAGTGAGTTAGTTGGGGTCTTGTCCTATCAACTCGTCAGTAGTAGAGGCTTTTCAGACATAACATGTGATCAGCTTCGTTCTTGCGCTATGTATTCTGATGTTATGAGATTATCAGACTTCTACTATATTAATTATGTTGATCTTACACTTTATTATGATTGAGTTAGATGTTATGTTCATGCCATGGGTTAACTTGGAGCCTCTCGGGGTTCCTTGTCTTGTGTCTCGACCAGGCCTATATTCGGATCTTGACAAACCTGGTATCAGAGAAATAGGTTTTGAAGTATCCTAGGGTGTCTGAAATCTGTGTTAAGTAGAGTCTTTTTCATGGGTGTAAAGTGCACCACATGAAGAGGCTACGCGACATTTTAGGAAATGTTCCCTTCTTTCATGATCTATGTCGTGCGATGAAATGTCTCTCTATCCTTCTAACTCATGCAATACGCGTTTGTAGAATCATGCCTCCTCACCAAGTCAACAGAAGAAGAAATGGGAACAGAAATGACCATGAGAATGGTAATGGAGATGGGCACCAGCAGGCCCCACCAGCCCATGAGGAGCATGTACCCGAGCAGGTTGCCCACACAGAGTTTAGGGAAGCCATATAGATGCTAGCTCAGGCCTTGATCACCCAGGTTAATCAACAGGTAGTAGTGCATGTCCCTTAGAATGGGAATACGACATCAGTAAGGGTTAGATATTTTTTAAGGATGAACCCTCCGGAGTTTCTTGTATCAAATATGGACGAGGATCCACACGAGTTTATTGATGAGGTTTTGAAGATCACCCAAATCATGGGGGTGACCGGAGAGGAGTGCACTGATCTAGCCTCGTAATAGTTGAAAGGGGTTGTGCATATCTGGTTCAAGCAATGGAAGGATAGCAGGGTAGTTGGAGTAGGCCCTATTGGTTGGGATGAGTTTCATATCGCTTTTCTATATCGGTTCTCCCTTCGTGAGAGGAGGGAGATTAAAGCAGCTGAGTTTGTGAACCTAAAGTAAGGAAAAATGACAGTTCAGAAGTATACCTTGGAGTTCACTCGCTTGTCCAAGTATGCACCTGAGATAGTGTTAGATCAAAGAGCCCGGGTGAGTCGGTTCGTGCATGGCATAGCAGACTACTTGGTCAGGGATTGCTAGATCGTGATGCTTCTTCATGACATTGACTTTGCTCGGATAGTCCTGTACGCCCAATAGATGGAGTCGGTGCAGATGGGTGAGCGGGAGAGAGAGGCCAGGAGGGCCAGGACTGATAGCTTCAGATTCTCCTAACATAGACCTAGTGGGCACCGTCAATAGTCCCACCAGAGGTCTTCAGCCCTAGCGCCTTGGGCTATGAGTGTGCCATCTAGATCCAGGTGCGATCATAGGGTACGAGCATCAGGATCTAGAGGTAACAAATCCGCAGAGACCAGAAGTCCTGAGTGTAGCAGGTGTGGTCGGAGACACGTGGGTCAGTTCTTAGCAGGTTCAGGTGCTTGTTTCGGGTATGGGAAGCCCAGAAATATTCTTAAGGATTGCCCAGCAGCCAGACAGGGTCATGATGGGGTTCGAGCCCCATCCTCCAGTCCAGCAGCTCCACCAGCACGCCCAGCCCAACAGGGGGAATCTATTAGTGCGGGTGGTGGTCAGCGTCAAAATAGATTCTATGCCCTAGCATCCCGTCAGGAGAAGGAAGTCTCCCCAGATGTAGTCACTGGTATGTTACGAGTATTCCACCTTGATGTATATGCATTGTTAGATCCAGGTCTACTTTATATTTTGTGACGACCTATGCTGCTAGTAGTTTCAGAGTCACTCCCAAAATCCTATCAGAACCTTTCTCAGTCTCTACTCCAGTCAGTGATTCAGTTATAGCTCAATGAGTATATAGAAATTTCCCTATCACAGTTCTTCAGAAAGTCACCTTAGCAGATTAGTAGAGTTAGCCATGACAGGTTTTGATGTTATCTTCGGCATGGATTGCCTACATGCATGCTATGCCTCAGTTAATTGTAGAACCCGTGCAGTAGAGTTTAGATTTCTGGGTGAACTAGTCTTAGAGTGTAAGGGTAGTTTAGCTATGCCTGTAGGTCACTTCATTTCCTACCTTAAGGCCAGAAGAATGATTTCTAAAGGTTGCGTGTAACATCTAGTTAGGGTTAAGGATGCTACGTCCAAAACCCCAACTATCTAGTCAGGTCCCCTAGTGTGTCAGTATCCAGAGGTGTTTCCAGATGATTTACCAGGAATTCCTCCCAAGCGGGAGATTAATTTCGGTATTGACCTTTTTCCCGATACACAACCTATATCCATCCCTCCTTACAAAATGGCTCCAGCTTAGCTAAAGGAGTTGAAGGAACAGTTGAAATATCTTCTAGACAAGGGTTTCATCAGACCTAGAAAATCCCCATGGGGTGCACCAGTTCTCTTTGTCCGCAAGAAGGATGGTTCTCTTCGTATGTGTATTAATTATCGACAATTAAACAAGATTACCATCAAGAACAGGTATCCTTTCCCCAGGATTGATGATTTGTTTGACCAGCTTCAGGGTGCTAAGTGCTTTTCTAAGATAGACCTCAGATTCGAATACCATCAGCTCAGGGTTCGGGAGAGTGACATCACGAAGACAACCTTCAGGACTCGGTATGGTCACTATGAGTTTGTAGTTATGTCTTTTGGACTAACGAATTCTCCTGTAGCTTTCATGGATTTAATGAATAGTGTGTTCAAGCCATATTTAGATATGTTCGTGATTATATTTATAGATGACATCCTTATATACTCTCGGAGCAAGGAGGAGCATGCCGCTCATTTGAGGGTGGTGCTACAGACTCTTAAGGATCGCCAGTTGTATGCTAAATTCAGTAAATGTGAGTTTTGGTTGAACTAAGTGGCATTTTTGGGCCATGTGGTGTCATGTGAGGGTGTACAGGTGGACTCTCAAAAGATAGAAGTGGTGAAAAATAGACCAGTGAGTCCTTCGGACATCAGGAGTTTCTTGGGTTTTGCTGGTTACTATTGAAGGTTTGTTGAAGGGTTTTTGTCCATTGCAGCACCGTTGACTAAGTTGACCCAGAAGAAAGTGAAGTTTCAATGGTCAGAGGCTTGTGAGAAGAGCTTCCAAGAGTTGAAGACGCGACTCACCTCAGCACCTGTGTTAATTCTACCGGAGGGTACCAATGGGTTTTTGGTATATTGTGACGCTTCAAGGATCGGCCTTGGTTGTGTACTCATGCAGCACGGTAAGGCCATAGCCTATGCTTCTAGGCAGCTGAAGGTCCATGAAATGAACTACCCGACTCATGATCTCGAATTGGCAGCGGTAGTATTTGCCTTGAAGATTTGGAGACACTATTTGTACGGGGTCCAAGTAGATTTGTTTACGGACCACAAAAGCCTACAGTACGTGTTTACCCAAAAGTATTTGAATCTACGTAAGAAAAGGTGGTTGGAGCTTTTGAAGGATTATAATATGAGTGTTCTCTATCATCCGAGCCAGGATAATATGGTGGTAGACGCTCTTAGTAGGCTTTCTATGGAGAGTGTTTCCCATATAGATGAGGAAAGAAAGGAGTTAGTGAAGGATGTACATCGTCTTGCGCGGTTGGGAGTTTGTCTTGTTGACTTGACCAATGGTGGTGTTATTGTTCAGAATGGGTCAGAATCATCCTTAGTGATCGAGGTCAAAGCTAGACAAGACAAGGATTCTATTTTGGTAAAGTTGAAGGAAGCCATTCAAAATCAAAAGGTAGAGGTCTTCTCCAAAGGGGGAGATGGGGTGCTTCAATATCTTGGTCGCTTGTGTGTGTTCCAGCGGTTGATGATTTGAGAGATCGAATATTGCATGAGGCTCATGGTTCCAGATACTCTATACATCCAGGTGCCACGAAGATGTACCGTGACCTACGGGAAGTCTATTGGTGGAGTGGCATGAAGAGGGACATAGCAGAGTTTGTGGCTAAGTGTCCGAATTGTCAACAGGTGAAGATTGAGCATCAAAGACCTGGAGGTGTGCTTCAAGAAATTGGTATCCATACTTCGAAGTGCGCAGAAATAATATGGACTCATTACAGGGTTGCCTCGCACTCGTTGACAGTATGACTCTATTTTGGTTATTACAGACAGGTTGACTAAGGCAACTCACTTCTTACCAGTCAAAACTACCGATTCAACAGAGGATTATGCTAAGTTGTATGTCCGAGAGTTAGTTCGGTTGCATGGAGTGCCCTTGTCCATCATATCAGATAGAGGTACTCAGTTTATCTCGCAGTTTTTGGGGATCATTTCAGAAGGGACTTGGTACTCAAATCAAGCTTAGCACAACCTTTCACCTGCAGACAGATGGTCAGGTCGAGCGGACTATTCAAACCCTCAATGATATGTTGAGAGCGTGTGTGATTGATTTCAAAGGTAGTTGGGATGACCATTTTCCTCTCATTGAGTTTACATATAACAACAACTACCATTCCAACATTAGATGGCTCCGTTTGAGGCTCTCTATGGGTGGTGATGTAGATCACCTATTGGTTGGTTTGAAGTCGGTGAAGCTGCGATGATAGGACCAGATTCAGTCCATGAGGCCATGAAGAAAGTTTAGCTTATACAGGGCAGGTTGAAAACAACTCAAAGTCACCAAAAGTCCTATGCTGATGTGAGAAGGAGAGAACTTGAGTTCAAAATGGATGATTGGGTGTTTCTGAAGGTGTCCCCATGAAGGGAGTGATGAGATTTGGAAGGAAAGGGAAACTCAGTCCCGATTATGTTGGTCCATGTATCGCTCTTAAGGAAGTGTTTGGATGATCCAACTCTGGTTGTTCCAGTGGACACTGTTGGTCTGAAAGATAGCCTTAGTTATGAGGAGGTTCCGGTGGAAGTACTTGATCGTCAGGTTCGAATGCTAAGAAACAAGGACATAGCCTCAATCAAGGTTTTGTGGAGGAACCAGCATGTTGAGGGAGTTACATGGAAGCCGAAGCAGATATGATGGCTAATTACCACATCTATTCCCTTACGGCTCAGTTTCAGCTTGAGGTATATGTTTCCTCCTTTGTACTCTATTTAGTTTAATGTTTAGCTCATGTTCCCCAGTTTCTTTCATGTCAATGAATGTATGTGTGATTCATGAATTTAGTTCAGTCATGTAGTTCAGTTCGGAGTCAATCACTTCGTTAATTTTCAACTTGTATTTTCAGTATTTGAGTTTGATGATTGCATTTCTCTATTTTTCACTATTATTTTCAACATTCGAGGATGAATGTTCCCAAAGGGGAGATATTCTAGTACCCCAAAAATCCTAAGGTCAGACCCGGGAGTTGAAACAAAGAAAATAGGATTTTCTGCACCAGGTCACAGGACGAGTCGTCCAGTGACCCATTGGGTGCACCACAAGTTGTTGAGTGACTCATGGAGAAAAGGTTGGACTTGGTTGAGTTTTGTGATTTGAGGCTGACCACGGGCGGGACCACGAGTCATGGTCACCACCACGAGTCGTCAAGAGGATCTTGATCAGTGTTTGGTTTGAAGGATGAATGTTTTGACAGTGTCCCTAATGACCAGTCACCACGAGTCGTAGGGTACACCACGAATCGTGGTGTCCCTTGTGGTGACCAGTGGTGATGAATTTCTAGTGCAGGTGACGAGAGCAGTCCATGAGTCGTGGTGATGGGGCATGAGTCATCTAGTCCCTCGATGGGATTGCTAGTGTGTTTTTTCCTACAAATATATTATGGTATTTTCCGTAATTCCTAAGTTCCTAAGGCCTAAACTATGTTGTTTTAAGCTCAGAATAGTTTGTTTCAAGAGGGGTAAGTTCATTCTAGGCTTATTCACCTCCATGCATGCAAGTCTAGGAGCTCCTAAGGGTGATCAAGCCTAGATTCCTCAAGTTCTTCCCCGAACTTCCATTGGGCAATCAAGGAAGTTGTGAAATAAGATTTCTACAGGTATGTAAGTCTATGAATGGGTGTATCCATCCACACCCATGCCCAATCCCTCTTTAATTCATGAAATTCTAGTTTATGAATCTATGCGGTTTTAACCCAACATGTGAATTCTCTAAGTTTCAATCATTGGTATGATCTAAGCATGTTTCTAATGTTGAATTATGATTAATGGGCATGTTTTACAATGTTTTCAATTATAAATTATATTTTCAAGTTTTATAAATTATGATGCCCATCCATGAAAGTTCATGAAAGTTGAGACCTATGAAATATGTATTCAAGTATGATGAGATATATACGAAGAAAGTATGATTTCGAATTATCCATGTCTATGTTCATGTTTTCGAATGATCAAGTCTATTTCAAGATTTTTTAAGTATTGGGCAAGCCCATATGATCAAGTATGTTTCATGTTTTATCTAAACTTCATGTATTAGCTTACCACATGGATTTTGGCGTTTAGACTCCCACTATTTTCAGCTTGCGGTATAGTTTGAGCCCGAGGCTCCACATGTTATGCCTTCAGATTTATGCATGTATGTTATGAGTCAGCTTCACGATTAGACGATGGTTCAGCTTCGTTGTAAAATGATGGAGAGCATATGCATGTTTTTGGGAGTAGTGTCCAGCACCGAGTAGGCCAAGGGTCAGTCAACCCTATGCCTCAGAACTATGCGCCAATGTAGGTATGTTCAGATTATTTGGAACCCCCCTTGTGAGATTTCCCTGCCCCCAAGGGGCCTTCATCTTGATATTGATATCATGGTAGCGTCCTTAGCCCTGAAAAAGCTTTGCGCAGCTCTTCCCACTTGAGTGTGATAGTCAGGACCACGTAAGCTCTATCATGGTAATGTCGGTTATATGACGAGTCTCCTATTGTTCCTTATGATTCTAGTTATGTATGTTCATCAGTCATGATATTATGTTTTTAGTAGGTTTGACCCAATCTTCAATTTTACTTATGATTATCAGTTTTTCAGCTTTGGGTCATTCAATTCAGTTATGATATTTAGTTATATTCAGATCATGATTTCAGAAAATAACATGCAAGCCCTACTCTCAGAATCTTATCTTGATTATGTTTTATGATATGCATTGTTTATGATTTTACTTACTTAGCGATTTTACTTACCTTACATACTCGGTACATTCCACATACTGACTGCATACTCTATGATATATCATTTCATGATATAGGCTCAGATATTCAGGCTCAGTATCGTCAGTAGCCAGACCTGCAGCTTTAGCACTTATCAGCCAGAGTGGTGAGTCCTCATCTTTCGAGGGCCTTTCCTTTTAGTTGTATCTAGTACTTTCAGTTTCAGACTTTAGTGAGTTAGTTAGGGTCTTGTCCTATAAATTTGTCAATAACAGAGGCTTTTTAGAAATAGCATCTAATCAGCTTCGGTATTGAGTATGTATTCCGATGTTATGAGATTGTTAGACTTCCGCTATATTAATTATGTCGATCTTCCGCTTTATTATGATTGAGTTAGATGTTATGTTCATGCCATGGGTCAACTTGGAGCCTCTCGGGGTTCCTTGTCCCGTGTCTCGATCCGAGACTATGTTCAGGTCTTGACATTTATATAAGTATTAGATATAATAATTACTTACCAATTCTCTAGCTATAGTCCCTTGGATCTTTGCAGCCCTAGTGTGCAACGAGCCACCTTTCCCTTCACTCCTGGCGTTCTTTGCCTATTCACACTTTACCTTAAATTCAGGGGTGCTCTAATATCTCTGAAGCTCATAAAAAATATGAGGTAGCATCCATTCAGGCCTCTTGTTCTTTAATCTTGCATCCCTAAACCAATCTGACATCCTTGAACTGCCCTTCCTCTCGAAAATTTGTGGCTATCTTCTTATTGTGCAAGGAAGCCAAGTACACAATGTCTGTAATCAATGATCAACAATGTTAGATGATATATAACAATCATGTGTCAAAGAAGAATTTTATCACATAATAATTCATTTATATACCTTAAACTCATTAAACATGCCCTGTCGAACCCGATGTGGTATTTCAGTCCAACTCGGATAAGGTCGATCATATATCCTCTGAATGCTCTCGCTTAGAGCATTTTCGGCCTCTTTTCCTGGATGGAACATGTAAAAATGATAATAAACATGTCAATTCATAAATATAACATTAAGATTAAATATTATAAATTTAGATCAAAAACAAAATCAAACTTACCCAGATCCATCAGGCACGACCACTAGTGTACAGAGACTGTCTGTATCTCCAGGCTGTGGCTCTCCAGCTGCTGGTGACGGTGTTATACCCCGGGAACTCAAAGATCAGATCCGGGAGTTAAAACTGGAAAAACTGTAAAATTGATGTTGCAGGCACAGGACGAGTCGTGGGACGAGTCGTGGGACAGCCCACGAGTCATCAGGTGATTCGTGGGGAAGGCCATTGAAGAGTTGGGAAGTTTGGAGAATAGGTCCCCATGGGCGTGGAAATGACTCGTGGTCAGATCCCACAAGTTGTTAGGTCAGCCGTGGGGTGAGGGAGCAGGAAAAGAAAAGGAAGGAACCAGTGTACTCCACAGGTGGTGACCAAACGTCGTGGTCAGCCACCATGATTCATTGGGTCCCCAATTACCAGTCAAATGATTAATTCCATAGTTTGAGGCAGTGCAGTTAACGATTAGTGCCCACAAGTCGTGGTCACCCCTGACGAATGATTATGTGACCCATTACGAGCCCAGGAGATTAGACAAGCAGTGTACTTGACGAACTAGGTGACGAGTCGTTTCCTTGGACCATGAGTCGTCAGGTCATCTGTTAGGACCATCTGGCAGTATTTTTCTGCAAATTTAGTAAGGGCCTTTTCGTAATTCATAAGTTCCTAAAGCCTATACTACATCGTTTAAGGCTCGTTTTAGTGGGTTTTAAGAGGGGAAAACCTATTCTAAGTTAGTCCTACCATGCATGCAAGCTTGAGAGGTTGAAGAGGTGATTCAAGGCTAGTATTCAAGGTATCCATCCAATTTCCTCTTGGATAATAAAAAATTTGGTGGAATCAATACCTTACAGGTATGTAGGGTTATGAGTGGGTTTTTCCTTCCACACCCATGCCCAATCTCTATCTAATTATGGAAAATTGCTATGATCAAGTTATGGGGTTTTCACCCAGTTGCATAATTCTTCAATTTCTATACATGGGTATGATTGGATTATGTTTCTACTGATGAATTGTGAAGCTTGGGCAGATTTTAAATAGTTTTTAATTAAAATTATGTTTTCTAGTTTTATGAAATTAAAGGCCCATGGATGAGAAGTTCATGAAAGAAGAGAATGATGATGAATGTATGATGATGATGAGATTTGATGATGAAAAGCATGATCCTAAAGCTACTATGATTATGATATTATTTTCAAAATGAATTGAGTAGATTCAAGCATGATAAAGTTTTGGGCAAAGCCCTTATATCGAGTATGATGATGTAGTATCTCTAAAGTAAGCTTACCACATGATTTTGGAGTAAAGACTCCTACTTATCTTTAATCTTGTGGTATGTTTCGAAATAAATCTTCTCAGATGTATGAATTCACAATTGAGATGAATGTTATTATTGAGCTTCATTTTTATACAATGTTGAGTCTACATGTGATTTCATTATTGAGCTTTGTCAATAGACAATGTTGAGTTGCATGATTTCATTGTTAAGCTTCGTCATAGACGATGTTGAGCTTCGTTATACATGATGTATAGCATTGTATGTTTTGGGAGAAGAGTCTAGCACCGGGCGGGCTAAGGGTCGATCACCCTATGCCCCAGAACTACGTGTCAACGTAGCTTGATACTATTATATTGTTGGGACCTTCCTTGTGAGCTATCCCCAACACTAATGGTCCATGATCTTGAAATCGATATCATGGTAGCATCCTTAGCCCTGACAAGGTTTTAGACGACTCTGCCCACTTGAGTGTAATAGTCAGGACCACGTAAGCTCTATCGTTGTATGTCGGTTAAGTGACGAGTCTACCATTGTCTATATAATTCAGATTTGCATATTCATTACTCATGGTTATTATTTTATACATGCATTCCCAAAGGCAAGTTTTGACTCATTGTTCAGCTTTTCTTACAAATATCATATTTCAGCTTTGAGTCATTCGATTCAGTTTTGATGTTATGAAGCTATGTGTTGTCATGTTATTAAAAGATTATGATTTTTGAAAAATGCATGCAAGCCCTCCTCTCAGATTTGAAAGCTTATGATATGTTATGGAATGCTTTAAATGATTTACTTTATTTAAGTGGTTTTACTTACCTTGCATACTCGGTACATTCCACATACTGACTGCATACTTTCTATGCTGTATCGTTTCATGATACAGGACCCGGCTCTCAGGTTCATTGATCTCGGGCAAAATAGCATGCCCGAGTGATGCTCTATAACTTAAATTAGTCTTGTTTAGCTAATTAATTATATACATTTTCATGTGATTTTATATAAATGTGAATATATGTACTAACCAACATGATTAGTTCTTGTTTTGTAGGTTTACATGAATTTGAGGAACTAATTTATAAGTTGGTGAAGTAGAGGAATGGAGTCGGGAGCAATTTGCGAAAGTCGGCTAGAAGCATGCCTTGGCAAGGCTGGCTGCGCCAGGCAGAGTGCCACGCTGTGCGTGTGCCACGCCCAGCGCCATGCAACACCCATGATAGGCGCGAGAGAAGGCAACAAGAAGGTAGGTGATCTGCGCGCCAGCGCCGTGCCACACCAGGCGGGCTGCGCGCCAGCACAATGCCATCGCGCTGCATGGGCAGCGTGTCAAGCCGGCCAGCGCGGAGACCCTCGGCATCTTGGCATCCAGAGGCAATTTCCAGTGTGCCTCCACGTTACCTCCGTGTCACGGAGGCAGTGCTCCGCGATACACTCCGTGACACGGAGCCATTCCATGACATACTTAATTTTGCAAAATTCTCATTTACTATAAATAGGTCCCTTAGCTCCTAAAATCATTTTGTCATGATTTTATTCTGGAAAACCACCTAGGAGTGAAGGGAGAAGCGGGAGAACTCACCTAGGGTTTGTCAAATTCCTCTTCTCTTCTACCAATTCTTGTAAGTATGTTACTTTAACAATGTTTCCTTGTAATTTTACGAACATGAATGGCTAGAAGCCTTCCTCTAGGGTTGAAGCCATGAGTTATGATTGTGTTTTTATGAAATTGTGTTGGAATTAAGTTATCGATTGTTGTTTTGTCTTGCATTCTTAATTATTGGTTGTTTTTATGATTGATCACCATGAAAACATACACGTTAACTAAGGCATATGCTTGAGAAAGCATTTACCTAGGCCAGAACATGAGAATGTAGGGAGCATGGTTGTATCTCACGATATAATTTGTGTTAGGATAGAAATATACCTAACACCTTGCTTGGTTGATAAAACGGGATGAGGTAGGCACCAACTTAGAATTATCACCTCACCACTCGAAGAAGTAGTTGTGTAGCTAAGTTGAGTCGAATGATTAGGTGTACGAGATTCCCTAATCATATCCACGTAAACCACATCCATGTATTTAATTGCCCACCAACTAGAATTAGCATCCTGACGTGCCCGATTCACGCGTCCGCAAGTGTACGGGTCGTGCAAGTAATATAGTGGCTCTTTTTAAGAACCGGATTGTCGAACCCACAGAAACTGGACCCATTCCTCTAACTATCCATTTCTATTGTGATCTTAAATACCTCAAGTGTTGGTTATAGACATTTTCGATTGAGATTAATTAAGTCTAAGTTTGGGTCAATGAAATATTCTGAAATCACTCTAGGAGCAACATAGAGTTAAAACCAATTAATCATGCGATCCTACGATTTGCAATGGGTTAAGCATGGAACTATCAATTGTTATTTCACATAATTAGAATTGCATGTTTATGGTCTTTCGAGCCTCTAAACACGGCAATCTAGCCTCACTGCATCATTGTGAGCGAGGAGTTTAAATTTCTAGTCGCGGGCAATCAATTATGTTGTGGTTTACGGGGAAACGATTAGGGACTTTTGTGCGTCTAACCATTTAACTCAACTTAGCCTCACAACTACTTTTTCGAGTGGTGATGTGACATCCCAAGTTGGTCTTTCATAACCCCCGTGTGTCAACCAAGCACGGTGTTAGGTATATTTCTATCCTGACACAAAAATCTCTCCCGAGATACAAACATGCTCCTTACATTCTCATGTCCTGACCTAGGTAGTGCTTTCTCAAGCTATTACTCAAGCTAACAAATATGCTTTCATGGTGATCAATCATAAAAACAACCAACAATCCAGAATGCAAGACGAAAACAACAATCAATAACTTAATTCCAAAACAAATTCATAAAAGCACAATCATAATTCATGGCTTCAACCCTAGAGGAAGGGTTCTTGCCATTCATGTTCGTAAAACTACAATTAACTAATACTAAACTAACATACTTACATGAATTTGGTAGATGAGAAGGGTATTTGATAAACCCTAGATGAGTTCTCCCACTTCTGCCTTCACTCCTAGGTAGTTTTCCAGAATAAAATCGTGACCAAATGATTTTAGGAGCTAAGGGTTCAATTTATACTATGCTGAAAAATTGCAAAATTTGGCCTGCGGTGGAACAGCAACGTGTCACGGAGCTGAACGCCCTACTTGACCTCTGTGACACATTGGTAACGCGTACCCTCACTGGAATGTGGCAAAAAATGCAATTTTTGGCCAAGTGTTGCCGCGTTAGCAGCGTGCCACGGCCCCTATCGCGCAGGGTGCCAGTTATTGCATGTTTTCTTGTTGACTTTCACGTTTTGCTCTTGATTCCATTCCTCCACTTCACCAAATCATGAATTAGTTCCTCAAATGCATTATTAACCTTCAAAAACAAGGACTAATCATGTTGGTTAGTATATATTCACATTTACATAAAATCACATGAAAATGTATAAAATAACTTAGATAAACAAGACTAAATTAAGGTATAAAGCATCACTCGGGCATGCTATTTTTGCCCACGATCACCTACCCCGCACTTAAAGTCTTGTTCGTCCTCGAACAATCTATTACATCTCATGCATATGGAGACTCATCCATAACTCATTTAGCAAGAATATTCAAGCTACGGCTACAATGATTAAGTAAGATAACAAGCTAAAGATAGAGCATGCACGATTTGATCATTGAAATGAAGTACATCTATGTTAAGACTTCTTAACCTCAAGAATCGACTCTCAATCTAAGCAAACTCATGCAAATCAACTGATTAAGAAACCCCACATGAATTATATCCTTCATTCAACATGTGCCCCTCACGGAAGGAGAGTTACCCAATCACACGCAAAAATAATTTTTTAAATCACAACATGTGTGGGTACATGAATAGAATTACGCTCACTCTCACAAAGAATTCACATGCATCATGTAATGACCCATAAGCTTGCCCTTAGTGTTTTATTCCACTAATTTAAGGATGTGTGAATGTAAGATCAAGTAGGACTTAATGGGTTGTAATGTAAGCTAAGGGACAGGCAGGTACTATTCTGGCCAATAATAGCGACTAACTTTCCCAAGCGCTTTTAATACATTACGACCTCATTACGAACTTCCCTTCCCTTACTTCACCTTTTTCTCCTTTCAGCTTTCTTTTTCCTCTTATGTTTCCTCTTTCTTTTGTTGTTTAGAGGAAACAACCTCCACTCTGTTCCTCTCTTTCTCCAACTTCTTCTCAATTTGAAGCCCTTTATCAGACTCGGGCTGAACACTTGTAATTGCCTTTGGCCCTGCACCTGTGGAATCCTCCACCCCACACTTATCCTCTGCCAACACACTAACCTGACAAAGGTTTCTATAGTGTGCAGATGGGTTCATTTCTTGGTAAACGCGGAAGATTTCTTCTTCATCCTCAACCCTCATTTTCAGGGTCCCTACTTTCAAATCAATCACCGCTCCTCCAGTGGCCAATAATGGTCGTCCCAAGATCAGGGGTACCTGGTCATCAACCTGAAAATCCAAGACAATAAAATCAGCAGGTATAATAAACTTACCTACTTTGATGAGAAGGTCCTCTATTATTCCATCAGGTGTCACTCGCGACTTGTCAGCCAGCTACAACATCAACCTTGTCGGCCTCGGTTTTCCCAACCCCAAGGTGTTGAATAAGGATAGGGACATTAGATTGACTGTTGCCCCTAAGTCACACAAAGCTCGTAGCACCTCAGCTTTACCAATTTGTATGGGGAGGGTAAAACTCCCTGGGTCTTTGAGCTTCTTCGGCATTTTGCTCAATACCCTGTGACTGCACTCCTCAGTCAGTGCTACAATCTGGACATCCACCAATCTCACTTTGTTCGCCATTACATCCTTCAAGTATTTAGCATACTTGGGCATTCCCTGCAAGACATCAATAAGAGGCAAATTTATGTGAAGTTCTTTGAAGCTCTCGAAGAACTTTTTGAAGCATTCCTCTTCCTTGCTCTCTCTGAATTTCCGAGGGAATGGTGGTGGTGGTCTTTGTGCTGGCTGCAATGAAAGTTCCACATTTTGTTGGCCAGCACTCTGATTATCTCCCATGTTGATGGATGGTTCTGGTCTAACCAACTCCGGCTGCAACCCCTTTCTCATCTCTTTTGGCACTGCATCAGCTAATTTCTTACCGCTTCTCAAACTGATGGCATTGATCTTCCGGGGGTTAGGATCTGTGTCGCTAGGTAATCCCCCTTGTGATCTCATGTTTTGAGAAGCTTCTATTTGACCCACTTGTTTTTCAAGATTGCGGGTGGCTACTTACTGATTCGTTAAGTCTGTTGCCATCCTCGCCTGATTTTCTGCTAACTGATTCTGGGTCTCCATAAGTTTCTGCAGTGTTTCCTCAATGCTGCTACTCAATTTCCCATCATTCTGCCTATTCTGCTGATACTATTGTTGTTGAGGTAGCATATAATTCTGCTTTTGGTTTCCACCCCAAGAAAAATTTAGGTGGCCCTGCCAATTTCTGTTGTAACTGGTTTCAAAATTCTGATTGTTGCGCTGCACATTACTAACAAAATTGACTGACTCCGGATTGGCTCCACAAGATTCTGCATGGTGCCCATTATTACCACAAATTTCACACCAACTCGGAGCTTGCTGAACTGCATTAACCTGGCCCTGGCGTTGGTTCATACTCAGTTTATTGAACTGAGTCATCATTTGATGCTGGAATGAAGCTAACTGTGCTGCCAAGGCATTCAAACCATCTACTTCTATCAACCCCGATCTCTTTCCTGCCCCTCTCGATGACTCACTGTGCCACTCTAGATTTCCTTGTGCAATTCTATTCAACAAGGTGTACAACTCATCATAAGTCTTATCCAAGGCTTTCCCACCCGATGCAGAGTCTAGTAATATTTTTGTGTGTGGGTCTAGACTTTCTACAAAGGTATGGGCCAGCACTTCATTTGATTGCTGGTGATGGGGGCAATCTCTCAACAATGACTTGAATCTTTCCCAAGCCATATATAAGTTCTCATCAGGCCTCTGCTTGAAACTGAGTATTTCACTTCTCAACCTTGCAGTTTTGCCTGAAGGGAAAAATCTGATAAGGAACTTCTTAGCCAAGTCATTCCATGAAGTTATGGAGTTCGGTGGCTCAGCCTTCAGCCACTTTTTCGCCTCTCCCAACAGTGAAAATGGGAAGAGGGTCATTCGAACATAATCTGTGAACACGCCCGTGGGGACAAACGTGTCACTAATCTCTAAAAAGCTCTGTAAGTGCCGCTACGGGTCCTCATGTGCCATCCCAGTGAATTGACCACTAGAATGTAATAGCTGCACCATGTTCTGTTTAAGCTCAAAGTGCCCTCCAGGTTCCGGTTTACGGATGCTAGAGGTCACATTCGTCGCTAGTGGGATTGCCACTTCGCGAACTAGTCTTGCTGCCATTGCTTCGGATGACAATTGTGCTTGTCCTGCAGGTGGTTGTTGTTGCACCTTTTCTTGAAGTCTCTTCAGCTTTTGCTCTAGAGCTACTCTCCTTTGCAAATGGATTTGACGTTCAGGTTCCAGCAACGGTTCCACAAGCTCTCTATTTCTAGCCAGCTCGGCAGGACAACCTGTCACCTGCAATTAAGCACACTAAGACCAAGTTTCTCAACACTTAAGGAAATTCAAAAATCACACAAAAATAGATAAATTATCAAAACTTCGCCGAGTCCCCGGCAACGGCGCCAAAAACTTGACGTGCCCGATTCGCGCGTCCGCAAGTGTACGGGTCGTGCAAGTAATATAGTGGTTCTTTTTAAGAATCGGATTGTCGAACCCACAGGGACTGGACCCATTCCTCTAACTATCCATTTCTATTGTGATCTTAAATACCTCAAGTGTTGGTTATAGACATTTTCGATTGAGATTAATTAAGTCTAAGTTTGGGTCAACGAAATATTCTGAAATCACTCTAGGAGCAACATAGAGTTAAAACCAATTAATCATGCGATCCTACGATTTGCAATGGGTTAAGCATGGAACTATCAATTGTTATTTCACATAATTAGAATTGCATGTTTATGGTCTTTCGAGCCTCTAAACATGGCAATCTAGCCTCACTGCATCATTGTGAACGAGGAGTTTAATTTTCTAGTCGCGGGCAATCAATTATGTTGTGGTTTACGGGGAAACGATTAGGGACTTTCGTGCGTCTAACCATTTAACTCAACTTAGCCTCACAACTACTTCTTCGAGTGGTGATGTGACATCCCAAGTTGGTCTTTCATAACCCCCGTGTGTCAACCAAGCACGGTGTTAGGTATATTTCTATCCTGACACAAAAATCTCTCCCGAGATACAAACATGCTCCTTACATTCTCATGTCCTGACCTAGGTAATGCTTTCTCAAGCTATTACTCAAGCTAACAAATATGCTTTCATGGTGCTCAATCATAAAAACAACCAAAAATCCAGAATGCAAGATGAAAACAACAATCAATAACTTAATTCCAAAATAAATTCATAAAAGCACAATCATAATTCATGGCTTCAACCCTAGAGGAAGGGTTCTTGCCATTCATGTTCGTAAAACTACAATTAACTAATACTAAACTAACATACTTACATGAATTTGGTAGATGAGAAGGGAATTTGATAAACCCTAGATGAGTTCTCCCACTTCTCCCTTCACTCCTAGGTAGTTTTCCAGAATAAAATCGTGACCAAATGATTTTAGGAGCTAAGGGTTCAATTTATACTATGCTGAAAAATTGCAAAATTTGGCCTGTGGTGGAACAGCAACGTGTCACGGAGCTGAACGCCCTACTTGACCTCCGTGACACGTTGGTAACGCGTACCCTCACTGAAATGTGCCAAAAAATGCAATTTTTGGCCAAGTGTTGCCGCGTTAGCAGCGTGCCACGGCCCCTATCGCGCAGGGTGCCAGTTATTGCATGTTTTCTTGTTGACTTTCACGTTTTGCTCTTGATTCCATTCCTCCACTTCACCAAATCACGAATTAGTTCCTCAAATGCATTATTAACCTTCAAAAACAAGGACTAATCATGTTGGTTAGTATATATTCACATTTACATAAAATCACATGAAAATGTATAAAATAACTTAGATAAACAAGACTAAATTAAGGTATAAAGCATCACTCGGGCATGCTATTTTTGCCCACGATCACATCCTCGCTCACAATATAGTAGTGAGGCTAGTTTGTCGTGTTTAGAGGTTCGGAAGGCCATGAACATGCAATCCGAATTATATGAGATGACAATTGATAGTTTCATACTTAAACCATTGCAATTCATATTAGCGTATGATTATCCGGCTTTAACTCTTTGTTGCTCCTTGAGTGAATTCAGAATAATTTGTTGACCACAATTAGACGTACTTAAACCTTCTCGAAAACTTCTATAATCAATACTTGCGAAAGTTTATATCACACTTGAACTAGATAGTTAGCTGAATTGGTCCAGTCCCTATGGGTTCGACATTCCGGCTCTTAAACAAGGCCACTATATTACTTGTACGACCCGTACACTTGCAAGCTCACAACAAGTTTTTGGCGCCGTTGCTGGGGATTAGGTGAAGTTTTGATAATTTATATGTTTTTGTGTGATTTTTAAATTTTCTTAAGTGTTGAGAAACTTGGTCTTAGTCTGATCATTTGCAGGTGACAGGTTGTCCTGCCGAGCTGGCTAAAAATAGAGAGCTTGTGGAACCGTTGCTTGAACCTGAATGTCAAATCCATTTGCGAAGGAGAGTAGCTCTAGAGAAAAAGCTGAAGAGACTTCAAGAAAAGGTACAACAACAACCACCCGCGGGACAAGCACAATTGTCATTGGAAGCAATGGCAGCTAGACCAATTCGCGAAGTGGCAATCCCACAAGCGACCAATGTGAACTCTAGTATCCAGAAACCGGAGCCTGGAGGGAACTTTGATCTTAAATAGAACATGGTGCAACTGTTACATTCTAGTGGTCAATTCACTGGGATGGCACATGAGGACCCGCAGCAGCACTTACAGAACTTTCTTGAGATTAGTGACACGTTTGTCCCCACCGGCGTGTCCACAGATTATGTCCGACTGACCCTCTTCCCATTTTCATTGTTGGAAGAGGAAAAAAAGTGGTTGAAAGCTGAGCCACCGAACTCCATAACTTCGTGGAATGACTTGGCTAAGAAGTTCCTTATCAGATTCTTTCCTTCAAGCAAAACTGCAAAGTTGAGAAGTGAAATACTGATTTTCAAGCAGAAGCCTGATGAGAATTTATATTTGGCTTGGGTAAGATTCAAGTCATTATTGAGAGACTGTCCCCATCACCAACAATCAAATGAAGTGCTAGCTCATACCTTTGTAGAAAGTCTAGACCCACACACTAAAATTTTACTAGACTTTGCATCGGGTGGGAAAGCCTTGGAGAAGACGTATGATGAGTTGTACACTTTGTTGAAACAGAATTGCTCAAGGAAATCCAGAGTGGCATAGCGAGTCATTGAGAGGGGCAGGAAAGAGATCAGGGTTGATAGAGGTAGATGGTATGAATGCCTTGGAAGCGCAGTTAGCTTCGTTCCAACATCAGATGATGACTCAGTTTAATAAACTGAGTATGAACTAACAACAGGGCCAGGTTAATGCAGTTCAGCAAGCTCCGAATTGGTATGAAATTTGTGGTAATAATGGGCACAATGCAGAATCTTGTGGAGCCAATCCGGAATTAGTCAATTTTGTTTGGAATGTGCAGCGGAACAACAGAATGTTGGACACAACTACAATAGAAATTGGCAGGGCCACACGGAATTTTTCTTGGGGTGGAAACCAAAAGCAGAGTTATCAGCAACCTCAACAACAGCAGTATCAGCAGAATAAGCAGAATGATGGTCAAATGAGCAGCAGCATTGAGGAAACATTGCAGAAAATCATGGAGACCCAGACTCAGTTAGCGGAAAATCTGGCGAGGATCGCAACAGACTTAAAGAATGAGCAAGTGGCCACCCGCAATCTTGGAAAACAAGTGGGTCAGATAGCAGCTGCTCAAAACATGAGATCACAGGGGGGATTACCAAGCGACACGGATCCTAATCCCCGGCAGGTCAATGCCATTAGTCTAAGAAGCGGCAAGCAATTAGCTGATGCAGTGCCAAAAGAGCTGAGAAAGGAGGTGCAGCCGGAGTTGGTTAGACCAGGACCATCCACCAACACGGGAGATAATCAGAGTGCTGGGCAACAAAATGTACAATCTTCATTGCAGCCAGCACAAAGACCACCACCACCATTCCCTCAGAAATTCAGAAAGAGCAAGGAGGAGGAATGCTTCAAAAAATTCTTTGAGAGTTTCAAAGAACTTCACATAAATTTGCCTCTTATTGATGTTTTGCAGGGAATGCCCAAGTATGCTAAATACTTGAAAGACGTGATGGAGAACAAAGTTAGATTGGTGGATGTCCAGATTGTAGCACTGACTGAGGAGTGCAGTCACAGGGTACTGAGCAAGATTCTGAAGAAGCTTAAAGACCCAGGGAGTTTTACCCTCCCCATACAAATTGGTAAAGCTGAAGTGCTACGAGCTTTGTGTGATTTAGGGGCAGCAGTTAATCTAATGCCCCTGTCTTTATTTAACACCCTGGGGTTGGGAAAATCGAGGCAAGCAAGGTTGATGTTGCAGCTGGCAGATAAGTCGCGAGTGACACCTGAGGGAATAATAGAGGAACTTCTCATCAAAGTAGGTAAAATTATTATACCTGCTGATTCTATTATCTTATATTTTCAGGTTGATGACCAGGTACCCTTAATCTTGGTACGACCATTCTTGGCCACCGGAGGAGCGGTGATTGATTTGAGAGCAGGGACCCTGAAAATGAGGGTTGAGGATGAAGAAGAATTCTTCCATGTATACCAAGAAATGAACCCATCCACACACTACAGAAACCTTTGTCAGGTTAGTGTGTTGTCAGAGGATGAGTGTGAGGTGGAGGATTCCACAGGTGCATGGCCAAAGGTAATGACAAGTGTTCAGCCCGAGTTTGATAAAGGGCTTCAAATTGTGAAGAAGTTGGAGGAAGAGAGGAACAGAGTGGAGGCTGTTTCCTCTAAAAATTAAAAGAAAAGGAGATGGTTCTCTAACGGGAACCCAGGTATGAGGATGTCCTGAAAAGGACAGTCCACGTCGTGCCGCGACGAAAAATTAGGTGCTGCTTGGGAGGCAACCCAAGGGTACCCTAGGTACAATTTTTTAATTTTGGTTTGTGTTGATTTTGTGATTTTCATTGTTGTTGTGTTTTTGGTGGAAAGTTAAGCACAAATGGAAGGGAAGTCTGAGTACCCGAGAAAGAGGAAGCTAAAAAGCATGGAATAGAAGAAGTGTGGGGTCAAACACCCACCTATGAAAACTTGAAGAAAAGCATGCTGTTAGCTAGGCATAGAGGCTCAGGGAGTATTTCTCATCCTTTTAATTTTAATTTGATGCTATGAGGACATAGCAGGATTTAAGTGTGGGGTGAGGAAAATTTCAAAAATTTTGTGCTTAACATTTTTTGGTGAATGTAATGCTTGTGCGAAATAATTAAAAAATTTTTGTGATTTTTGTGAGTCAAGCATGACTTCATCACCAGTTGGTTTTTCTTTTCGGTTCTTTTTCGATGGGGGGTCTTTGAACCAAAGAATAAAAATTTTCTTTGTCTGTATATAATGTTTTTAGTCATAGTTAGGGACTATTTCCGATGATGGATGGATGACGACCGTCTCGAGGAAGTTAGTCAATAAGTTTTTGGTTTTTGAACCCATAGCTAATTGACGGCTTGATGTTCTTGTTATGTGCTATAAATTATTGTAAGATGCAAGTATGTGCAGTGTGAAGCATGCAAGCGTATAACTTTGTGTGAGACACTTAGGTTCTTGAATTTGACTCAATATGATTGAAGCTTAATTTTGAATTCTTGTGATTAGCTGAGTAAGAGTCTGCTGAATGTGTCTGGAATTGAGCATGTGCCATGAGTGTAAGGTTTTTGAGTATTTTTTGCTATTGTGGAGTGTCTAGAACTTTCCTGGTGTGTATATAAAATGAAATGAAGGATGTGAATTGTAGGAGATGATTTAGGCATTTCTTTGAAGGAACCTAAATGTTATCCCTCATTTTACCAACCTTGAATATTTAATCCTAGTTAGCCCCATTGAGCCTTGAGCCTGTTCTTTGATAGCTACAACATAAGCTTAATCCTGTTTCTTTCATTAGCCTTGAATTTGAACCAAAACTCCTAAGCGCTTAAAGGAAAAATCCGAAAGAGTAAAGGAGTGAGAAGAATGAAAAAGAAGGAAAAGTGGCAGTTGTAAAAGTTGAGAAAGGTCAAGGGTGCACTTGTTTGAATACGGTTGAGTATTAGTAGGGAGTAAGAAAATAAATTAATGAAAAGTTACTTATAGAACTCCTTACCAATAAGCCAAGAGTGCCTTAAGAAATGGGGGAATACAAGAGGGAAAGGAAAGCTGAAAAGAAATAAAGGAGAAGTAAGAGAAGGGAAGTTCGTAATGAGGGCGTGATGTATTAAAAGCGCTTAGGGAAGTTAGTCACTATTACTGGCCATAATAGTACCTACCCGTCCCTTAGCTACATTACAACCTAAAAAGTCCTACTTGATCTTACATTCATACATCCTTAAATTACTGGAGTAGAACACTAAGGGCAAGCTTATGGGTCATTGCATAATGCATGTGAATTCTTTGTGAGAGTGAGCGTAATTCTATTCATGTACCCACACATGTGATTTACAAATTTTTTGCGTGTGAAAATGGGTAACTCTCTTGCCATGAGGGCACATGTCGAATGAAGTATATAATTCATGTTGGATTTATTGATCAGTTGATTCGCATGAGTTTGCTAAGATTGAGAGTCGATTCTTGAGGTTAGGAAGCCTTGGCAGGGTTGTATTCCATTTCAATGATCAAATCGTGCATGCTCTATTTTTAGCTTGTTATCTTAAATAATCATTATAGCTGTAGCCGGAATTATCTTGCTAAATTAGCTTTGTGTGAGTCTTCATGTACATGAAATGTAAAAGGTTTGTTCGAGGACGAACAAGACTTTAAGTGTGGGGTTGTGATCTCGGGAAAAATAGCATGCCCAAGTGATGCTCTATAACTTAAATTAGTCTTGTTTAGCTAATTAATTATATACATTTTCATGTGATTTTATATAAATGTGAATATATGTACTAACCAATATGATTAGTTCTTGTTTTGTAGGTTTACATGAATGTGAGGAACTAATTTATAAGTTGGTGAAGTAGAGGAATGGAGTCGGGAGCAATTTGCGAAAGTCGGCAAGAAGCATGCCTTGGCAAGGCTGGCCGCGCCAGGCAGCGTGCCATGCTGTGCGTGTGCCGCGCCCAGCACCGTGAAACGCCCATACCAGGCGTGAGAGAAGGCAGCAAGCAGGCAGGCGATCTGTGCGCCAGCACCGTGCCACGCCAGGCGGGCTGTGCGCCAGCACAATGCCATCGCGCTGCATGAGCAGCGTGTCACGCCGGCCAGCGCGGCGACCCTCGGCATCTTGGCATCCAGAGGCAATTTCCAGTGTGCCTCCGCGTTACCTCCGTGTCACGGAGGCAGTGCTCTGCGATACACTCCGTGACACGGAGCCATTCCACGACAGGCTTAATTTTGCAAAATTCTCATTTACTATAAATAGGTCCCTTAGCTCCTAAAATCATTTTGTCACGATTTTATTCTGGAAAACCACCTAGGAGTGAAGGGAGAAGTGGGAGAACTCACCTAGGGTTTGTCAAATTCCTCTTTTCTTCTACCAATTCTTGTAAGTATGATACTTTAACAACGTTTCCTTGTAATTTTACGAACATGAATGGCTAGAACCCATCCTCTAGGGTTGAAGCCATGAGTTATGATTGTGTTTTTATGAAATTGTGTTGGAATTAAGTTATCGATTGTTGTTTTGTCTTGCATTCTTAATTATTGGTTGTTTTTATGATTGATCACCATGAAAACATACACGTTAACTAAGGCATATGCTTGAGAAAGCATTTACCTAGGCCAGAACATGAGAATGTAGGGAGCATGGTTGTATCTCACGATATAATTTGTGTTAGGATAGAAATATACCTAACACCTTGCTTGGTTGATAAAACGGGATGAGGTAGGCACCAACTTAGAATTATCACCTCACCACTCAAAGAAGTAGTTGTGTAGCTAAGTTGAGTCGAATGATTAGGTGTACGAGAGTTCCTAATCATATCCACGTAAACCACATCCACGTAATTAATTGCCCACCATCTAGAATTAGCATCCTCGCTCACAATATAGTAGTGAGGCTAGTTTGTCGTGTTTGGAGGTTCGGAAGGCCATGAACATGCAATTCGAATTATATGAGACGAAAATTGATAGTTTCACACTTAAACCATTGCAATTAGTATTAGCGCATGATTATCCGTCTTTAACTCTATGTTGCTCCTTGAGTGAATTCAGAATAATTCGTTGACCATAATTAGACTTACTTAAACCTTCTCAAAAACTTCTATAATCAACACTTGCAAAAGTTTATATCACACTTGAACTAGATTGTTAGCTGAATTGGTCTAGTCCCTGTGGGTTCGACATTCCGGTTCTTAAAAAGAGTCACTATATTACTTGTACGACCTGTACACTTGCGAGCTAACAACATTCATCCCCGCTCTTAGACAGTTCATCGGCGTTAGCATCTGCCTATTAGTGAATCCTCATATTTCGAGGACCAGACTATCCATCTTTCTTTATGTATATTCAGTTTCCTTTACATGTTTTCAACTTCACTATTGTTGAGTTAGCTGGGGTCTTGTATCGTCAACTCGTTCAGATTAGAGGCTTTTCAAACTTATGTATGTGTTCAGCTTCGGATGCTTATTCTGATGTCACATTTAGTTAGACTTACGTTGAGTTTATATTGTTGATTCTTCAGTTTATTGAGTGAGTTAGAAGTATGCATATGCTATGGGTTGACTTGGGGTCTATCGGGGTCCCTTGCCCCGTGTCTACAATCCGGGCCTCCGTTCGGGTTGTGAAAAACTTGGTATCAGAGCCATAGGTTTGAAGTGTCCTAGGGTGTCACAAAGCCGTGTTAAGTAGAGTCTTTTTCATGGGTGTGAAGCGCGCCACACTTATGACGAAGAGGCTATGAGATGTTTAGGAAATGTTCCCTTCTTTCATGATATATGTCTTGTGATGAAAAGTCTTTCTATCCTTCTAATTCATGCTATTTGCGATTGCAGAATCATGGCTCCTCGAAGGATGAATGGAGGTGGTGAAGGCCACGAGGATGGCAATGGTTGTGGGCATCAGCCAGCCCCACCAGTTCAGGAGCCTCAAGCACCGGAGTCAGCCGCTCATGCTGAGTTTCGAGTCGCTATTCAGATGCTTGCACAGGCCTTGACCGCTCAGGTCAATTAGTAGGCCATTGCGCATGTTCAACAAAATGGCAATGTAGCGGCAGCTCGAGTCAGAGACTTCTTGAGGATGAATCCGCCGGAGTTCCTTGGGTTCAAGGTAGATAAGGACCCACATGATTTCATTGATGAGATTGTCAAGATCACCCACGTCATGGGGGTGAGCAGTGTTGAGTGTGCAGAGTTGGTCTCCTACCAATTGAAGGGGGTTGCGCATATCTGGTTTTGCCAATATAAGGATAGCAAGGTCGTAGGAGCAGGTCCGATCACGTGGGAGGAGTTTCATGTGGCATTCCTAGATTGGTCCTTCCCTCGGGAGATGAGGGACCTGAAGGCAGCTGAGTTTGCAAACTTGAAGGAGGGAAGAATGACAATGTAAGAGTATTCTCTTGAATTCACTCACCTATCGAAATATGCCCCGTAGTTAGTGGCTGACCAAAGGACGCAGATGAGTAGATTTGTGCATAGTATAGCAGGATATTTGGACAAGGAGTGTCGGATTGCTATGCTTCACTAGGATATGGACTTTACTCGCATAGTTTTGTACGCCCAACATATGGAGGTGGCACATTTGAGAGAAAGGGAGGCCAAGAGGGCCAAGACTGAGGACCACAGATTCTCTCAGCAGAGGTCCAATGGTGGGCACCGACAACAGACTCACCATAGATCATCAGCCCCGACCTCTTCGGCATTGAGTGTGCCATCCAGGCCTAGACATGATCAGGCGAGGGTGAGCATCAGGCTCAAGGAGCCGGAGTAGCAGACCCGTAGATTCTAGCATCCCAGCTTGTCGTAGATGTGGTCGGGGGGCACTCAGGCCAGTTCTTGGAAGGTTCAGGTGCTTGTTTCGGGTGTGGGAAGCGCGAACACATGCTTAGAGATTGTCCAGCTGTGAGGCAGGATCAAGTTGGGGGCCAAGGCCCATCTTCTAGTTCAGCAGCCCCTCCTGCACGCTTAGCACATCAGGGGGCATCTACTAGCACAGCTGGCAGTCAGTGCCAGAATAGATTCTATGCTTTAGCATCTCGTTAGGAGCAGGAGGTCTCCCCAGATGTGGTCACTGGTATGTTGCGAGTTTTCCATATTGATGTATATGCTTTGCTGGATCCAGGGGTTACCTTGTCTTTTGTAACACCATATGTGGCCAGTAGCTTCGGAGTCAGTCCTGATGTCTTGTCAGAACCCTTCTCAGTTTCTACTCCAGTAGGTGACTCAGTTATAGCTAGATGGTTGTATAGAGGTTTTCCAGTCTCATTCCTTCATAAGGTCAGCTCAGCAGACTTGATAGAGTTAGCCATAACCGATTTGGATGTTATTCTTGGCATGGCTATTTGCATGGTATGCTTCATTTAATTGTAGAACCCGGGCAGTAGAGTTCATATTTTTGGGTGAGCTAGTCTTACAATGGAGGGGTAGTTCAGCTGTGCCTATAGGTCGATTCATTTCCTACCTTAAGGCTAGGTAGATGATTTCTAAGGGTTGTATGTACCATCTAGTTAGGGTTAAGGATGTCGAGTCCGAAACCCTGACCATCCAGTTAGTTCTAGTAGTCTGTGAGTATCCAGAGGTCTTTCTCGATGATTTTCCAGGTGTTCCTCCCGAGCAGGAGATTGATTTTGGTATTGATCTTCTTCCCGACACGTAGCCTATATCTATTCCTCCCTACAGAATGGCTCCAACCGAGCTAAAAGAATTGAAGGATCAGTTGAAGGACCTATTAGATGAGGGCTTTATTAGGCCTAGTAAGTCTCCATGAGGTGCACCAGTGTTATTTATCCAGAAGAAGGATGGTTCACTTCGGATGTGCATTGACTATCGACAATTAAACAAGGTCATCATTAAGAACATGTATCCTTTACCCAGGATCAATGAATTTTTTGACCAACTTTAGGGTGCCAAGTGTTTCTCCAAGATTAATCTCAAATCTGGGTATCACTAGCTCAGGGTTCGGGAGTGTGACATCCCGAAAACCGCTTTCAGGACTCAGTATGGTCACTATGAATTTGTTGTTATGTCTTTTGGACTAACCAATGCCCCTACAGCTTTTATGGATCTAATGAATAGGGTTTTCAAGGCATATTTGGACATGTTCGTGATTGTGTTCATTGATGACATCCTTATATACTCTTGGAGCGAGGAAGAGCATGCCGCTCACTTGAGAGTAGTACTTCAGACCCTCAAGGATCTTCAATTGTATGCAAAGTTCAGCAAGTGTGAGTTTTGGATGGACTCCGTAGCATTTTTGGGACATGTGGTATCGTGTGAGGGTATAAAGGTAGATCCTCAGAAAATTGAAGCGGTGAAAAATTGGCCTAGACCTGTGAATCCTTCGGATATTCAAAGTTTCTTGGGTTTAACTGGCTAATATTGGAGGTTTTTAAGGGCTTCTGATCTATTGCAGCAGCTTTGACCAAGTTGACTCAAAAGAGGGTAAAGTTCCAATGGTCGGAGGCTTGTGAGAAAAGCTTCCAAGAGTTGAAGACTCGACTCACTTCAGCACCAGTGTTGACCCTACCTGAGGGTACCAATGGTTTTGTGGTGTATTATGGTGCTTCGAGAATCAAACTTGGGTGTGTGTTGATCCAACATGGGAAAGTGATAACATATGCCTCAAGACAGTTGCAAGTCCATGAGAAGAATTACCCGACTCATGACCTGGAGCTGGCTGCGGTGGTATTCGCATTGAAGATATCGCTACATTACTTGTATGGGGTCCATGCGGATGTATTCATGGATCAAAAGAGCGCAATATGTGTTCACGCAGAAAGATCTCAATCTTCAGCAAAGGAGGTGTTGGAGCTACTCAAGGACTATGACATGAGTGTCCTTTATCACTCGAGTAAGGCTAATATGGTAGCAGACGCACTTAGTAGGCTCTCTATGGAGAGTATGTACCACATGGATGAGGAAAAGTAGGAGTTGGTGAAAGATGTCCATCGACTTGCAAGGTTGGGAGTTAGATTGGTCGACTCGATCGATGGCGGCGTTGTTGTGCAAAATGGATCAGAATCGTCCTTGGTGACAGATGTGAAAGCTAGACAAGACAAGGATCCGATGTTGGTAAAGCTGAAGGAAGCCGTTTGGAGTCAGAAGGTGGAGGTTTTCTCCCAAGGGGGAGATGGGGTGCTGTGGTACTAGGGCCATCTATGTGTTCCGGATGTTGATAATTTGAGGGGCCGGATATTGCATGAGGAACATGGATCTAGGTATTCTATCCACCCGGGTTCTACCAAGATGTATCATGATTTGTGGGAAATATATTGGTAGAATGGCATGAAGAAGGATATTGTGGAATTCGTAGCTAGGTGCCCGAACTGTCAGCAAGTAAAAGTCGAGCATCAAAGGCCGGGAGGCGTACTTTAGGATATTAGAATTCCCACTTGGAAGTGGGAAGAGATTAATATGGATTCCATTACAGGCCTACCTCATACTCGCAGACACTACGGTTCTATTTGGGTGGTGGTAGACAGGTTAACCATGGCTGCACATATTCTACTGGTCAAAACCACAGATTCAGTGGATGATTATGCCAGACTGTATATTCGGGAGTTGGTGCCATTACAGTGCCCTTATCTATTATCTCAAACCGAGGTACTCAGTTTACCTCTCAGTTTTGGCGGTCTTTTCAAAAAGGGCTTGGGACTCGATTAAACTCGGCACAACATTTCATCTGTAAACGGATGGCTAGGTGGAACGGACGATTCAAACTCTCGAAGACATGTTGAGAGCTTGTGTGATGGACTTTAAAGTTAGTTGGGATGATCACTTGCCTCTGGTCAAGTTTGCTTACAATAACAGCTATCACTCTAGTATCCAAATGGCACCGTTCGAGGCTCTCTATGGGTGGAGATGTAGATCTCCCATCGGATGGTTTGAGGTTGGTGAGGCAGCTATGGTAGGGCCAGATTTGGTTCATGAGGCTATGGTAAAGGTTTAGTTAATAAGGGACAGGTTAAAATCCGCTCAGAATGGTCAAAAGTCATATACTGATGTGAGGTGGAGAGAGTTGGAGTTCGAGGTGGACGATTGGGTATTCCTGAAGGGTATCCCCCATGAAGGGAGTCATGCGGTTTTGGAAGAAAGGAAAACTCAGTCCTCTCTATGTTGGTCTCTACAGATCATAAGAAGGGTTGCTAAGGTAGCATATGAGTTGGACTTGCCCTCAGAGTTATCTTCCGTGCACCCCGTGTTTCATGTATCGCTTTTGAAGAAATGTCTGGGAGATCCAGCTTTAGTAATTCCAGTTGACAGCGTTGGTGTAAAGGATAGCCTTATCAAAGAGGAGGTTCCAGTGGAAATATTGGATCGACGAGTTCGAAGGCTAAGGAACAAAGAAGTAGCTTCAGTTAAAGTATTATGGAGGAATCAACATGTTGAAGGAGCTATGTGGGAAGCTAAAGAGAATATGATGGCTAGATACCCACACTTATTCTCTACGACCTCAATGTCAGCCTGAGGTATTAGTTTTGACCTAAAACTCCATTTAGTTTCATGTTCAGTTTACGCATGCAAGTTTCTTTGATATATATGGGTGTGTTTGTGATTTGCGAAAGTTCAGCTATATATCTTGACTTGGAGGTAGTCATTCCGTCAGTTTTTGGTTTAAATAATTAGCATTTGCATATGATAATTGCATGTTTCTATTTTCTGCTTGTTTCCTACATTCGAGGACGAATGTTCCCAAGGGGGAGATATTGTTATACCCCAGAAACTCAAAGATCGAACCTGGGAGTTGAAACGGGAAAAACTATTAAATTGATGTTGCAGGCACAGGACGAGTCTTGGGACGACTCGTGAGTACAACCCACGAGTCGTCAGGTGACTCGTGGGGAAGGCCAGGGAAGAGTTGGGAAGTTTGGAGAATAGGGTCCTCACAGGGGTGGCAAAGACTCGTGGTCAGACCCCACAAGTCGTTAGGTCAGCCGTGGGGTGAGGGAGGAGGAAAAGAAAAGGAAGGAACCAGTGTACTCCACGGGTGGTGACCATAAGTCGTGGTTAGCCACCACAATTCTTTGGGTCCCCCCTTACCAGTCAAATGATTAATTCCGAAGTTTGAGGCAGTACAGTTAACGATTGGTGACCACGAGTCGTGGTTACCCCCGACAAATCGTTATGTGACCTGTTACGAGCCCAGGAGATTAGACAAGTAGTGTACTTGACGAGCTAGTTGATGAGTCGTTGCCTTGGACCACGGGTCGTTAGGTCGTCCGTTAGGACCACCTGGCAGTATTTTCCTACGAATTTAGCAAGGGTCTTTTCGTAAATTCCTAAATTCTTAAAGCCTATACTATGTCATTTAAGGCTCGTTTTAGTGGGTATTAAGAGGGGAAAACCTATTCTAAGTTATTCCTACCATGTATGCAAGCTTGAGAGATTGAAGAGGTGATTCAAGGCTAGTATTCAAGGTTTCCATCCAATTTCCTCTTGGATAATCAAAAATTTGGTGGAATCAATCCCTTCCAAGTAGGTAGGGTTATGAGTGGGTGTTTCCTTCCACACCCATGCCCAATCTCTATCTAATTATGGGAAATTCCTATAATCAAGTTACGGGATTTTCACCCAATTGCATAATTCTTCAATTTCTATACATGGGTATGATTAGATTATGTTTTTGTTGATGAATTGTGAAGCTTGGGAAGATTTTAAATAATTTTTGATCAAAAATGTGTTTTCTAGTTTTATGAAATTAAAGGGTCATGGATGAGAAGTTCATGAAAGAAGAGAATGATGATGAATGTATGATCATGATGAGATT
Source organism: Datura wrightii (assembly GCA_035772735.1). Taxonomy (NCBI): domain Eukaryota; kingdom Viridiplantae; phylum Streptophyta; class Magnoliopsida; order Solanales; family Solanaceae; genus Datura; species Datura wrightii. Next base: position 81,285,053 of record JASDFA010000007.1, on the reverse strand, counting down.
TGATGATGAAAAGCATGATTCTAAAGCTACCCATGATTATGATATTGTTTTCCAAATGAATTAAGCAGATCCAAGCATGATAAAGTTTTGGGCAAAGCCCTTATATCGAGTATGATTATGTAGTATCTCCAAAATATGCTTACCACATGGTTTTGGAATAAAGGCTCCCATTTATTTTTGAGCTTGTGGAATGTTTCGAAATAAATCTTCTCATATGTATAAATTCACAATTGAGATGTATGTTATTATTGAGCTTCGTTTCATACGATGTTGAGTCTATGCATGATTTCATTATTGAGATTTGTCAAAAGACAATGTTGAGTTGCATGATTTCATTGTTGAGCTTCGTCAATAGACAATGTTGAGCTTTTTTATACACGATGAGAGCATTGCATGTTTTGGGAGAAGAGTGTAGCACCGAGCGGGCTAAGGGTCGATCACCCTATGCCCCAGAACTACGCGCCAACGTAGGTTTATACTGTTATATTATTGGGACCTCCGTTGTGAGCTATCCCCGGACCTAATGGCCCATGATCTTGATATCGATATTATGGTAGCGTCCTTAGCCATGGCAAGGTTTTGGACGACTCTGTCCACTTGAGTGTATTAGTCGGGACCACGTAAGCTCTATCATGGTATATCGATTAAGTGATGAGTCTCCCATCGTCTATATGATTCAGAATTGCATATTTATTACTCATGGTTATTATTTTATACATGCATGCCCCAAAGGCAAGGTTTGACTTATTGCTTAGCTTTTCTTATAAATTTCATATTTTAGCTTTGAGTCATTCGAGTCAGTTATGATGTTATGAAGCTATGTATTGTCATGTTATTAAAAGATTATGATTTCTGAAAGAATGCATACAAGCCCTCCTCTCAGATTTGAAAGCTTATGATATGTTATGGAATGCTTTAAATGATTTAATTTATTTAAGCTGTTTTACTTACCTTGCATACTCGGTACATTCCACGTACTGACTGCATACTTTCTATGTTGTATCATTTCATGATACAGGACCCGGCTCTCAGGTTCATCCCCGCTCTTAGACAGTTCATCGGAGTGAGTGTCTTCCTATTGGTGAGTCCTCATCATTCGAGGACCAGACTATCTATCTTTCATTATGTATTTCAGTTTCCCTTAAGTATTTTCAGCTTCAATATTGTTGAGTTAGTTGGGTCTTTTCCCATCAACTTGTTCAGATTAGAGGCTTTTCAGACTTATGTATGTGTTCAACTTCGGATGATGCTTATTCTGATGTTATGTTGAGTTAGACTTCCGCTGAGTTTATATTATTGATTCTTATTGATCGAGTTAGATGTATTCTTATTCCATGGGTCGAATTGGGGTCTCTCGGGGTCCTTTGTTCCGTGTCTACGATCCGGGCCTCCGTTCGGGTCGTGACAGTCGGTGCTGGTGCCGGTGCCGACGGTGGTGCTAGTGCTCTATATGACTGGGTCAGGGGTGGAGTACTAAAAGCACCCTTTGAGTTTGACTCAGAGCTGCTATCTTTGAGTCGCAAGCTAGAAATGTCAGGAGATGATCCAATCGGGGAAGGAGTACCGGACGATGAATACGTCGAGTTTCCCTGTGGTGGATAAATCCCAGTTGTAGGCATGAAAGTGTGAGAAGTCATAGGAAATGGAGGCACAGATGAATGTGCTGGATGTCTAGTGCCATAGGGGACATAAGAAAGAGGTGGAGAAGAATGTGTATGTGGAGTAGATGAAAGGCCACCCGAAGCAGCACTAGAATCTAGTGGTCTACTATGTGTTTTCCTACTACTCTTACTCGATTTACTACACCTACTAGTTTGACCTGGATCAGCATCACCTGACGACATCTGCATACAAGTTTACATTATAATATATAATTAAAAAAATAATATAAGTATTAGATAAAATAATTACTTAAAAGAATTAATTAAGTTATTTGCTAATCATCATTCTCCCATTCTTCCTCCTCACTTCTTTCATAATCATTATTTGATTCTTCTCCCTCACTTGATTTATTTGTATTATCTGATTCGTCCTCAACATTTGCAATTTCAATTATTACATCATCATTAGAAACTTCTTTTAATATGTGTTCGGGATATTCTAAACTTTGTTCTAAACTTTGTTCTAACTCAGCATCCATAGTTTGATGAACAACTGCCAAATCATTTTGGTACGCCACATCAAACACATTATCAATCATTATCTGACCCACGGGCTTAGTCTTTATAACCACCCACCAATCAGCCTTGTCTTTACGCAGAAAATATAGAGCATAATACACCTGCTTAGCATTTTGTGCAATGATGAAAGGATCATAATGGTCATACTATCTGGTGTGCTTAACTTCAGTTATATCATGTTGTTGATTAAACCTAGTACCTCTGTGCGATGGATCAAACCACTTATACTGAAATAGTACTATCTTTTTCCTCGGCCATCCAACACAGCTAACTTCCATTATCTCTTGTATCACACCATAATAATCAACAGTTTGTCCATTACCGTCTACATCGCCTTTAACGCACACTCTGCTATTATTGATTTTCTTATACTTAAAAGTTTCCTCAGTTTGAAATTTGAAATCATTGACACAATATTTATGCATGGATTGAATTTGACTATCAGGCCTGTGTGCAACATCACTCACAATTTGCAAATTTACAATATTGCTATTTTCATCATGAACCTACGTAGTGTTTAAAAAATTGTTTAAACAAATGATTATGTTGTACTTATATCATTAACATGTTGAACACTTACATAGTCTTTTAGCCAATCAGAGAACCTCATATATATGGCATCATTACCCCACTGTCCTACAAAGTAACTGTTCAATAAGTTGAGATTTTTCATTAGTTTAAGCCTTATTATTAAATAATATTATTTAATAAAATCATTTAAAACTTACTCAAGATATGATTGTATCTCGAGGCAATTAAGAAAACATGTGTCACAATAGATTGCATTTCCATACTACTCAACCTCGTCTGGTTCATTTTTTAGAACCTCGACCTGGTTGATTAAAAATTAAAATCAGCGGGTGGCTGGGATCAATATCACCATCGTCATTACGGGTAGGCCTATTTATTAAAGTTGGCACTTGCTGCTCGAAATAGTAAGAAAAAACATGAGCAGTTTTCCTTGCAAGATAAGCTTCACTGGTAGATCCTTCAATCTTAGACCTTTGCTTAACAGTTCTTTTGCGCATGCCAATAGTTCTGTATAAAATTTTGATGTTAGTAATTTGGTTAAACCAACTTAAAAAAATGAATTCATTGTGTAAAAACTCATAGTTTTAGTATCTTTCGAATAGATACATCCATCTGTATTGAACTGCGCCTCCAAGCCTCGCCTCATGTACGAGGTGAATCGGTAAATGTTCCATCACATCAAAGAATCCGCACGGGAAGATCTTTTCCAACTTAGTAGTAATCACAATAATATTGACATCCATCCTTTCTAAGTTATCCTCCCACAAAGTGTTACTACACAAATCTTTGAAGAATGAACTTACCTTTGTGATTGACTTCTATATCCTATGAGGTAGCTGGTTAAATGCAATAGGAATCAAAGTTTCCATGAAAAATGACAATCATGGCTTTTTATACCACACAACTTTCCTTCGTTCATATCCGCACGCTTCCCCAAATTTGAAGCATAGCCCTCAAGCATCCTCAAATTCTTAGCCCACTTACAAATCTCACGTTTTTTATCCAATGTGAATGAAAAGCTCGCCTTGGGCTTTAATAATTTATTATTGTGTGTTTCTTGCATCTCTAGTTTCTTTCTTCTACAGTATTCTTTTAAGTCCATTCTAGCCTTTGGATTATCTTTTGTCTTACCCTTAACATCCATCACGGTGTTGAACAAATTATCAAAATAATTTTTTTAATGTGTATCACATCAAATTGTGTGGTAGAAGGTTGTCCTTCCAATACGACAACTCCCAAAATATGCTATGTTTTTTCCAATTATTTCCAACACCATATCCAGAAAGTCTAGAAGGTGTAGCTTTCGTAACCTTTGGAAAGTGACAAACTCTCTCCCAAATTTCACTTGTTGACAATATTGGAGGTGGCAGATCATTTTCAACCTTATTTTTTCGAAAAACATGTTTCATTCTTCTAAACTCGTGATCCACTAGCAAGAACTGACAGTGACAATCAAACCCTGAATTTTTACGACCATATTTTAATGTTAATGCTTTACTATTTTCCATGCAATACGAGCAATCTAATTTTCTTGCCATCATCCAACCAGACAGCATCCCATACGCCGAAAAATCATTTATGGTCCATATTAAACAAGCACGCAAAAGAAAATTCTGCTTAGTTGATATGTCATAAGTCACTACACCTTTTGACCACAATTGTTTTAACTCGTCTATCAAAGGTTGTGGATAAACATCAATCAAACCTTTTGGATTACGGGGACCCTGGACAATACAACCTAGAAATATGTAGGGACTTGTCATACACATTTCAGGTGGAAGATTATACGGAGTAAGGAATACATACCAACAAGAGTAGGGTGCAGTAGAAATAGAGAATGGTGTAAAACCATCTACACACAAGCCTAATCAAAATGTTTCCAGGCTTCTCCATATGATGGATGAGACATAACACCAAGAGCCCTTCTATTCTCATGGTGTCATATCATATTAGGAGCAGAACTCATCGATGCGTACAACCTCTTTAACCGAGGTATAAGAGGTAAATAATGCATCTCCCTAATTGGAACCATCTTCCTACCAGGAGTCGTCTTAAAACGACCATGTCCACAAAACTTATAATTTTCTAGATCCCCATCATTCTTATAGAACAACATGCAACCATTTTCACAATAATAAATTCTATCATACGACAATCCTAACTTGGAACCAATTTCTTTGCCTGGTAGAAATTCTTAGGTATGTTCAACTCAGGGTTAACGAGTTCCCCCAAAAGACCAACCATAGAGTCCATAGCAGCTTGAGGAATACTCCAATCTGATTTGATATTGATTAGTCTAACTGCAACGGACAACTCAGAATGTGGACTCCCTACACATAGTGGACGACTAGCCTCTTCTAGTTGTTCGTAGAAACACATTGCTTCTTCACTGGGAGTTTCTTTGAAATATTGTTCGGGTTCCATCTCATATTGTATCCCGAACGCATCATTGACCATTTCATGCACTCTCTCATGTTGAATACTACTTTGATCATGTGCAGACCTATTATTCTCACCGATGAAATTATAAAATATATACCATTCTCTCCATCAGTCTCAATCGGTCCATATAAAATATCTAGGCTTAAACCCATAATGGTAAATATGAACTACAACTTTATTAGGTTTAACAAACTTCATGCAATTGCATCACTTACAAGGACACCTAATCAACCCATCAGTTTGAAAAGGGTATAGAGACATTACATGGTAGATAAATCCTCTAACACCTTCAAGAAATTCATATTTCATGCCCCCATGATTTGCATTAGTTCTATCATACATCCACAAATGATGATTCATCTAATGGTCACTAATTATCCGACAAACATCCTCCAAAAGTAAGTTAAATTTTGATGAAATTATTGAATTAATATTTAATAATTAATTACTAAAATTATATGTGGTTAAGGAATTTGAGTATTTAATGATAAATTTTTGTAATTATTGAATTATGAATATGAAATTTTAATAATTATTAACTTTGAATTATTATATTATTTTTGATATATAATTGTTATTGTTAAACTTTATTATTAAAATTTTTAATTATTAAATTTTAATAGTTATTGTTATTAGTTATTTTTGATGAATTTCTAACTTAATTTGTAACAAAGTTTCAAACACAATGAAATCTAACAATGTAATAAAATTTCAACTAAACCTAACAATCCTAACACTAAAATTAACAATGAAATTTAACAAATTAACAATGAAATCTAACAATCTAACAAAGTTTCAACTAAACCTAATTAGCAATCCTAAAAATAACATTAACAATAAAATCTAACAGTTCTAATAATTTAACAATAAAATCTAACAATCTAACAAAGTTTCAACTAAATCTAATTAATAATCCTAAAAACAACATTTACAATAAAATTAAAAAATTCTAACAATTTAATTAACATTAACAATATAATAATTTAACAAATAATAATAATAATAAAAACTAATAACTTTTAGCAACGAAATCTAACGATTCTAACAATAACATTAATGATATAGTAATTTAACAATGACAAAAACAATGAAATCTAACAATTTAACCTAAAATCTAATAAAAAATTTTTTATTCAAAAATTTAAAACCCTAACCTTCAAATATGGCAGTGGGTCAGGTCAGTCAGTAGGATGGAGGAGTGGGTTCGCCAGTGGCGGAGTTGTGGTGAGGAGGGTGGACGGTGGTCGTGGATGGGTTCCGGTGGGATGGAAGGAAAATCACTGGAGACAGATTAGAGAGATGAGAGAAATGAGAGAAAGAGAGAAATGGGGAAGAAATAGGGGTCTGAGTCGATTAAATTGAAAAACCGAAGGATAGGGTCGGCTAGTCTGTCGATTTTTTGGTCAAGATCGAATCAACTCATTTAATTGAAAAACAATGGACTAATCAACACTGTCCATCGTCTTTTTGAAATAAATAAAAAAAATAAATTACAAATTACTATTTTTACATAAATAATTATTATATAAAGAAAACGACCCTGTCATGGACCCTCTAAAATATTTTTTAATTTTTTTAGTATATATCGACCGAGTCCGTCGGTTATCTATTTTGCGAGAAAATTCGCAAAACATAACGAGGGAATAAACCAACGGACACAGTCGTTATATTAATAAAATAATTATAAATTAATTAAAAATGAGATAAACCGACAGATAAAGTCGGTATTCCAAATGTTTTTTTGGACCGATACTGTCCGTCGTTACCTGACCCTCGGTTTTTGACTAGTTTTTTGTAGTTTGATCAGCTGACTTACTGTAAGATACTGAAAAAGGATAATTGCTAGCTGATACTGAACTAGCACTCAAACTAACTGTGAATCCACAAAATGGTAATAACATGAAAATTCAAGAACTAATAGAGTCAAGCAGTATTTGTATCTAGGCAATTATGCAAGACCTGGTTTACTGTATTCGCAGAACTAGGGCTAAACAATATTTCATGAAGAGAATAACAACATGTGTGATAAATGATGAAAACATTGCAAGAGTTCACAAGGATTTCAAATTCACAAGAATATTCATAATCTGACTGAAACTAACCCTATTTCTGATATTCAAGGCTAAGACTGACAAGCGATTACAAAAGGGTTTTGGGGTACAAGGGAAGAACAATTTCCTTGTTGAATTGCCACATACCTGGAGTCGAATTCCCTAGGAAGAACTCAGGAAATATGAAAGGAAAACTTGAAAGCCCTAACTTGCTCTGAGAGAACTACCTACATATATCGTACTTCTGATATCTAGTTCTTTGGAATGAATGAGGGAGAGGGTCGACTATACCTCTAAAATCCCTCCTGAAAACACCCAAAACAATGTAGTTTAGAAGTTAAAAAGGTGGAAACTTACTAAAATGCCCCTGAAAGAAAATCTGGAATACTGCTCGACATGGACGAACAGGTCACACAACGAGTCGTTGGTTGATATCACGACTCGTTGGGACCAGTCGTTGGTCCTGGGTCAAAATTTTATGCTCACTAGAAATAGACCACGGAAGGGAACCATGACTCATTGGATGGACCAATGAGTTGTTGGTTCCCCTCGTGGTAACTGACAGGAAAACATGGTACCTCTACTAAAGTTACGACACAACGACTCGTTGGTAGAACCAGCGGGTCATTTTGTCGGCTCGTGGTCACCACTGACTTGACTTGAAGGGTTGATGGTTCAAGCAATGAGTGCCAACAACGACTCGTTGGTATGAACCACGAGTCGTTAGTCCAGGGGAAGGTCTGGCAAGTTTCCGGATTTGAGATAAAATGAATGACAGGATGACCCATTACTCATTCCAATGGGTTGTCCTTTGTCTCGTTGGCCTCGATAGGAAATCTATAGGACTGACAATGAATTAGACAATGGTCCGTTACAGGTGAGAAGGACTCGTTGTCTGGATCATTCTGTGACAAAACTTCTTTGGTGCTTTCTGGTTTTTCATGCAAAGTCTGAGTTTTGTCTAGAAAGGTTTTGGGGTGTTACAATATCTCCCACTTGGGATCATTTTTCCTCAAATGAAGGCTAAAACTGTTGGAAAACTGAGAAAAAAGCTGCAATTCCCAATCTGAAGTTATAAACTGATTTCTAACGGATTCTAACTCCGAACTGGAATAGGCATACTAACCGAGTTGATGCAACTAAGATGCATACTGAACATGAATAGAGTTAATGAGTGAGGAACTGAATAGAGTATTGAGGAGAAATTTAATACCTGATGCTGAAATTGAACTAGAAGGAAATAAGTGGGGATCATGTCCGCTTCTGCTTCCATGTGGCCCCTCAACTAACTGGTTCATCCACAAGACTTTTACTGAAGCAACCTCCTTGTTTCTCAGCTTACAGACCTGATGGTCTAGGATCTGAACTGGGACTTCTTCGTAAGAGAGACTATCCTTCACTCCCTCACTGTCTAGTGGCACAACTAAGGTTGGAACACCGATGGACTTCTTCAACAGTGACACATGGAATACAGGGTGTACAAATGTTAACTCTGAAGGTAATTCTAGCTCGTAGGCCACATTGCCAATTCGCCTCAAAATCTTGTAGGGTCCTACATACTTCGGATCGAGCTACCCTTTTTTTCCAAACCTCATCACCTCTTTAATGGGTGAAATTTTCAAATAAACTCAATCAGCTATAGCAAATTCTAACTCTCTCTTCCTTACATCAGCATATGATTTCTGTCGGCTCTGAGCTGTTTTCAACCTTTCTGTGATAAGTTGCACTTTCTGTATAGCTTCATGAGCTGAGTCTGGTCCTATCAAGGTAGCTTCGCCAACTTCAAACCACCCTATGGGAGACCTACATCTCCTACCATATAAGGCTTCAAACGGGGCCATCTGAATACTGGAGTAGTAGTTGTTGTTGTATGCAAACTCGATGAGAGGTAGGTGACCATCCCAACTACCCTTGAAGTCGATCACACAAGCTCTCAGCATATCTTCTAAGGTCTGAATAGTACGCTCAGCTTGTCCATCTGTCTGAGGGTGAAAGCTGTGTTGAGCTTGACCTGAGTACTGAGCCCTTTCTGAAATGACTTCCAGAAATGCGAGGTGAACTAGGTACCTCTATCTGAAATGATGGACAAGGGAACCCCATGCAGTCTGACTAACTCCCGAATGTTAGCCTAGAATAATCCTCAGCTGAGTCTGTAGTTTTAATTGGGAGGAAGTGTGCTGACTTGGTCATCCGATCTACTATCACCCAAATTGAATCATGCTGCCGGCGAGTATAAGGTAGACCTGTAATGAAGTCCATATTCACTTCTTCCCACTTCCACATGGGTATGCTGATATCTGGGTCATACCCTCAGGTATCTGATGCTCAACTTTAACCTGCTGGCTATTCGGGCACTTAGCCACAAATTCTGCAATATCCCTTTTCATGCTGTTCCACCAGTAGATTTCCCGTTGATTATGGTACATCTTAGTGGCACTTGGGTGGATAGAATTATTTGGAGCTGTGTGCTTCTACCAGTATTCGCTGTATAAATTCATCTACATCCGAAACACATAGTCTACCCTGGTAATGAAGCACACCATCTCCCCCTTGGAAGAAAGCCTCCACTTCTTTTCTTAGGACTGCTTCTTTAAGTTTAAGCAGTATGGGATCTTCATCATGCTTTGACTTAACCTCAACAACTAACGAGGATTCTGACCCACTCTGCAATACTACTCTTCCCTAAGCTGAATCCACCAACTGCACTCCCAACTGAGCTAACCTGTGAATATCTTTGCTAGTTCTTTTATGACCTCTTCAACATGAGCAACACTCCTCATGGATGTCCTGCTTAGGGCATCAGCCACAACATTGGCCTTGCTTGTGTGATATAGCACGCTTATGTCATAATCCTTCAGTAACTCCAACCACCTTCTCTGATGAAGGTTCAAATACTTTTGACTGAACACGTACATAAGACTCTTGTGGTCGGTGAAAACATCCACGTGAACCCCAAAAAGGTAATGGCTCCATATTTTCAAAGCAAATACCACTGCTGCCAATTCCAGATCATGAGTCGGATAGTTCTTCTCATGAATCTTAAGCTGTTTGGAGGCATAATCTATCACCTTACCCCACTGCATCAGAAAGCAACCGAGGCCAACTTTGGAAGCATCACAATAGACTACGAACCCATATGTTCCTTCTGGTAAGGTCAAAACTGGAGCTGTAGTAAGTCGAATCTTCATCTCTTGGAAACTCTTCTCACATGCATCTAACCACTGAAACTTCACCTTTTTCTGAGTTAGCTTAGTCAGAGGAGAGGCAATAGAAGAAAACCCTTCTACAGACCGTCGATAATAACCAGCTAGACCTAGGAAACTCCTGATATCTATTGGGGAAGTGGGTCTTGGCCAGTCTTTCACCACTGCTATCTTTTGAGGGTCTACCTGAATACCCTCACCTGAGACCACGTGACCGAGGAAAGCCATAGACTTCAGCTAGAATTCACATTTGCTGAATTTAGCGAGCAATTTGTGATCTCTGAGAGTCCGCAACACTATCCTCAAATGGTTAGCATGCTCCTCCTCATTTCTAGAGTATATCAAAATGTCATCTATGAAAACAATGACGAACATATCTAGATACTATTTGCATACCCAATTCATCAGGTCTATGAAAGCTTCCGGGGCATTAGTTAGTCTGAAGGACATAACCACAAATTCATAGTGACCATATCGAGTTCTGAAGGCTGTTTTCATTATGTCACATTCCCTGACCCTAAGCTGATGATATCCCGACCTGAGATCTACCTTAGAAAAACAACTGGCTCCCTGAAGCTAATCGAACAAGTCATCAATCCTGGGTAGGGGATACCTGTTTTTAACTGTAACTTTGTTTAGTTGATGGTAGTTGATACACATTCTGAGAGAACCAACTTTCTTTTGCACAAACAACACTGGAGCACCCCATGGAGAGATGCTGGGCCAAAAGAAACCCTTATAAAGAAGGACCTTAAGCTATTCCTTCAACTCCTTAAGCTCAGCTAGAGCCATTATGTAAGGAGGAATAGAGATGGGATGGATGTCTGGAAAAAGGTCTATGCCGAAGTCTATTTCCCACACGGGAGGGACTCCGAGAAGATCTTTAGGAAACACGTTAGGGAATTCGCTGACAATTGAAACTGACTGAATAGTTGGGGTCTCGGAGCTAGAATTTTTGACCCAAACTAGGTGATAGATGCATCCTTTTTAAATGAGCTTCCTTTCCTTAAGGTAGGAAATAAACCAAACCTTAGGCGCTGAAACACTACCCATCCATTCTAAGACTGGCTCATTGGGAAACTAAAACCTGATGACTCTAATTCTGTAGTCGATTGAGGCATAATCAGAATGTAACCAATCCATTCCAAGAATGAGGATGAAATCGACAATTTATAGCTCTATTAGATCAACTGGAATTACTTTACTCAACACTGAGACTGGGCAGTTTCTATATACCCGGTTGGCTCTAACTGACTCACCAACTAGGGTAGAGACTGAGAATGGTTCTAAGAGGACTTTTGGACTGATTTCAAACTGATTAGCTACATTAGGAGTCATGAATGATAGTGTGGCTCCTGGATCTAATAGGGCATATACATCTAGATGGAAAAGAAGTAACATATCTGTGACCACGTCAGGTGAGCTCTCCTAATCTTGATGAGAGGACAAACCAAAAACGATTTTGGAGATCACCGCCATCCATGTCTTGAGGTAGTACCTGCTGAGCTGGATAGCCTGCTGGGGCTGCTGAAGTGGTAGACTGTGTTTTCCCCCGTCCTACTGACGGACACTCCTTTAACCTGTGATCTAACTGTCCACATCTAAAGCAACCCTCTTTGACCATGCGGCATTCACCTGGATGGTTCTTGCCATACTTAGGAAAAGTTGGGTAACGGTTGTTGGCACTATAACTCTGGGACTGAGAGCCAGATGCTCCACCCTTCTGATCCTTGTGGTGTCCGAAAGTAGGGGCACTAGCTGATGTGGGTGCTGGATCCCTCTGTTGTTGTTACTGTGGGTGACTACTTCCACTGGACCTCTGGTGGCCATAATTCGACTGACCTGTTCTAGCCCGTTTGTTCTCCCGCTTAATATCCTTTAACTTCTCTGCCTCAATCTGCTGGGCATGAATGATGAGGCTAGAGAGGTCAATGTCCTTGATGAGCATCGTGGTTCTGCACTCTTTAAGTACCAAGTCTGACACTCTATTGATGAATTTGAGCAGGAAAGCCCTTAGCTCGACTACCATCTATGGAGAATACCTCAACAACTGAGTGAACTCCAACACATACTCATCCATGGTTCTGTTACCCTGGCTTAAGTTCATGAATTCAGTGACCTTGGCCTCCCTCAATTCTCGAGGAAAGAATTTGTCCAAAAATACAGTCGTGAACTCATCCTACTGTACTAACCCTGCTTCTGCTGGTCTCCCTTCCTTTCACTGATTGTGTGAAATCTGAGCCACCCCTTTCAACTGGTAGGAAGCTAGATCGACACTCTCCACGAATCTAACACCCATAATCCGGATGATCTTCCGCACCTCATCCACAACCTTTTACAGGTCCTCTCCCATCTTGGATCCATGAAAAGCTGGAGGGTTCATTCGGGTGAGGTCCCTAACCCTAGTAGCTGCTGCAGACCCATTTACATTCACTAGAACCACCTGCTGATTCACTTGGTTGGCCACTATTTGCACCAACAGCTGCATCACCGCTCGAAATTCTGCCGAGGACACTTGATCATCCTGAGGGGCTGCTGGAGCTGGTGAGGCAGGTCGGTTAGCATTGCCATCCCTCCTTTCATTTCCTCATTTTGGAGGCATATTTTTCACTGAAACGAATAGAGCACACGTTAGGAGGACATTTTGGGATTTAACTTTAATGCATGAAAAGGAGTATGAAAAAAAGGGAGTTTTCCTAATAACGTCTTGTAGCCTCCTTGTCATAAGTGTGGCATGCTTCACACCCATGAAAAAGGCTCTAGTTGACGCGGCTTTTAGACATCATAGGATACTCTAGTGCTCTGATACCAAGTTTGTCACGACCAAGTCTGTACCTTGGACGAGGCACGGTACTTGGTGCCACAAGTGACCCCAAGATAACCCATGGTCTATCATTACAATGGTAAACCGAGTAAACGTACGTGGAATAAATATCCAAAATAAACTGTTCTGGAAATAGTAAACATAACTATACTGACTACTGACAACTACTAACTGATGAGTTGCTGGGACAAGCCCCAAGCTAACTCTAAAATATATCTAGAAAAGAACTAACTGATAAGCAAATATCGTCCTAGGAGGATGAGGACTCACCAAAAGGACTGCTGCTGCTGAAATCATCAGAGGGAACTATTGACGATGCTGAGACTGAGAACCTACGCCTATATCATAGTACAATACAACATAAAAAGTATGTGTCAGTACTTTAATTGTACTGAGTAAGTGAGATATACAATAAGCATGGAAAATAAACAATTGAACTGAAATAACATGATATGACCAACTGATAAAAGCTAAGCTATAATTGTAATATGGCCAATAATGACCCTGACTGACATTCATAAACATGTCCTGAAACTGAGTGACTAAACTAAGCTAAACTGAACTGAGCTGAATTGAAACTGAGCTAAATTGAACTGCAACTGAGCTGAACTGTACTAACAAGTGTGAGAGTCTATAATCGACATATAACCATGTGAACTAAACATGGAGTCTGATGTATACACCCCATCAGAGAAATCCCATTGTACCTTTCCAGGGTATAGTGGTTGAGCTGGGTGATCAAAAGTCTGCGGCTCGATGGGCCAATAACCTACGGTGGCAACGTAGTTTTGGGAACCTGGGTGCTCTGGAACCCCGGTCCGCTCGGTGCTAAGTACTACTCCCACTGGATAGTCCTAGCTTGACTACCTAGCTGATAACTTGAAGCTGGGGTCCTGAATAAGTCAGGAATACTTACCTGGAAGTAACCTGAGAGTCTGTAGGACCGGATAACTGAAAACTGGTGTTTTAAGACTGGTCAGAGCTGCTTATCTGGAAGTATCATAACCGTCTAAAATACTAACTAATAATTGAAACTAGGAAGTATTACTGAACTGAAATCCTCAAATAACTAACTATCGTCAAATTGATCAGCTGACTTACTGTAAGATACTAAAAAAGGCTAATTGCTAACTGAGATTGAACTAGCATTTAAATTGACTGTGAGTCCACAAAATGGAAATAACATGAATATTCAAGAAATAATAAAGTCAGCAGTATTTGTATCTAGACAATTATGCAAGACTTGGTTTACTGTATTTGCAAAACTAGGGCTTAACAATATTTCATGAAGAGAATAGCAACATGCGTGATAAATGATGAAAACATTGCAATAGTTCACAAGGATTTCAAATTCACAAGAATATTCATAATCTGAATGAAACTAACCCTATTGCTGATATTCAGGGCTAAAAATGATAAGCGATTGCCGAAGGATTTTGGGGCACAAGGGAAGAACAATTCCTTTGTTGAATTCCCACATATCTGAAGTCAAATTCCCCAGGAAGAACTCTGAGAATTTGAGAGGAAAACTTGAAAGCCCTAGCTTGCTCTGGGAGAACTGCCTGCGTATATCGTACTTCTGATATCTGGTTCTTTGGAAGGAATTAGGGAGAGGGTCGACTATACCTCTAAAATCCCTCCTAAAAACACCTAAACGATATAGTTTAGAAGTTAAAAAGGTGGCAAGTTACTAAAATGACCCTGAAAGAAAATCAGGAAAACTGGCCGACATGGACCAATGGGTCACACAACGAGTCGTTGATTGATACCATGACTCGTTGGGACCAGTCGTTGGTCCTAGGAAAAAAATTTATGCTCACTGGAAATAGACCATGAAAAGGAACCACGACTTGTTGGATGGACCAACGGGTCATTGGTTCCTCTCGTGGTTAATGACAGGTAAGCTTGGTCCCTCTGCTAACAGATGACACAACGACTCATTGGTAGAACCAATGGGTCATTGTGTCGGCTCGTGGTCACCATTGCTTTGACCTGAAGGGTTGCTAGTTTAGACAACGAGTGGCAACAATGACTTGTTGGTATGAACCATGAGCCGTGAGTCCCACTCGTTGGTTCAGGGGAAGGTCTGGTAGGTTTCTAGACTTGGGATACAACGAACGATAGGATGACCCATTACTCCTTCCAATGGGTCGTCTTATGTCTCATTGGTCCCCGATAGGAAATCTGCAGGATTACCAACGGCTCAGAGAACGATCCGTTATAGGTGACAACGACTTGTTGTCTGGGTATTTTTGTGACAAAAATTTTCTAGTGCTTTCTAGTTTTTCATGCAAAGTCTGAGTTTGGTCTAAGAAATATTTGGGGTGTTACAGTCTAGAATCTTATAAAGAATAAATGGGCTACAAGCCAAAATTTCATTACATCTATACATATTGTCTGAAAAGTCTCTAGTCATAAATGAGCTGATGGGACAACACCCCCAACTAGCTCTACCAATATCTGACAACAGAAAGACATAAAAGAAAGAACATGTAACAAAACTGTCATCCTTAGATCATGAGGACTCAATTAGGGGCTGAACAGGAATGAAGCAGGAGCGAAGCTAACGTCGAGGTTAAGGCGAATCACCTAATCCGATATCATGAGAAGATATAACATAGAAGTATGCGGTTAGTACTTTGAATGTACTACGTATGTAAAGTAAGTAAAACATGAGATTAAGGAGAACGTGCTAAAATCATAATTGTGAGATAGTCATAAGCTTGAGATATTCATCATAAATTGATACATGATGACCCAAGGTTTTGAAAGTAAATCATATAGTTTAACATGTTTGAAATATAAAAGCTCATAAACTATTCAATGAGTCAAGCTACATTAAAACATTATATCATAAATCTTGCACATGAACATCTTAAAACATGAGGGATAATGGAGACTCATCACAACCGACACCATCATGAATGAACACATGCCCAACTATCTCGCTCAAGTTGGCAGAGCCATCCTTAGCCTTTCCAGGTAAAAGAATGATAAAGGCATGATATCACTCGTGAGCCTTGCTGGGATGGGAGAAATACTCTCCGGCGAGGCCCCAAACATTAATATATTCCTACGGTGTCACCTAGTTCTGAGACCTAGGTGCGCTAAACCTTAGCCTACTCGATGCTAGATACTACTATCAAAATATGCGTATTGGTCATAGTCATAATCATAAAACATATTTAATTTTGCATGGGCTAGTTGAAAATCATAAATATCATAGTCATACTTGTCATATGTGAATTAGCCATGAAAATAATGCTGCTGACTTAATCATGATGCATAAGCTTGAGATTCATGAAAATCATACATTGTAAAATAAAATCATCATAACTTGAAAATCATAAGTTCATGAGAAAATCTAGTAGAAAACATGCATTCATAATCATAAAACATAGATTGAATCGTAAGAGACTTGAATTCATAAGATATCATATGAGATTTCATGAGAATTGGGTATAACCCTAGAATTTCTTAAGATCATGCTTGGAGAATTGAATTCATGAGATAGAGATGAAATTTGGCATGAGGGTGTGAAGAAGTCCCGCATTCATGACCCTACATGCTTGGGCTTGATTATTCCTTAACTTGTCTTAAAGACCCAAGAGAAATTGGGAAGAGGATGATGAAGAACCCTAGCTCTGTCTTGAGAGGGAAATCCAACCTATGGTGTTTTGAAAAGAGTGAGGTCATAGGATTAGATTAACCCTTAATCAGCCCTTTAGAAAGCCTCAGATGATGTCACTTAGGAGTTAAAACATAGGTTTTTTGCCAAAATACCCCTGAACTGCCGAACTTAAAAGTGAAACTGGCAGAACCAACGACCATAATCATGGGTCATTGGTACATACAACAACCCATTGTATCCTCCCATTGTTTCCTGCTTTCAATCTGAATCACTCTCTAAACCTTCTCTAATGAATAGATAATCTAACAATGGGTCATTCAATCCACTCACCGGTTTCGAGTGAATCTTGACATTCAAAAGTTCCATACTAGGGTCAACCAATGACCCGCTAGTACATAGGATGACCCATCCTAAGGTTCATTTAATGGAATGGTGCCATTTTTCTACTAGTTTCTACTGCAAGTCTCAGATCCGATCTTAGGGACTCTCGGGGTATTACATTATCTCCCCCTTGAGGATATTCATCCCCGAATATAGACTAACTAGGATGAAAGGGTAGGGAAGGAATTGAAATCCCAAAACTGAAAGGCTATAAGCTAATAATTGACAGAGTGATTGACTCCGGATTGAGATACATAACTAAGCTGAATTCTTGAAACTTATTTGCATGCTAAAATATGAAGGGAACTGAGAGACATAAACTTAACGCGAAACTGAATAGAGTACTAAGGAGGAGACTGTACCTCATGCTGGAACTGAGCCGGAAGGGAACAAATTCGGGTATCTATCCATGATATCTTCTTTGGATTCCCACGTAGCACCTTCAACTAGCTGATTTCTCCATAAAACCTTCACTAAAGCTACTTCCTTATTCCTCAACTTGCGAACCTGATGATCAAGGATCTCAATCGGAACCTCCTCATAGGTAAGGCTATCTTTCACACTGATGCTCTCTACCAGAACAACTAGAGTTGGTTCACCAATTCACTTCTTCAGCAAATACACATGGAAAACTGGATGCACCGAAGCCAACTCTGCTGGTAGCTCCAATTCCTAAGCCACTTTGCCAACTCGCCTCAGAATTTTATAAGGACCAACATATCGGGGACTAAGCTTCTCTTTCTTGCATAAAATGTATAACTCCCTTCATAGGAGACACCTTTAGAAACACCCAATCATTAACCTCAAACTCAAGCTCTCTCCGCCTAACATCCGCGTAAGATTTCTATCATCCCTAAGCTGTTTTTAGCCTTTTTCTAATAAGCTGAACCTTCTCCATAGCCTCATGGGCTGAATTTGGCTCTATCAATGTAGCCTAACCCACCTTAAACCATCCAATAGGTGATCTACACCTCCACCAATAAAGAGCCTCAAATGGAGGTATCTAAATGGCGGAGTGTTAGCTGTTATTGTAGGCAAACTCAATGAGAGGAAAGTGATCATCCCAACTACCTCTAAAATAAATCATACACACTTTTAACATGTTCTCAAGAGTCTGAATGGTTCGCTAGTCCTGACCATATGTCTGTGGGTGAAAAGATATGTTAAGCTTTACTTGAGTACCAAGGCCCTTTTGAAATGATCTTCAAAACCCAGAGATAAGCTAAGTACCCCTATCTGAGATGATAGGTGATGGGATTCCATGCAACCTATCTAACTTCCCAATGTAAAGTCTAGCATAGTCCTCGACTAAATCTATAGTCTTGGCTGGTAAGAAATGTGCTGACTTGGTCATCCGATCTATAATCACATATATAGAATCATATTGTCGGCGTGTATGAGGTTACCTTATAATGAAGTCCATATTGATCTCTTTCCACTTTTAATTAGGAATACTGATATCCTATAGAATACCTCCAGGTCTCTGATTCCATTCCACCAATAGACTTCCCGTAGATCACAGTACATTTTGGTGGAACCTGGATGGATAGAATACCGAGAGCCTTCTCCCAACATCCGCTCTCTCAAGTCATCCATATTTAGAACACAGAATCGACCCTGATATTAGAGTACCATCTCTCCCTTAGGGGAAAACCCCCACTTTCTAAATCCAGACATCTTCTTTTAACTTCACTAAAATTGGATCCTCATCTTGCCTTGCCTTAACCTCCGTCACCAATGAAGATTCCGACCCACTATGTATAATAACATTACCATCCGCAGAACTCATAAAAAGAACCCCTAAATGAGAAAGCCTATGAACATCCTTCACAAATTCTTTCCTCTCATCCTTAACATAGGACACATTCTCCATGGAAAACCTGCTAAGAGCATCCTCCACTACATTGACCTTTCCCGGATGGTAAAGGACACTCATGTCATAGTCCTTAAGAAGCTCAAGCCATATCTTTTGTCTCAAATTCAAGTCCTTCATAGTAAACACATACTGAAGACTCTTATGATCTATGAACACATCTACATGTACCCCATACAAATATTGTCTCTAAATCTTCATCGGATAATTCTTCTCATGAGTTTTAGGTTATCTCAAGGCATAAGAAACAACCTTACTGTGTTGTATCAACACACCCCAAGGCCAATCCTAGAAGAATTATAATATACAACAAAGCCATATGATCTCTCTGGTAGGGTCAAAACTGGAGTAGAAGCAAGTCAAGTCTTTAAATCCTGAAAGCTGTTCTCACAGGCATTAGACCACTACAAGCCAAAATCGCTGGACATTTATACATACTGTCTAAAAAGCCTCTAGTCATAGATGAGCTGATGGGAAAACACCCCCAACTAGCTCTACCAATATCTAACAACAGAAAGACATAAAATAAAGAACATGTAACAAAACTGATGTCCTCGGATCATGAGGACTCACCTAAGTAGGGGATGAATTAGACTAAAGCGGGAGTGAAGCTAACGTCGAGGTCGAGATTGATAAAACGAACCTATATCATGAGATGATATAGCATAGAAGTATACAGTTAGTACTTTAAATGTACTAAGTATGTAAGGCAAGTAAAACATGAGAGTAAGGACAACATGCTAAAATCATAGTTGTGAGATAGTCATAAGCATGAGATATTTATCATAAACAGAAACATGATGACCTAAGGTATTTAAGGTAAATCATATGGTTTAACATATTTGAAATTATAAGTAAAATCTCATAAACTGTTTAGTGGGTCAATCATACTTTAAAACATGATATCATAAATCCTGCATATGAACATCTTAAAATATGAGGAACAATGGGAGATGTCTTAAGCCTTGCCAGGGCAAAGAATGTTAAAGGCGTGATATCACTCATGAACCTCATTGGGCTAGGGGAAACACTCTCTAGCAAGACCCCAAACATGAATATATTCCTCTGATGGCACGTATTGCTGAGACCTGGGTGCGCTGAACCCCAACCTACTCGATGCTAGATACTACTCCTAAAACATGCATATTTCTCATAGTCATAATCATGAAACATACTTGGTTTTGCATGGGCTAATTGAAAGTCATGAAAATCATAGTCATACTTTTCATACGTGAACTAACCATGAAAATAATGTCATTAACTCAGCTATGGTACATAATCTTGATATTCATAAAAATCATACAGAATTGAATAAAATTATCAAAACATGAAAATCATAGGTTCATGAGAGATACTTGTAGAAAACATGTATTCATAATCCTAAAACATGGATTGAATCATAAGAGCATTGAATTTATAGAAAATCATGAGAGATTTCACAAATACTAGGTAAATTCCTAGAATTTTATCAAATCATGGTTGGAGAGTTGCACTCATGACATTGAGATGAAATTGGGCGTGGGTGGAAGAAATTCCCCATTCATGAACCTACATACCCGGGCTTGATAATTCCTTAACTTGTCTTAAAGACCCAAGAGAAATTGGAAAGAGGATGATGAAAAACCCTAGCTTTGTATTGAGAGAGAAATCTTAGCTTAT
The DNA here is from genome assembly GCA_035772735.1 of Datura wrightii. NCBI lineage: Eukaryota > Viridiplantae > Streptophyta > Magnoliopsida > Solanales > Solanaceae > Datura > Datura wrightii. Next base: position 81,264,278 of record JASDFA010000007.1, on the reverse strand, counting down.
GGTATTTTGAAAAGAGTGAGGGCTTAGTCTTAGATTAACCCTTTAATTAGCCCTTTAGGAAGTCTAAAACAATGTCACTTAGAGTTAAAAGAATAGGATTTTACTAAAATACCCTAAACTGCCAAACTTAAAGTGAAACTGGCAGAACCAACGACCATAAACATGGGGCTTTGGTACATAAAATGATCCATTGTATCCTTCCATTTTTCCTGCTCTGCACTTGAATCACTCTCTAAACCTGCTCCAACAACTAGAACAACGGCCGATACAATCTAACAATAGATCATACAATCCACTTGTTGATTCTGGGTGAATATTGACATTTTTCAGAAGTTCCATACTATGGGGCAACCAAAAACCCATTGGTACATAGGGAGACCTTTCCTGAGGTTCATCTAATGTCGTGGTGCCATTTTTCTGTAGATTTCTACTACAAGTCTCGAATTTGATCTTAGGGACTCTCGGGGTATTACAATTTCATTTTTATATATGCCTATTTATGTGTTTTAAATAAATGTCTATTCATATGTCAAAAATATATGGCATAGTCGATTTTCTATTTTGCTTTACTATCTCAGATTCATAAGTGTTGGTGATTTGTGTGATTGGAATGAATAACAATGAGAAAGAGATAGTCGACTTTATTATAAGGGGAATTAATTTCTTAAAATTAGTAGCCCAATTCTTGTTCTTACATACTTCTAATAACTTCAAATTCTTAAAAGGTGTGAGGTATGTTTATTACCCATATATTAAGACTAACAGTAATAAAGGAGACTAATGAACGCAGAAATTAAGTATAACTAGCTTTAATGGACCTAATATAAGAGGTTATAAACTACATTCATTTTCTATACATCTTTAAAGTATCAGCCTCTTTGTGCATAGATTTGCTTTATGTGTATGCTATAATAATGAGTGATTCTCTCAAGTCATTTAAGTAATAAAAAGGTTTAATGAGTTTGTAAGAATTGGTTATGAATTATCAAATGGTAGTACTAAAATCTTTGTTGAGTCATATTACAACCCGGAAGCCCAAAGATCAGACTCGGGAGTTCAAACGGAGAAAAACTTAAAACTGGTATCAGGCACAAAACGGGTCGTGAGGTGACCCGTGGGAGTATCCCATGAGTCGTGATGTGACTTGTGGTGAGGCCCAGGTGATGAGTTTGAAATTCGGGAAATGGGATCCCCACGGACGTGACCATGCATTGTGGTCAGGCCCCATGACTCGTTAGGTCAGTTGTGGGGAGTGGTGAGTGAGAAAAGAGAAAGAAGAAGGCAGTGTACCTAACGGAAGGACCCCACAAGTCGTGAACAACAGGGTAAGGTTTAATTGAGATTGAGGCAGTGTACGGACGAGTGGTGACCACGAGTCGTGGTCACCAGTAACGAATCATTAAGTCACCCGTGACGAGCCTTGATGACTTGATAAGCAGTTTACTTGATGGATGATGCCACGAGTCGTGGCCCAAGGTGATGAGTCGTTATGCCCCTCGTGGGGACTAACTGGCAGCTATTTTCTGCAAATTTAGTAAGGTTTTTTCATAATTTCTAATATCCTAAGGCCTAACCTACATCATTTTGAGTTATGAATGATAAATTTTAAAGGGGTTAAGTTCATTTTAGGCCATTTTCATTCATGCATGCAAAGATAGAAGGTTAGAGAGGGTGATCAAGCTTATTCTTCTTTAAATTCTCTTCAATTCCTCTTGGGCAATCAATGAAGTGTAAGAATCAGCTATAATCAGGTATGTAGGGTTATGAATGGGTGAGTCCTCTCACACCTATGCCCAATCCCTCTCTAAATCATGAATTTCCTATGTCAAATCTATGGGGGTTTAACCCAATGCATGAAATGCCTAATTCTCTATATGGGTATGATCTAATTATGTTTCTACTATTTAATTATGATTCATGAAAAATTTTTATATTGTTTTTAATTAAAAATCACGTGTCAAGTTTTATGAATTAAAAAACCCATTGATAAGTAGTTCATGAAAGATGATATTTATGATGAATGTATGATTATGATGCGATATTATGATGAAAAGTATATTTTCAAGCTACCCATGTTTATAATCATGTTTTCGATGTGAATTGAGTATTTTCAAGCATGTTAAAGTATTGTGCAATGCCCACATGTTCAAGCATGATTTATGATTTCCCTAATTAAGCTTACCACATGGCTTTGAAGCGAAGACTCCTAATTATCTTTTAGCTTGTGGTATGATTTGAGTTAAAGCTTCTCATATGCATGATTTTAGATTTGAGATGTATTTGCTTATTGAGCTTTGTCAATAGACGATGTTGAGCTTCATTGAAAAAATGAGGTAAACATATGCATGGATTTGGGAGTAGTGTCTAGCACCGAGTAGGCTAAGAGCCGATCACCCTATGACTCAGAACTACATGCCAACATAGGTTTATACTATTTTGAATTTGTGTGTTTTATTAATAATGAAATGTAATATATGAATAAGAACAGATAGCATTCTGCTATAGAGAGAGGCACAAAAGAGAGAGGGAGCTAGCCCGGGTACATAAGTATTAGGTCCACCAGTGCACACAATTATTCTGTTACTATCTCCTGCCCGTTTATATATATATATATATATATATTAGATGGGACCTCCCTTGTGAGCTATCCCCTTCCCTATTGGGCCACAAGCTTGATATCGATATCATGGTATCATCCCTAGCCTTGGCAAGGCTTTGGACGATTCTACTCACTTGAGTGTGATAGTTGGGACCACGTAAGCTCTATCGTTGTATGTCGATTAAAAAATGAGTCTCCCATTATTCCTCATGATTTCAGTTATGCATGTTCATCATTTATGAGATTTATATATCAGATATGTTCTAAAGCAGATTTGACTCAATGTTCAGTTTTACTCATGACTATTAGATTTCAACTTTGAGTCAATCGATTCAGTTATGATGCTATGTTATGTTATGATGAGATCATTATTTCAGAAAGAATGCATGCAAGCCCTATTCTCAGATTCTTATTATTTAAGTTTTCCATTATGCATGTTCTTAACTCAGTACATTCCATGTACTGATTGCATACTCTATGCTGTATCGTTTCATGATACAGGACCCGACACTCAGACTCAACCCCGTTCATAGCCAGTCTTCAGAGATAGCATCTTACGTTTGTTGGTGAGTCCTCATCTCCCGAGGACTAGACTTATTCAGATGCTCTCTGTGTATTTTTAGTTTTTGCTTTATTGAGTTAGTTGGGGTTTTGTCCCATCAACTCGTCATATTTAGAGGCTTTTCAGACAAAGGATGTATTCAGCTTCAAATTGTGTATTCTAATGTTATGTTTACTTTAGACTTCTTCTAAGATTATCTTGTTGATTCATCAGTTTTATTGATTGAGTTAGATAATGTTCATTCCATGGGTCGACTTGGAGTCTCAGGGGCTCCTTATCCCGTGTTGCGATCGGGGCCTCCGTTCGGGTCGTGACAACTTAATTGGTCACCTTTAAGACTAGTAAGAGACAATGAAAGGTCATTTTACCCCCTTTCTAATTGTTTAGATATCCTTTATATGTTAAATCAACTAGAATCCTATTTTTTTCCTTTCTAATTTCTCAAGTGCTTACGTAGGATTATACTATTAGCTAATAGCAAGTGTAAGAAGAATGCCAATGTCAATATGATCCATATAGCAAGAAGAGTTATTTGTATCTCTCTTTGACTGATTCAATTTGATTGAGTATAGATATTAAGATATGAGGTTAAACTAACTTGTTTTAAGGATAGTCATCGATTATTTTCAAGCCACACGATTGAAAGTCTAGTCTGTTAGGAGGCTTTAAGTTGGCTAAGCTTAAAACTAAATAGTAGCTTAAAATAGATTTTTCAAAAGAATCCGGCCTTTAGCGCAATTTTTTTGTCCCCATTGGAGGATTAATAAATCTTGTAGATTGGTCCTAATCCTTTTCTATATATAAAACTAGCCCATTTGTAGAATTGGCCCAATAGTGGCCCATTTCTAAGTTCTTACAAAAATCCCAAAATATGAGACATATATTATTTATGAGCATATATTATTTTTTTCACATGCTAGTTTAAATATGCATATACTTATTTTTATATGCATCTATATACTTATATTATATTTTAATATACTTATGTATCTCACATATTATTATCCTACCTATACATCCTTCAAGTATCCATTGATTATTATCTACATATTATTTATACTATCTTGGAACATTACACATACTCTAATATAATAGTTATATCTACTTTACTTAAAATTTGTTCTCAAAACATTTTACTTACATTACACATATAATGCTATACAAATCATGTTTGTATACCACTGTTTTATATTCTTGTATATCACTTGTCCAATTTTATATACCCCATTAATCCCTTTTCTTAAAAATTATTTTTCTTTTATTCCCTTTTAGAAAGTATATTTAAGTAATAAAAAAATCTATTTTAGTTGTTAAATAAGGTTTTAAATGCTATCTTCGGATAAGCTCTGAGGAGTGCTTAATACCTTTCCCGTCAGGTAACCAAACTCTTACCTAGAACCTCCTATTTTCAGGACCTAACAGAGTTTTACATTGAAAAAAATGGTTTTTCTAGTTTTCTAAAAATTAGGTGATGAATCTAACCTTTGAAACAATCTGAAGTGATTCAACCACAATTTGAATCCGCTCGAAATAGGGTGCAACAGAATGACGATTCTGCCAAAAAATTCCTTAGTCTTTAGGTTCAACTTTGGCAAATCTTATTTTAACTCGAGTTTTAAGGATAATTGTTTGTTTTTTACCCTCTACTTGTTTAAACCACATTACTAGAGTTATTTATGTGACTTTATTTGAAAGGACGCAGGTTAAATCTATACCTATTTTCTTTATTGTTTGGGGAAACACTAACTATTACTATTTTCCCTACACTGCTATATGCATCCTCCTATTGAGTCTTTTTCACAAGCACACACTGAACATGTGATGAAGTGTATTGCACTTCTCCCAATATTTTTCAAAATTTTTAGTTTCAGAGAATGGAGCCATTAGTTTTACTATGCGCCTTCTTGCAGTTATTTAGTCTCACTCTAAAAATCTAGAAAATACTCCTACTCTACATAAAATAGGTCATATTACATAGCCCTAGAGAAGACAATACTTCGTATTGATCCCACATTTAGGAAATCACCTTTTTGTTAATGAGTTCCATACCTAATGACCCCCACCCCCACCAAACACACATATATGTGAGAATGATTGATTTGATCAAAGTACTAACCATTGCATATTCAGGATTGTAATACCTCGAAAATCCTAATATCAGACCCCGGAGTTGAAATGAAGAAAACTGAATTTTCTGCATCAAGTCAAAGGATGAGTCATCCCATGACCCGTGGGGTGTACCACGAGTTGTGCAGTGACTCGTGGGGGAGGGGGTTCAGTCTTGGTTGAAATTTTAGTTTCGGGGTGACCATGGATGTGACCACGAGTTGTGGTCAGCACCACGCTCGTTATGTTAGCTGGCCAAGGGATGCTTGAAAGATGAGAAGTTTTGGCAGTGCTGGTAACGGGTTGGTTACCACGAGTCATGGTGTACCTCGTGGTGATCCTCAAATGAAAAATGGTAGTGTTGATCACAACAAGCAGACGATGAGTCGGCACCCCAGACCATGATTCGTCCAGTCCCTCATTGGGACTGGCAGTGTGTATTTTCCTGAGAATTTATTAAGGGATTTTATGTAATTCCTAAGTTCCTAAGGCCTAAATTACGTCATTTTAAGCTTAGTTAGGATTGTTCTAAGAGGGTTTAACTCATTCTAAATCACTCCTATCCATGCATGCAAGACTAGAAGGTTTCTAGGAGTGATCAAGGCTAAAATCCATCAATTCTCCTTCAATTTCCTTTGGGTATTCAAGGAAGAGCGTAAGATCAACTTACCCAGGGGTTCTACATATGAAAAGAGTAACCCACGACAATATATATAAATTTCTTTCCAATTACGCGACGAAACGCGGTCTAAACTTCGTTCCAACTTAGGTACAGGGGTATAAAGCTGCAGAGAGCAATCCTACGGAGTTGGTTTCGTGAAATTTGGCCGGCGAAACGTCGTGCTACCAAGGTAAAGTAAATAGAATTGCTTTAAATTAGTACCAATGTGTTCCTAGAGTTGCAGTGAGCATTTATCCCTTCTGAACTATCGAGAAATAACGAGTTTTCGACCGTTTTTCGAAAGGTTGAAGTTTGGGATAAATATATATCAAAAGTGATAATTTCTCCCGAATATTAATGTATTTAGTTCTAATTGACATGTATATGAATGTAGTTGGGAGAAACAGCAGAAGTACCGACGGAAATCACATCTGTCAGTCGGGTACTCAGAAACTAGGTATGTAAAGTTATTCTTTCGGCAAACCAGGAAGTACAGGGTAAAAAATAAATAGAATAAGCGCTATTAACAGATACCCAGCGTACAGGAACGATTTTAGTACAAATTCCAGCAAGCATGCTAGTATGTTATTACGTATCATGCGATAATCAGAATAATAGATATTCAGGCAATACGTATTTCATCTGTTTAGATTGTATCCAGTAGTAGATGATACATTCTATATCATTTAGCTATATCCAGTTATAGATGGCATGTACTATGTTATTGAGTTATATTCAGATATAATTAGATAGACAGATAAAGGCCAGGTAGCAGTAAGTCCAGCAGCCAGAAATAGTGTAAGACAACATATAGCATCAGTTAATTAATACAGATTAGCCTCGAAATAAAAGAAGAGAATATGATTAGTATTTTTCATTTGAGCATGCTTGCTGTGTATGTGTTTGTATGTTGAGACTTGCTGTGGCATGTGGGCACCCTTTAGCATCCCCACCGCCCCTGGGTTATAGCTGTGTCGATACCAGATTCAGATACCGCCACCAGCTGGGCGATGCCGTCCGACTAAAGGACGATGATGGCCGACCACCATGAAAATACGGTCCAGACCACCCTGCTTGCAGGGGTAGTTTAGTTTACTCTGCGCAGAACTAGCACACCCTGTTTACAGGGGCAGACCACTCTGTGTGCGCACCTGTGCCCAGAGGCAGGAGTCTTCGGACTCAGACACAGCTTATTGTCAGAGGCCAAGGCCTGAGCTACGTACCCAAGGGGACTGGTAGGAGGAGCTCACAGTGTCAAATGAGTGGAGTGACTTATTTTTGGTTGGTTTAGACCCGGGTAGGGGTATATAGATTGCTTGCTTGGTTGGCACCTTCCAGCTTATGGGGGTCGGTCAGGTATGGTGTACTATTATGTATATTGATATGTGCTATTAGATACTGACAGACAGTAGGACGACACGTCATCAGGTACGCTCAGTTAGTTACAGAATGAACAAACTCTCCCCTGTTATCCTCAGCTAGAAAGACTCAGCTATTTCTTGCTTATATGTCATGTTATTGTTGCCATTCATTTCAGTGCATATTCCAGTTTGCTTTACATGCTCAGTACCTGTGGTACTGACGCCCAGTGGGGCGCTGCATTGCTTGCCTGCAGGTACTCACGGCCGAGGAGCCGATCCCTCGTGATTCCAGCCAGCCAGTGAGTCATCAGCTCCTGTCATCCGGAGTCTGATTCTCAGAGGTGTAGCTCCTTTTCTTTTGTTGTGCAATATGGGTAGGTCGGGGCCCTGTCCCGATCATTTCTATTAATTTCTTACAATATTCATAGAGGCTTGCAGTCTGTGTATATTCCCTGTGGTTACTTGAGCCGGTCGTGTGGGGCCATGCAGTCTGCTGTAGCTGTTTAGTATTTCAGTTTATGTTGGCCGTGTGGGGCCTTAGTTTGACAGTAGTGGTGACCTTGCCGGTCACGTAGTTTTACAACAGTCTTGTGTTGAGTTACAGATAACTAGACAGCATGGCGGCCTTGTCGGCCCACATAGGTTCCTTGTTACAAGTCTGTTTCTGGTTAGCTGTTGTTACAGGTACAGATGGCTACAGGCTAGTTGGCCGGAGGCTGTATTTACAACCGTTATATAGCTGGTTTGTTTCTTGAAATAGAGCCAAAGCCAGCCAAAGCACCAGATGTGCTCAGGCTGGACCATTTAGCAGTCTAGAGTCTAGCAGGCACCAGGTGCCCATCATACCCCCCAAGGTGGGGTGTGACAAACTTGGTATCAGAGCAGTTCGTGTCCTAGGGAGTCTGCAAGCCGTGCTAAGTAGAGTCTTGTCTCTGGATGTGTTGTGCACCACATACTATAGGCAGGAGGCTACGAGGCATGTTAGGATTGTCACTCTTCTTTCTTATTCAATCGTGCTATAGAGCGGTACAGTATAGAGTTGATTTTTGAAACTCACCACCCTCTTTGCTTACAGATATTATGGCAGACCAGTGGCACCCAGCTACAGGTAGGAGATTGGATACAACAGCGGGCGAAGGCACCAGTAGGATGCCTCAGTTACAGCCAGATTCCGCCCAGTCTGAGAGCAATATGGAGGCGTCATCTCGGCCCTCCCAGCAGTCTCCGCCTCGCCAGACACCATTTGAGGCAGCACCGCCTCCCACAGCTCCTGCACCCACTTCATCTGATCAGGAGCTACGTAGTGCGGTGGTTATGTTGACTCAGATGCTAGCTGCTCAGCGTCAGCCAGCACCACCTACAGCAGCAGAATCCCTAGGTGGGCCAGGTAGTTCCAGGGTTAGAGAATTCTTGGCGTTGGGACCCCCTCAGTTTACTGGATCGGATTCAGCGGAGGACCCTCAGGACTTTTTGGACAAGATGCAGAGGATCTTTAGAGTCATGCACGTAACCCCAGCAGAATCAGTTGAGTTAGCAGTGTTCCGGTTACGGGATATTGCTGTTTTGTGGTACGAAGGTTGGGAGAGGTCTCGGGGAAGAGATGCAGCCCCTCCTACTTGGTCCAGCTTTTCAGAGGCCTTCCTGGACCACTACTTACCCCGGGAGGTCAGACAGGCCCAGATGGACCAGTTCTTACATTTAGAGTAGGGGGCTAGGAGCGTCCGTGAATATTCCTTACAATTCGACTCCTTAGCCCGCTATGCTCCAGCATTTGTGGACACCATGTCGTCCAGAGTCCACCGCTTTATTATGGGCCTGAATCCAGAGTACATAGAGACGTGCATGATGGCTACTTTGAGAGAGGACATGGACATAGCCAGGGTACAGGCCTTCGCATAGACAATTGAGGGCCTGAGGCAGCGGCAACGGGGTGACAAACAGGCAACTTCAAAGCAGCGCCGTAGAAGCAGACCCGCCGAGATTTAGAGGGAAATTCCTAGGGGGCCGAGACCACGGTTTTCAGATAGGCCACCCTGATATTTACCGCCGGTACAACAGCAGAGGGGCAGATTTATTCGCCGGAGTCAGTCAGAGTCCGATAGCAGTTCACGGACAGTAGCCTCACCTCAGCAGCGGAGGGTAGAATAGAGTAGATTTGCATCTACCCCTTGTCCTATATGCCACCGACTACATTCTGGAGCCTGCAGGCAGGGCTTCCCAGGGTGTTATTACTACGGACAGGAAGGGCATTTAATGAGGGATTGTCCATCCAGGGGACAGGGTAGTCAGGATGATCTGGATAGAGCGTCAGCAGGGCCACGAGTTCCAGCAGCCTCAGCAGGGCGCAGACCCTTAGGTTCAGGAAATAGGGGCCGAGGTAGACCAGGAGCCTCTGGCTCAGGTGCAGGCCCTAGCCATACCTATGCATTACCAGGGAGGTAGGATTCAGAGGCATCTCCCGACGTGGTCACAGGTATATTGATTATCTTCTCATATCCTGTTTATGTATTGATTGATCCAGGGTCTACCTTGTCATATATTACACCATTTGTGGCCCGGAAGTTGGGTATCGAACCAGAATTGCTTCAGCAGCCCTTTTCAGTGCTTACACCGGTCGGTGACTCGATTACAACTAAAAGAGTTTACCGAGGGTGTACGGTAGAGGTTGCTGATCGCCAGACCACAGTAGACTTAATAGAACTTGAGATGGTTGACTTCGATGCCATTATGGGTATGGACTGGTTAGTGCCATGCTATGCCAACTTAGAATGCTTGACCAAGACGGTCCGATTTCACTTTCCGGGGGAAGCAGTGTGAGAGTGGAAAGGGAGTATACCTACGCCGAAAGGTAGGTTTATTTCCTACCTTAAGGCAAGAAAATTAATAGCAAAGGGATGTATTTACCACCTTGTTAGAGTCCAGGACGTTCGGGTGGAACCTCCGACTCTTCAGTCTGTTCCAGTGGTCAATGAATTCCCTGACGTATTTCCGGATGAGTTGCCTGGTATCCCTCCCGAAAGGGAGATAGATTTTGCGATTGACTTGTTGCCAGGGACTCAACCTATATCCATTCCCCCGTATCGCATGGCACCAACTGAGCTTAGAGAGTTGAAAGAACAGTTAAAAGATTTGCTCGAAAAAGGTTTTATCAGGCCTAGTACTTCCCCGTGGGGTGCGCCAGTTTTGTTTGTAAGAAAGAAAGATGGCTCACTCCGTATGTGTGTGGACTACCGGCAGCTGAATAAGGTAACGGTTAAAAACAAATACCCGCTCCCGAGAATAGATGATTTGTTTGACCAGTTGTAGGGGGCCAAATGTTTCTCTAAGATAGATCTGAGGTCCGGATACCACCAGGTCCGGGTTCGGGAGAGGGACATTCCAAAGACTGCTTTTAGGACCAGGTATGGTCACTTTGAATTCCTAGTTATGTCTTTCGGGCTGGCGAATGCTTCCGCAGTGTTTATGGACCTGATGAACAGCATATTCAGACCGTATTTGGATTTGTTCGTGATAGTATTTATCAATGATATTCTGGTATATTCTCATTCAGAGACAGATCATCAGAACCATTTACGAACAATACTCCAGATCCTTAGAGAACGTCAGCTGTACGCCAAGTTTTCTAAGTGTGAGTTCTGGCTGAACTCAGTTGCCTTTTTGGGGCATATCGTGTCGGATGCTGGTATACAAGTAGACACACAGAAAAAAGAAACGGTCAAGACATGGCCCAGACCTACCACTCCGACCGAAGTTCGCAGTTTCCTGGGTTTAGCAGGGTATTACCGGAGATTTGTTGAAGGATTCTCCACTATAGCAGCACCTCTGACAAAACTAACACAGAAAGCAGTGAAATTCCAGTGGACGGAGGCCTGCGAGTAGAGTTTTCAAGAATTGAAAGACAGATCGACCTCCGCCCCAGTACTAGCATTGCCAGAGGGAACAGATGGGTATGCGGTGTATTGCGACGTTTCAGGTTTGGGACTGGGTTGTGTGTTAATGCAACATGGTAAGGTGATTGCTTATGCTTCCAGACAGTTGAGGAAACACGAAAAGAACTATTCGACCCATGACCTGGAACTGGCTGCAGTGATCCACGCTCTGAAAATTTGGAGGCATTATCTGTATGGCGTCCATGTAGACATTTTTACAGATCATAAAAGTCTGCAATACATTTTCACACAGAGGGAGTTAAATCTGCGGCAGCGTCGCTGGTTAGAATTGTTGAAAGACTATGATGTAAATATTCTCTATCAACCAGGAAAAGCTAATGTAGTAGCAGATGCCCTGAGCCGTAAGTCAATGGGGAGCTTGGCATATTTGCGGCCCGAGAAGCGGGAATTAGCCAAGGAAATTCATCAACTAGCTGGTTTAGCCGTTCGAGTAGTGGAGACAGAAAATAACAGAGCGGTAATTCAAAATTCTGCCGAGTCATCACTAGTTACAGAGGTAAAAGAACGGCAGTACGAGGACCCTGACTTAGTCCAGCTCAGAGATAGAACTCAGAAAGGTAAAGAGTCAGATTTCCAAGTGACTGAAAATGAAGTACTATGTTGTAAGGGCCGTCTATGTGTCCCGAATGTTTCAGGGCTTCGCCAGAAGATCATGCATGAGGTAGATTACGCTCGTTATTCCCTCCATCCAGGAGCAACGAAAATGTACCACGATATCAGAGACATCTACTGGTGGCCAGGTATGAAATCTGAAATAGATGAATTTGTATCTAGATGTCCTAACTGCCAGTAGGTGAAAGCGGAGCACCAGAAACCGGGCGGTCTGACGCAGGATATAGCTGTGCCTATGTGGAAATGGGAAGCGATAAATATGGATTTTGTAACAGGATTACCCCGTACCAGACGCAGAAATGATTCCATTTGGGTAATAGTTGACAGGCTGACAAAATCAGCTCATTTCCTGCCAGTGAAAGCTACCTTCTCAGCCAAGGATTATGCCGAGTTATACATCAGAGAAATAGTTAGACTACATGGAGTGCCGGTATCTATTATTTCAGACAGGGGAGCACAATTCACAGCTAGATTTTGGCAGTCGTTCCAGAGGGGTTTGGGAACGCAGATTAATTTGAGCACAACATTCCACCCTCAGACAGATGGACAGGCTGAGCGAACTATCCAAATGCTCGAAGATATGCTACGAGCGTGCGTACTAGATTTTGGGGGTAGCTGGGATGAACATCTGTCGCTGATTGAATTTGCCTATAATAACAGTTATCATTCATCTATCCAGATGGCGCCCTTTGAAGCATTATATGGGCGAAAATGTAGATCGCCGGTGGGCTGGTTTGAAGTGGGTGAATCAACGTTGATTGGGCCAGACATCATTCAACAGTCAGAGGAGAAAGTAAAGCTTATCAGAGAATGCCTGCTGACTGCTCAGAGCCTCCATAAGTCGTATGCAGATATGCGGCGTAGAAATCTAGAATTTGCGGTAAATGACTGGGTATACCTGAAGGTGTCTCCGATGAAAGGGGTGATGAGATTTGGCAAGAAAGGCAAGCTTAGCCCGAGATTCATTGGGCCATATCAGATTCGGCGGAGAATAGGCCGAGTTGCATACGAATTGAACTTGCCTCCGGAGTTAGCATCTGTTCACCCAGTATTCCATGTATCTATGTTGAGGAAATTTGTAGGAGACCCTTCCACAGTTGTTCCAGTTCAGGATGTCCAAGTCACCGAAGAGTTAGCATATGAGGAGGTTCCAGTAGCTATCTTAGACAGACAGATCCGTAGATTGAGAACTAAAGATATTGCGTCTATCAAAGTATTGTGGCATAACAGGAACCGAGAAGAAATGACCTGGGAAGCTGAGGAGGACATGAAAGCCAGATATCCCCACTTATTCCAGGCATAGACAAATGGGAGGTATGTTAGAACTACTTTTCCTTATTAATGCTTATATTTCATATATGAAAGAAGGCGGTTGATTATAGACAGTTTTATACATGAATGTTATTATATCGTGTAGAGTACCAGTATTGGGCCTTTCTGCTTTTCAGGAATTTTGAGATAGTCCATAATACAGGAGAAACTCTGCCAAAATTTTTCTAGAAACAAGTTGAGTAAGTTGAGCAGTCCTCTAGACAGAATGTCATTCGAGGACGAATGTTCTTAAGGGGGGGAGGATGTTACACCCCGTAAATTTTAAATAAATAAATAGCCTAATGTCATGTTGGTTAAGGGATTTAGAAAGCAAAAAAAAAAAAAAGTGAAATGAATAAAAGTCGGTTTTCCTCCATTTTTATCAAAGAGCACATCAGAAAACAGGGGTTCTACATATGAAAAGAGTAACCCACGACAATATATATAAATTTCCTTCCAATTACGCGACGAAACGCGGTCTAAACTTCGTTCCGGCTTAGGTACAGGGGTATAAAGCTGCAGAGAGCAATCCTACGGAGTTGGTTTCGTGAAATTTGGCCGGCGAAACATTGTGCTACCGAGGTAAAGTAAATAGAATTGCTTTAAATTAGTACCAATGTGTTCCTAGAGTTGCAGTGAGCATTTATCCCTTCTGAACTATCGAGAAATAATGAGTTTTCGACCATTTTTCGAAAGGTTGAAGTTTGGGATAATTATATATCAAAAGTGATAATTTCTCCCGAATATTAATGTATTTAGTTCTAATTGACATGTATATGAATGTAGTTGGGAGAAACAGCAGAAGTACCAACGGAAATCACATCGGTCAGTCGGGTACTCAAAAACCAGGTATGAAAAGTTATTCTTTCGGCAAGCCAGGAAGTACGGGGTAAAAAATAAATAGAATAAGTGCTATTAACAGATACCCAGCGTACAGGAACGATTTTAGTACAAATTCCAGCAAGCATGCTAGTATGTTATTACGTATCATGCGATAATCAGAATAATAGATATTCAGGCAATACGTATTTCATATGTTGAGATTGTATCCAGTAGTAGATGATACATTCTATATCATTTAGCTATATCCAGTTATAGATGGCATGTACTATGTTATTGAGTTATATTCAGATATAATTAGATAGACAGATAAAGGGCAGGTAGCAGTAAGTCCAGCAGCCAGAAACAGTGTAAGACAGCATATAGCATCAGTTAATTAATACAGATTAGCCTCGAAATAAAAGAAGAGAATATGATTAGTATTTTTCATTTGATCATGTTTGCTGTGTATGTGTTTGTATGTTGAGACTTGCTGTGGCATGTGGGAACCCTTTAGCATCCCCACCGCCCCTGGGTTATAGCTGTGTCGATACCAGATTCAGATACCGCCACCAGCTGGGCGATGCCGTCCGACTAAAGGACGATGATGGCCGACCACCATGAAAATACGGTCCAGACCACCCTTCTTGCAGGGGTAGTTCAGTTTACTCTGCGCAGAACTAGCACACCCTGTTTACAGGGGCAGACCACTCTGTGTGCGCACCTGTTCCCAGAGGCAGGAGTCCTCGGACTCAGACACAGCTTATTGTCAGAGGCCAAGGCCTGAGCTACGTACCCAAGGGGACTGGTAGGAGGAGCTCACAGTGTCAGATGAGTGGAGTGACTTATTTTTGGTTGGTTTAGACCCGGGTAGGGGTATATAGATTGCTTGCTTGGTTGGCACCTTCCGGCTTATGGGGGTCGATCAGGTATGGTGTACTATTATGTATATTGATATGTGCTATTAGATATTGACAGACAGTAGGACGACATGTCATCAGGTACGCTCAGTTAGTTACAGAATGAACATACTCTCCCTAGTTATCCTCAGCTAGAAAGACTCAGCTATTTCTTGCTTATATGTCATGTTATTGTTGCCATTCATTTCAGTGCATATTCCAGTTTGCTTTACATGCTCAGTACCTGTGGTACTGACGCCCAGCGGGGCGCTGCATTGCTTGCCTGCAGGTACTCACGGCCGAGGAGCTGATCCCTCGTGATTCCAGCCAGCAGTGAGTCATCAACTCCTGTCATCCGGAGTCTGATTCTCAGAGGTGTAGCTCCTTTTCTTTTGTTGTGCAGTATGGGTAGGTCGGGGCCCTGTCCCGATCATTTCTATTAATTTCTTACAGTATTCGTAGAGGCTTGCAGTCTGTGTATATTCCCTGTGGTTATTTGAGCCGGTCGTGTGGGGCCGTGCAGTCTGCTGTAGCTGTTTAGTATTTCAGTTTATGTTGGCCGTGTGGGGACTTAGTTTGACAGTAGTGGTGACCTTGCCGGTCACGTAGTTTTACAGCAGTCTTGTGTTGAGTTACAGATAACTAGACAGCATGGCGGCCTTGTCGGCCCACATAGGTTCCTTGTTACAAGTCTGTTTCTGGTTAGCTGTTGTTACAGGTACAGATGGCTACAGGCCAATTGGCCGGAGGCTGTATTTACAGCCGTTATATAGCTGGTTTGTTTCTTGAAATAGAGCCAAAGCCAGCCAAAGCACCAGATGTGCTCAGGCTGGACCATTTAGCAGTCTAGAGTCTAGCAGGCACCAGGTGCCCGTCATACCCCCCAAGGTGGGGTGTGACAGATGGGTCAATCCCTTTCGTGTATTAAATCATGTTTTACGATCTACAGGTAGAATTTATAACTTTTTTGATTATTAAATTATAGTTTCAAATTGTAATTAAATTATGCCCAATTATGTATGTTCTTATGAAAAGTCAAATTATGATTTCATTATGATCTTGATCTAAATTAGCCCACTTGTGAATTTTTCCTTATGATATGATTTCTCTAAAGTACTTATCATGGATTTATGAAATATCAAGAATATACATGTTTTACAAGTATGCATGAATTTCATGATATATGGATTTATGATTATGGCCGACTCACGAGCATTATTTCATGACTAGTTCACGTATTTCAAGTATGGTTATGATTATTATGATTTAACTAGCCCATGAATCTCATGTATGCTTTCGATATTATCATATGAGCACTATATATGTTTTGGGAGTACTATTTAATACAGAGTAGACCCGAGGTCCAAGCATACACAGAGTCTCAAAACTACGCCCCAACGTAGCCATGATGGGACCTCCTTTGAGACTGTCCCTTTTTGCCCGAATAGGCCTTTCATGAGTGATATCAGGCCTCTTTTCATAGTTCTACACTTGGGTTTACAGTTCGGGTTCCATGTGTGCTCATATGAGGTATATCGGTAATAAGAATCTCCCATTGTTCCTCATAATTTATGCATGGTTATGTTATCTTGACTCAAGTCATGTTTAGAAAAGGCTTTCTCTTATGATTATTATTATGACTGATTTACGAATGTTTTGAAAACCTTGAGCCCTTATGTTTACATTATGATACTTACGTTATGATCATGTTGTCCTACTCATATGAACTCTTATGTATTTTTACTATCTGTTTTACTTACCTTGCATACTCGATATATTTCAAGTACTGGCCGCATACTCTATGCTGTATCGTTTCATGATACAGGTCTGAGGGATCAATCTTAACCGCATCTTTAGTCCTGCTTCCCTCTCAGACCTGTCCATCTAGCATTGGTGAGTCCTCATCCTTCGAGGACACTCAGTATCTGTAGTTGTTATGTTTCTTTCAGTTTTAGACTTTTTGAGTTAGTTGGGGATGTTTTCTCATCAACTCATCAAATATGTTAGAGGCTTTTAGACATTATGTAGAAATCAGCTTGTTATGTTTGATTCTATTCTAGCTTGATTTATATGCAGACTTCCGTTATTATGTATGTTGAACTTCCGCTTAATTATGTTGAGCTTAGATGTTATGTTCATGCCATGGATCTAATTGGAGCCTCTCGGGGTTTCTTGTCTCGTGTCTCGTTCCAGGACCTAGATCGGGTCGTGACAAGGATATTAGGCATAGCCTTCTCCTTTTCCTATTTCATATGGAAATCAATATTAAATGGTATCCGAGATTCCCCCGATTCTAAAATACTATTCGAGTAGCACATGGAAATGAAGTGTATCGCACCTAAGATCTCTCACCGAGATGTTGAAGCTAAGGATGAACACGTAACTCATCCACTTGTTGATAGCTTTTTGGGATCAAACCACAGTTACCTTCATATTCTCGGACTTTGAGGTCACACTTATGCTAGAGGAGGTGAGTCAGCTCATAAACATACCCTTGGAGAACATATAATCAATTAAACCTTCTGCAATATCAGGAAGTGATTTCCTATAGGCTTTAAGACTTAAGGTTTGCCTCAGGCTTACATAACGTCAAGGATGGATATGTTAGGTTGGAGTAGCTATTCCTGAGGTCCGGACTTTGGGAAAACTATGACAAGTATTGAGAATAATTTTTTAGCACCAGAGAAGATTCGAAAAAAGTATGAGCCCTTGCCTTCTCAGTGGCCTCTCTAGGAGCCATGATTTTTTTAAGGAGAAGGGGTCATATAAGCATCATCTTGTTGCCCATGGTTAACAGAATATTCAGGGGACCGTCAGAACAACACTAGTACCAATGATCTCAACAAAAATCTTTCGGTCTCGATCAGACTACTATAGGGGATATAACTTCTTCAAAGGATGCAACTTGTTGTTGCAAGTTCGGATACTAGAGCATTTCTATAAGAGGGATATGCGATCTATGGCCTTGATCAGGCGATGCACAGTTAAATCAGGAGACACGAGTTGAGATTGAGCTGATGGAACGGCCCAACTAGCAAGGAGGAGTGGTGTTTTTTCCTTACTCATGTTACAGGGGATCTCATCCATTGACAACTACCGTGGACCGATGGTCAAGTACTACTCAGACGTGAGCAAAACTAACTACTTGAGCTAATAAGTTTGGAGGGGTTACAACCTTATTCCCCACTTGGGGTTCTTTGACAATTTAGAATATTACAGGACGTCCTGTTATGTCCAATATGGTATTGGAAGAAGACGACTATGATGGAACAATACCACAAGAAAAAATTAGGAATCTACAGTGGGAATGGGAGATATTCTTGGCACCCACACAAGGTTAGGTCATGGTATACTTCTAAATACTACGTTGGCTCACAATGAGAGGTCCTTTGGAAATGACAAGCATTATGAGAATTCCTGAGGTCTCAGATGATCAAAGAGTAACACAGATTATCATTGATCTAGTGCATATCCTACCCATATCCACCACCATATATCAATAGGTGATCCTTGATTCTCTCAATTACCTCATACAACCAGTCGAGATGGAAGTAGATTTGATAGAGGCTATGAAAGAGATGGAGGAAGACCTAGAAGAGGACCTAGGATACAACCCTAGGGACGGAGGAATAGAAATTCCACTAGTACAACCTAAGGAGGAGGAAGTTTAGTTTGCTTATATATCAGTTGAGCACGGTGAGGTGGAGGTTTCCTATTATCGGGGGTGGATGATGGGTGAACCAAGATAACTGGAAGATTCTCCGCAATACCATCCGACACCTTATTATTATTCGAACAACAACAACGATGACTACCAACTTGGCCCTAGGCATTCTTCTTTTTAGGGTTTTGCATGACTCACCTTTAGTCTTTTTGTAAACCTTCGGGGAACTAATCTCTAAAATCTTATCATGACTCGAACATAGGCCCGGATCAGGACACAGAACAAGGAGCCCCGAGAAACTCCAAGTCGACCCATGGCATGAGCATACATCTAACTCAATCAAGTAAAGCGGAAGATTTAACATAACAACATAGCGGAAATCTAATCATAATATACAATCCGAAAATACAATAGGAGTCTGAAGATGAATACAATTTATTGTCTAAAAAGCCTCTAAGTCTGATGAGTTGATGGGACAAGACCCCAACTAACTCTCTAAGTCGTAAAACAGAAAATACCAAGATACTGATCATGAATGGTCCTCGGGAGATAAGGACTCACCAATAGAGACTGGATGCTAACTCCGAAAGCTAGATAATGACGGGGTTGAGTCTGGAGATCGGAGCCTGTATCATAAAATGATACAACATAGAGTATGCGGTCACTACGTGAAATGTACCGAGTATGCAAGGTAACTAAAACCGCTTTATTTAAATAAAATCATTTAAAACATCCATAATGTAAAACATGATTAAGATAAGAATCTGAGAGTAGGGCTTGTATGCTATTTTCTGAAATCATGATCTCAACATAATTGAATTGAATGACCCAAAGCTGAAATCTGATAATCACAAGTAAAATTGAACATTGGGTCAAACCTGCTTTAGAACATATACATATATCTTAAGTGATAAACATGCATAAGTGAAATCATGAGGAACAATGGGAGATTTGTCATATAACCGACATTACCACGATAGAGCATACGTGCTCCCAACTATCACACTCAAGTGGGTAGAGCCGTCTAAAGCCTTTCCAGGCTAAGGACGATACCATGATATCGATATCAAGCTCAAGGCCCATTCGGGGCAGGGGATAGCTTACAAAGGAGGTCCTAAAGTATGTATATATGTTAACCTACGTTGGCGTGTAGTTTTGAGGCATAGGGTTGACCGACCCTTAGCCTACTCGGTGCTAGACGCTACTCCCAAAAATATGCATATGCTCTCCATAATTTTCGTACCATCGTCTATTGACGAAGCTGAATAATCATATACATATAAATCTAAAATCATACAGGAGGAGCTTTAGCTCAAACCATACCACAAGCTGAACATAAATGGTAGTCTTAACTTCAAAACCATGTGGTAAGCTAATTCGTAAAATCATAATCACACTTGAACATATGAGCATTGCCCAATACTTAAACATGCTTGAAAATACTTAATTCACTTGAATACATTATCATAGACATGGGTAACTTGAAAACATGTTTTTCATCAATAACATTTCATCATACTTGAACATCCATCATAAATCTCAACTTTCATGAACTTTCATGGATGGGCATTAAAATTTTTAAAACTTGAAAACATGATTGATAATTGAAAGCATCATAAAACTTGCCAATGAATCATAATTTGATAATAGAAACATAATTAGGTCATACCCATGGTAGAAACTTAGGAAATTCATGCATTGGGTTAAAACCCCATAGGATCAATATATAGATTTTCATGAATTGGAGAGGGATTGGGCATGGGTGTGAAAATATTCACCCATTCATAGCCTTACATACTTGAGATGGACTAATTACACCAATTCCTTGATAGCCCAAAGAGAATTTAGGTAGAACTTGTAGAAAACCTAAGCTTGATCACCTTCTAAGCCCTCAACGTGCATGCATGAATCTGAATGAGCCTAAAATGAGCTTATCCCTCATAAAACTCCCTATTTTGAGCTTAAAACAACATAGTTTAGGATCCTAGGCCGTAGGAATGAAGAAAATACCCTTAATGAATTTCCTGAAAAAACTGATTTGCCAGTGACAACGGACGTCAGTACGATCCGTTGTTACCTCTCGTTGCTACACCCTGAATTCAGGTCTCTGATCTCCTACAACGACCGGACAGGATGAGTCGTTGCTAGCTCAAATGACTCATTGCTGCTAGTCATCATCACCGCTGCCTTAACCTGGGGATCCCTTTAAACGGCTGCTGACCACGGCCCGTGGAATCCTACAATGGGTCGTTCCATGACTCGTTACTCCCTCATTGACCAAGGACCAGTCTCACAACGACCCCCTCCCACGACTCGTTACATCACACAATGGGTAGTTCCTAGACCCGTTGCCTACAGTACCTCACCACAGACACATCCAACGAGTCGTTAATCGTACCAATGACCCGTACCACGACCTGTTCTGAGAAATTTCCAGATTTCTGCTACTTTTCATTTTTAAATCTTGGGTCTAGTCTTGGGAACTTCCGGGGTATTACAAAATCTCCCCCTTAGGAACATTCATCCTTGAATGTGTTGGAAACCATACAGAAAATAGAGAATGCAATCATCATACTCAATTATTGGTCATACAAGCTGAAAACTAACAGAATGACTAACTCTAATTTAAACTACATGAAAAAACTGAATTCATGAATCATACACACATCCATTTACATTAAAGAAAATGGGGCACATGAACTGAACATGAAACTGAATAGAGTTTTAGGGTAAAAACTGATACCTCAAGATGAAACTGAGCGGATAGGGAATAAATGTGGGTATCTGGCCATCATATCTGCTTCGGCTTCTGACGTAGCTCCCTCAACATGCTGATTACTCCATAAAACTTTAACTAAAGCTACCTTTTTGTTTCTTAGCCTTCGAACCTGCGGATCCAGTATTTCCACCGGAACCTCCTCATAGCTAAGGCTGTCTTTCACACCGACACTGTCCATCAGAACAATTAGAGCTGGATCACCCAAACACATTTTTAAGAGAGATACATGAAAAACAGGATGCACGAAAACTAATTCTGAGGGAAACTCCAATTCATATGCCACCTTGCAAACCCGCTTCACAATCCGGTAGGGGCCAAGATAACAAGGGCTGAGTTTTCCTTTCTTTCCAAATCTCATCACTGCCTTCATGGGAGACACCTTTATAAACACCCAATCACCCACTTTGAACTCAAGTTTTCTCCTTCTCAGTCAGCATAGGACTTTTGGCGACTTTGAGCTGTTTTCAACCTGTCCCGTATGAGCTGAACTTTCTCCATGGACTCATGGACTAAATTTGGTCCTATCATCGCAGCTTCACTGACTTCAAACCAACCAATAGGCGATCTACATCTCCTCCTATATAAAGCCTCAAACGGAGCCATTTGAATGCTGGAATGGTAGCTGTTATTGTATGCAAACTCAATAAGAGGAAAATGGTCTTCCCAACGACCCTTGAAGTCAATCATGCACTCAACATGTCCTCGAGAGTCTGAATTTTCCACTCTTCTTCACCATCCGTTTGCGGGTGAAATGTTGTATTGAGCTTAACCTGAGTACCAAGTCCTTTTTGAAACGACCTCTAAAACTGAAAGGTAAACTAGGTATCTCTGTATGATATGATGGACAAGGGAACTCCATGCAACCGAACTTGCTCTTGGATGTATAGTTTGGCATAATCCTCCGTTGAATCAGTGGTCTTGACTGACAGAAAATGAGTGGCTTTGGTTAACCTGTCCACGACCACCCAAATGGAATCATACTGCCGACGAGTGCGAGGCAACCCTGTGATAAAGTCCATGTTGATTTCCTCCCACTTCCAAGTGGGGATACTGATATCCTGAAGCACACCTCCTGGTCTCTGATGCTCAATCTTCACTTGCTGACAGTTTGGACACTTAGCTACAAATTCTGCGATGTCCTTCTTCATGCCATTTCACCAAATAGACTTCCCATAGATCATGGTACATCTTGGTGGCACCTAGATGTATTGAATATCTTGAGCCGTGAGCCTCATGCAATATCCAACTTCTCAAATCATGAACGTCTGGGACACACAAGCGACCTTGATATCGAGGCACACCATCTCCCCTTTTGGAGAAGACCTCTACCTTCTGATTCTGAATAGATTCCTTTAACTTTACCCAAATTGGGTCCTTGTCTTGCCTAGCTTTTACATTAGTTACCAAGGACGATTCTAATCCATTCTGAACTATAACACCGCCATCGATCGAGTCAACCAAATGAACTTCCAGCCTTGCAAGTCGATGCACATCCTTCACCAGCTCCTTCCTCTCCTCATCCACGTGGGACACACTCTCCATAGAGAGTCTGTGCTAAGTTCATCGGCTACTACATTGGCCTTACCCAGATGGTAAAGGACACTCATATCCTAATCCTTGAGTAGCTCTAACCACCTCCTTTGGCGCAGATTTAGGTCCTTCTGGATAAACACATATTGTAGGCTCTTGTGGTCCATAAACACATCTACATGGACCCCGTATAAATAGTGTCTCCAAATCATCAATGCAACTAGTACCACCGCCAATTCAAGATCATGGGTCGGATAATTTTTCTCATGAACTTTCACCTGTCCGGAAGCGTATGCTATCACTTTACCATGCTGCATCAATACAAAACCAAGGCCAATTCTAGAAGCATCTCAATACACCACAAACCCATCGATACCCTCCGGTAGGGTTAACATAGGTGCTGAGGTAAGTTGAGTCTTCAACTCCTGGAGGCTCCTTTCACAAGCATTCAACCATTAGAATTTCCATTTCTTTTGGGTCAATTTGGTCAATGGTGCTACAATAGATGAAAAACCCTCAAAAAACCTCCAATACTAACCTTCTAAGCCTAAGAAACTCCTGATGTCTGAAGGATTCACCGATCTAGGCCAATTCTTCATCGCTTCTATTTTCTGAGAGTCCACCTTTATGCCCTCACTTGACACCACATGGCCCAAAAATGCCACCGAGTTCAACCAAACTCGCACTTGCTAAATTTAGCATATAGTTGATGATCCTTGAGAGTCTGTAGCACCACCCTCAAATGAGCGGCATGCTCCTCCTCGCTCCGAGAGTATATAAGGATGTCATCAATAAACACAATCACGAACATATCCAAGTATGGATTGAACACCCTGTTCATCAAGTCCATAAAAGCTGCAGGAGCATTCGTTAGTCCAAAAGACATAACTACAAACTCATAATGACCATACTGCATCTTGAAGGCTGTCTTCGAGATGTCACTCTCCCGAACCCTGAGCTGATGGTACCCGAATCTAAGATCTATCTTTGAAAATCACTTGGCACCCTGAAGATGGTCAAACAAATAATCAATCCTGGGGAGAGGATACCTGTTCTTGACGGTGACCTTGTTCAATTACTGATAATCAATACATATATGAAGAGAACCATCTTTCTTTCGGACAAAGAGAACTGGTACACCCATGGGGACTTTCTTGGTCTAATGAAACCCTTATCCAAAAGATCCTTCAACTTCTCCTTCAATTGTTTTAGCTCAGTTGGAACCATTCTGTAGGGAGGAATAGATATAGGCTGCATATCGGGAAAAAGGTCAATACCAAAATCAATCTCCCCGTTCAGGAGGGATTTTCGGTAAATCATCTGGGAAGACTTATAGATACTCGCATACTACTTAGACTGACTGGATAGTCGGGGTCTCAGATATAGCATCCTTAACCGTAACTAGATGGTGTACACAATCTTTGGAGATCATATTTCTGGCCTTAAGATAGGAAATAAAATGACATATAGGCACAACTGAACTACCCTTCTACTCTATGACTAGCTCACCTGGAAATCTGAACTCTACTGCCTGGGTTCTACAATTAACTGAGGTATAATATGCAAATAGCCAATCCATGTTGAGGATACCATCAAAATCGGTCATGGCTAACTCTACTAGATTTGCTAAGGTGACTTTTTGAAGGACTGTGACCGGGCAACTTCTATACACCCGTCTAGCTACAACTGAATCACCCAATGGAGTAGAGACTGAAAAGGGTTCTGACAAGATTTCGAGACTGACTCCGAAACTACTAGCCATATAAGATGTCAGAAAAGACAAGGTAGCCCCTGATCTAACAAAGCATATACATCAAGATGGAAAATTTGCAACATACCAGTTGACTACATCCGAGAAGACCTCCTGCTCCTGGCGAGATGCTAAGGAATAGAATCTGTTTTGGCGCTGACCGCCACCTGTGCTAGTAGATGCCCCCTGCTAGGCTAGGCGTGTGGGTGAAGCTGTTGAGCTGGAAGCTGGGCATCGACCTCTATCATGGCCCTGTCTAGTTGCTGGGAAATCTCTGAGCATATGTATGGGCTTTCTGCACCCTAAGCAAGCACCTGTACCCGACAAACACTTACCCATGTTCCCCCAACCACACCTGCCACAAACTGGAATACTTAAATCTGCGGGCCTGCTGCTTTGACCCCTAGAGCTTGATGCTTGTCCTCTTTAGTCATGCCTAGGTCTGGATGGCACAATAATTGTCAGAGATGCTAGGGATAAAGATCTCTGGTGGTTCTGCTGTCGGTGCCCACCACCTAGCCTCGACTGAGAGAACTTATAGTTGTCTGTCCTGACCCTCTTGGCCTCTCTCTCCCTCAAATGTGCCACCTCTATCTTCTGGGCATACAAGACTATCCGAGGGAAATCCATATCCTGATGAAGCATGGTGGTTCTGTAATCCTTGTCTAAATAGTCTGCCACCCCATGAACGAACCTGCTCACTCGCGCCCTCTGATCAACCACTAACTCCAGGGCATACTTTGACAGATGATTAAACTCTAGAGGATACTCCTGCACTATTATCTTTCCCTATTTAAAATTCACAAACTCGTCTGCCTTCAACTCCTTCATCTCACGAGGGAAAAACCGATCTAGAAAAGCAACGTGAAACTCCTCCCAAGTGATAGAGCCTGCTCCGGTTACCCTACTATCCTTCCACTGTTTAAACCAAATGTGTGCGACCCCCATCAACGTATATGAGGCAAAATCAGCACACTCTTCTCTATTCACCCCCATGACCTGCGTGATCTTCAAAATCTTGTCAATCAACTCATGTGGATCCTCGTCCACCTTTGACTCAAGAAACTCTAGTGGGTTCATCCTTAGGAAATATCTTACTCATGTTGCCGCCGCATTCTCATTCTGCGGGACATGCGCCATGCCTGCTGGTTGACCTGGGCGGTCAATGCTTACGCTAGCATCTGAATGGCTGCCCTGAATTCAGCGTGGGCAACTGGCTCCGGTGCATGGTGCTCATGGACTAGTGGGGCTCATTGGTGCCCGTCTCCATTGCCATCCTCATGGCCATTTTCATTTCCATTTCTCCTGCCGTTAACTCTGCGGGGAGGCATGATTCTGCAATCGAGAATAACATGAGTTAGAAGGATAGAGAGACATTTTCACCGCATGACATAGATCTTGAAAGAAGAGAACATTTCCTAAACGTCTTTTAGCCTCTTCGTCATAAGTGTGGTGCACTTCGTACCAATGAAAAAGACTCTACATAATGCGACTTTTAGACACCCTAGGACACTTCAAAACCTATTGTTCTGATACTAAGTTTGTCATGATCCGGACATAGGCCCGGATCAAGACACGAAACAAGGAGCCCTGAGAGGCTCCAATTCGACCCATGGCATGAGCATACATCTAACTCAATCAAGTAAAGTGGAAGATTGAACATAATAGCATAGAGGAAGTCTAATCATAACATACAATCCGAATATACAACACGAGTCTGAAGATGAATATAATCTATTGTCTGAAAAGCCTCTAAGTCTGATGAATTGATGGGACAAGACCCCAACTAACTCTCTAAGTCTGAAAACAAAAAATACCAAGATACTGATCATGAATGGTCCCCGGGAGATGAGGACTTACAAACAGAGACTGGATGCTAACTCTGAAAGCTGGCTAATGACGGGGCTGAGTCTGTAGATCGGAGCTTGTATCATAAAACGATACAATATAGAGTATGTGGTCAGTACGTGGAATGTACCGAGTATTCAAGGTAAGTTAAATCGCTTAATTTAAATAAAATCATTTAAAACATGCATAATGTAAAACATGATTAAGATAAGAATCTGAGAGTAGGGCTTGCATGCTATTTTTTGAAATTATGATCTCAACATAACTGAGCATCATAACTGAATTGAATGACTCAAAGCTGAAATCTGATAATCGTACGTAAAACTGAACATTAGGTCAAACCTTCTTTAGAACATATGCATATATCATGAGTGATAAACATGAATAACTGAAATCATGAGGAACAATGGGAGACTCGTCATATAACTGACATTACCATGATAGAGCTTACGTGGTCCCAACTATCACACTCAAGTGGGTAGAGCCGTCCAAAGCCTTTACAGGCTAAGGACGATGCCATGATATCGATATCAAGCTCAAGGCCCATTCGGGGCAGGGGATAGCTCACAAAGGAGGTCTCAAAGTATGTTTATATGTAAAGCTACGTTGGCACGTAGTTCTGAGGCGTAGGGTTGACCGACCCTTAGCCTACTTGGTGCTAGATACTACTTTCAAAAACATGCATATTCTCTCTATCGTTTTTCAATGAAGCTTACCATCGTCTATTAACGAAGATGAATAATCATATACATATGAATCTAAGATCACACATGAGGAGCTTTAGCTCAAACCATACCACAATCTGAACATAGATGGGAGTCTTAACTCCAAAACTATTTGGTAAGCTAATTCGTGAAATCATAATCATGCTTGAACATATGGTCATTGCCCAATACTTAAACATGCTTGAAAATACTTAATTCACTTGAAAACATGATCATAGACATGGGTAACTAGAAAATATACTTTTCATCAATAACATCTCATCATACTTAAACATTCATCATAAATCTCAACTTTCATGAACTTTATGGATGGGCGTTAGCATTTATAAAATTTGAAAACATGATTTATAATTGAAAATATCATAAAACTTGCCCATGAATCATAATTCGATAATAGAAACATAATTAGATCATACCCATGGTAGAAACTTAGTAAATTCATGCATTGGGTTAAAACCCCATAGCATCAACATATATATTTTCATGAATTGGAGAGGGATTGGGCATGGGTGTGAACAAATTCACACATTCATAGCCTTACATACCTGAGATGGACTGATTACACCAATTCCTTGATAGCCCAAAGAGAATTTAGGAAGAACTTGTAGAAAACCTAAGCTTGATCACCTTCTAAGCCCTATACTTGCATGCATGAATATGAATGAGCCTAGAATGAACTTACCCTTATAAAACTCCCTATTTCGAGCTTAAAATAATATAGTTTAGGACCCTAGGGCGTAGGAATAATGAAAATACCCTTAATAAATTTCTTGGAAAAACTGATCTGCCAGTGACAACGGACGTCAGTACGATCCGTTGTTAGCTCCTACGGTCCGTTGTTACATCCTATTTCTACACCCTGAATTCAGGCCTATGATCTCCTATAACGACCAGACAGGATGAGTCATTGCTAGCTCAAACGACTCGTTGCTGCCAGTCGTCGTCACCGCTGCCGTAACCTGGGGATCCCTTTAAATGACTGCTGACCACGACCTATTTTATCCTACAATGGGTCGTTCCACGACTCGTTACTCCCTCCTTGTCCAACCCCCTGCCATGATTCATTACATCACACAATGGGTAGTTCCTAGACCCGTTACCTCCACCCCAAACCTACAGTACCTTACCACGGACACATCCAACGGGTCGTTAATCGTACAACCGACCCGTACCACGACCCGTTCTGAGAAATTTTCCAAATTTTTGCTACTTTTCCTTGTTAAATCTCGGGTCTAGTCTTGGGCACTTCTGGGGTATTACAAATCTCAAGAGCCAAGAGCTGTAAATGAACTCAATTTATTCTTTTGTAATATGGAATGTTTTTCGGTTATCAGTGTTCGCTGGTCTGCTTTGGGTATAAAGCTACATGCAAGTGCACGTGGTCGAACAAGTAGTAAAGTGGCTTAAGTAAGCCAAGTATCGATCCCATAGGGACTGGGATAAGGTAACAATCTACTCAAGTGTACTATATTTTAACTCTAACAATGAAGACAACAGTGCAAAGAAGAGTTTGATATTTTGATTTCTAATTTTTATGCTAAGTCTAAAACGAATATCTAATGTGAGTCTGAACTATGAATGTGAGCATGCTGATGTTAAATGAACATGTAAAGAAATAAATTATCAATATAATGTGGTTAATCTTTCCTCCGGTTGCTAGTCAAGAACTATTGCCAATGGATTAAAACTCTCGTATTTAACCCAACTTAAGAATCATGAACCGTCCACCTACATTTCTATGATTAAACGAAATTCATGTTCTAGCCATACAAAATCGGTTCCTTAATTGACTAATACAACTTTCAGGTATATTTCTATCCTGAAGGTAAATCAATTCTCAATTTTTCCAAACTAAGAGAAGATCATATCCTATTGATTCACAACTTTCCAATTTCTTGCTCTCTCGAGTGAAACCGGACTTTTTAGATATACATTAACGTAGGCCACACATTAATGCAGTAAGAACAAGAATCAATAGAACAACCATGGAAGAAAAGATGAAAAACCAACTTAATCAACAATCACATTTCAATACAATTGTTCTTAACCTCAGCAAGAAGAGAAATTAGCCACTCATTCGTGGATTAAACATTGTTAAATGAGTGTTAAACATACAAGCAATCGAATTCAAGAAGAAGGAGATAGAGAAAAACCCTGAAACTTTCGTCCTCTCAACTGTCTGTAACCCACGTTCTTGCTCCACCAAGTCAGAATATTGAAAAATGAACCTAAGTGTTCTATTTATACTAGTGGAAATTTTTCTCGGAATAACAAGCAACGTGTCACGGAGTGCATCGCGGAGCACTGCCTCCGTGACACGCCACTGACGCGGAGCCTCACTGGAAATTGACTGTCCAGGTAAATAAGGCCCAACGTGGCACGGCGTGCAACGCGGGGCTAGGCCAACGTGCCACGACCCCAACGCGCACCCACACTGGAATTTGGCCAAAAATTCCCTATCCAGGTAGAAGGCCTCCGCGATGGCAGCGTGACACGGCTCCATCGCGAAGCCCCTTTAATTTGTGCCGTCCAATGCTATGTCCTTTGCTAACCTCCGAGTCCAACCCTGATCTCTCCCAACACGCATTTTAGCTTCCCAAAATTATATTTCACCTGCAAAACAACGCTAATCATGTTGGTTAGTATAAATTCACATTTTATTATAAGTCACATGAGAATGTATAAACATTGATAGATAAACAAGGCTAAAATGACACAATTAAGTATCACTTGGGCATATAAATTTGCCCAAGATCACTTACCCCACACTTAAATCCTTGTTCGTCCCCGAACAACAATCTTACACCTCATGCAATTTACACCCCAACCTGGCTACTTTGGTTTGACAATTCAAGCTACGGTCATACCGATTATTCAATACAACAAATCATCAAGAAAACACGCATGGTCCTATCAATGCAATGACCTTCAACACATCAAGACCTCCTAGACTTAAGAATCGACTTTGAATATTGGCAAACTCATGCGAATCAGCTGATCAAGATATCCGACACTAAAATTAATCTCTCATCAAGCATGTGCCCTCACAATGCAAGAGAAGTTTCCCTTTTTAATCACATGAACTCTAACGGT
Source organism: Datura wrightii (assembly GCA_035772735.1). NCBI lineage: Eukaryota > Viridiplantae > Streptophyta > Magnoliopsida > Solanales > Solanaceae > Datura > Datura wrightii. The sequence goes on along the minus strand of JASDFA010000007.1, from coordinate 81,234,009 downwards.
TACATGCAGGGGCATATAAACACAATTTCACTCTCTCTCCCAAAAGAATTCACATGCATCATGTCACGAACCATAGGCTTGCCTTTAGTGTATTAATCCACTAATATAAGAAAGTGTGATGTAAGATCATGTAGGACTTTAACGGGTTGTAATGTAAGCTACGGAACTAGTAAATACTGGGATAGCCAATAATAACCACTAGCATCCTTAAGCGCTTTTTCAATACATCCCATCAAACTCATGGGCATTGTTTCTTCCTTCATCCTCCCATTCTTGAAGTCTGTCTTTATTTTGACCCCTCTCATTAAGCACACTTGACTCAATAACAAAGATTATTCATACATCCTCATTATATTTAATTTATAACAAGTGCACCTTCAATCTTTTCTTTCCTTTCATCACTCTGCTTTTCTTTTCTTTTCACCATTCTCATTCTTTGACACTTTGGGAAAATTAATTTCTCTTCTTAAGTGCTTAAGAGTTTTGGATCAAATTTATGGCTAATGAAAAGAAGGGGTTAAGCTCAGTTTACACATTTTGACACAAGAAAAAAATAATACCTAAAGGCTCAACGGGCTAACTAGGGTGTACATTCAAGGTGGGTACAATAATGAAAAAGAGAAACTTTCGGTTAACACAAAGAAATGCCTACATCCTTTCCTACAATACACGTCCTTCATTTCGTTTTGTACACTCACTAGGCAAGTTCTAGAAACTTCACAATAGCATGGAATAACAAAACCTCACTTCACACTTATTGCACATGCTCAATTCAAGACGTATTCACAGACTCTTCAATCAGCTAATTACAAGAATTCAAACATTAAGCCTCAATCACACTGAATCGACTCTATGGCCTAGGTATCTCAACATATTTACAAAGTTGTATGCTTTCATACGAATCACCTTTGCATTTCAAATATCATGTACAACACGCAACCAGAATTCCGCAACCATAAAGTAACTACAGGTTTTGGGATGCAACCCACAAAAGAAAACAACTGAAAAATAAATGAAAAAAATCTACTCCTAACGACTACATTTCCCTTAAGACGGTCGTCATCCATCCACCATAGGGAACAGTCACTAACTAAGACTTCGATTCAATGGGACCCTTCTCGGTAAAAGAACCGAAAACAAACGCCGAGAAACCCAAGATTTAAAAAAAAAGAAATTTTAAAAATATCGATCATTTTGATAAAACCAAAAAATATATACAAAATCAGCTAGCAACATTCAGCAACACACAACAATTTCACATTAAATTACAATACAGAACAAAAACTTCACAATCACAAATCACAGGTTCACAAAATTTTTTCCACAGGCACAACAACAGATCAGAACATACACAACAACACAACCAGCACCTAACTACTCCCACCCCACACTTATCTCGAACACTGTCCCCAGTGTTCATAGAAATTAAAATAGCACAAAAAATTGGGTGGTGGAACTCCCTGATCAATCAAAATACTCCACTTCTTCATCAGGTGCTGCTGCCTCGTCTCCCATGTCTGAATCACCCCCATCGTCATCATCGGACTCCACATCGGAGTCCTCACGACGTGTCTCATCATCCGTGGGGACATCATCATCCGTGGGCTCTACAAAAGCTGGCCCCACTAGGTATAGAGCCCTGGCATTTTCGCCAAAAGGGTAGTCGAGATCGAGCTGCCATAGCTCCTCTTCTGTTGCCGGCCTCCCGCCTATTCGCAGTTGGAGCATTTTCATCCCATACATGCGAGCCATGTACTGATCATCCCGAGCATGTCGCTCGGCAAGTGTAAGAACTGGCCCGTGGGTGGTGTCGGGTGCCTTAGTTTTAGTGACATCTAAGGCCCGCCGCTCCATCTGCGGGATGTAGTCAAGGGCCTCTTCCTCAACATCCAGGCCCCTCAGGAATGTGGTGAGTAATCCACCAAATCCATATCTGTGCCCCTGATGCAACCGGGCTCTCTTCATGGCGGAGATAATCACCGCCCCCACATTGATCTCCAGCCCTTTCATCAGGGCGTACACTAAGCATACACAATCCCGAGTTACATCCGTCATATGCACCCTCGGGATTAGGCAGGAACACACGATCTTAAGCCATATCCTGGCTTCCCTGTTCATCTGTGAGTAGGGCAAAGTCTGATGATAGCCCCTCTCCTTATGTCTGCTCCACCTAGCCATCGATCGGGTTCCACACAAAGTGCGTCTGATCTCCGCATATGGTGGAGTGATATTCAGCTGTCGAAGCACATGGGCGTCTTTGTCCCGCGCCCCTAGGATAACATGAGGTGGTGGGGCTCAAAGGTGACTATTTGCCCTCTTATTTTGATGGTGTGAGTTCTGAGAGTCGGGTTCCAGTTGGCGTAGAATTCTCGAATCAAGTGCAAGTTGCATTCTTTGGGCTCTTCAAAGATGAAGTTCAGCCCATCTGCCTCGATCCTCTGGACAATCCTGGGGAACTCCTGTGCCAACAGTTCCCTTGCTATATGTTCCTCGGCGAAGTACTTGCTCTCCTTGTGCTTTGCATACCACTTCTTCCCATCCTCTGTCACCCACCTGGTTCCATATTGACGGCATTGGCCGCGTGGAACCGCTGGTGCTGCTGGGACCGCTGTGCCCAGTCTGATTCTTTTTCTTCCGGCGCCAGATGTTGATGCGCCTTTTCCCTTGTCTTGCCTGCTTCCCATTTTTCCTGTCAACCCAAATAGACAAGATCAATGTTAAGCCAATTAAAGTTTTCTTCGACTAAGGTTGGGTTAAGCTAGGCTACCCCACACTTAGTCCTTAGCCAAAATTACAACATTAAGGCAAGATCGTGCTTACTTACACAAACAAACAACAAACATAACAAATATGCTTAGTGCATTTGGAGAATTCGACGGTATATATTCTATGTACTACTCAGACTTCGTACAACTAGCCACACTCATTACCATCGATAACATTTTATCCCATAGCACTTAGCAAGGAGAAACAAAAGAAAAATTTTAACTACATGATCCTCTACAATTCACCCAATTCTTGCAAATTCCAATATTTCCTTCACCCGAGAATTCGTCGGTCTTTTAGCATAGTAACAGTTAGCACATTGACTCATCTCACTCAACATGTACAACCCAGCATGAATTTCACTAGTTCAATTAATTTTTTTTCCATTTCAAACTCAAAGACAAGCCCTAGCTATAATTTTATCAAAAATTCGATTAAACTATGTAATTAACGAGTTCAAGCAATCACAATGATACTCCGAACATCAATCAACAATAATTCAATTGAATTTAAGCTTAACTTCTACTTAGGGCAGGTTTAGCTCATATCACATGTTCAATCTCGAAGAAAATCGACAAGAAATGAGCTAGAATTGAAGAACATACCTTGAATTCGAAGAATTGATGAAAACTCGATGAAATTCTTGGCCTAAGTCCATGTCACGTTGAGGGGGAAGGGGTTTTTGGAAGGTTGGTCGCGGAGGATATGAAAAATAAGGAAACTGGAGGGGGAATCGGGGATTAAAGGTGGGAAATTCGCGCGGGTCACCCGGCGACCCGGTGTGACCCATCGCGATATACACTTCAACGTGTCATGGAGGGTAACGCGAAGCATGCCCTCCGTGACATGGAGCTGTCGCGTGGGTGTTCTGGAATTTTAAAAATTCTAGATTTACACCTCAATGTGTCACGGAGGGTAACGCGGAGGCCCTCCTCCATGACACGGAGCTATCGCCCTAGCTCACTGTTTTTCCACTTTTTATTATTTTTCATACCTCGAATTTTCCTTTGCGATCCCTTGCACATTTATCCTCCGTTCAACCTGAAATTCATCTTACGGCAAGAAATTGGTTAGAATTATAGGTTTCACTCAAAATAAAAATAAAAACAAAATTAAAAACTAAAAATTTTGCTGTTAATCAAGAAAAAAAATCTATTCACAGGTTACAAATGAAAAATTTCACGGGTTGCCTCCCGTGCAGCGCCTGGTTTACCGTCGTGGCTCGACGTCATTTAGCTCAGTCATCTTCTAGGGTGACGGACGTTTTCTCTCGACCATCGTCCTCACCCCAATAGTGCTTACATCGCTCCGGTGGTTTTCCCAATAACTCTCGTGATTCAACTATCCGCGCATCATCAGCTCGATCAATCACGTTGATCACCGAGAGTTCCTCGTACACAGTCGGGAGCTTGTTGGCCTCGTATACATCGAACAATTCCACCTTGTCATGTGCTCACATGGTTAGCTGTCCTGCAGCTACATCAATCAGTGCTTTCCCGGTCGCCAAGAAAGGACGTCCCAAAATAAATGGGACTTCCGCGTCTGGCTCAAAATCCAGCACGATGAAATCCACCGGGAAGATAAGGGAGCCCACTTGCACCAGCACATCCTCCACAATGCCATCAGGTCTGGCTAAGGACCGATCCGCTAGTTGCAAGATCACTGTTGTTGGTCTAGGACTCCCTAGGCCCAACTTTTTGAATACCGATGACGACATCAAATTAATGCTCGCTCCCAAATCACATAATCCGCGAGCTCAGATACTCTGCCCAATTGTAATTTGTATAGTAAAGCTCCCAGGATCTTTGAGCTTTGTGGGCAAACGGTTTTGTATCCGGGAAGTGCACTCCTCCGTGAGAGCTACCGTAGCATACTCAGTCAATCGAATTTTGTTTGCCACGATGTCCTTAATGTACTTTGCATATTTCGGCACTCCCTGCAAAATATCAACAAGAGGTAAGTTAATATGTACCTGTTTCAGCACCTCCATGAATTTCTTGAAACACGCCTCCTCCTTATGTTTCTTTAATCTTTGAGGGAACGGGGGTGGTGGTCTTTCTGATTCAGCTTCCTTTTTCTTCCCCCTCTCATCACTTTGCTCCCTCTCAACTTCTGCTACTCCCGATTGTTGAGGTGGTCTTTCTAGTTCCACCTCTTTCAGTTGCAAACCACTCCTTGTGGTCACCGCATTCACCTGCTTGGGATTGGGATCTGTGTCACTCGGAAGTCCTCCTCTAGGCCTGGTGTTTTGGGCTCCAGCAAATTGCCCAAATTGATATTCAAGTGCCTTAGTAGCTAACTGGTTGTTTTTTACCTCGGCTGCCAATTTCACATAGTCAGCCTGCAATTGAGCTTGGTTAGCTATCATTGTCTTGAACATCTCCTCAATGCTGGGTGATGGTGGTGGAGGAGGTGCATTGTTGTTTCTATAATGTGCCTGATAGTTCTGATGACCTCCTTGATTCCTCTGCGCCCCCTGACTCGAACTTTGCCCTTGATGGTTGTTGCTACCCCAAGAGAAATTCGGGTGATTCCTCCAGTTGGAATTGTAGCTGTTGCCATACTGTTGGTGGTTGTTCCTCTGTACATTTCCCACAAAGTTCACCGAGTCAGGATTTGCTCCACAACACTCAGCTGAGTGCTCACTACTCCAGCACACTTCACACCAAATCTGCTGCACTGCATTCACTGGGGCTTGAGTCTGGTTCATTGTCATGTTATTGAAGTGGGTGTTGAGTTGATTCTGTAAAGCAGCTATCTGTGCAGCAATAGCTGTAAAACCATCCACGTCTAGAACTTCTGCTGCTTTCCTTGTTCCTCCTCTTGACGAATCAGCATTCCACTCTGGATTGCCCTGCGAAATACGATTTAACAAGGTATACAACTCCTCATAGGTTTTCTCCAATGCTTGTCCTCCAACTGCTGAGTCTAGCAAGATTTTAGTGTGGGGTTCCAACCCCTCTATAAAAGTGTGCACCAGCACATCATTGGATTGATGATGATGAGGACAATCCCGCAACATGGACTTGAATCTCTCCCAAGCTTGATATAGATTCTCCCCATCTCTCTGTTTGAAACTTAGAATTTGACTTCTAAGTCTTGCTGTTTTACCGGATGGAAAAAATCATATCAAGAATTTTCTTGCAAGATCATCCCACGTAGTAATAGAATTAGGTGGCTCAGCTTTCAACCACCTCTTGGCTTCTCCCAATAGTGAGAATGGGAACAATGTAAGCTTGACATAATCCTATGACACTCCAGTGGGGATGTAAGTGTCACTTATCTCCAAAAAATTTTGGAGATGCTGCTGTGGATCCTCATGAGGGAGACCTGTGAACTGCCCACTGGTGTGCAACAATTGCATCATGTTTTGCTTGAGCTCGAACCTCCCTCCTGGCTCAGGTTTGCGGATGCTAGATGTGACATTGTTAGCATGTGGGATTGCCACCTCGCGAACCGACCAAGCTGCTACTTCCTCTGGCACTAACATTGCACGTACTACTGGTGGATTCTGTTGTTGCTCCATAATTGTTTGTCTGAGAAATTGCAGCTTTCTCTCTAGAGCTTCTCTCCGCTGACGATGAAATAGTCTTTCAGGCTCTAAATATGAGTCCACCAGCTCCTTGTCTCTTGCCAGTGTTCAACAGTATTTCTGCAAAATACAGGCTAAGACCAAGTTGTCAACACTAAGAAAAAAATATAGTAAATTAACACTTAAGAAAAATTCACCAATTGCCAGTCCCTGGCAACGGCGCCAAAAACTTGTTCGCTGGTCTGCTTTGGGTATAAAGCTACATGCAAGTGCATGTGGTCGAACATGTAGTAAAGTGGCTAGAGTAGCCAAGTACCGATCCCACAGGGACTGGGATAAGGTAACAATCTACTGAAGTGTACTATATTTTAACTCTAACAATGAAGACAACAGTGCAAAGAAGAGTTTGATATTTTGATTTCTAATTTTTATGCTAAGTCTAAAACGAACATCTAATGTGAGTCTGAACTATGAATGTGAGCATGCTGAGGTTAAATGAACATGTAAAGAAATAAATTATCAATATAATGTGGTTAATCTTTCCTCCGGTTTCTAGTCAAGAACTATTGCCAATGGATTAAAAATCTCGTATTTAACCCAACATAAGAATCATGAACCGTCCACCTACATTTCTGTGATTAAACGAAATTCATGTTCTAGCCACACAAAACCAGTTCCTTAATTGACTAATACGACTTTCAGGTATATTTCTATCCTGAAGGTAAATCAATTCTCAATTTTTCCAAACTAAGAAAAGATCATATCCTATTGATTCACAACTTTCCAATTTCTTGCTCTCTCGAGTGAAACCGGACGTTTTAGATATACATTAACGTAGGCCACACATTAATGCAGTAAGAACAAGAATCAATAGAACAACCATGGAAGAAAAGATGACAAACCAACTTAATCAACAATCACATTTCAATACAATTGTTCTTAACATCAGCAAGAAGAGAAATTAGCCACTCATTCGTGGATTAAACATCATTAAATGAGTGTTAAACATACAAGCAATCGAATTCAAGAAGAAGGAGATAGAGAAAAACCTTGAAACTTTCGTCCCCTCAACTGCCTGTAACCCACGTTCTTGCTCCACCAAGTCAGAATATTGAAAAATGAACCTAAGTGTTCTATTTATACTAGTGGGAATTTTTTCCGGAATAACAAGCAACGTGTCACGGAGTGCATCGCGGAGCACTGCCTCCGTGACGCGCCACTGACGCGGAGCCTCACTGGAAATTGACTGTCCAGGTAAATAAGGCCCAACGTGGCACGGCGTGCAACGCGGGGCTAGGCCAACGTGCCACGGCCCCAACGCGCACCCATACTGGAATTTGGCCAAAAATTCCCTATCCAGGCAGAAGGCCTCCGCGATGGCAGCATGACACGGCTCCATCGCGGAGCCCCTTTAGTTTGTGTCGTCCAATGCTATGTCCTTTGCTAACCTCCGAGTCCAACCCCGATCTCTCCCAACACGCATTTTAGCTTCCCAAAATTATATTTCACCTGCAAAACAACGCTAATCATGTTGGTTAGTATAAATTCACATTTTATTATAAATCACATGAGAATGTATAAACATTGATAGATAAACAAGGCTAAAATGACACAATTAAGTATCACTTAGGCATATAAATTTGCACAAGATCAATCAGTAAAATTTTGGATCATCCTAAATTTGGAAACACATTGAAAAGCTGATATCAAATCAATTATTAATGTTTGTAATATAGGTCCTACCTCGGTCAAAAAAAAGGCTCTATTCGAAGATGTTTGCTCTCTATGTCTTACAAAATTTCCCAAACTTACATGTTTTTCTATTTTGTTTTCTTTTCTTTCCTTCATGTTTCATCCCCCCAAGAGAAACTTGATTTGGTCGACTTGTAAACTGGCTGACTCATGTTGAAACTTTTGATCCAAGAGGAAAATAACTAACATGGAAGAATCTGACACTACTGCAAACATCCTGATACTGATAGAGAACCTTGAGAGTTCTCAAAGGAAGAGTGATACTCAGAGAAGAAACAGATGGCCCACATGGCACAATAACTAGAAATACTAAGAGAAGAACTATGTTTGGTGTAGGATTTGACCAAATTCAAATCAACCTCTTTCCCGCACCAACCTCACTTTTATACGTCAATCATTTTCCTAATTTCCAACATGCCTCCGACTATTGCGCTCTAGCGCACACAGTCGTACAAGTAATAAAGTGGCTCTTGCAAGACGGATGTCGAACCCACAAGGACTTGAGTTTTAGCAAATAACCAAATTAAAATACTGCTATTACTTTTCTCAAGTGCAGAGGTTTTCAAGATTTTGTTGTTTGTAAAATCTAAAATTAATCAAGAACTAAGTTGTGAACAATAATGGGAAAATATTCCAGAGTTTAGGCTTACATTCATACTTAGAAATAATTTACATTGGTTCATTTACTCATCTTGACTGTTGATTTATGGGGTTAATGATATGATTATGGTCTTTCGAACCTCTAATCATTTTGCATCAAATTAACCTGCCAACTACATCATTGAGTGATAATATAATATACCAATTCTAAGCATTTAGCTGTCATCCCATTTTATTAATCAAGTATGGCATATTAGGTATATTTCTATCCTAAATGCAAATCAAGTTCAAGAACAAAATCACGCTCCTCAGATTCCACATTCAATCCTAGAGTTTTCCCTTTCAAGTTTGCCGAAGAATTCTAGGTGTATTTTAATGGTGATCAAACATTATAATAGTTAATACAAGAATGCAAGAATAAATCAATATACATAAGTAACCAAACCAACATGAAATTATGAATAAGCAATCATGTTTGTGGCCTTAGTCCTAGAATGAGGATTCTAGCCACTCAGTATCTTACAAGTAACAATTGTATAATTCATTTTAAAACAAATGAGTGGAAGAAAATGGAAGAAAGAAAAAGAACCCTAGAAATAGTGTCCTTAGTCGTTCTTGCTCCAACCACCTCCCTTTTCCAAAGTATAACATGATCTCTCAAATAATAGCCTAAGTGTGCTATATGTACTTGCTGGATTTTTAGCCGTTGAAAACTAATTCCGTGTCATGTTGATGGTCGTGCTGCTTGGCCTACATGACACAGCCTGGTCGTGCTGCTTCACTGGATAAGGAGTTGGAGTAGCATGGCATGAGAAGGACACATTAGTGGTTGCGGCACAACGAAAACATGCAGGCAAAAACTAGATAAACAGCCCCTGTGCACAACATGCCAGCGTGACACGACCATCATCACACAAATTCCTTGATGTGGCACGACCATGAACGCGCACTTCATGTGGCATGGCACAACTTCCATAGCGGCAGGTTTTCATAGGCATCAACATGTCTTCTTCATCCTCACATTGAGCTCCATTATTTTGCACCTCTGACTTACAAAGATAGTTAATCATACTTGTTAGTCCATAAACACATTTATAAGAAAAATGCATGAGATTATACTCACATTAACGTGAAAACAAGTCTGGAATATGGGCATAAAATAGCACTTGAGCATGTTTATATGCCCAAGATCACTAACCCAAAGTTAAAACCTTGTTCGTCCTCGAAAAAATCTTTTACATCTCATGCTACAAGAAGGCTTAAAAATTACCAATTAAAGCAAGATCACTCAACTTAGGGCTACAAAGACTGACCTAGATGACAAGTTCTTATCAGGGATGTTACATATCACACATGTAAATTCATGAGCAACTAGGTTAGACCTGCTAGCCTCAAGAGCTGACTCTATAACCTCAACAAACTCATGCAAGTTAACTAATCAAGAGGTCAAATATGTAACTTATCTTTCATCAACCATGTGCCGTCACATCAAGAGAGTTACCCATTTTCACTCACTAATGAACAAATTATAACAAATATGGGTATGAGAATAAAATTCTGCTCACTCTCACAAAAGATTTCAAATATAACACATAATGAACCATAAGCTTGACTTTAGTGTACTACTCCACTAATTTAGGAACATATAAAAGTAAGATCAAGTAGGACTTTTAGGATTGTAATATTGTATAAGGGAAGGGTAGGTAATATTCCGGCAAGTAATGGTGACTATCTTCCCTAAGCGCTTTTAATACATCCCACTTTCTCATTAATCACAATCTTCAATCAATTACTTCTTCCTTTACTCTTCTCATCTATCCTTTTCCTTTGTTTCCCTATTTCTTTAAGCAATTTTCACATATATTAGTAGGGAGTACTCAAGTAAAAAAAAATTCAATCCCTTTTTTTGTTCTTTTTCTACTCCCTACCAACAACATATGCATTTTAAACACTTGAACCCTTAATCTTTTTTTTCTTACTTTCACGCCCAAGTATCTCCCCTTTTTCAACATTCACTCCTTTTACTCTTGTACCTTTTTCACTTAAGTTCTTAGGAGTTTTGGATAAATTCAGGTCAATTGAAAGAAAAGGGTTAAGCTACTTGTGTGACCATCAATGAATAGGCTAAAGGCTTAGCGGGGCTAACGAGGATCATGCATTTTTGGTGGGTAAAGGGAAGGATAAAAGCAAGTTTGTTCAAAGATATGTCTATATTATTTCCTACCATTAACATTCCTCATTTCGCTTTGCAAACACACTGGACAAGTTCTAGACATCACATTATAGCATAGAACATACAAAAACCCATACACTTACTACACATGTTTAATTCAAGATAGAACCATATAGAATCTCAATTTAGCTAACCACATGAATTCAAAATTAAGCACAACGTATACAAGAGTCAAATTCATGATCCTAGGTGTCTCTACAAGATTATACACTTCACATAACATGCTTATCATTTAAGACTCGCTTGCATCTTTTGGACATGTGTAGCAATCAGCAAAAGCATCAAGCATTCAATCAGTTAAGGGTTCAAATGAAAAATCCTGATGACTTTTTTTTCTCAAGATGGTTGTCATTCGTCTATCATCAGGAGAAGTCCCTAACTATGACTCAAAACAAAATTTCACCAAAAAATCAAACATTTATTCTTAGTTAAAAGTGTCCCCCTTTGGAAAAGAATCGAAAAGAAAAAACAAAGGGTGGTTCCAGTGTTCTCTACTTCCACTTTTCAAATAACTAAACACCCACTTCAACCTCATCCAACACCAAAATTTTTAAATTACCCTCACCCCACACTTAAAAATATGCTATGTCCCCAAAGCATCAATTACTCTCAAAATAAGGGTTAGGGATACTTCCTGAGACCTCTAGGGCTAACAAGTAGCATGTTCTCAAGGGTTGGTGACAAAGGTCGATCACCCTACACCCATGCTTCACCATGCTCCTTAGCTTCGTTTTATGGGTACTCAGACTTCCCCTCAATCTGAACTCATCTGAACAAAAACAAAACAAAGGTGATAATTAAAAACAATAAAGTAAAAGAGAAATATAAACCTGTTGTACAACTTGAGTTGCCTCCCAAGTTGTGTCTGATTATATGTCGCGGCATGACATGAAGTACATCCCTTTTAGGATGTCCTCAACCTCTTCTTCCCGTTCGAGAACAATCTTCTTCTTTTCTTAACTCTTGAGGGAACAAATTTCACACTCTCCCTCTTCTTCATCATCACATCTCCACCAGGATAACACTACAGTCTATCAACTACAGACTCAGGTTCACTTTCAATACGAGCCTTTAGATGAAGGTTTGTCAGCTTGCATTTCTCCACCCCACACTATCCTCTGTTAATGTAGTAATCATAAAGAGATCCCTGTAGTGTGATGGGGTATTGAGTACTTTGTACACTTTGAAAGTCTTCTCCTCATCGTTGACCCTCATCTTTGGGTTGTCTGCCCTGACATCTATCAATGCTACACCTGTTACGACCCGAGTCTACCCTTAGACCATGACATAGGACCTAGAACACGAATGACTTCAATCTAACCCATGTCAGTTAATACTACTAACACAATATAGTTTATAAGAAAAATTTAGCTGAAACTAACTGATATGTAGAACATTCACTTATGAATAACAAGATGATCTAATAATTTAAACACTGAGTCATAAAGATGAACATACTAACTTCATGTCTGAAAGCCTCTACTAACTGATGAGCTACTGGGACAATCCCCCAGCTAACTCTAAGTCTAAAATTGAAATAAGGTAAAAAAAAACTAAAATGAAGTTGATAACTCTAGTCCTCGCAAGATGAGGACTTACCATTGCTAGCTGATTGAGTCCGAAACGTATCTAACCACGGGACTGAGACTGATCACCTGAACCTATATCATGGGACGATATAGCATAGAGCATGTGGTCAGTACTTTGAATGTACTGAGTATGTTGAGAAAGTAAAACATTCTAGTAAAATGATAGTCTAAAATCATGAATAATAAATAAGCTAGCATAAGAGTAAGGACAATATGCTAAAAGTCATATTCTTGAAGTAATCAAAATCATGAGATATTCGTCATTAAGTTGAATCATAATGACCCAAGGTTTAGAAATAGAAATCATATAATGTACCATAGTTGAGATCATGAGTAAAAGCTCATAAATTAATCGATGGGTCAATTGTACCATAAAATATAGTATTGTAAGTCATGAACATGAATAACTTAAAACATGAGGAACAATGGGAGACTCGTCATATGTAATACCCCGTAAGTGCCTAAGATTAGAATCTGGATTTGAAATGGGAATAGCAGAAAAATTAGAGAATTTAACTCAGAACGACTCGTGGGAAGAAAGGATGAGTCGTAGGAGGAGTCATGAAGAAGACATGAAGTCTAGGGTCTATACCACGAGTCACACCACAAGTTGTGGTATGTGGGTATGACTCGTGGTCAGTGTCGTGGGGGAGATGAAGTCACGGGTGATGTTACCGCTTGTGGCAGGGAACCACAAGTCGTGGGATGAAGTCGTGGTGAGAATATAGTAAGTTTCCAAGTGTCCAGTGGTGATCACGAGTGGCGACAACTGGTCGTTACTTCATGGTACGACTTGTGGTGAGGCCCGTGATGACTGGCAGTGTTAAATTTTCATATTTTTCATTAAGATTATTTTTGTAAATCTTAAGCTCTAAGGTCCTAAAATACTATGTTTTTAGCTTAGTTAGAAGGGTTTTAAGAGTACTTAACCTATCATAAGATTTTCCATTCCATGCATGCAAGTTTAGAGTGTTCCATTGGAGATCAAGCTTAAGAAATTCCCCTATTCCTTCTCCAATTCCTTTGGGCTTTCAAGGGAGAGTGTCAGATCAGATTACCCAGGTATGTAGGATTGTGAATGAGAGTTTCTCTTCACTCTCATGCCCCAATTCCCCTCTATGTTTATGAATTTAAGTATTAAAGTAATTTGATGATCTTATGGGGGTTTAAGCCCAAATTTATGGAATCCTCTTTTATTTAATTATGGGTCAATTCCCTTCATGTTCTAAATGTTGTTTTAACATCTATGGGCAGAATTTATACTTAAATTGGTTATAATTTTTATGATTTCAAATTCAAGTCAATATATGCACAATTATGCAGTTTCATGAAAAGTCAAGTTATGATTCTATTATGATTTTGATCTTCCTAACCCTAGATTATGAAATTATGATTTATGATATGATTTCTCTTCAAGTACTCTTCATGGATTTATGAATTTCAAGTATATAAATTATCCAAAAATATGCATGTTCTTCATGATTTATGAATTTATAACTTTTGGCCGACTCACGGGCCTTATCCATGGCTAATCATGTATTTCAAGTATGATCAAGAATGTTATTATTTATTTGGCCATGAACTTCATGAATAACTTTATGATTATGATATGAGCCTCATGTGCATGTTTTTAGGAGCAGTGTCTAGCACCGAGTAGACCCGACATTTAGGTAACCCCATGGTCTCAAAACTACGTGCCACCATATGTATATACCTATATTTCTGGATCCCTGTAATATCACATCATGCACGTCCCTTACCTGGCAAGCCTGGGACAGTTTTGCCCACTTAAGAGAGATAGTTGGGGATCATGTAAGCTCTATCTTGATGCTGAATATTAAGACAAATTCTCCCATTGTTCCTCATGATTTATGCATTTTAATGTTTATGTTACTTTTGCTCAAGTTATGTTTTATAAGGTATCTCTTATGACTATGATTATGACTAGATTATGAATGGTTTGAAAACCTTGAACCCTCATGTTTATATTATGATATTTACTTCATGTTCATGTTGTCCTACTCTTATGAACTCTTATATCTTTTAACTGTCCATTTTACTTACCTTGCATACTTAGTACATTGCAAGTACTGACCGCATATTCTATGTTGTATCATTTCATGATACAGGTCCGAGGGATCAGTCTCAGCCGCATCATTAGTCCTGCTTTCCCTCAGGCCTGTTTAGCCAGTGTTGATGAGTCGTCATCCTTCGAGGACATTCAGTTATCCATTGATATGTTATTTCATTTTCAAAATTTTGTCGAGCTAGTTGGGGATGCTGTCCCATCAGCTCATCAGTTATGATAGAGGCTTTTCAAACTATATGTAGAAACTAGCTTGTCAGTGTTGATTCCATTTTAGATTGATATATAAGTAGACTTCTACTTAAGCATGTTTTATTATTTCAATTTCCGCTAGTTGTATGTTCTTAGCTACTATGTTCATGCCATGAGTTGACTTGGAGCCTCTCGGGGTTCCTTGTCCCGTGTCTCTATCAATTGGATCGACATGAGAGTCCAACTACATTGCCAGAATCCATGTTGTATATTTGAAATAGGTTGACCTCCTTGCTTCTCTCATGGTACACTCCTCTTCCCGACGAGCCCCTTTTCTCCTATAGGCCTATGTTCGGGTCGTAACATCATAACGGACACCATCATGAGAGAGCTTACATAATGCCCAACTATCCCGCTCAAGTTGGTAGAGCCGTTCCAAGCTTGCCAAGCCAAGGAATGATTAAGGCGTGATATCACTTGTGAATCCCTGTAGGATTTGAATATGTATATATGCCTACGGTGGCATGTAGTTTTTGAGACTCGGGGTTTGCCTAAACCCCTTGCCTACTCAGTGCTAGACACTACTCCCAAAAACATGAACATGACTCATAAACATTGTCATGAAAAAATGCTTGAACTTGCATGGGCTAGCCGAAAGATGAAATCATAAACATAATTGACATGTGTGAAATATTCATGCAAAGATGCCATAGAGTTGGCCATGATACTTGAACTTGAATTAAATGAAAATAATACATGGTTGAATAAAACTTCATAACTTTGAAATCATGGGGTCATAAGCTTGAAATTCATAAATCATGCATAATAGGACATAATCTTCACAAACTTGAAATCATGAATTAGTAAGTAAATTGAAAGTCAAATCTGCCCTAATAGCCATAAATCATCAATTGAAACATGAGGGAATTAAACCTATGGAGATAGAATGGAAGATTTCATGAAATTGGATGAAACCCTATAATTTCAACATAACATGCTTGGAGACTTGAACTCATAGAATAGGGATGAAATTAAGCATGAGGGTGGAAGAATTTCCCCCATTCATAACCCTACATACCTTAGCTTGAAGAATCTATAACTTTACTTAAAGACCCAAGAGAATTTGGGGAAGAAAGTGATGAAGAACCCTAGGTGGTCTTGAGAGGATTTAATCTTCAATTTGGAGTGTTAGAAGTAGAATGAGGGTTAGGAATGGATTAAACCCTCCAAATACCCTTTTTGATGTTCAAAACAACATAGTTTAGGATTTAGGAACTTAAAAAATTACGAAAATGCCCTTAATAATCCGGTAGAAAAGTCAACTCTGCTGGATCTGACGGATCACCCAACGATCCGTTAGGCCACTTAATGAGTCTTTAAGACCTCTCTTGGCTACTGGGGACATTTTCCAACTTTCTGATCTTTTCTTGACGCCTTACTTGACAATTCATCATGTCACTTAACGGTTCACTTAACCAGTCATCAAGACTCTCTGAAATTCGAGTTTTCCACCAATTTTTGCCACTTAACGACTCGTTAGGCGACTTAACGACTCACCTGATGAATCATTCTGTGATTTGGTGCAGTTTCACTAAACGTCTCATAAATTTTTACTCCAAACTCCGATTGATGCAAGGTCAAATACATTGGAAAGAAGACTCAAAGGGATTCAATTTGATGTATTGAATCACCCAAAAATACTTTGTAAAAAGGGAGTCATAGTTATTTGAATTTGACCCTTGCAAGAACTTTTATGAAAACTCAATCGGTAAGAAGGCTCTCAACTCAACTTGTGTTAGAGGTCCCTTATGACCCTAATTTGTATCCAATGCACTTCTCACACTCGAGAATTGATATTACTACCTAGTTTCCATAGAATTCATCAGGCTCAGGTCTCTCCACATTTCAGGAATGGTTCCCAACTTAGCCTGAGTCCGAGGCGTTAAAATATCTCAACCCACTAGTCTTGGGTCTAGTCTTAGGGACTTTTGGGATGTTACATTATCTCCCCCTTGGGAACATTTATCCTCAAATGTAGATTAAGCATACTAAAAGGATAAGGAAGGAACTGTAAACCCAAAACTGAATAACTATAGCTGAAAATTAATAGAGTGACTGACTCCAAACTAAGATACATGAATGAACCGGATTCATAAAACATACATGCATACTATGACATGAAAGGGACTGAGAGACATGTACTTTTCTTGAAACAGAATAGAGTACTAAGGAGAAAACTGGTACCTCAAACTGAAACTGAGTTTAAAGGGAAAAGATGCGGGTATTTTGCCATTATATCTGCTTTGGCTTCCCATTTAGCTCCCTCAAAAAGCTAATTTTTGTACAAAACCTTCACTGAAGCTACTTCCTCATTCTTCAACTTCCAAACCTTACAATCAAGGATCTCAACCGTAACCTCCTCATAAATAAGGCTATCCTTTACCCCAGTGCTCTCCATTAGAACAACTAAAGCTGGATCACTAATGCAATTTTGCAATAGAGACACATGGAAAACTAGGTGCATTGAGGCTAACTCAGCTGGTATCTCCAACTCATATGCTGCCTTGCCAACTCTCCTCAGAATCCTATAAGGACTAACATAGAAGGGACTAAGCTTTCCTCTCTTATTGAATCTCACAAATCCTTTCGTGGTAGACACCTTTATAAACACCCAATCATTGACCTTGAACTCAAGCTCTCTCCCCCTAACATCTGCATAAGATTTCTGATGATTCAGAGCTGGTTTCAGCCTTTCTCTAATAAGCTGAACCCTCTCCATGGCCTTGTGAGCTGAATCTAGCCCTATCAACATAGGCTCACCTACTTTGACCCATCCAACCGGTGATCTACACCTCCACCTATAAAGAGCCTCAAATGGAGCTATCTGAATGCTGGAGTGATAACTGTTACTATAGGAAAACTTGATGAGAGGCAAGTCATCATCCCAACTATCTTGAAATAAATCTCACACACTCTTCACATGTCTTCTAGAGTCTGAATGGTCCTCTTAGCCTGACCACCTATCTTTGGTGAAAAGCTGTACTAAGCTTCACCTGAGTACCAATACCCTTCTGAAATGACCTCCAAAACTGAGAGGTAAGTTGAGTGCCTCTATCTGAGGTGCTAGACAAAGGAACTCCATGCAATCAAACCAACTCCATCTAGCATTATCCTCAACTGCATCTATAGTCTTGACTGGTAGGAAATGGGCTGACTTGGTCATCCGGTCCACAATCACCCATATCGAGTCATGCTGTCAGTGTGTACGAGGAATCCCTATAATGAAATCCATATTTATCTCTTCCCACTTCTAAGTAGGAATGCTGATATCCTGTAGCATACCTCCGAGTCTCTGATGTTCCACCTCCTCAGCCTATACTTCTCTCTAAGCCCCAATTCCTTAATAAAGTTTGAGTCCAGCAACATACTTTCCTTCACTTTCAGGCCTAACTAGGCTACACCTTTTGCAATTTAAAGTTATCCCCCAAGAATACTACTTCTCCTTATTGAGACCCCCGCTTAACCTCAAGCTTTGACCTAAATGCCCTTGGTACATATTATAATAGTTCAATGATACACTACCACTTCATTCGAGCCCAATACTATAATCATCTCGAGGCTCTTCTGAAGCTTATACTACCCAATAACCTTCCTATCCCCCCGGGCCTGACTAATAACATGTAGTTCATGAACTTCCATCCACAGGGTATCTAAGGCATGAACAGGAATTCATCCCGAACATACACAATGGGATCATCATCTTTATGATGGGTAAGTGTACATAGGGTTTTAAGGTAAGAAAATCGTGAGCACGAATCATTTAAGAAATCTAAGCTGGGATATACCTTGTATAACACGATCTTATGAGCCGTTAAGGAAAATATTAAGGACCGAGTTCATAGAGCTGAGCATGCTGAGAGACATGAGTGTACATACATAAAAAGTCTCATGACATGAAGCTAAGATTCATGGAATCATGGAGTAAGACTAGGATCGCTGTCATAAGTGGTTATCAAAAATCCTGGGAATCTGAACATAAGCATGAGTAGAATGTAGCACCGACTAAAACGTAAGGAAACCATCTGAACAGGAAAGGATCGACATCCCTTAGCTACTCTTTATGCAACTCCTCTACTAGAAAACTCAAGACTTGACTTGGCCTTTCAATTTATCATCTTCCCCGTTGCTTAAACTCATCATTCTAAGGCTCTTGGATCCTTTCTTAAAGCTAGGATAACATCACCAACTCTTGACTTTCCATATGCTCCTAAATCTACCACTGGAGATTTCATACTTATAACCATTTCGTACTGTCCATGGGATAAATCCCATACCAGGATGTTGAAAGGAATCTTATACCCTATACTATGGCTTCTAGGCCTAACAATATGCAAGTATCAACCTGAGAAACTCACAACATATCTGTGACTACATCTGGAGAGCACTCTCGATCCTGGCGCTGTCCACTATCTGCACCAGCTGATGTGCCTTGCTGAGGTGGGCGAGCTGTCGGAGCTACTGAAGAAGTGTCTAGGGCTCTTCTACCTTCTCCCCGATTGGTTCCTGGATAATCCTGCGCATATGACCGGTCTTTCCCAACCTAAAGTAAGCATCTTAACCCACCAAGAAATTTTCTAAGTGGTTCTTTTCATAGCTCTTGCAAGCTGGATAAGTATGACCACTAACGTTTCTTTGTCGGGCTGATGGATAGTCTCAAATTCTATAGCTAGACATCCCTACCGATCAAGAAATTTTTGGGTTATTTCCTTCCACATTTCTTGCAAACTGGATATGTAATCTCATGTTACACCCCGGAAATTTTTCTTTTGATGATTATTTGATGGTTATATGTCATATTAAGGGAATTATGGATCGTGTGTTGTCCGTAGGTGAGGAGGGAAACATGTGCAAAGGGAAAAGCGAAGAGTGTGTGAAGTTTGTAAATAAGGTTCAACTTTAAATAGTCATATCTACAAACATATAATGATCCAGAAGTTCGATAAAATATCAAATGATAGGTATTTGAGTCTAGTTTACAGTGAAAAAAACCTCTCGTCAATCGGAGTTCAGAGTAAAATGTTATGCTCGTTTGAAGACAGCATTGTCGGTTGGAAAAACGCCCATGCGCGCGGGCGCCGAGACAGGTAGGCAGCTGGCACAAGCGCGCGCGCGAGGGCACGTCGCACGGACGCCACACGCGGGCACCGCCCAGCTTGCCTATATGAAGTAATTTTGAGCTAAAAAGCTCATTTCTACTCCGTTTCACTTCATTTTTTTTTTCAAATTCACAGAATTAAGAGCTCCATCCAATGGTGAAAACAAATCCCAGGTAATAAATTGTATGGATAGGTCAAATTTCCTTATAGTCCAAGGTTGGAAATGGTTTCTTATGTTGTGAGCTTCTAATTGTCGAGTTGCTTCATTTTTGGCTGTCAAGATACTGCATTTTTGGGCAGTAGGAAGGTGAAGTTCTACCTCCATATTGGTGAGAGTTGAGTACAAAAGGAGGTGGTGGTTTTACTCTTTAAATTATCATGAATTAACAAGTTATGTTGGAAGTGAAATTGGAACTTATGTGTTGAGTGGGTGTGTGTTGTTGCTACGGTTTGGCAGCATGGTTGTTACATTTTTGGAACGGAATTTAGCTGAAGAGGAACCCCATATGGGCAGGGTTTATACACAAGTTAAAGGTAAGTGTTCCTACTTGGTTTATCCACTCAAATTCAAAAGCTAAAGTAAGGAAATGACATAAAGTCTATATGTGTTTTATGTGATATTTGACTGATGCTTCTGCCCGTTTTTGGGAGGTTGTTACAGCTGTATAGATGCTGGAATTTATCCAAAATATGGGAGGAATACACCACACCTTTGGGGAGGTTAAACACCAAAAGCGCGTAAGCGAAACTCTCTTGAATTGCCTCAAGTTTAAGACGCCTAAGGTACGTAGGATTGCTGAAAATTATATTATGATGTGGCTGTTTGGTTTTACATTTTGGGACATGAATTGTGACTTGGAACTTGGCATAAACAGTACTCATTCCATGTAGTGTAAGTAAGGAAGTTGAAGGTGTCGGAGTTTCTAGCAAGCGGAAGAAATTGGCTAAAAAGACTTGACGAAGTGAGGTATGTAAAGGCATCCCTATTCTTATTTTCCAAGCACGAAATCTTGTTGTTGATCGGGTTAATGTTCCTATGTTTTGTGTTCCTATTGAGGCATACATGATTCTTCCCAATGTATTAGAAATACTTCATAGAGGGCTTGAAAAGTTAAATATGCTTGCAGTGAACCAATGTGAAGTGGAAGGCGTATTGTTTACGATTATGGTCGTAGTTGTAAATTGAGTCTGAAGTCCCCTCAGCATGGGCACCGTGAGCTGGTACTTTATATTATTTCATTCATGTGATATCAAATGTGTTCAAAATTCTAGTTTCTATGTGAAATTTGTAAAAAGGCAAGAAGATGACACGCAAATGAACTTAACGCTAGAAAACAATTTTAATCTAAATAAGGGTAAATGAGAACAACGAAATGAAAATTCCTTACAATAGTTATCCATCCTCTTATGAACAAGTTCTAAGGTATATAGTTCGAAGAGGAGATTCATTGATTTCTCTCCCTTTGTCTAACTGACTAGTTAACAAGTTTTCGAACAAACCAATACGTTGAACTTGAAAGATAGAACTCGAATGTGTAAATTATTGATATTTCTATGAAACCATCTTTTTGGGAAGGTTATACACAGTTTATTAATGTTATAAGGTTACATGAGAATAAGTATATATTTACGCTTATTCCTACGTTCAAGTTACACGCTAGGGTAACAAGAATTGTCTTTAGAGTGCCGCCGTAAATTTACTATAACTCTTGTGCTATCTGAACCTCCTGAGAGTTGACAAGGCATTAAGTTAAATAAGTGATATAAATACGTTATGTGGTAATGATATAATGAGTATTAGGTGACGACCTTGTATAAATCAGCTAGAGTTGAACATTTGTAAAATAGTAACTTAAGTTAAAGGGAATCTCTTTGTTATACCCCTAAACATTTATGTTAAGTTATCAATTCTAAGTGTTGAAATTGTCTTCCATGATCGAAAAAGGTGATCCTAGGAGCTTCTAATCAATTTATAATGATGTAAGCTTTCGTACGCTCCTCGGTTAATTACAAAGTTGTGAAAGTCAATCCAGCGTCATCCAAATTATGGTTATAAGTCTTTATTTGCCTATAAGGCAGCACTTGGAGAGTTGCTTATGTATTCTCAAGTTGAACAAATCCAAATCTCAAATTCTTAAGTAATGTCTTCCAGTCTCTAAGTTATGTTTAAGGGTGTTATTCTAATCTATGAAGTTTTCAAGAGATCATATTCCGAGAATCATGCAAATATCTCGATCAAGTATTTGAAGTTGCGTACCAGCCTAAGAACTTAAGTTTTTATATGTCTTTCCAATAAGAAGTCTTAATGTATATGATTTTCATTTTATAACATACATTTGATTTTTTTTCCAGTTATATTCAAGTGACGCATCTATATGTTTAGCTCTTGTTGAGTTATCATTTGAATTTCCCTAAATACAGAAGAGTGATTCTCCCATGTACTAATGTTCCTAATATCTAAGTAAGTATAAGCACAAACTATGAAAATGATCAGTTAAGCTTAGAACTTTTAATCCCAGGAAGTAACCTGGAGGTCACTCGGCTAACTAAATACGAGTTTATACATTATACAGAAGTCTCATACGTTGTATGTATGTAATTTAGCTCTCAGCTCTACGTATATGTTAAGCGTTATGACAATAACTCAAAGCTTCAAGTTATAAGTCTCATGTTTTCCTGCAAATGAGGCAAATGAATTAAGAACTGCATGTGCTCATCGACGTGATAAGTTTGGCAATCAAGTTCCAATGTATAGTTGTCGATACATGTAAAGGAACCACCCTGTGGGCAGTATATATATGTAGTTCCCAGATGTCAAAGGATTGTATAGAAATGGGAATCTATGTGCTTCTACTCAAGCGATATGTTAAATTGGTAAGAATATCTGTAGGACATTGCTTGTAAGTCTTCTAAAATTCTTATGTTGGATAAACCTCCTGAAGGTCCATCGAGTCACTGAGTTGACATGTTTGTATATAATTTGACAGCTTTACGTGATATATGTGCACATTTTCTAATTTTACATGGTATATGTGCTCACTTGTATTTATATGTTACGCAAGAGACCGATTACGACCACAGATTAAGCATTTGTCATTTCAATGCTATATGGGTCAAATTGACTCAGTATAAGCTTTATCGGCTCCATTAATGATTATGATTGAGAATATTTTTATTTTTAACCCGGTATGGCACACCGGCTGGAGATGTTTTTATTTTACCCTAGTATTGCACACCGGCTGGAGATGTTTTTATTTTACCCCGGTATTGCACATCGGTTGGAGATGTTTTTATTTTACCCCGGTATTGCACACCGGCTGAAGATTTTTTCATTTTACCCCAGTTGCACACCAGCTAGAGATGTTTTTATTTTACCCTAGTATTGCACACCGGTTGGAGATGTTTTTATTTTACCCCGGTATTTCATACCGGCTGGAGATATTTTTATTTTAACCCGATATGGCACACCGGCTGAAGATCTTTTTGTTTTACCCCTGTGTGGTACATCGGCTGGAGATATTTTTATTTTACCCCAGTATGGTACACCGGTTGGACGAATTTTATATATGGATTTACGGTTGGCTAGTCACTGGCATTACAGTTATAGTTTCTTTCTTGTGCATTTCTTAATTGAGTTTTCATCTCATTATAGAGTTATTATCAGGTTTCAGTTTCCAGGATTCCAGGTTGTTACCATTCCTTATTCCTGGTTCAGTTATCTTGAGTTTAGTTATGTTATAGTAAGTTGATATCAATTACAGGTTGCAGAGTTCCAGGTTATATTTATCCTTTGTATGTTTATGTGCTAAGTTAGTTATTACAGGATTGTTATCTCATGGTTACAATTTCAGCCTTACATACCAGTATATTTCATTCGTATTGATGTCCCCTTGCTTGGGGACCGGCGTTTGTGCCGCAGGTGCAGGTAGAGGTCAGGATGACCATTTGAGTAGCAGTTCGTGAGATCAACAGATGGTTGGTATGCTCCTTTCTTCCTGGAGCTAGGGCTTAGTTATTTATGCTTGATTTTGAGATGTGGTTATGGGTAGGTCGGAGCGCTGTTCCAACCATCAGTCAGTTTACTCTTTAGAGGCTTTGTGGACTTAGTGTGTACGGTGTTATTCAGTTTGTGGCCTCGTCGGCTTATTGTTGCTTGGTTCAGCACACTAATTGCCTTGGTTGCATTTCGATTGTTTACTCTGTATTGTTGAGACCTTATAGGTCCAGTTTATTCGTTAGTTGATTATGACATGTGGCCTGGATGGCCTAAGTGTTATAGTTACAGATGTCATATAGCCGGCTTCTCGATCAATCATGAATCGAGTGCCAGTTACGCCCTACCCCAGTTTTGCAGCGTGACAGACTTGGTATCAGAGCGAAGTCGTATCCTAGGGAGTCCACAAGCCGTGTCTAGTATAGTCTTACTTATGGGTATGTTGTGCACCATACTTATAATCAGGAAGCTACGGGGCATAGGTTTCTTTTCACTTTGTTCATTAATAGATTGTGCTATAGAGAAAAGATGTAAGAGGTGTGTTAAATCTATATCGTGCTTATGTTTTAAAATTTGCCTGGAGTAAGGCAAATTGCTACGAGATTTATTGGCACTGATGTTTGAAAGGGTCCTAATTTCCCTCCTACCGATCCGAGAAATAGTTTAGAGGATCAAAGCGAGTTTCCTATTCCTCGTACCATAGTTCCTCCAAGTTTCAGTTGGAATTATTGTGGGAGGGGATTCAGCCGCTCCTGTTGTTTCAGATTCGGTAGAGCTAAGAGAATGTAGCGTTATTGATCCTTCAGCACCTGTTGTACCTTCAGGTAAAAGCAAAGGTAAAAGAGCAACTTCAGGTTTGACACTGATTCTATATGTTAAGTGGTTAAGTTGTGATTTTCACTTTTTTTCTGTGATATTTCCTAATGGTATGAATGGAAAGGTGGTATTGGAGTAAATCATAACTCCCATGGTAGTGTATTAATTTGTTTAGGGTTAGAAAAATTACCGATTTTATGGTACTAAAGCATGTCTATCATACTTCAAACAAATAGATGGAGTTGAGTAAGTACGGTTTGATAAGAAGCAGCAATAGAAAGAGGATGTTCTTACAAAAATAGAATATATGTTTATGATACAAGGCAAGGAAAAGTTAAAGATGTTATGGATAAAGTTACGGCTACCGAGGTATAACCCTCATTCGAGGATGAATGATTTTAAGGGGGGGAGGATGTTACACCCAAAAATTTTTTTGATGATTATTTGATGGTTATATGTCATATTAAGGGAATTATGGATCATATGTTGTCCGTAGGTGAGGAGGGAAACATGTGCAAAGGGAAAAGCGAAGAGTATGTGAAGTTTGTAAATAAGGGTCAACTTTAAATGGTCATATCTCCAAACATATAATGATTCAGAAGTACCATAACATATCAAATGATAGGTATTTTAGTCTAGTTTACAGTGAAAAAAACCGCTCATCAATCGGAGTTCGGAGTAAAATGTTATACTCATTTGAAGACAGCACTGTCGGCTGGAAAAACGCCCATGCGCGTGGGCGCCGAGACAGGCAGGCAGCTGGCGCTCGCGAGGGCACGTCGCACGGGCGCCACACGCGGGCACCGTCCAGCCTTCCTATATGAAGTAATTTTGAACTAAAAAGCTCATTTCTACTCCGTTTCACTTCATTTTTTTTAAAATTCGCAGAATTAAGAGCTCCATCCAATGGTGAAAACAAATCCCAGGTAATAAATTGTATGGATAGGTCAAATTTCCTTATAGTCCAAGCTTGGAAATGGTTTCTTATGTTGTGAGCTTCTAATTATCGAGTTGCTGCGTTTTTGGCTGCCAAGATGCTGCATTTTTGGGCAGTAGGGAGGTGAAGTTCTACCTCCATATTGGTGAGATTTGAGTACAAAAGGAGGTGGTCTTTTTACTCTTTAAATTATCATGAATTAACAAGTTATGTTGGAAGTGAAATTGGAACTTATGTGTTGCGTGGGTGTATGTTGTTGCTGTGGTTTGGCAGCATGGGTTTTACATTTTGGAATGGAATTTAGCTGAAGAGGAACCCCATATGGGCAGGGGTTATACACAAGTTAAAGGTAAGTGTTCCTACTTGGTTTATCCGCTCAAATTTGCAAGCTAAAGTAAGGAAATGACATAAGGTCTATATGTGTTTTATGTGATATTTGACTGACGCTTCTGCCCATTTTTGGGAGGTTGTTACAGCTGTATAGATGCTGGAATTTATCAAAAATATGGAAGGAATACACCAAACCTTTGGGGAGGTTAAACACCAAAAGCACGTAAGCGAAACTCTCTTGAATTGCCTCAAGTTTAAGACGCCTAAGGTACGTAGGATTGCTGAAAATTATATTATGATGTGGCTTTTTGTTTTTACATTTTGGGACATGAATTGTGACTGGGAACTTTGCATAAACAGTACTCATTCCATGTAGTGTAAGTAAGGAAGTTGAAGGTGTCGGAGTTTCTAGCAAGCGGAAGAAATTGGCTAAAAAGATGCGACGAAGTGAGGTATGTAAAGGCATCCCTATTCTTATTTTCCAAGCACGAAATCTTGTTGTTGATCGGGCCAATGTTCCTATGTTTTGTGTTCCTATTGAGGCATACATGATTCTGCCCAAAGTATTAGAAATACTTCATCGAGGGCTTGAAGAGTTAAATATGCTTGCAGTGAATGAATGTGAAGTGGAAGGCGTATTGTTTACGATTATGGTTGTAGTTGTAAATCGAGTCTGAAGTCCCCTCAGCGTGGGCACCGTGATCTGGTCCTTTATATTATTACATGCATGTGATATCAAATGTGTTCAAAATTCTAGTTGCTATGTGAAATTTGAAAAAAGGCAAGATGACGACACCCAAATGAACTTAACGCTAGAAAACAATTTTAAGCTAAATAAAGGTAAATGAGAAGAACGAAATGAAAATTCCTTAAAATAGTTATCCACCCTCTTATGAACATGTTCTAAGGTATATAAGGCCAAGAGGAGATTCCTTGATTTCTCTCCCTTTGTCTAACTGACTAGTTAACAAGTTTTCGATCAACCGATACGTTGAACTTGAAAGATAGAACTCGAATGTGTAAATTATTGATATTTCTATGAAACCATCTTTTTGGGAAGGTTATACACAGTTTATTAATGTTAGAAGGTTATACGAGAATAAGTATATATTTACGCTTATTCCTACGTTCAAGTTACACGCTAGGGTAACAAGAATTGTCTTTAGAGTGCCGCCGTAAATTTACTGTAACTCTTGTGCTATCTGAAACTCCTGAGAATCGACAAGGCATTAAGTTAAATAAGTGACATAAATATGTTATGTGGTAATGATATAATGAGTATTAGGTGACGACCTTGTATAAATCAGCTAGAGTTGAACGTTTGTAAAATAGTAACTTAAGTTAAAGGGAATCTCTCTGCTATACCCCTAAACGTTTATGTTAAGTTATCGATTCTAAGTGTTGAAATTGTATTCCATGACCGAAAATGGTGATCCTAGGAGCTTCTAATCCATTTATAATGATGTAAGCTTTCGTACGCTCCTCGGTTAATTACAAAGTTGTGAAAGTCAATCCAGCGTCGTCCAAATTATGGTTATAAGTCTTTATTTGCCTATAAGGCAGCACTTGGAGAGTTGCTTATGAATTCTCAAGTTGAACAAATCCAAATCTCAGATTATTAAGTAATGTCTTCCAGTGTCTAAGTTATGTTGAAGGGTGTTTTGCTAATCTATGAAGTTTTCAAGAGATCATATTCCGAGAATCATGCTAATGTCTCGATCAAGTATTTGAAGTTGCGTACCAGCCTAAGAACTTAAGTCTTTATATGTATTTCAAGTACGAAGTCTTAATGTTTATGATTTTCATATTATAACATACATTTGAATTTTTTTTTCCAGTTATATTCAAGTGACGCATCTATATGTTTAGCTCTTGTTGAGTTATCATTTGAATTCCCTAAATGCAGAAGAGTGATTCTCCCATGTATCAATGTTCCTAATATCTAAGTAAGTATAAGCACAAACTATGAAAATGATCAGTTAATCTTAGAACTTCTAATCCTAGGAAGTCACCTGGAGGTCACTTAGCTAACTAAATACGAGTTTATGCGTTATACAGAAGTCTCATATGTTTTATGTCTGTAATTCAGCTCTCAGCTTTATGTATATGTTAAGCGTTATGACAATAACTCAAAGCTTCAAGTTATAAGTCCCATGTTTTCCTAAAACTGAGGCAAATGAATTGAGAACTGCATGTGCTCATCGATGTGATAAGTTTGGCAATGAAGTTCCAATGTATAGTTGTCGATACATGTAAAGGAACCACCATGCGGGCAGTATATATATGTAGTTCCCAGATGTCAAAGGATTGTATAGAAATGGGAATCTATGTGCTTCTACTCAAGCGATACATTAAATTGGTAAAGACTATATATAGGACATTGCTTGTAAGTTTTCTAAAATTCTTATGTTGTGCATTCCTTAATTGCATTTTCATCTCATTATAGAGTTATTATCAGGTTTCAGTTTCCATGATTCCAGGTTGTTACCATTCCTTATTCCTGGTTCAGTTATCTTGAGTTTAGTTATGTTATAGTAAGTTTATATCAATTACAGGTTGTAGAGTTCCAGGTTATATTTATCCTTTATTTTTTTATGTGCTAAGTTAGTTATTACAGGATTGTTATCTCATGGTTACAGGTTCAGCCTTACATACCAGTACATTTCATTCGTACTGACGTCCCCTTGCTTGGGGACCTGCGTTCATGTCGCAGGTGCAGGTAGAGGTCAAGATGGCCATTTGAGTAGCAGTTCGTGAGATCAACAGATGGTTGCTATGCTCCTTTCTTCCTAGAGCTAGGGCTTAGTTATTTATGCTTGAGTTTTGAGATGCGGTTATGGGTAGGTCGGAGCCCTGTTCCGACCATCAGTCAGTTTACTCTTTAGACGCTTTGTGGACTTAGTGTGTACGGTGTTATTCAGTTTGTGGCCTCGTCAGCTTATTGTTGCTTGGTTTAGCACACTAATTGCTTTGGTTTTATTTTGATTGTTTACCCCGTATTGTTGAGACCTTATGGGTCCAGTTTATTCGTCAGTTGATTATGATAGGTGGCCTGGATGGGCTAAGTGTTATAGTTACAGATGTCATATAGCTGGCTTCTTAATCAATTATGAATCGAGTTCCAATTGCGCCCTACCCCAGTTTTTGGGCGTGACATCTCCCTAACCTCGGATTTGGATAGAACACTACCTATCAACAGTGTCGGGGCTAATAACCTCTAACGGTGCTGTGATCGATGTACACCACTTTTCCTTTACTGGAAAACCTCAAGGTTGTCTGTCCTGGCTCTCTTGTTCCCCTTTCCTCTTTCCCTGAACTCCCCATCAGCCTCTTGGCGGTGGAACTCAGACGGGCCCTTCTTAGTGAAGTCTCAAACCCTAGTAGCTAATGTCCCTCCGGTATTGTTAGCAGGTATAGTTGCCTTCTGGTTAAGCTGGGTGGCCATGATGTGCATCATTGTTCTAAAGGCAACCCTGAGATCTGCATCGGTAATTTTCCCACTAAGGGGGCCTACTGGAGTTGGTGAGGCTGGCTGATTCCTCTTTCGCTGGCTCTTCTGAGGGCATTCTCTGCGATCGCATACAGAACAAGTTAAAAGGATTGAAGTGGAACTTCATAGCATGAGATAGAATCATGAAAGAAGAAAAATTTCCTAAAATGTCTCGTAGCCTCTTCCTCATAAGTGTGGCGCGCTTTACACCCATGAAAAGAACTCTACTTGATGTGACTTTCACACACCCTAGGACACTCTAAACCTAATAGTTTTATACCAAGTTTGTCATGATCCGCGTCTACCCCCGAACCGCGACACGGGATGTAGAACCACGAATGGCTCCACACTAACCCATGGCATAGCATACTACTAACACAATATAATTTATAAGGAAAACTGAGCGAAAACTAACTGAAATGTAGAAATTTCACTTATGGATAATAAGAGAATATGATAATTTAAACACTGAGCCATAAAGCTGAACATATTTATTCCATGTCTGAAAGCCTCTACTAATTGATGAGCTGTTGGGACAAGCCCCCAGCTAACTCCATGTCTGAAACTAAAACAAGGTAAAATAACTGAAATGAAGTGGAGAACTCTAGTCCTCGGAAGATGAGGAATCACCACTGCTAGCTGATCAAGTCCAGAATGTATCTAACCGCGAGATTGAGAATGATCACTTGAACCTATATCATAAGACGATATAGTATAGAGTATATAATCAGTACTTTAAATGCACTAAGTATGTCAAGAAAGTAAAACACTCTAGTAAAATGATAGTCTAAAATCAAGAATAATAAATAATCTAGAATAAGAGTAAGGGAAACACGCTAATAGCCATATTCTTGAATTAATCAAAATCATGAGATATTCATCATTAAGCTGAATCATAATGACCCAAGGTGTAGAAATGGAAATCATATAATTTCCCATAGTTGAGATCATGAGTAAAAGCTCATAAATTAATAAATGGGTCAATTGCACCATAAAATATAGTATCGTAAGTCATGAACATGAATATATTAAAACATGAGGAACAATGGAAGACTCATTATAGCCGACACCATCATTAGAGAGCTTACATGATGCCCAACTATCTTGCTCAAGTTGGTAGAGTTGTTCCAAGCTTGCCAAGCCAAGGAAAAATTAAGGCGTGATATCACTTGTGAATCCCCGTAGGATTTGAATATGAATATATACCTACGGTGGCACGTAGTTTCTGAGTCTCAGGGTTTCCTGAACCCCTAGACTACTCGGTGCCAGACACTACTCCCAGAAACATAGACCTGGCTCATAAACATTGTCATGAGAATATACTTGAACTTGCATGGGCTAACCGAAACATCAAATCATAAACATAATTGACATGTGTGAAATATTATTGAAAAGATGCCATAGAGTTGGCGATGATACTTGAACTTCAATTTAATGAAAATAATACATGCTTGAATAAAACTTTATTACTTTGAAATCATGGGCTCATAAGCTTGAAATTCATGAATCATACATAATACAGCATAATCTTCACAAACTTGAAATCATGAATTAGTAAGTAAATTGAGAGTCAAATCTGCCCTAAAATAGCCATATATCATCAATTGAAACATGAGGGAATTAAACCGATGGAGATAGAATGGAAGATTTCATGGAATTGGGTAAAACCCTAGAATTTCAACATAACATGCTTGGAGACCTGAACTCATAGAATAGGGATGAAATTGAGCATGAGGGTGGAAAAATTCTCCCCTGAGCTTGAAGAATCTATAACTTTACTTGAAGACTCAAGAGAATTTGGGGATGAAAGTGATAAAGAACCCTAGGTGTTCTTGAGAGGATTTGATCTTCTATTTGGAGTGTTAGGAGTAGAATGAGGGTTAGGAATGGATTAAACCCTCTAAATACCCTTTTTGATGTTCAAAACAACTTCGTTTAGTATTTAGGAACTTAAAAAATTATGAAAATGCCCTTAATAATCCGGTTGAAAGGTGAACTATGCTGGACCTAACGGATCACCCAACGATCCGTTAGGCCACTTAATGGTCGTTAATACCTCTTATGGCCACTGGAGATATTTTACAAATTTTTGATCTTTTCTTGACGCCTTATTTGACGATTCATCATGTGACTTAATGGGTCACTTAACCAGTCATCAAGACTCTCTAAAACTCGAATTTTCCATCAATTTTTGCCACTTACGGGTCGCTTAATGATTTGTTAGATGACTTAATGAGTCACCTGATGAATCATTTTGTGATATGGCACATTGGATAAGCAGCCTTGCACACAACATGCCATCGTGACATGACCATCATTACATAAATTCCTTAGCGTGGCACGACCATGAACGTGCAGTTCTTGCGGCGTGGCACGACTTCCATCGAAGAAGGTTGTCTTATGCACCAACATGTCTTCAAGTTAAACTTTTGTCCCTTGCCATAGTCTATCTTCTTCATCCTCACATTGAACTCGATTATTTAGCACCTTTCACATACTAAGATAGCTACTCATACTTGTTATTCCATAAACACATTTATAAGCAAAATGCATGAGATTATACTCAAATTAACGTGCAAAGTCTAGAACATGGGCATAAAATAACACTTGAGTGTGTAAATACGCCCAAGATCACCACCCCACATTTAAAACCTTATTCATCCTCAAACAAATCTTTTACATCTCATGCTACAAGAAGGATAAAAAATTACCAATTGAAGCAAGATTACTCAAGTTAAGGCTACAAAGACTGAGCTTGATGACAAGTTCTTATCAGGCATGTTACTTATCACACAGTTAAATTCATGAACAACTAAGTTAAGACCTCCTAGCCTCAAGAGCTGACTCTACAACCTCAACAAACTCATGTAAGTTAACCTATCAAGTGGTCAAATATGTAACTTATCTTTCATCAACCTTGTGCCCTCACACCAAGAGAGTTACCCATTTTCAGTCACTTGAACAAGTTATAACAAATAAGAGTATGAGAACAAAATTATGCTCACTCTCATAAAATATTTCACATGCAACACATAATGAACCATATGCTTGACTTTAGTCTACTACTCTACTAATATACGAACATCTAAAAGTAAGATCAAGTAGGACTTTTAGGATTGTAATGTAGGCTAAGGGATGGGTAGGTACTATTCCGGCTAGTAATAGTGACTATCTTCCCTAAGCGCTTTTAATACATCACACTTTCTCATTAATCACAGTATTCAATAAATTACTTCTTCCCTTGGTCTTCTCGTCTATCCTTTTCCTTTGTTTTTCCTTTTGTTTAAGCAATTTTCACATATATTAGTAGGGAGTACAAGTAAAAAAAATTCAATCCTTTTTCTTGTTCATTTTCTACTTCATACCAACAACATATGCATTTAAAACACTTGCACCCCTAATATTTTGTTCTTTCTTTCATGCCCAACTATCTCCCCTTTTTCAACATTCACTCCTTTTCCTCTTGTTACCTTTTTCACTTAAGCTCTTAGCAGTTTTGGATCAAATTCAAGTCAATTGAAATAAAAAGATTAAGATACTTGTGTGGTCATCAACGAATAGACTAAAGGCTTAAGGGGGCTAACAAGGATCATGTATTTTTGGTGGGTAAAGTGAAGGATAAAAGAAACTTTGTTCAAAGAAATGCCTATATTATTTCCTACCATTAAAATTTCTCATTTCACTTTACAAACACACCAGACAAGTTTTAGACATCACATGATAGCATGGAATACACAAAAATCTTACACTCACTGCACATGTTTAGTTCAAGACAGATCCATATAGACTCTTAATTCATCTAACCACATGAATTCAAAATTAAGCACAAAGAATTTAAGAGTCAAATTCATGAACCTAGGTGTCTCTAGAAAGTTATTCACTTCACATAACATGCTTCTCAATTTAAGACTCGCTTGCATCTTTTGTACATGTGTAGCACTCAGCAAAAGTATCAAGCATTAAATTAGTTAAGGGTTGAAAAGAAAAATCCTAATGACTTATTTTTCTTCAAGACGGTTGTCATCCATCCATCATCGGGAGACGTCCCTAACCATGTCTTAAAATAAAATTTCACCCAAAAATCAAACATTTATTCTCAGTTCAAAGTGCCCCCCTTTGGAAAAGAACCGAAAAGAAAAACTAAAGGGCGGTTGAAGTGTGCTCTACTTACACTTTTCAAATAAACAACAGTCTAAGCACCCATTTCAACCTCATCCAATAACAAAAATTTTGAATTTCTCTCATCCCACACTTAAAAATTTTCTATGTCCCCAAAGCATTAATTACTCAAAACAATGGTTAGGGATACTTCCTGTGGCATCTAGGCCTAGCTAGAAGCATATTCTCAAGGGTTGGTGACAAGGCTCAATGACCCTACCCCCATGCGTCACCATGCTCCTTATCTTCCTTCTATGGGTACTTAGACTTCTCCTCAATCTAAACTAATCAAAACAAAAACAAAACAAAGATGATATTAAACAAAATAATGTAAAAGAGAAATATATACCTGTTGTACAAATTGAGTTGCCTCCCAAGTAGCGCTTGATTTTACATCGCGGCACCACGTGAAGTACATCCCTTTTAGGATGTCCTCAACCTCTTCTTCCCTTTTGGGAACATACTTTTTCTTTTCTTAACTCTTGAGGGAACAAATTTCACACTCTCCCTCTTCTTCATCATCACATCTCCACCAGGATAACACTGTAGTCTATCAACTACAGACTCAGGTTCCCTTTCTATACGAGCCTTAAGATGAAGGTTTGTCAGCTTGCATTCCTCCACCCTACACTCATCCTCTGTTAATGTAGTGATTATAAAGAGATCCCTATAGTGTGATGGGGTATTGAGTACTTTGTACACTCTGAAGGTATTCTCCTCCTCATTGACCCTCATCTTCAGGGTGCCTGCTCTGACATCTATCAATGCTCCACCCATAGCCAGGAATGGACGTCCTAGTATAATTGGTACCCTTTCATACACTTAAAAGTCAAGAATAATAAAGTCAGCAGGGATTATGAATTTACTAATTTTGATGAGCACGTCCTCTATGATCCCTTCCGGAATCACTTTGGTTTGGTCAGCCAGCTGCAACACAACTCTGGAAGGCCTTGATTTTCCCTACCCAAGTGTATTGAACAATGATAGGGGTATCAAGTTCAAACTTGCCCCTAAATCACTCAAGGCCTGCATCAACTCACTTCCACCAGTTTGTATTGGAAGGGTGAAACTCCCAGGGTATTTGAGCTTCTCTAGCAGCTTGTTCATTACCCTTGAGTTGCACTCTTCAATGAGTTCCATTATTTCCATATCAACCAGAATATTCTTATTGGACAACCACCTCCTTCAATTACTTAGCGTACTTCAGCATTCCCTACAAGATATCAATTAGAGGAAATTTTATATGAAGTTCATTGAAAATGTCAAAGAACTTCTTGAAACAAGGATCTTCCTTGCTTTTCTGAAGTCTTTAAGGCAATGGTGGTGGTAGTCTCTTTGTTGGCTGCACTACTGGTTGTACACTGTTCTCTACAGCTGCCTTGGAATTTACCCTTGTTAGTAGATGGACCTGGTCTTGTCAACTCTGCTTGCACCTCATTCTTCTTTTGTTTCACTAGTGCATCATCTAGCTCTCACCCGTTCCTCAAATTGATATCCATGAACTGATTTGGGTTTGGATCTCTGTCACTTGGTAAACCCCATTGAGGTCTGGTGTTCTGAGCTGCAACTAATTTCCCCATTTGCTTCTCTAAGTCCTGGTGGCTAACTGCTGATTTTTGAGCTCAGCTACCATTTTGGCTTGGTCAGCTTTCTTTTGATTCTAGTTAGCCATGATATTTTGCAACATCTCCTCTATGTTTCTTGATTGGGCATTAGCGTTATTACCCTGCT
This sequence comes from Datura wrightii, assembly GCA_035772735.1. Classification (NCBI taxonomy): domain Eukaryota; kingdom Viridiplantae; phylum Streptophyta; class Magnoliopsida; order Solanales; family Solanaceae; genus Datura; species Datura wrightii. The sequence continues at coordinate 81,198,647 of JASDFA010000007.1, read as the reverse complement.
ACTGCTGTTGTTGATGCTGGAAGTTATTACTCTGCCCTTGATTTCCACCCCAAGAGAAGTTAGGGTGATTCTGTCAGTTCCTATTATAGGTGTTCCCATAGTTTTGGTTCCCTCTCTGCACATTACCTACAAAGTTTTCTGTCTTTGGGCTTGTTCCATAGGAGTTTTCCACATTACTGTTGCCTCCATATATCTCACACCAGCTTTGAGCTAGTTGACCTACATGTACCTGTACCTATGGCTGAGCCAACTTCATCCGGTTCAATTGTGTCATCATCTGGTTTTGGAAAGAGGCCAATTGAGCTGCCAAGACATTCATGCTGTCTATCTCTATCATTCTAATTATTTTTCTGACAACACCCCTCGGTACATCTGTTGTGCCACTCTGGATTTTTTTGTGCAATCCTGTTCAGCAAAGTGTACAACTCCTCATATGTTTTATCTCGTGCTTGATCCTCTGTTGCAAAATCTAGCATAATTTTAATATGTGGGTCATTGGTATGCTGGTGATGGGGCAGTCTCTGAGAAGAGATTTGAATATCTCCTATGCAAGGTATAAATTCTCATGCGGCCTATGCTTGAAGCTCAAAATTTCACTCCTTAGCTTTGCAGTCTTTCTAGATGGGAAGAATCCTTGCAAGGTCATCCCAGGTAGTGATGGAGTTTGGTGGTTCTTCCTTCAACCACCTCTTTGCTTCTCCCAATAACAATAATGGGAAAAGGGTGAGCTAAACATAATTAGTTGATACCCGGTGGGGAAGAAAGTGTCACTAATCTCCAAAAAATTCTACAAGTGCTGCTATGGATCCTCATGGGTAAGGCCTGTGAATTATCCATTTGTGTAAAATAATTGCACCATGTCCTGCTTCAGCTCAAATCTTCCTTCAGGTTCTAGTCTGCGGACGTTGGAGATAACATTTGTCGCAAGTGGGATTGCCACTTTGCGGACTGGTCCGGCTTCCATCTCTCTGGAACAACCTCGTCTTGTTGAACCTGTTGTATGGGATAAAGAGTAGTACCCTCTCTTATCAATTGCATTAACCTTATCTCAGGTTCAAGGTACAGTTCTACCAACTCCCTATCCCTTGCTATCTTGCTGGAAGGACCAACCTGTACCTGCAAAAGTGATGATTAAAATCAAGTTTTCAACACTTTAGAAAATACAACAATCACACTTAAACGAGAAATTCACTAATTTGCAAGTCTCCAGCAATGACACCAAAAACTTGTTGCGCCCCAGCGCATATGCATCCACATGCGGTTGTACAAGTAATAAAGTGGCTCTTGCGAGCTGGATGTTGAACCCATAAAGACTTGACTTTTAGCAAATAACCAAATTTAAGTCATACTATTACTTTTCTCAAGTACAAGGGTTTTCAAGATTTGGTTGATGTTGGTAAATCTAAAATTGATCATGAACTAAGTTGTAAACAATAATGGGAAATATTCCAGAGTTGAAGCCTAGATTCATGGTTAGCATTAATTTACATTGGTTCATTTGCTCAACTTACTATTTATCTATGGGGTTAATGACATAATTATGGTTTTTTGAACTTCTAATCATTTTGCATCGATTTGACCTCATTACTACATCGTTGAGTGGTGATGTGATATTTTAATTCTACGTATTTAGCTATCATCCCATTTCATTAACCAAGTGTAGTGTATTAGGTATATTTCTATTCTAAACACATATCATGTTCAAGAAGAAGATCACACTCCTTGCATTCCCATTCAATACTAGGGTTTACCTTTTCAAGTTTTCCTAAGAATTCTAGGTGTATTTTAATAGTGATCAAGCATTAAAATAGTTAATACAAGAATGCAAGAACAATCAATATCGATAAGTAATTAAACCAACATGAAATTAAGCATAAAAAATCATGTTTGTGGCCTCAATCCTAGAATAAGGGTTCTATCCACTCATTGTCTTACAAGAATTAACAATTGTATAATTCATGTCAAAAAAATTGAATGGAAGAAAAAGAAAGAAAGAAAAAGAACCCTAGCAATAGTGTCCTTAGCCGTTCTTGCTCCAGCCGCCTCCCTTTTCTAAAGTATCGTGATCTCTCAAATAATAACCTAAGTGTGCTATTTATACTTGATGGATGTTTATCCATTGAAAACCACCTCCATTTCACATTGATGTTTAGCTTCTTGGCCTCCATGCCACGGTATCGTCGTGCTGCTTCACTGGATAAGAAGTTGGAGCAACATGACACATTGGTGGTTGCGGCACAACTGTTGGCACGACGCAAACGTGCAGGCACACTGGATAAGTAGCCCTTACATGGAACATGCCAGCATGCCATGGCCATCACAAATTCCTTGGCATGGCATGACCATGAACATGCACTTTGTGTGGCGTGGCACGACTTCCGTCGCGGCACGTCGTCTTGGGCATCAACATGTCTGCAAGTTAAACTTTTGTTCCTTGCCATAGTCTATCTTCTTCATCCTCATATTGAACTCCATTATTTAGCACATTTCACCTACAAAGACAACTAATCTTACTTTTTAGTCCATGAACACATTTATAAGCAAAATACATGAGAATATACTCAGATTAAGGTGCAAACAAGTCTAGAACATGGGCATAAAATATCACTTGGGCGTGTAAATACACCCAAGATCACCGACCATTGCTGCTGACTTACTAAATCTGCCAAAACAAACTCCACACATGCCCACCTACAATCGAATCTCGACTACTTCACCCCCAGCAGAAAAGGTCAAACCCGGAGCAACAGAGACATCATACTTCCGACATATCTCGCAATTCCCAAAAGACCAAGATATTACTTTGCCGCCACCTTCTATCCACCCCTTGCCCCATGGAAGTCTACCTTTCATGATATTAGCAACTGTCAAAACACCATCCAAAGTAGATCAATATGCAAAAATGGAAAGAAATTCTCGTCCAAGATAACAAAGATTCAGTAGACAATTAGCTCCACAAGATAAGGAGGATGCTAAAGAACCTGCAAGTCAGTGAGGAAAGTGAAAGTTTAGACTATCATGACTTATGCATTCATCCTGATGTTGACATGCCAGTGGGGTACAAGCTGAAAAAATTAGATATGTTTGATAGAGTAGGAGATCCCCACACTCACTTGAGAGCATATTATGACAAATTGGTCGACGTTGGCCGAAATAAAAATCTAAGGATGAAGTTGTTCATCCAAAGTCTGTCTAGAGAAGCTTTACATAATAGCCGAGGACTTCATGACCCATTTCCATTTCAACAAGAAAATTTCCCCAAACCATTCTCGTTGTCTAACATTTGAGAGAAGCCCTCTGAATTATTTCAAGAATATGCAAGGCGATGAAGGAAAGTGCAGCCAAGGTGAAAACCCCTCTGGATGAGAATGAACTGACCAATTATTTCATCAGAGCTCAAGAAGGAATTTATTTTGATAAGATGATGACAATGATAGACCGAAAGTTTGCCGATTTGGTAAAAATAGGGAACTTCTTGGAAGAAGAGATTACAACCGGAAGGGTTCAATCTATGACCGCGTTACAAGCAAGGAGCAAGGCCATATAGTCAAGGACCAGAAGTAGTGCCAAGAAGAAAACAGAGGATGTATCAATTTTCATACCCTACTATTAACATGAAGAGTCTTCTCGGTGCTCTCCCAGCAGTCCCCAAATCTTTACCCACCGTATATATTCCTTATCCAATATATAGTGCCCAACCTTACTATATACATCTCGAGCATTAGCATATCATAACCCATTAAGACCGCATGTATGAGAACTAGTTCAACAAAACAGACTAGTCTATGCACAAAGAGCTCGCCTAAGTCTCGAAGTTAGAAACACCCCCACCTTCACGCCCATTACCCAGCCACACTCTCATCTTCTTAAAAGGTTGAAGGTTTCATGAATGATTCAACTAGTCGAAGGAAGGATCACAGACCCTATCCTTGATATTTCAAAGGAAACAAGCAATGCACATATCATTTAGGAGTACAACTGTACAAGGAAACGACATTGAAGAGTGCTATAGTTTGAAAAATTAGATCGAGTCTTTGATCAAAAATGGAACAATCAGGTTTACCAAGACACCCCATAATATGAACAACAACCCACTACCAAACCATGGGAACTGAGGGGTAAACATGATAATTGTGGACAAAGAGTAAGGTTGAACCATTATGCCCATTGAAGATGCAAAAGTATTCTCTATTATCACGGTCCAACTAAGTACCCCTTTGACCATGCAGATATACCAGTCAGGAACTATCATGGCTATTCTCTCCAGTGAAAATCCAACTAGCTGTACCATTGAGCTATGATGCAGAAACAAAGGGCAAAATGTTAGAAACAGTGGCAGCCTATGTGATGTACAAATCAAAGAGGTGTTATTACCCAAACGATCTAAGCTGTGGAATCCCTAGGAAAGGACATAACCTAAAAAAGAATTTCATTGATGTTGAGGCTACAATGTTTTAGAAGAAAGTGCAATTTAAAGATTACTCAATTGCGGAGCAACAGACGAAGAAACCAACCCAAATATCCATCATGTACTTACATATGACCTCCGAAGATCACACAAATATTCTAGTAAGTGTATTGACCGAAGTTAGTATATCTGATGAAACCACGAGTGAAACTGTGCTAGCAGCCATTAGTCGAATGGTGGAAGCAAACAAGATCTCTTTACATGATGATGAATTACCGCCAGAGGGAGCCAGTCATGACAAAGCACTTCATATCATGATCAAAATCTATGGAAAGATCATGTCAAGAGTTTTAATTGACGGTGATTCTAGATGTAACATTTGTCCTTTCACCACTCAAAGAGACTTGGGCGTTAATCTGGGAGAATAAAGGAGAGTCGCATAAAGATTAGACCTTCGATGGAGCTTAGAGAAGTGTCATCAGAGAAATCTACCTCACTTTGTAGATAGTATTGGATGAATTCCCCATTCTATGTTAAGTTATGGATGTATCGTCCACCTACAACCCGCTATTGGAAAGGCGATGGGTCCATATGGCAAGATCCTTCGCCTTTACTCTCCATCAGTGTGTGAAGTTTGAATGGGACTATATGAAAGTCACCATCCATGGAAAACTCATCCATACCGTCTTTTGAACAAAGTACTGTTCCAGCCAATGATGGAGCGAAAGAGTTAGACGGGGCTACTTTCCGCTCATTGGAAATCATGCAAGCTGCAAGAGTAGGTGAAAGAATGTTATTTGGCAAACCAAAGATGTCGAGGGAAGAAAAAATGGTGGCATCAGAAATGTCGAAATATGGTTATCATCTGAAGATATGACTTGACCTAGATCCGATGGTATAGTTGGGCTCATCCAACTAAATCATCAAAGAGGCACCACCGGACTAGTGTATGTCCCTACCATACAAGGGGTTCATAACAAAGGAACATCAGTGTTCATGCTAGAACAATTCCTAGTCCTAAGTCAGAAAGTTGATGAGTATTTTGTAGAAGGAATGGGACATCTATTTGTGTCCATGATTGAATGAGAGTAGGATATGGGGCTCAAAATGCTGACAATTCTCGATACCGAGCCCGAGGAAGCTCCCAGAATTATACTGTCATCCCAATGCTGTTTTGACATGCGTCTTGGCTGTGTGGAAATGTAGACTTTTTTCCTAGAAAAGGAAAACTTTTGAATTATCAATTGAGGCTTGAATCATGCTTGAACTCTTTTTGTTATCTACCTCCTTTTTGAAAGCCGACACGCTTTTTAAATGAAAAGTCTTTATTTTTATAATTTACCTTAATATCCTTAAGATATTTTTTTTACTCACCTCTTATACTTTTTGGCATCCACATTAGTAAAAATCATCATTCAACAATTATGACATGTAAAGAATACATTGAGCAAAGCAAGAGCCATGAGAAAGATTATGAAGAATACAGTGAAATTATGATGCCTGAAATCTACTGCAAGAAATTTAGCAACTCGAAAGCTAGAAAAAACCCAACTTAGATGAAACAAAGGTGTCGTAAGAGACACCTAGATCAATATACACTTGGAGACTGAAAGGAAGAAAGAACTGATAAAGTTTCTCAAATAATACATCAATGTATTTGCTTGGTCTTATAACGACATGTTGGGAATAAGCATTAATATCATATCACATAGGCTACCAACCGATCCCACCCGCCCACCAACAGAAGTAAAGGAAATTCAAGCCAGATCTAAGCATAAGAATCAAGAAGTAATTCACCAAAAAAATTGAGGCCAAAGTTGTGAGGGTGACAAATTACTCAGCTTGGTTGGCCAATTTGTACAAGTACCCAAGATGATCGAAAAATCAGGATATGTGTTGACTATTGGGACCTTAACAAGGACAGTCTCAAGGATGATTCTCCTCTACCAAACATATATTTACTCATAGATAATTATGCAAAATATGAGTTGCAGTTGTTTGTCAATTGCTTTGTAGGGTATTAGTAAATCCAGATCAGTGAAGATGATGTAGAAAAGTCGACATTTATCACCCCATAGGGAGTATATTTCTATAGAGTGATGTTGTTTGGCCTCAAATATGCTAGCACAACTTATATGAGGGATATGACTACTCTGTTCCATGACATGATCCACAAGGAAATGGACATGTGTGCTGTCTATGCTATCATAAAATCCATAAAGTACTGAAATCACTTAGTCGATTTGCAAAATTTCTTCAAAAGGTTCTGTAGATACAACTTGAAATTTAATCCCACCAAATGCACATTTGGAGTTCCCACTGGAAATTTTTTAGGATTTGTTGTTGGTAGAAAGGGCATAGAGTTAGATATGTCAAAAATCAAAGCAATCGAAGAGTTTCCTCTACGCAAGACCAAGAAGGACATAATGAGTTTCTTAGGAATACTTAATTACATAAGTAGATTTATAAAACAATCTATGGTAATCTATGAACCTATTTTCAGCTACTAAAAAAGGATGCTTCCAGAAGATGGATGGAAGAATGCCAAAGGGCCTATGATAGAATAAAAGAATACTTGTCTAATCTACCAGTTTTGGTCTCTCCTGATCCAAGAAACCTTTACTGTTGTACCTATCCATCTTTGATGGTGCATTTGGATGCATGTTGAGACAACATGATGAGACAAGAAGGAAGGATCAAGCCAGTTACTACTTAAGAAAAACATTCATGCCATATGAACCAAGATACATGTTGCTGGAACAAACATGTTGCACTTTGACTTGGATTGCACAAAAGTTGAGGCACTACCTATCCACATATACCATGTACTTGATCTCAAGGATGAACCCGCTCAAGTACATCTTCCAAATAGAAATACCACCGGCAAGCTAGCAAAGTGGAAAATCACATTGAGTGAGTTTGATATTGTATATGTGACCCAGAAGGCGGTCAAGGGACAAGCCTTATTAGATAACCTCACTGAAAATCTAGTAGATCCGAATTACGAGCCTTTCACAACTTACTTTCCCAATGAAGAAACATTATTTACAATGGAGTACATTTTAGAAACATACAATGGATGGATAATGTTCTTCAATGGAACATCCAATTTCAAAGGAGTCGGGATAGGAGTGTTTTTAGTTTAAGAAATGGGACAACACAACCCAATTTTAGCTAAAATCAGATTTTCTTGCACAAACAACATGGTGGAATTTGAAGCTTGCATTCTCGGACTCAGAATGGACATAAACATGAATATCAAGGAACTTCTGGTGATAGGCGATTCCTATCTGTTGGTTCATCAGGTACAAGGAGAATGGACCACCAAGAATGTCAAGATCCTTCTTTTCTTGCACTATATGAAAGAATTAAGTAAAAGGTTAACCTAGTTCGAGTTCAGACACGTCCCTCAAACACAAAATAAGTTTATTGATGCTTTGGAACCTTGTCTTTAGTAATCCAGCACTCGGAAAAGAACTACATTTAACCCATCAAAATAGAGATACATGGCCGATAAGCATATCATTTCCATATGGATGAAGAACTAGATGGAAAACCATGGTACCACGACATCAACAAGTTGCTCGAAGCAGGAGAAATACCTAGATAACATCAATAACAAACAAAGCTAGACTTTAAGAAGAATGGGAAATCACTTCCTCTTCAACAATAAAATCCTTTATAGGAGGAATCTAGACTTAGGATTGCTGAGGCGTGTCGATGACATGAGCCAACAAAGCTATTGGAAGAAGTACATGCAGGAACATGTGGACCTCACATGAATGGATTTTCTCTCATAGGCCAACTAAACGACATTCCCGTAGCAATTGGGGTTATGGATTTTCAGTTTATGGGGGGCAGTATGGGATCTATAGTCAGAGAGAAAATCACCCGTTTGATTGAACACGCTGCCAATCAAATATTACCTCTTATTATAGTGTGCGCTTCTGGGGGGGCGCGCATGTAGGAAGGAAGTTTAAGCTTGAAGCAAATGGATAAAATATCATCTGCTTTATATGATTATCAATTAAATAAAAAATTATTTTATGTATCAATCCTTACATCTCTGACAACTGGTGGAGTGACAACTAGTTTTTTGGTATGTTGGGCGATATCATTATTTCCAAACCCAATGCCTACATTGCATTTGCAGGTAAAAGAGTAATTAAAAAACATTGAATAAAATAGTACCTGAAGGTTCACCTATTTTTATAGGAACTTCTGTACCAAAAACAATGGTATCTCCAATTATAGCCCCTCTGAGATGTAAAATATCTCTTCTCACCATACCCGTAGTGCATGAGACAAATGTAAAAGGGAATTCTAAAAGCGGGATATTTTTGATTACCAGGAGAGGAATAACATTCGCTAGGTGCAGAAATGTCATTATTGTCAAGTTCATAGAGACTGATAACGTTCAAACTCACACTCCTGATAAAGCATGAAGCGGGCGTTGTCGATAAAGAATCCAACTAAGGTTAGGGTTGATCCCACAGGGAATATGGTATAGATATAGAATAACTCAGGTATTTAATCTTTTTAGTATGTTATCTCCAAAAAAGGGCCTTATAAAAGCAATTATAAGACAAGATTGAGAATTGCTTGTTATTTATCAAGATTTGCAATTAACTAGGGTAAGTGTTCCCCATGGGTTCATAACTACTTCGGGTTTACACTTGCGATTTATCCAATTTCTTACTTGTAGAATTGATAATTAAGGTTCATCCAAACAACTGGTTCGTCCCTATTGGATGACTATACTCAATCACCGGGTTAGGTCTCACGAGCAATTTCAATTCAACTGTTATCAATTTGTTCCAAATTAACTATCCTGTGACTACAACTCAAGTCATACAATGATCCATAAAGATCAAAGCTTTGTTGTAATTCTCTTTTCCTAATATCTACTTCTCTAGATTCAAGAAAATATAGAATTGGGCAAGTCTTAACGTTGCGCTTCGTTAAGAAACATTAAAGATGAAGAGAATACAATACAGTATTTAGCAATGATTTAGAATCACTTTCTGTAACCCTAGTTTGTTAATTCACCATGGTTCTCACTACCCAAGTTGTGGAGGTTTTAGCCTCTCATGATTGTAAGATCGTTATTAGCATTCATAGACAAACACATAATTGAATACTTACGAAGATGATTGAAAGAAACCTGCTTGATTATTGCAAGAATTGATGTCGAATATTTCAAGAACAAGTAAGAGATCAAAACAAGAAAATCTCCAAGACTTGAATTAAAGTTAATAACACTTTGTCTCTCCACATAATAAAACTTAACGTTCTACTCTCTAATTCATTCCTCTCTACTAAAAATAACCTACTACCAAAAATTGTCGTCGCCTTCACATACGACTCGTAACAGGATTGTACGGGTTATACCTTGACTCATACATTGGATGGCTTCTTCTGAATCTAAGTGTTGACTTCTGGTATGACTAATATCAAGAACCTATGAGTCGTACAATCTTCTCGTAGCTTGATCTTGCACTTGCTGACATTCTCTGTTAACTTCCATGGATGGTCTGGTACAACCCGTACCTCAGTTCCACAATTCGTGACTCCTTCTCATACCTTGATTTCTTCTAGTCTTCTCTTATTCTGGGCTTTTCCACCGTTCCTCGGTACGGGCCTTAGGTAGGTCTCATGAATCATGGTTGCTACCTATACGAGAATACTTGGCCTATGTAAAATCTCCTGGAATTTACTACAACCGCTATGGTACGGCTTGTACCAGGATGGTATGGCTCGTACCATGTGTCGTAAGTTTCCTCTGCCTCATGCTTTGGTCCTGGACCTTTCCACAACTCTCAGTACGGATCTTACTAAGGTCTGTACTTAGCCACTTTTCTACATTTTCTCCATCTTTCACACAATTCCATTCCAACTTCTATTTTCCCTGGAAAAAAAGTAAAAGTGCCTCATATCCATATAAACACACCTAAGTCCATGCTTATTTCCTAGTTTTAAGCATCGAAATTGTTGTAAACTCACAACATATCAATACCCTCAACTTAACCTTTTGTATGTCCTTAGGCAAAGAAGACAAAAACTAAAAACGACGCTTAACTAGAAAGTAAACCTAGAATACCTACAGCCAACACAACAAAATTTGCACTATGAACCACAATAAGCTAATGACCCCTTTTCTTTTCAAACTAAGTCGGCTATGCGCACATTTAACCACAATCCATGACATACAGGGATCAAGATATGGCATCCAACTATTAGCAGAGAATTGAGTTATCACTAATGCTATTCACATAGATAATTGGTAAAATACAACACAAATCAAGTACCCTCACAACAAATGAAGTCCCCAACACTCACATATATGTAAAATAATGAACTTGGGACTAAACAAATGGGACTTTCACTCTCTCAATGAAATTCCAAATACTGCAAATTGGATACCATAGGCTTGCCCTTATTTTCTCTACTTCGGCTCTTCGGACAATTAAGTTAGGATCACTATAGGACTTGGTTCAACTTGTAATGTAGGCTTCAGGCTGAGTATGGTAAATATGAAATTACGTGACTAAACCCTTCTTGGCACTACATACTTGTGGCTCCACTTTACACTTTTTTACCCTATTTTTCACTTTTTCAACTTTTTTCATCCCTTTTCTCCGTTTACATGCAATTTGTGGGTGTTGTGTGTTTTTCTTAGCTTTTTCATTCCTTTTTATCTTGGATTTCTTTTTCTTATCATTTTTATTTTTCAACCTGATCTTGGGCAGATTTATATGCCCAAGTGATACTCAAACGTATCATTTTCGCCTTGTTTGTTGTGCAATGTGTATAGACTTTACGGCTAATGAAAAGAAGGAATAAAGCTTAGTTTATACAGTTTTGGACAAAAGAAAGAAAGAAACGGCTAAAGGCTCAACGGGCTGACTAGGGTATACAATCACATAAAAAGGTAGAGTATGACAAGAAAAAAATAGAAACTCTCGGTTAAACAAAGAAATGCCTACATCCTTTCCAACACTACACCCCCTTCATTTTGTTTTGCACACACACCAGGCAAGTTCTAGACACTTCACAATAGCATGGAATAACAATACCTCACTTTACACTACCTGCACATGCTCGAATCAAGATGTATTCACAGACTCTTGAATTAACCAATTACAAGAATTCAAGAATTAAGCTTCAATCATACCGAATCAAATTCTACAGCCTAGGCAACTCAACAAATTTACAAAATTGCATGCTTTCAAACGAATCACTTTCACATTTTGAACATCAGTTACAACACACAATGAAATTTTGCAACCATAAAGCAACTACAGGTTTATTGATGCAATCCACCAAAGAAAAACTAAAAACAAATTAAAAATCCTACTCCTACCGACTACATTTCCCTTAAGACGGTCGTCATCCATCCATCAGAGGGAACGGTCACTAACTATGGCATCGGTTCAATGGGACTATTCTCGGTAAAAGAACCGAAAACAAACTCCGAGAAACCCAAAATAAAGACCGAAAAATTTTTGCAACACATCGATCATTTCGATAGAAAAATATTTACATAATATTTTGATAAGTGCAAAATATTTTCGCAAAAATTTTGAAAAATATCGATCATTTTGATATACAGAAATATTTACAAAATATTTACAGCATTCACAAAATATTTACCTTGGCAACCACAACTTTTCATAACACACATCAGTAACCACAAAAATATATACGGATACAACACAAATCAGTTCACAGCAGGGAAGCACAAACAAACATGCAAACCAAGGAAAAAGCATACAGCAGATTAGAGCCTAAGTCCCAGCACCTAGCTACTCCCCACCCCACACTTAAATCGAACACTGTCCCCAGTGTTCAAAAAAATTAAGATCACAAAATTTCGGGTGGTGGAACTCCCTGCTCAATCGAAATATTCGACTTCTTCATCCGGTGCTGCTGCCTCGTCGCCCATGTCTGAGTCAGCTCCATCGTCGTCATCGGACTCCACATCGGAGTCCTCCCGACGTGTCTCCTCGTCAGTGGGGACATCGTCATCAGTAGGCTCAACGAAGGCTGGTCCCACTCGGCATAAGGCTCTGGCATTCTCGCCAAATGGGTAATCCAGCTCCAACTGCCATAACTCTTCCTCGGTGGCTGGTCTCCCACCAATCCGTAGCTGAAGCATCTGCATGCCAAACATACGTGCCATGTACTGATCGTCACGAGCATGTCGCTCGCCCAAAGTCAGCACTGGACCATGTGTGGTGTCGGGGGCCTTAGTTTTTGTCACATCGAGGGCCCTCCGCTCCAACTGCGGGATGTAATCCAAAGCCTCTTCCTCGACATCGAGGCCTCGGAGGAAGGTGGTGATGAGTCCGCCGAACCCGTATCTGTGGCCCTGGTGTAGTCTGGCTCTCTTCATGGCGGATATAATAACCGCCCCAACATTAATCTCTAGCCCTTTCATAAGGGCATACACCAAGCAGACACGGTCCCGAGTCACATCCGTCATGTGAACTCCCGGGATCAAGCAAGAACATACAATTTTTAGCCATATTCTGGCCTCCCTGTTCATCTGCGAATAAGGCAGAGTCTGGTGGTAACCCCTCTCCTTATGTCTGCTCCATCGGGCTGTGGATCGAGCCCCACACAACGTACGTCTGATGTCGGCGTACGGTGGGGTGATGTTTAGCTGGCGGAGAACGTGAGCGTCTGTGTCCCGCGCTCCAACGATGGCGTTAAATTGCTGGGGTTCCAGAGTGACAATCTGCCCTCTGATTTTTATTGTGTGGTTTCTGATGGCCGGGTTCCAATTTGCGTAGAACTCCCGGACCAAATGTAGGTTGCACTCCTTGGGCTCCTGAAATATAAAGCTGAGCCCAGCTGCTTCAATCCTTTGCACAATACGGGGGAACTCCTGTGCTAGTGGTTCCCGTGCAATATGTTCCTCCGGGAAGTATTTGCTTTCCTTATGCTTAGCATACCACTTCTTCCCTTCTTCGGTAACCCACCTTGTTCTGTATTGGCGCCGTTGGCCGCGCGGAACAGCTGGTGCAGCTGGGACTGCGGTGCCCATTCTCATTCTTTTTCTACCGGTGCCTGAGGTAGAAGCACCTTTGCCCTTATCCTGCCTACTAACCATTGTACCTGTCAATATACACAAACAAGCACAACGTTAAGCTAAATACATGTTAACTTCGGGTAAGGTCAGGTTACACAACGTTTACCCCACACTTAGTCCTTAGCTACTTTTACAAACTATGGCAAGGATAACTCAATTTACACCAAAACAATCAACTATACAATTTATGCTTAGTGCGTTCACAAAAAATTTCGACAGCATAACGCTTAGTGTACTACTCAGACTTCATACAGCTAATCCCAATCCTACTATCGCTAACAATTCAACCATCGCACTAATCAACAAAAACAACAAATAAAAACAACGACAAAAGTTCTATATATACATACAAATCCAGATAATCCAACCAATTTGCACAATTTCCACATTTTCCCCAAAAATTCGAGAATTCGTCGTCTTTTAACATTCACACAATATTTACACGACTTATCTCAATTTACAACCACACCCCGGCATCTAATTCATCAACTTATCAAATAACCCAATTCAAATTCAATAACCCAAGCCCTAGAATGCAATTTTTCAATCAAATTCGGATTATTCACGTAATCGACAAGTTCAAACGCTAATTACAACAATCCGAACATATATCAATCACAAATAACTCAACATCATGTTAAATTGCTACTTAGGGTGATATATCTCACCTCACATGCCCAAATTCGACTAAAATTGCCCAAAATTTGAGAGAAACGAGGAAAACATACCTTTGAGTTGAACAACCGAAGAAACTTGACGATTTCTTTGCCTATTAGCGTGGCACGTTGGTTGGGGAGGGGGATTTGGGTGTTTGGTCGCGGAAAGGAGAAGGAATGGGGAAAAATTGGGCGAAAATCGGGGTTTAATTAAAGAAAAACACGCGGGTCACCCGGCAACCCGGTGTGACCCGGCACCAAATATAAGGCAACGTGTCACGGAGGGTAACGCGGAGCCCCTCCTCCGTGACACGGAGCCAACGCATTGGCTTACTGGATTTTTTTAAAAATCCGGATTTTGCCTTCAACGTGTCATGGACGGTAACGCGGAGCCCTTCCTCCGTGACACGGAGCCAACGCCCCAGTGCACTGTTTCTTCATTTTAATTATTTTTTTCATACCTTGCCTTATTCTTCCCGATTCCATGCATATTTGTCTCCGTTTGACCTGAAAATCACCTCACTAAACAAAATTGGTTAGATTAATAGATTTCCCTAACTAAAATGAAAAATATTAACTAAAACAAAAAATATATACCAAATCAAGAAAAGAAAAATAAAAATAAAAATTATTTACACAAAAAAAAAGAAAGAAAGAAAATATTTTTCACGGGTTGCCTCCCGTGCAGCGCCTGGTTTACCGTCGCGGCTCGACGTACCAAGTTTCACCACTTTTTCCTCCACCTTGAGGATATGAATCTCACCCCTAATTTCTTTTCTAATTTCCTCTTATGTTCTAGGGGTGGTGGTGAAAAATTGTAAGGACCAAGCAGTAGATGTTTTCTTTTGAACTTATTGGCCCTTGAGTAAGTGAAGTCATTTCGTTGCTTCGAGTTAGCAAATTTCAGAATATACGGGGCTTGGTCCTCCTCTAGACATTTCTCTATAATCTTGGAAGACTCTATTTCTATGTTGTCGACCCAACTTAATGTCGAAAAATGCTTTGAGTGTGGTCCAATCAACCTCAACTCTGAAATTGCATTGTGCTTTACTTCCTTACTTGTGTACACCTTTTCAACATCGACATCTATTTCTCCATTAAGGTCAAATGGGAGATATTCTTTCTCTTCTTCCATGAATGGATTTTCTATAGGTATGAGCCGATCACGGGGACACTCAAGAGATTCTAATTGTTGGGCTTCATCCAAAAATTCACCCCTGTATTCCTCTTGTAGTTCCTCTTGAATATCGGCTAAAACTGTCACCTGCAAATTATCACAAGCTTCAGCCTCAGCACACATCTCCATGAGTTTGACGCTCATCCTGCTTACAGCCTCGGCATTCTCCTTTTGCTGAATTATCAATTCTGCCACCGACTCCTTCATTGCTTCTGATTGCTCCAGGAGTTGTTTCATCATGTCCTCTATTTGAACTTGGCGTCCCAAGTCCTCATTTTCAACATGCCTATATTCAGCAAAAACAACAAAATGATCATAGCGGGGGCTTGGGGAAGGGGAATATGCCTTTGGACAATCACCCCAATGGCCATATTGACACCCACATATATTGCACGTGTTACAGATTTGCCACAAGTGGGGTCCTCCGCAATTCATGCAAGATTCGCCGAAATATGCGTATCCACCATTTATATGCCAAGATGTCATGTCAATGAGGGTATCCGAAAGAGAGCAAAATTAAAATGAACAAAAAATTAAAACAAATACTAAGACCAAGTTGTCAACACTTAAGAAAATAAAACAAAAATACAGTAAATTTACACTTAACACAATTTCACCAATTGCCTAGTCTCCCCGGCAACGGCGCCAAAAAACTTGTTCGGGTGTTTACTTATAGGGGTTTAAAACCGACACGCAAGTGCACGTGGTCAAACAAGTAATAAAGTGGCTAAGTAAGCCAAGTATCGATCCAAGGAGACTCTGGATAAGTGAAATTGCCTAAGTACACTATATTCTTATCTTACTTCTAATTATGCTAACAACAACGTAACCAACAGTTAAATAAGTTTTTGTTTATAAATTATATATATACTAAAACTATTAACAATTATTTACTGTGAATTGAAACTATGGATATGAGCATGCCAAGGTTAAGAACAAGTAATGAATTTGACGATAATCACAATTCGGTTATTCTTCTCTTCATGTTGCTAGCCAAGAACAGTAGCCTAGAAATTAAAACTCTCGTATTTAATTTCACTTTAGAATCATAAACCATCCGTCTACATTTCTGTGATCAAATGCAATTTATGACCTAGCAATACAATTCCGGTTCCTAAACTGACTAATACGGCTTTCAAGTATATTTCTATCAGGAAAGCACATCAAAACCCAATTTTCCCAAATCAAGTTAAGAACAATACCCTATTAATTCACAACTTTCCAATTTCTTGCTCTCTCGAGTGAAATTGGACTTTTTAGATGTACATTAATGTCGGCCACACACTAATGCAGTAAGAACAAGAATTAATAGAACAACATGAAAGAAGAAGAAGAAAACCATATCATTAACAATCAAAATTCATCACCATTGTTCAAAACCTTAGCAAGGAAGAGAATTAGCCACTCATTTGTGGATTGATCATCCTAAAACAAGTGTAAATCATGCATACAATTGATAGAAAGAAGAAAGGAAGAGAAGAAATCCCTTAGCTTTTTCGTCCCTCAACTGCTTCTAACCCACGTCCTTGCTCCACCAAGTATGAATTAATTAAAATAAACCTAAGCGTTCTATTTATACTAGTGGGAATTTTTCCCGGAATAACAAGCAACGTGTCACGGAGGCCAACGCGGAGCACTGCCTCTGTGACACGGCGTGGACGCGGACCTTCACTGAAAATCCAGGGTCCGGTAAATTAGCCTCAACGTGGCACGGAGGCCAACGCAGAGGCCTATCTCCATGCCACGGAGCTGTCGTGAGGCCACACTGGAATTTGCCATTTAATTTCCTCTCCAGGCAGTGTGCCTCCGCGATGGTAGCGTGGCACGGCTCCATCGCGGAGCCCCTATACTTTGTGCATTCCAATGTCTTTTCCATGCTCGCATCCAAGTCCAACTCCGATATAGTTCCAACATGCATTTTAGCTCCTAAAAATCATATTTACCTGCAAAACAAATGCTAATCATGTTGGTTAGTATAAATTCGCATTTTATTACCAACTACATGAGAATATATACACATTGCACAACAAACAAGGCGAAAATGATACGTTTGAGTATCACTTGGGCATATAAATCTGCCCAAGATTACTTACCCCACACTTAAATCCTTGTTCGTCCTCAAACAACACATACACAACTCATGCAAATTACATCCCAACCTTTGTCACTATGGTGCGACAATTTACACTACGGTCATACCGATTATTCAATTTTTGCAAATCATCAAGAAAACATGCATGGTCTTACAATGCAATGACCTTTCATACATCAAGACTTCCTAGACTTTAAGAATCGACTCTCGATATCGACAAACTCATGCAAATCAGTTAATCAAGATATCCGACATGAAAATCAATCTTTCATCAAACATGTGCCCTCACAACTCAAGAGAATCTTCCCCTTTATGTTCATGCAACACACAAACATTCAAGTAGGGGCATGTAAAAATTAATTTCACTCACTCTCCCAAAAGAATTCGCATGCATCATGTCATGACCCATAGGCTTGCCCTTAGTATATTACTCCACTAATATAAAGAAATGCAATGTACGATCACGTAGGACTTTAATGGGTTGTAACGGGGCTATGGAACTAGTATATATATTGGATTAGCCAATAATAGTCACTAGCATCCTTAAGCGCCTTTTCAACACATTCCCATCGACTCATGGATATTGTTCTTCTTTTTCTCTTTTTCATCATCCCATTCATGCTGGTTTACTTTCGTACGACCCATTTCATCAAACACACTTGGCACAATACAAAGGGTTTTCATGTACCTTTATTATCATTTCATTATACCAAGTGCCTCTTCAACCTCTTCTTTTCTTTCTTCACTCTGCTTCTCTTTTTCTTTTCACTCTTCTCACTCTTCGACACTTCGGGAAAATTTTTCTTTTCTTCTTAAGCACTTAAGAGTTATGTATAGACTTTACGGCTAATGAAAAGAAGGAATAAAGCTTAGTTTATACAGTTTTGGACAAAAGAATGAAAGAAACGGCTAAAGGCTCAACGGGCTGACTAGGGTATACAATCACATAAAAAGGTAGAGTATGACAAGAAAAAAAATAGAAACTCTCGGTTAAACAAAGAAATGCCTACATCCTTTCCAACACTACACCTCCTTCATTTCGATTTGCACACACACCAGGCAAGTTCTAGACACTTCACAATAGCATGGAATAACAATACCTCACTTCACACACTTCATGCACATGCTCGATTCAAGATGCATTCACAGACTCTTTAATTAGCCAATTGCATGAATTCAAAAATTAAGCCTCAATCATACCGAATCAAATTCTACAGCCTAGGAAACTCAACATATTTACAAAATTGCATGCTTTCAAACGAATCACTTTCACATTTTGAACATCAGTTACAACACGCAACGAAATTTTGCAACCATAAAGCAACTACAGGTTCATTGATGCAATCCACCAAAGAAAAACTGAAAACAAATTAAAAATCCTACTCCTACCAACTACATTTCCCTTAAGACGGTCGTCATCCATCCATCATAGGGAACGGTCACTAACTATGACATCGGTTCAATGGGACTATTCTCGGTAAAAGAACCAAAAACAAACTCCGAGAAACCCAAAATAAAGACCGAAAATTTTTTGCAACACATCGATCATTTCGATAGAAAAATATTTACAAAATATTTTGATAAGTGCAAAATAGTTTCGCAAAAATTTTGAAAAATATCGATCATTTCGATATACAGAAATATTTACAAAATATTTACAACATTCACAAAATATTTACCTTGGCAACCACAACTTTTCATAACACACATCAGTAACCACAAAAATATATACGAATACAACACAAATCAGTTCATAGCAGGGAAGCACAAACATACATGCAAACCAAGGAAAAAGCATACAGCAGATTAGAGCCTAAGTCCCAGCACCTAGCTACTCCCCACCCCACAATTAAATCGAACACTGTCCCCAGTGTTCAAAAAAATTAAGATCACAAAATTTCGAGTGGTGGAACTCCCTGCTCAGTTGAAATATTCGACTTCTTCATCCGGTGCTGCTGCCTCGTCGCCCATGGCTGAGTCAGCTCCATCATCGTCATCGGACTCCACATCGGAGTCCTCCCGACGTGTCTCCTCGTCAGTGGGGACATCGTCATCAGTAGGCTAAACGAAGGCTAGTCCCACTCGGCATAAGGCTCTGGCGTTCTCGCCAAATGGGTAATCCAGCTCCAACTGCCATAACTCTTCCTCGGTGGCTGGTCTCCCACCAATCCGTAGCTGAAACATCTGCATGCCAAACATACGTGCCATGTACTGATCGTCACGAGCATGTCGCTCGCCCAAAGTCAGCACTGGCCCGTGTGTGGTGTTGGGGGCCTTAGTTTTTGTCACATCGAGGGCCTTCCGCTCCAACTGCGGGATGTAATCCAAAGCCTCTTCCTCGACATCGAGGCCTCGGAGGAAGGTGGTGATGAGTCCGCCGAACCCGTATCTGTGGCCCTGGTGTAGTCTGGCTCTCTTCATGGCAGATATAATAACCGCCCCAACATTAATCTCTAGCCCTTTCATAAGGGCATACACCAAGCAGAAACGGTCCCGAGTCACATACGTCATGTGAACTCCCGGGATCAAGCAAGAACATACAATTTTCAGCCATATTCTTGCCTCCCTGTTCATCTGCGAATAAGGCAGAGTCTGGTGGTAACCCCTCTCCTTATGTCTGCTCCATCGGGCTGTGGATCGAGCCCCACACAAGGTACGTCTGATGTCGGCGTATGGTGGGGTGATGTTTAGTTGGCGGAGAACGTGAGCGTCTGTGTCCCGCGCTCCAACGATGGCATTAAATTGCTGGGGTTCCAGAGTGACAATCTGCCCTCTGATTTTTATTGTGTGGCTTCTGATGGCCGGGTTCCAATTTGCGTAGAACTCCCGGACCAAATGTAGGTTGCACTCCTTGGGCTCCTGAAATATAAATCTGAGCCCAGCTGCTTCAATCCTCTGTACAATACGGGGGAACTCCTGTGCTAGTGGTTCCCGTGCAATATGTTCCTTCGGGAAGTACTTGCTTTCCTTATGCTTAGCATACCACTTCTTCCCTTCCTCGGTTACCCACCTTGTTCCATATTGGCGGCGTTGGCTGCGCGGAACAGCTGGTGCAGCTGGGACAACCATGCCCAATCTCATTCTTTTCCTCCCGGTGCCAGAAGTAGAAGCAGCTTTGCCTTTATCCTGCCTACTAGCCATTGTACCTGTCAATATACACAAACAAGCACAACGTTAAGCTAAATACATGTTAACTTCGGCTAAGGTCGGGTTACACAACGTTTACCCCACACTTAGTCCTTAGCTACTTTTACAAACTACGGCAAGGATAACTCAATTTACACCAAAACAATCAACTATACAATTTATGCTTAGTGCGTTCACAAAAATTTCGACAGCATAACGCTTAGCGTACTACTCAGACTTCATACAGCTAATTCCAATCCTACTATCGCTAACAATTCAACCATCGCACTAAGCAACAAAAACAACAAATAAAAACAACGACAAAAGTTCTATATATACAAACAAATCCAAATAATCAAACCAATTTGCACAATTTCCACATTTTCCCCAAATATTCGAGAATTCATCGTCTTTTACATTCAAACAATATTTACACCGACTAATCTCAATTCCCAAACACACCCCGGCATCTAATTCACCGAATTATCAAATTACCCAAGTCAATTTCAACAACCTAAGCCCTAGAATTCAATTTTACAATCAATTTCGAATTATTCACGTAGTCGACAAGTTCAAACGCTAATAACAGCATTCCGAACATTTATCAATCACAAATAATTCAATTTCATGCTCAATTGCTACTTAGGATGATATATCTCACCTCACCTGCCCAAATTCGACTAAAATTGCCCAAAATTTGAGAGAAACGAGGAAAACATACCTTTATGTTGAAGAACCGAAGAAACTTGATGATTTCTTTGCTTAGTGGCATGGCACGTTGGTTGGGGAGGGGGATTTGGGTGTTTGGTCGCGGAGAGGAAGAGAAATGGGGAGAAAGGGGCAAAAATCGGGGTTAATTTAAAGAAAAACACGCGGGTCACCCGGCAACCCGGTGTGACCCGGCACCAAATATAAGGCAACGTGTCACGGAGGGTAACGCGGAGCCCTTCCTCCGTGACACGGAGCCAACGCGTTGGCTTACTGGAAATTTTAAAAATCCAGATTTTACCTTCACCGTGTCACGGAGGGTAACGCGGAGCCCTTCCTCCGTGACACGGAGCCAACGCCCCAGTGCACTGTCTCTTCATTTGAATTATTTTTTCATACCTTGCCTTATTCTTCCCGATTCCATGCATATTTGTCTCCGTTTGACCTGAAAAATCACCTCACTAAAAAAAATTGGTTAGATTAATAGATTTCCCTAACTAAAATGAAAAATATTAACTAAAACAAAAAATATACCAAATCAAGAAAAGAAAAATAAAAATAAAAATTATTTACACTAAAAAAAAAAGAAAGAAAATATTTTTCACGGGTTGCCTCCCGTGCAGCGCCTGGTTTACCATCGCGGCTCGATGTCCTTTATGCTCATTTATCTACTAGGGTGATGGACGAATTGTCACGATCATTGTCCTATCCCCAGTAGTTCTCAACCTTATCAGGTGGCCTTCCTATTAACTCTCGGGAATCATTTATTCGATTAGCGTTCCCATGATCAATCACATTGATCACCGAGAGTTCTTCATTCACCGTCGGGAGCTTGGGTGCTTTGTACACATCGAAGACTTCGACCTTGTCATGTGCTCGCATTGTAAGTTGACCCGCAGCTACGTCAATTAATGCTTTTCCGGTTGCCAAAAAGGGTCGTCCCAAAATAAATGGGACTTCAGCGTCTGGTTCAAAATCCAGAACAATAAAATCGACCGGAAAAATAAGGGACCCCACTTGCACTAGAACATCCTCAACAATGCCATCCGGCTTAGCTAAGGATCTGTCTGCTAGCTGCAAGATTACAGTTGTAGGTCTAGGGCTCCCTAGACCTAACTTTCTGAATACCGAAGATGGCATCAGATTGATACTTGCCCCCAAGTCACATAATCCACGAGCTCGGATACTCTGCCCAATAGTAAGCTGGATAGTAAAACTTCCAGGGTCTTTCAGTTTCGTGGGCAGTCTGTTTTGAATTCGGGAAGTGCATTCCTCCGTCAAAGCTACCGTGGCATACTCAGTCAAGCGACTTTTGTTAGCCACGATGTCTTTAATATATTTTGCATATTTGGGCACTCCCTACAAGACATCAACAAGAGGTAAATTAACATGTACCTGTTTAAGCACCTCCATAAATTTCTTGAAACACGCCTCCTCCTTGTGTTTCTTGAGTCGTTGAGGGAACGGGGGTGGAGGTCTTTCTGCTTCTGCTTTTTTGGTCTTCCCCCTATCAGAACTTTGTTCCTCCTCAACTTCTACTGCTCCTGACTTTTGAGGCGGTCTTTCCGGTTCCACCTCCTTCAACTGTAAACCACTCCTCGTGGTCACTGCATTTACCTGCTTCGGATTAGGATCCGTGTCGCTAGGTAGTCCCCCTCTGGGTCTTGTATTTTGGGAACTAGCAAATTGCCCAAACTGATATTCAAGAGTCTTGGTCGCCAATTGATTATTCTTCACTTCGGCTGCCAATTTAACATAGTCAGCCTGCAATTGTGCCTGATTAGCGATCATGGTTTTGAACATCTCCTCAATGGTAGGTGATGGTGGTGGAGGAGGGGCATTGTGATTTCTGAATTGAGCTTGATAGTTTTGTTGCCCTCCTTGATTTCTCTGCATACCCTGACCAGAACCTTGTCCTTGTTGGTTGTTGCTACCCCACGAAAAATTTGGATGATTCCTCCAATTTGAGTTGTAGCCACTACCAAACTGCTGCTGATTTCTTTGTGCATTTCCCACAAAGTTAACAGAATCAGGATTTGCAACACAGCACTCAGCTGAGTGCTCACTACTACCACACACTTCACACCACATCTGCTCGACCGCATTGACTGAAACGGAAGGCTGGTTCAAGTTCATGTTGCTGAAGTGGTTATTTAACTGATTCTGCAAGGCAGCTATCTGTGCAGCGATAGCTGTGAATCCATCCACTTCAAGCACTCCTGCTACTTTCCTCGCTCCACCTCTTGATGAATCTGCATTCCATTCTGGATTGCCCTATGAAATTCGGTTGAGCAAAGTGTACAGCTCCTCATAGGTCTTTTCCAGCGCTTGCCCTCCAGCTGCTGAGTCTAACGGAATTTTAGTATGGGGTTCCAAACCCTCAATAAATGTGTGTACCAATACCTCATTGGACTGATGATGATAAGGACAGTCCCGCAACATGGATTTAAATCTTTCCCAGGCTTGATATAGATTTTCTCCCTCCCTCTGTTTAAAACTTAGAATTTGACTTCTAAGTCTGGCTGTTTTACCAGAAGGGAAAAATCTAATCAAAAACTTCTGTACTAGATCATCCCACGTTGATATAGAATTTGGTGGTTCAGCTTTTAACCACCTCTTGGCTTCACCAAGTAAGGAAAACGGAAATAAGGTGAGCCGAACATAATCAGGTGACACTCCAGCGGGTATATAAGTGTCACTTATCTCCAAAAAATTCTGGAGATGTTGCTGTGGGTCTTCATGAGGGAGACCGGTAAATTGCCCGCTTGTGTGCAAGAGTTGCACCATATTCTGCTTTTAATTCAAACCTCCCTCCAGGCTCTGGTTTGCGGATACTAGAATGTACATTGTTGGCATGTAGGATTGCCACCTCGCGAACCGGCCTTGCTACTGCTTCATCGGGCACTAACACTGCCCGCACAACTGGTGGATTTTGTTGCTCCATAATAGACTGTCTGAGCAACTGCAGCTTCTTTTGTAGAGCTTCTCTACGTTGACTATGAAATTCATGTTCAGGCTCTAAGTAAGATTCCACCAGCTCTTTGTCCCTTGCTAGTGTTCACAGAAATCAAGTCTGCAAAATACAAGCTAAGACCAAGTTGTCAACACTTAAGAAAATAAAACAAAAATACAGTAAATTTACACTTATCACAATTTCACCAATTGCCTAGCCTCCCCGGCAACGGCGAAAAAACTTGTTCGGGTGTTTGCTTATAGGGGTTAAAAACCGACACGCAAGTGCACATGGTCAAACAAGTAATAAAGTGGCTAAGTAAGCCAAGTATCGATCCAAGGAGACTCTGGATAAGTGAAATTGCCTAAGTGCACTATATTCTTATCTTACTTCTAATTATGCTAACAACAACGTAACCAACAGTTAAATAAGTTTTTGTTTATAAATTATATATATACTAAAACTATTAACAATTATTTACTGTGAATTGAAATTATGGATATGAGCATGCCAAGGTTAAGAACAAGTAATGAATTTGACGATAATCACAATTCGGTTATTCTTCTCTTCATGTTGCTAGCCAAGAACAGTAGCCTAGAAATTAAAACTCTCGTATTTAATTTCACTTTAGAATCATAAACCATCCGTCTACATTTCTGTGATCAAATGCAATTTATGACCTAGAAATACAATTCTGGTTCCTAAACTGACTAATACGGCTTTCAAGTATATTTCTATCAGGGAAGCACATCAAAATCCAATTTTCCCAAATCAAGTTAAGAACAATACCCTATTAATTCACAACTTTCCAATTTCTTGCTCTCTCGAGTGAAATTGGACTTTTTAGATGTACATTAATGTCGGCCACACACTAATGCAGTAAGAACAAGAATTAATAGAACAACATGAAAGAAGAAGAAGAAAACCATATCATTAACAATCAAAATTCATCACCATTGTTCAAAACCTTAGCAAGGAAGAGAATTAGCCACTCATTTGTGGATTGATCATCCTAAAACAAGTGTAAATCATGCATACAATTGATAGAAAGAAGAAAGGAAGAGAAGAAATCTCTTAGCTTTTTCGTCCCTCAACTGCTTCTAACCCACGTCCTTGCTCCACCAAGTATGAATTAATTAAAATAAACCTAAGTGTTCTATTTATACTAGTGGGAATTTTTCCCGGAATAACAAGCAACGTGTCACGGAGGCCAATGTGGAGCACTGCCTCCGTGACGCGGCGTGGACGCGGACCTTCACTGGAAATCCAGGGTGTGGTAAATTAGCCTCAACGTGGCACGGAGGCCAACGCGGAGGCCTATCTCCGTGCCACGGAGCTGTCGCGAGGCCACACTGGAATTTGCCATTTAATTTCCTCTCCAGGCAGTGTGCCTCCGCGATGGTAGCGTGGCACGACTCCATCGCGGAGCCCCTATACTTTGTGCATTCCAATGTCTTTTCCATGCTCGCATCCAAGTCCAACTCCGATATAGTTCCAACATGCATTTTAGCTCCTAAAAATCATATTTACCTGCAAAACAAATGCTAATCATGTTGGTTAGTATAAATTCGCATTTTATTACCAACTACATGAGAATATATACACATTGCACAACAAACAAGGCGAAAATGATACGTTTGAGTATCCCTTGGGCATATAAATCTGCCCAAGATCACAACCCTTTTTTCTTTCCTTTCTTGTCACAGCACACCTCATCTTCAACCTTTTTCCTTTCTTTTCCTTTTCACCTCCCCATAATCTATACACCCCTACTATAGCCACCCTCAACTTAGGCATTTTGCTTGAGTTGAGGTTCACAATGTCCAAGGAGGGACTAGGGCCAAAATAGGTTCATTATAAACAATGAGTAAGGTGAAGGTTAATCAAAGGAAAATGGTCAATATAAGGCTCAAACTCGAGATCAAGGGATTCATCATTATTTGGTAGGGTAATTTAAGCTAAAGTGGCTAAAACTAATAACAACCTATGGTCATCTCCTAACCAAATACCCTAAAGCCTATGCAAAGACCAATTGGGCAAGTTCTAGATCCTCAACCCAGTATTGAACTAAGTATACATCCTCACTCACTCATGGTACCGGTTGCATTGAGTCTACCTATCCAGTTCATGCACGGCTAAGCCAAAAATACTCATGCTCATAATTTAAATGCCATAGAAAGATCCACTGAAGTCATGCAATTGTAATTAACTACAGAGCTAACATCAAAATAAAATTTTCAAACAGGGTCAAT
This sequence comes from Datura wrightii, assembly GCA_035772735.1. Taxonomy (NCBI): domain Eukaryota; kingdom Viridiplantae; phylum Streptophyta; class Magnoliopsida; order Solanales; family Solanaceae; genus Datura; species Datura wrightii. Next base: position 81,172,181 of record JASDFA010000007.1, on the reverse strand, counting down.
TTTTTCAAAAAACATCAAACTAGTGCATTTAGTGGCTACAAAGTAATTCTAAGCTACTTCTAATTAAACAAAAACAACCTAAACCTGTCGGTTCTACTAGATAGTATGTTCGAGAGAAAAGATACATGGCAAGAAAAACCCTCGGACGATTCAAAAATTCCCAAAAATACAAGTATACCCCCCTTTTAAAAACGTGTTTCATCCCTAAAGCATAAAATATGTAAGAACAAGGGAAAGGGACATATCTATGGCACACTAAGCACTCATGTCATCCTAGGAGGTGGTACCTCCGAAGCATCAGTGGCGCTAGTGGTGGCCGCCGCACTCAATGGTACCTCTTTTAGGGGATTGGGTACCCCCGCATCTACTTTGTCTGAATGTGGCTCCCCCAAAGGGTCCTTGCCACCCACAATCACTCTATGGGCAGTGGTGGAGCTCCCCGCTTCTCTGGCTCGCTTCTGCAATTCCGACATATGTGTGTCATGAGTTTGCAGGCTCTCTACTCTCGCCCACTTTCTCTCTTTCTTCTCCTTTTTTTTCCTCTTATTTGAGGGCTCATTTTCAACTTCCTTCGAGACCCTCCTTTTCCCTTTTTCTCTATTAGCAACCATTGGGCCCTAATATGCCTCCAACTCGAGATCCTCATCGAGCTAAGCATCTAAGTTCGGAAGAGTAGGGGCTGCTAGAATTGCCAGTTGTCTAGATGACAACTTGGTCACTTGGCTCTGAAGAGCCCTCAACTCCTCCCGGAGGCTCCAATATCCGGCTGCCATGCTAAGCGCTCATGGAATCGGCGCTCGAATCCATCAATCCGGCCTTGCACCCCCCTCACGGCCTCCTCAATCTCTTCCTTCACACAAGGCTTGACGTTTTCCATAGTAGACTAAACTTTTCTCTCTATTACCTTCAGCCTTTTAGCTATCTTTTGGAGGAAATCGTGAGGGACCAACATATACCCAGCTGGGTCCTAGCTCGGGAGACCCATCAGAGGTGCAGATGAAGTAGTGAGCACTGCTTCTGTATGGCTGGCCTTTGTAGCTGGTGTCTCTTCCTGCTCCACTAAGGTGGGGGCATTAACCTACTCACCCACAGATGCTTGTACCGGGATTGCGGTAGGAAGTCTACCCTAGCTCACTGGGTTTATTTCATCCCAAATCAATACTATATCTGTCGTCCTCTTGCCTCCAATCTCAGCATCTACATCTTTTAGCAGTTGGACCCCGACATCTCTGCACATCTGGTAAATAAGGCTCGAAAATGGTGTGTAGGTGGTCAACCCAAGAGCACGATCCTGGATATCATTTTCTATTACCCTCAGGACATTTATTTCATACCAGGACATGATGCATGCTACCAGAGCTGCTCTATCTGTTCTGAGCTATTATCATTCACAATTGGCATCAGTTGGTGGCAGACTAGTATCCAGCAGGCCTTTTCTATGAAGTTCTGCAAAGATCTGGTGACCTGCTTTCCACCAGCCACCCACTCAGCTTCCTCCTTGTCCTCAACTAGGACTCCGGCTAACCACTTGAGTTGGCTCTGTCTCTCCTCATGACCCAACTACTTTACCCATTTCATGGTTTCTATCTGATGGTAGAACTCTGTTTTGGATGATGGAGCTATGATTTGTGGCCCATAAAGTATCCGAGAAATGGTTTTCTCTGATATCTTGACTTCTTGCCCCTAGAATAATACCTTTTCAAGTTTGGTTTGCTCCTTCAGTCGCTTGTTGGTCTGTGCATTCTACTCTAGCATTGCATAATATTTAGCATAGAACTGCCCGACCATCTTTGGACTATATTGGCAGGGGTTCTAGCCATCAAATCGAACCTGTAGAAGCTAAAGATCTTCTTCATCTCCTAAACCTCATTCAGGGCACTAGTGAGGATCCTCAGTTCTTCCTGAATTCCGCACCTGGGGTGTTGCTTGGATGTGAGTGCCAAGCCTGCTCATAGATCTCCTGTGCCCCGGGCACATACCACCTCATAGTACGTATTGCAGTAGGCGGGGTCTGCTCAATTTCCTCCATAGCATCTCCTTCTTCAGACCTAGCCTCATTTTTTCTACTCCAGATTGGGCCTCCTTGACCCCTCATCATCATTGGATCCACTACCAAACTCTTGAACCTGTTCTTCTGCTCCCTCTTCAGACTGGGGAGCAGTGGCCGGAGTGGCAGAAGTGGCTTTTGCCTGAGCCTTTGGTTGATCCCTAGTGGTCAGTAGCTCATCAGTGTTGGATGTCTCAACTCGGTACTCTTCCACTGCACCACTAGGGAAGCTTCCTACTTGATCAGAGTTGGAGGGCTCATCTCTAAGTGCCCTCCTAGCAACTATCTCCGCTCTAGCTCTCTTATCCTGGGCAGGTTTGGTTGCTCTTTTCTTCATTGTCATAGTACCTATGGAGAACACGGTTAGTATGTATGATATGAGAAAAAGAAAGCAAGAAAAATTATCCTCTGTTCTTTTCCATGAATCTACAGTACGAGTCGTACCATGGTGGTATGACTCATACTAAGACTCGTAGTTCATGATGATTCTATAACGACTTTTTGGTACTACTCATACCAGGCAGGTATGATTCATTCTGAGTCGTATGAGGATTGTCCTAAATTTCAAAGTTACTTTTTTATGTACGTTTCGTGTTACAGTTCGTGAGTAGGTTCTATGAGCCATTCAAAGGGTCGTATAGTTACTTGTAAACTTTGACCCTTTCTGCCTTATGGTACGATCACTAGGTACGACTCGTAGTAGGATCCAATGAATCATACTAGGCTTCATACCAACACTTACACTTTTTATTAACTTGGAATAGTCCCAACGGGTCATAATACGAGTTGTGGTGTGAAACCACGAGTCGTAAGAAGACTTGTGAAGCCTTCCCACCTCTTGTTTTTTGGTTCAATTATTCAGGCAAAAAATTTATTTATTTTGGGTACTCAGAATTCCCCATTTTAGGCTACTAATGTTCATCGTTTCTACATAACCAGTTCACTCCCAGCTTAGGTCATACCCCGTAACTCAAATTTTTTAATTTTTTCAACAAACCAATTTAGTGTTTTAAGCATTTTGAAGTTCTATCCATTCAACAGAATCACGCAAGCTACTGATCATCTTCTTCAACCCGTTTTTGGTTAGTTTGAGGAATCACAGTTATCCCTTAGTTGATACAAAGCAAACATTTCGCAAATTTAAACATGGTTACTTACTTGAAGTTTTCAAGTGTTTTGCTTGCTTCTTGATTTAGGGTATGAATTCCAATTGTGCAGGAGTACTTGCACAAATTTGAGTTTGAATATTGCGGGAAGTTGAGTTACGGGTGTGCGAGGATTGGGTGATAGTTGTGGGTTCAACAACTTATGTTTTCTAGGGAGTAAAAGTTTGAGAAATTTGATTTTAAATATGTTAAGGTGGATTTTTGAGGGATTCGGGTTGAGGCAGGTCTCGTTCATTAAATCAGCCCGTCATGAATCGTACCACGAGTCATAGGTTAGACCTACGGGTCATCCCTTTAACTCATAAAAGAAGAGTTTGAAAACTTACTTAGGGACCTATGAGTACATGGTATGACTCGTACCACTGTGGTGCGAACCGTACTATGACCCGCAGGTCATCACTTTTCTGAACTTCCATACTTGGCATAGTTTACCATTACAGTAAGTACTACGACCCAACGTAGGTACGATTTGTAAACCAATAGTAACGTAAACTCATGCTTTAGCTCAGTCTCTCCCTTGAACCACGGACAGTACTATGAGTCCTACAATTATCATATGACTCGTATAGAGACTCGTAGTACAGCCCTGTGCTGCAAATATTTTTCACCCACTTATTTTTTTACCTGTACCCTGAACACACAAAAGTTAAGATACTTGGGTTGCCTCCTAAGAAGCGCTTGATTTAACATCGCAACACGACGTAGGTGGTCTGGTTACTAAGACTTCAACAAACCACCTCATGGGTTGCCTCCCGAGAAGCGCTTGATTTAACGTTGTGGCATGACACAAGTCTCTTGGCTACTCAAAATTCATCAAGAACCTTGGAATCATCATCGATTACTGAGACAACCCTAAACTCATTGGGCTGCTTCATTAACCGGCAAACGTTAAAAGTGACCTCTTCTTTATTTAGCCTGAACTTTAATTGGCCAGCTTCCACATCTACCAAGGCTCTCCCAGTGGCCAGGAATGGTCGCCCCAAGATAATGGGGACCTCAAAATCAACCTCACAATCTAGAATTATGAAGTCCACTGGGAAGATAAAATGGTCCACCTTGACAAACACATCAACTAAGATCCCCACTAGCTTTTTAACTGTACAGTCTACTGTCAATAGCCGCATTGATGTCGGTGTGGGGGTTCTCAAGCCCAGCTGTTTGAATACAGCTAATAGAATCAGGTTGATGCTTTCTCCTAAATCACAAAGTGCCTTCACAAACTCAAAATCACCAATCGTGCACAGAATGGTGAAGACACCTAGATCCTCCTCTTTGAGCTAGGACTCGTGAAGCTATGGCACTACAATGATGCAAGTTACCTATAGGCTCATAGCTCACGGACCTTTTCTTGGTCATAAGGTCCTTCATAAACTTGGCATATCCAGGCATCTGCTCCAATGCCTCAACTAATGGTATGTTCACAGATAACTATTTAAGTTTAGAGTGAAATTCTTGGAACTTACAATCTTCCGCCTTCTTCTTCATCCTTTGAGGGAATGGTGGCGGTGGTCGAGGTATAGACTTATAAATTTGCGTTCCCCCTTGCTTCTTACCATTATTAGCTTCAGACTCTTTTGCACCAACTGGAGCCCCAGTCAACTCAGCCTTACTTGTGAGCTCATGCTCAGCAACCTCATCTTCCTCACTAAGGTCAATATCCTTTTGTCTTTCCATCTCAACTAAAATTGGCGGGGGAGGGGGGGGGGTCAATTGTGGTCTTTCCACTCCTAGTAATCACAGCCATACAGTGACTTGTCATTCTTCAGATTTTGCACCGTGTTACTACGAAGTGCTCCCTTTTGCCTCTGGTTTAGGGATGCCGACATCTGGCCCAGTTGCTACTCGATCTGTTTGATCGCAGTTGCATGCGATTCAACTTTCTAGTTCACACCTGATATATCCGCCCGAATGTCTCTCAACTGATCATCAGTGGACTTTACCTTTTTAAGAATATCAGTCATCATGTTCTCCAATCTTGAGGATTCAACCTCACCCTCATGTGCATTAGGAGGAACATACAAACCTGTGCGATCGTTGCAATAACCATCATTATTTCTCCATTCTCCCTCTCGCTTACAACCTTGGCTCGTATCCCTATACCCATTGCATTTATAGTTGTCTTAATACTGGTTTTGACCTTGATTTTTGAAACCTTGGCACCAAGTGTCCCGTCCAAACCCTTGGGTGTTGGCTCAAAAACCCACCACCTGGTTGTCCAAAAAGTTAGCCTCCTCCTCGGAATCTGAATTCTCCTGCCCTGGTTCCTATACCGGAGCTCCCACTGCATTTTCCTTTCTAGCACCGGCACCCATAATATGCTTGGTGAGCAGGTCTAATGATGTCCTCATATGAGCTAGTTCCTAATTACACTCCTCCTCCTTTTTGCGATGATCTGCAGTCATACACCAATAACATACGTACCTACAGCTGCTTCCGCTTCCCTGGTGTGTCAGGCCCTACTAGTCTTAGTTACTCTATCTAGAATAATGGAAGCTTGCTACCACTTGTGACTCATCAACGCTCGTCCTTCCATGGTATCTGCTACAACTTTTGTGTTGTTATTCAGAGACCTGTAAAAAATCTCCAACAAAGTGTCATCTGGAATTTTATGGTTCGGGCACTTGGTCAGCTTCTTTTTAAATCTCAATCAGGTTTCATGAAGTGCCTCTATTTTCAGTTGTTGGAAGTTATAAATCTCGTCCTTTAGTTGTCGAAAGGTCACTAGTGACGAGTCGTTGAGTCACCCCTTAAGTGCCCAGCCGACTTGGTATCCAGTGTACTTGACAGGTGGCACGATGAGTCGTTGCCCGTCCTGACGAGTCATCAGGTCACCCATTAGGGTCACCTGGCAGTTATTCCTATGAATTAGTAAGGGCCTTCTCGTAATTTCCTACACTCCTAAGGCCTAAACTATGTCTTTTTGAGGTCAGGACAAGGTCTTTTAAGGGGGAATAAGTCATGTTAAGTCTCATTGGATGCTTGAAAGAGTTAGAGAAGGGAGTAGGAGGTGATCCTAGGGTTCTTCTTCAAATTCTCTGAATTTTCATCTTGGGCTTTTCAAGGGAGCTAAGAATCAAGTAATTCCAGGTATGTGGGATTTTAAATAGGTGTTTTAGTCCCTACTCATGCCCAATTCTTCCCAAATTCTATGTTTAAAGTTACTAAATCTTTATGGGTCTTAATCCAAATGCATGATTCCTCAAAAATTGATATGAACTTTTTGTAGTTTGTGTAAATCATGGGTTTTGAATTATTGGGCTGCTTTGACTTGTTTTATTCAATGATTAATGGTCTAATCCCTAAAAGCATAGGTCCCCAAATCATGAGGATTTTGGTAAGGTTCATTGTTATGGTGCTTCCTCAAGCATAATATGAATTTATGAATTTTTAAGCATGTTTTCAACCTCTCATGTTATTATGATCACATTTTCTATAAAATTTAAGCATTTCAAGGATGTTGAAAATATGGGCAATGCCCACATATTTCTTATGGTTCATGAACTATGATTTTGGTCGACCCATTGGCCTAATTTTATGGCTAGTATTACGAATTCTCAAGCATGTTTTGTGACACCTTACATTGCTACTAACTTTGGGGTCAGTCTTGAAATTTTGTCAGAACCGTTTTTGGTATCTACTCTGATTGGTGATTCAGTCGTAGTGAGGTGGGTATATAGAGGTTGCCCCATTAAAGTATCACATAAGGTTACCTCCATAGCTTAGTGGAATTGGCTATGACTGATTTTGACATTATTTTGGGCATGGATTGGCTATTCGCATGTTATGCTTCTATTAACTGTAGAACTCGAGCAGTGGAGTTTTGATTTCCAGGTGAACCAGTTTTAGAATGGAGGGGTAGTTCATCGGTACCTGTAGGCTGCTTTATCTCCTATCTCAAGGCCAGGAAAATGATTTCTAAGGGTTGTATTTACCATTTGGTTAGGGTTAAGGATGCCACGTCTGAGACCCCGACCATTCAGTCAGTCCCCATGTTATGTGAGTATCCGAGGTACTTCCAGATAACCTTCCAGGTGCTCCTCCTGAGAGGGAGGTTGATTTTGAGATTGATCTTTTACCCGACGCGCAGCCCATATTGATTCCCCCTACTGCATGGCCCCAGCCGAGCTAAAATAGTTAAAGGAGCAGTTGAAGGATTTGCTGGATAAGGGTTTCATTAGACCGAGTAAGTCTCCATGGGGTGCCCCAGTGTTGTTCGTCCGGAAGAAAGATGGTTCTCTTCGGATGTGTATTGACTATAGGTAGTTGAACAAGGTCACCGACAAGAATAGATACCCTTTACCCAGGATTGATGAGCTATTTGATAAGCTTCAGGGTGCCAAATGTTTCTCCAAGATAGATCTCAGGTCCGGGTATCACCAACTCAGGGTTCGGGAGAGAGACATCCCGAAGACTACTTTTAGGACTCAGTATGGCCATTATGAATTCGTTGTTATGTCTTTTGGACTAATCAATGCCCCTGTAGCTTTTATGGATCTAATGAAAACGGTATTCATGGCATATCTGGACAGGTTCGTGATAGTGTTTATTGACAACATATTGATATACTCAAGGAGCGAGGAGGAGCATGACGCACATTTGAGGGTAGCACTCTAGACCCTCAAGGATAACCAGCTATAGGCCAAGTTTAGCAAATGTGAGTTCCGGTTGAATTCAGTTGCATTCTTGGGACATGTAGTGTCAAGTAAAGGTTTAAGGATGGACTCCCAGAAAATAGAGACGCTAAAGAACTGGCCCAGACCTATAACCCCTTTGGAGATCAGGAGCTTTTTAGGCTTAGTGGGTTATTATCAGAGGTTTGTGGAAGGTTTCTCATCCATTGCAGCCCCATTGACTAGATTGACTCAAAAAAGGGTGAAGTTCCAATGGTCGGAGGCTTATGAGAAGAGCTTCCAGGAATTGAAGGCCCGACTCACTTCAGCACCAGTGTTGACTTTACCGGAGGGCACCGATGGCTTTGTTGTATATTTTGATGCTTCGAGAGTCGGACTGGGATGTGTATTGATGCAGCAGGGGAAAGTCGTAGCATATGCTTCTAGACAGCTGAAAATTCATGAGAAGAATTACCCGACCCATGATCTTGAGTTGGCCGCGGTGGTGTTTGCTTTGAAGATATGGAGACACTACTTGTATGGGGTTCATGTAGATGTATTCACTGACCACAAGAGCTTACAATATGTGTTCACGTAGAAGGATCTCAATCTTCGGCAATAGAGGTGGTTGGAATTACTTAAGGACTATGACATGAGTGTCCTTTACAACCTGGGTAAGGCCAACATGGTAGAGGATTCCCTTAGTTGACTCTCTATGGAGAGTGTGTCACATGTGAGTGAAGGCAAGAAGGAGTTGGTGAAGGAGGTACATCGACTTGCACGGTTGGGAGTTAGATTAGTTGACTCGACCGATGGTGGTGTAGTTGTTCAGAACGGGTCAGAGTCGTCCTTGGTAATGGAGGTAAAGGCTAAACAAGATGAAGATCCAACATTGGTAAAGTTGAAAGAAGCTATTCAAAATCAGAAGGTAGAGGTCTTCTCCAAAGGGGGAGATGGTGTACTTCGGTACCAGGGTCGTTTATGTGTTCCAAACGTGGGTGATTTGAGGGGACGAATGTTGCATGAGGCTCATGGATCTAGATACTCTATCCATGTAGGTTCCACCGAGATGTATCACTCCTTGCGGGAAATCTACTGGTGGAATGGCATGAAGAGGGATATTGCGGAATTTGTAGCCAAGTGTCCTAATTGCCAACAAATGAAAATTGAGCATCAGAGACTGGGAGGTGTACTTCAGGATATCAGCATTCCTATTTGGAAGTGGGAAGAAATCAACATTGACTTCATAACAGGTTTACCCCGCACTCATAGATAGTATAAATCCATTTGGGTTGTGGTGGACAGGTTAACCAAGGCTGCTCATTTTGTACCGATCAAAACCACTGATTTAACGGAAGATTATGCCAAATTATACATCCGAGAGTTGGTTAGATTGCATGGAGTGTCCTTGTCCATCATATCGGATAAAGATACTAAGTTCACGTCTCAGTTTTGGAGATCTTTTCAAAAAGGACTTGGTACCCAGATCAAGATTAGCACGGCATTTCATCCACAAACAGATGATCAGGCAAAGCAGACTATCCAGCCTCTTGAGGACATGTTATGAGCTTGCATCATTGATTTCAAGGGTAGTTGGGATGAGCATTTGCCTCTTATTCAGTTTGCCTACAACAACAGCTATCACTCTAGCATCCAAATGGCACCATTCGAGGCTCTTCATGAGCGAAGGTATAGATCACCCATTAGGTGGTTTGAAGTCAGTGAGGCTTCGTTGGTGGGTCCAGATTTAGTCCATGAGGCTATGGAGAAAGTTCAATTGATAAGAGAAAGGCTAAAAATGGCTCAAAATCGCCAAAAGTCTTATGCGGATGTGAGGAGAAGAGAGCTTAAGTTCAAGATCGATGATTGGGTATTTTTGAAGGTATCTCCCATGAAGCGAGAAATGAGATTCGAAAAGAAAGGGAAACTCAGCCCCCGCTATATTGGCCCATACCGGATTGTGAGACGAGTGGGTAAAGTGGCTTATGAGTTAGAGTTAATTTCAGAGTTAGCTTTAGCTCATCTCGTATTTCATGTATCGCTCTTGAAAAAGTGCTTGGGATATCTAGCCTTAGTGGTTTCGGTGAAAAGTGTTGGTGTGAAGGATAGCCTCAATTATGAGGAAATTCCCGTCGCAATCTTGGATCTTCTGGTTCGGAGACTGAGGAACAAGGGAGTAGCTTTAGTAATGGTGTTATGGAGAAATCAGCATATTGAGGGAGCTATGTGGGGAGCTGAAGTAGATATGATGGCTAAATACCCCCATTTGTTCCCTACCGGCTCAGTTTCAATTTGAGGTATAATTTTTTCCCTAAACCTCTAATTAGTTTTTCATGTTTCGTTCATGCGTGCAAGTTTGTTTTATGATATGACATATGTATGTGATGTTTGAATTCAATTTAGCTATGTAGTTCTTTTCGGGGATAGTCGTTCCATCAGTTTTTGGCTTAAATGATCAGTATTTGCACATGGTGGTTGTTTGTTTCTGAGTTTCTGCATATTTCTAACATTCGAGGACGAATGTTCCCAAGGGGGAGATATTATTATACCCCGGGAACCTAAGGATCAAACCCGGGAGTCAAACGGGGAAAATTTGGGAAAATGTTGCAGTAGTGAGGACGAGTCACTAGATGACTCGTGAGGAGACCACACGAATCGTCAGGTGGCTCGTGGGGAGGATGGAATGGGCTGAGGAGCTGAGGTCCCCATGGGCTTGGGAACGACTCGTGGTTAGCTACCACGAGTCGTCAGGTCTCCCCTGGGGTGTGATTAAGGGTTACCTGGGAGGTCTGACCAGTGCACCTAACGGATGGGACCCCAAGAGTCGTATCCAATGCCAATGAATCGTGAGGTGGGTCGTGAGAAAGCCTGTGGAAATTTAATTAATGACGAGGCAGTGTACTTGACGGAAGGTGACCACGACTTGTGGTCACCAATGACGAGTCGTTGAGTCACCCATTACGAGCCCGGGCGACCTGGTATCCAGTGTACTTGACGGGCGGCACGATGAGTCATTGCCCGTCCTGTCAAGTCGTCAGGTCACCCATTAGTGTCACCTGGCAGTTATTCCTATGAATTAGTAAGGGCCTTCTCATAATTTCCTACACTCCTAAGGCCTAAACTATGTCTTTTTGAGGTCGGGACAGGGTCTTTTAAGGGGAAATAAGTCATGTTAAGTCTCATTGGATGATCGCAAGAGTTAGAGAAGGGAGTAGGAGGTGATCCTAGGGTTCTTCTTCAAATTCTCCGAATTTTCGTCTTGGGCTTTTCAGGGGAGCTAAGAATAAAGTAATTCCAGGTATGTGGGGTTTTTAATGGATGGTTTATTCCCTACCCATGCCCAATTATTCCCAAATTCTATGTTTAAAGTTACCAAATCTTTATGGGTCTTAACCCAAATGCATGATTCCTCAAAAATTGATATGAGCTTGTTGTAGTATGTCTAAATCATGAGTTTTGAATTATTGGGCTGTTTTCACTTGTTTTATTCAATGATTAATGGTCTAATCCCTAAAAGCATAGGTCCCCAAATCATGAGGATTTTGGTAAGGTTCATTGTTATGGTGCTTCCTCAAGCATAATATGAATTTTTAAGCATGTCTTCAACCTCTCATGTTATTATGATCTCATTTTCAATAAAATTTAAGCATTTCAAGGATTTTGAAAATATGGGCAATTCCCACATGTTGCTTATGGTTCATGAACTATGATTTTGGTCGACCCATGGGCCCGATTTTATGGCTAGTATTACGAATTCTCAAGCATGTTATGATTATCACGATTTAACTAGCCATGCATGTCATGTATAAATTTCTATGAGCACATTGCATGTTTTGGGAATAGTACTTAGCACTGAGTAGGTTTGGGGCCCAGGTTATGCCCCGAATCTTAGAACTACATGCCACCGTAGGTTATGTTTGGGACCTCCTCATTGACCGTCCCCTATGCCCTACGGGGCCTTCATGAGTGATATCATGCCTTTCATGGTTCTACCCTTGGCAATGTATGAACTGCCTCCCGACTAGGCTCATATGGGGTATGTCATTTATAGAAATCTCCCACTATTCCTCATTGTTTTAATACATGTATGATTATTTTCTTTTGGCTCAAGTCATGTTTTATGAAATGTTATTTTCTCTCATGTAGTGACTATGACAGGTTTACCAATGCTTTTGGGAAACCTTGAGCCTTACGATGTATTTATGATTTCAGTCTTTATGATCATGATGTCCCACTCCTATAACTCTTATGTTTTTAAGTATTGTTTTACCACCTTGCATACTCGGTACATTCCAAGTACTGACCCACATATTTTCTATGCTGTATCATTTCAGGATACAAGATCCGAATCTCAGGTTCAGCATCGCTCCTAGCTTGCTCTCAGTTCTGCTCTCAGTTCTCAGTGGTGAGTCCTCATGATTCGAGGGCTTTATGTTCAGATCATGGATATCTTTTGTTTCAGAATGTTAGAGTTAGTTGGGGTCTTTTCCCTTCAACCCGTCACTTATGATTAGAGGCTTTTAGACCTATTTGTAGTATTTAGCTGTTTATGCTTGGATCATGTATTGTTGTTTCTTATATTTCATGTCATGGTTTTCTTTCAGTCCATGATCATTAAGCTAATTCTTCCTCCTTATGTGAATAGTTTAGTTACATGCTCATGCCATGGGTTGACTTGGGGTCCCTCGGGGGTCCTTTTCCCATGTTTATGATTCGGGTGTACTCTTGGGTTGTGATAGTAATGGAGTCATTGGGCAACACCGATAACGATAAAGTAGCCTCTCCAGAAAGAGAGAATGGGAAGAGTCTCAATCTTATCTCATCCTGACTTACACCGGGCAACCAGTACGCGTTGCATATTCCAATGAAGTTCATCAAGTGCAGGTTGGCATCATTAGCTTCATGACCACTAAACACCTCTTTCATATTCAGCAACTGTATCATGGTGCTAGTGACATCAAACTTTGCCCTAGCAGGCAAAGGTGGTGGTACGATAGCTCCAGTTGACCCTACTTTATCAATATCTAGGTCGTCCTCATCGTAGAACTGAGGAGTATATCTCTAGCCTCTATTTCCTCTTCCATGGCAGCTAGCATTCACGCTTCCTTCTGAGCATCCTCGGCTTCCTAAAGTGCAGCTTGCCGAGCTTCTTCAGCAATACGAGCCTCTCTTTGCTCAGGGTTCTCCATTCTCTGCATTGTTCGCTCTAGTTCAAGATCAAGAGGAATTAGGGAGTTTCTGCTCCGTCGAGTACTTGGCATTCACCAAGAGACAACCTGTGGGTGTCAAAAACAAAAAGAAGACCTAAAATAAGGAAGTAACAACTAAAAGTTAAACACAAGCAATTAATCTAATCTTAACTCATATTCCCCGGCAATGACGTCACTTTTTGATAACGCTCAAACTCACACTCCTGATAAAGCATAAAGCAAACATTGTCAATAGAGAACCCAATGAAGGTTGGAGTCGATCCCACTGAGAATATGGTCAAGATATAAAATAGCGCAGGTATTTAAACTTTTTATGTATGTTATGTCTAAAAAGGGAGTTTATAAAAGAAATTATAAGACAAGATTGAGAATTGGTTGAGAATTATAAAAGCTTTTAATTATGTCTCTCCACTAAAAATAACCTAAAAAGTATTTATACAAATAATTGGAACCTTCTCCTAAGTAAATAGGGAAACTACCAAAAACTATCGCCGCTTTCACATACGACCCCTAACAAGATTGTATGGGTCATACCTTGACTCGTACATTGGCTGGCTTCTACTGAATCTGGCTAAGTGTTGACTTCTGGTATGACTCATACCAAGAACCTATGAGTCCTACAATCTTCCCGTGGCTTGATCTTGCACTTGCCGACATTCTCTGTTAACTTCCACAGATGGCTTGGTACGACTCGTACCTCAGTCCCACAATACCTGACTCCTTCTTGTAACTTGATTTCATCCAGTATTCTCTTATTCTAGGCTTTTCCACAGTTCCTTAGTAACGGGTATTAGCTAGGTCTCATGACACATGGTTGATAACCGTACCCGAATACTTGGCCTATGCAAAACCTCCTAGAATTTACTATGACAGCTATGATACGACTCGTAACATGAGCCGTAAGTTTCGTTTGACTCATGATTTGGTCCTAGACCTTTCCACGACTCTCAGTACGACTCGTACTAGGATGGTACAGCTCGCACTTAGGTCCGTACTTAGCCACTTTTTTGCATTTTCTCCATCTTTTACACAATTCTGCTCGAACATCTATTTACCCTGAAAACAAAGTAAATATGCCTCATATTCATATAAACACACCTAAGTCCATGCTTATTTCCCAGTTTTAAGCATCGAAAGTACTGTAAACTCACAACACATCATAGACCTCATACAAGTTCCACCAAATGAGCTCAACATAATGGGTTCCCCTTGGCCATTTGTTTCTTGAGGAATAGATGTAATTGGGTCCATAAACCTTTCAGCATCAAATGGATATTGTTTTGTTGTGGTGGCCATTGATTATTTCACAAAATGGATTGAAACCTCAACACACAAGGCAATCACTAAAAAGGTGGTAGTAGATTTCATTTGCAACAAGATAATCGGTTGGTTTGGAAATATGGAGTCAATCATTATAGATAATGTGGATAATCTTATCATAAATCTGATGAGAGAAATGTGTGAAAGGTTTAGATTTAATCATCGAAACTCCATACATATCAACAATAGATGAATGAAGCAGTTGAGGCCGCCAACAAATATATCAAGAAAATTTTAAGAAAGATAGTACACGATCATCAACAACGGCACAAAAAGCTACCATATGCTTTGTTTAGTTATTGAACCGCAATTAGATACTCCACAGGAGCAACCCCATACATACTAGTTTATGGCTCAAAAGTAGTGATACCCCTAGAAGTGGAAATGCCTTATTTAAAAATCATTCAGGAGATTGGATGTAACACCCCAAAAGTTTCTTAGACCAAACCTAGACTTGAATGGAAAACCATAACATTGAGTCTTAGAATGACTCAACCAATGAGTCATTGTCAGTAATGACGACCCATTGTCTGAGTCGTTGTAAGCCTCTACAGATTCCTTCCCCAGATTTAACGAGCAATACAATGACCCACTGCTGCAAGTAATGGGTCATTGTTCTATCCATTGGTAGCAGTCTAGAAACCTGTCAAATCTTTCTTTCAAAGAACAAGCCAGACGACGAGTTGTTGTGTTGTAACAAATCGTCCTATGAAGCCATTGAATGAATCTAGGAAATGCTAAACTTTCGCCCAGTGAGAACAGATGGAAATAATGACCCATTGGTTTAGATAACGGGTGGTTCTGTCCGTCCATTGGAGGAGATCCAAAAACTAATTAAAACCTTCCCCAGTGACAACAAGTGGAACCAACGACTCATTGTTTCATCTAACGAGTTTTTGTTCCCATCCTTTGATCAATACCAGTAACTAGGATATTTAGACCTAGGACCAATGGCTGGTCCCAGTGAGTCATGGTCACAATCAACGACTCGTTGTGTGACCCGTTGGATCCTGACGGGCAACTTTCCAGACTTTCTTCCAAGGGCATTTTAGTAACTTCCCGCTATTTTAACTCCTAAACTACGTCATTTGGGGTGAGATTAGAGGGAAATTTAGGAAGTTACTGAATATTCTCCTCTCATTTCTCTCCTATGCTCTCTAGACCAGAATGTAAAAGTTCAGAGATTCTCCCCAGCAAGAACTAGGCTTCTTCCAGAAACTTGAGAAATTTTAGCTTCTTCTTAGAGGAATTCTCCTTCAGGTATGTGGACTTCAACAAGGTTTCCCTTCCCTCTTGTGTCCCAAACTATTTTTATAAAAACTTTTATAATTTTCCAGCCCTATAGAAGATTAGAAGCTAGGGTTTCCAGTCAACCTAAGAATTCCTTAATCTTGACAATTCTTTAATTTTACATGACTATTACTAGCTGAACTTCATGTTTTGGTTTCATTTATACAGTTTGCTTTCCTAGACCTGGTCTTTAGTATGATTTTTGAATGAAACTTGCATGATTTAGAACTCAAATATAAATATTGTATTATCATGATATTTTCACTTGAATTAAGAATGCTAGCACATATGCTTGAATGGAAAGTCAATGATTTTAGTATGTTCAGTCACAGTAACATTGTTAGTACTCAGTATATTCAGTAGTACCAGTTAATCAGCATATTCGTCATTGTTTATATTATCACGACACTTTCAAATAAAACATCTTTGACAAGTCTTAGAACACAGTTTCTTTCAGTTTCTTATACTCTCAGCACACTTCCAGATAAGTAGTTCTAACTTAGTCTTAGGACATCAGTTTCGAGCTATCAGCATACTTAGATATAATTAGGTTTCCATTGGGAGTAGTACTTAAGACTGATTAGGTCGGGGATCAGCGTACCTTGGTTCCCAAAACTACGTATTGTTGTAGGTTATTAGCCTGAATGGGCCCCAGATAGTGATCACACAGCTCACCATTATATCCTAGCAAGGTACATTGGCTTCGATGGGACATATACATCGAACTCCACGTCTAGCTCATGTGGTTATATGTTGGTTATAGGCTGCACCACAGTCCAGTACAGTTAGAGTTCTCAGTTTAGTCCAGACTATCAAATTCTAGGCTGTGCTCACGACTCTAATTCAGTTTGATAGTTCTTATATTTTTCCCATATATGTTAGACTATTTTCCGTATTTTTGAGTTCAGATAGAGTCATTACATGTTATCTTAGTTCAGTTTACTAGTCTTTAGTATATGTATTTTTTAGTTACATCTCACATACTCAGTACATTCAAAGTACTGAGCGCATATTTCTATGTGCTATATCATTTTATGATATAGGCTTAGGTATCCAGCCTCAGCACCGTAGCTAGTTTCTCTCGGCGATTCTCCAGCAGCTTTCAGTGCTGAGTCCTCATCTTCTAAGGGAAGAAGTTTCCATTTTTAGTATAGTTTTAGACATTAGAGTTAGCTGGGGGTTTGTCCAGCAACTCATTAGTTCTTTTAGATGGCTTTCAGATAGTATATGTTAGATTCAGCTTGAGTTCCATTGTTTGCACAGATGATTGTTATTATCAATATTTGGATATTTCTTTAGTCAGCTTCTGCTTAATATTATTTTACAGCAGATCAGTCTTAATAGAATTATTTCTTACCATGGGTTTGATTGGGGTCACTTGTGATCATAAGTACCGTGTCGCATCCAGGGTGTAAACTCGTGTCATAACAAACTTGGTATCAGAGCATCAGATTTAGAGTTTCCTAGATTGTCTAAAAGCCGCATCTAGTAGAATCCTTTTCATGGGTGTGAAGTGCGCCACACTTATGAGGGGGTGCCTACGAGACATTTTTAGGAAAATTCCCTTTCTTCATGATTCTTATCGTGCTTAGAGTTTGATCTCTAAAATGTCCTCCTAACTCATCCTCTACCCTTTTCAGTTAACGATGCCTCCTAAAAGAGGAAATGAAAGAGGATCGAAAATGCTAACAAGACAGACACACTAGCTCCAGCAGTCCCTCAGGACGAGCAGGTGTCGCATGCAGAGTTCTGGAGTGCCATTCAAATTTTGGCTCTGGCAATGACTAATCAGGTCAACCAGTCTATACTAATGGGTCTACAACTACTTCCAGAGTTTAAGATTTTACTCAGATGAATCCCCCATATATTTCACAGGTCCAAGGTTGATGAGGACCCGCAAGAGTTCATTGACGAGGTGCAGAAGATCACCCAAATCATGGGTTTTACTTCTTTAGAAATTACAAATCTGGCTGCTTTTCAGTTAAAAGAAGTGGCTCAGATTTGGTATAAGCAATGGAAAGAGGGAAGGTGGAATGGTGCAGGTCCGATGGAATGGGATGAGTTTGTGACTGCATTCCTGGACAGATTCTTTCTCCGGGAGTTAAGGGAAGCTTAAGATGCCAAGTTTGTGAATTTGAGGAAGAACGACATATCGGTGTAGGAGTATGCCTTAAAGTTCACTAAATTATTGAAGTATGCTCCAGAAATGGTTGCAGGGCCGAGGACTCGCAAGCTTAGGATCATGAATGGAGTTTCAGACCTAGTAGCCAAGGGGTGTAGGACTGCCATGCTTATTAATGAGATGGACATCTCAAGGCTCATCATCCACGCACAGTAGATAGAGGCGAAGAAATTGAAGAAGATAGAGAGGGAAAATAAACGGGCACAGAAAAGTCAGTTTGAGTATTCTCAACATAGGTAGGGTGGTAATAATCATCCACAGCAGCAACAAAGACTTCTAGCACCTTCATTAGCCAGTGCTCCTTCTTCCAGGCCCCACAAAGATCAGAGGGGTTGAGCATTAAGCTCCTAGTCTCAGAGCCATGTCTCTAGCAGCCGCACTTTTCCGGTATGTTCAAAGTGTGGTAAGAACCATCCGGCTGAATATCGTTTGGGCAAGGAAGGTTGTTTTTGTTGTGGCCAGTTGGGCGACAAATTAATAGATTGCTTGTCAACAGGATGGGGGAAGGCCCATTCTAGTGCATCGGCAACTCCTCTAGGTTGTTCAACTCAGCAGGGTACTACCTCAGGTACAGGTGGCAGTCAGCGTCAAAATTGCTTCTATGCTTTGTCCTCCCGTTAGGACCAGGAGAACTCACCTGAGGTAGTGACTAGTATATTACATCTCTTCTAGATAGATATGTATGATTTAGTAGATCTAGGAGCCATACTATCTTTTGTGAATACTTACATTGCTGTCCTGTTTGATATTAGTCCAGAAATTCTCTCAGAGACGTTTTCAGTATCTACTATGGTTGGTGAGTTAGTTAGAGCTAGCCGGGTGTAAGGAATTGTTCGGTCACATTGTTTCATAAAGTCACCACAGTTAATCTAGTATAGTTAGATATGGTTTACTTCAACCTTATCCATGGCGTGGACTAGTTACATTCTTGCTATGCCTTAGTTGATTGCAGAACTAGGATCATTAGATTCCAGTTTTCTAACGAACCAGTTCTAGAGTGGAAGGTAGCACTTCAGTGCCTAAGGGTTGGTTTATTTCATACCTTAAGGCTAGGAAAATGATCTCTAGGGGGTGCATCTATCACTTGGTTAGGATCAAATATTCTAGTTCCGAGACCCCGACACTTAAGTCATTTCCAATTGTAAATGAGTTCCTCGATGTGAAGATCTTCTCGAAGTCCCTCCCAAGAAGGAAATAGATTTTGGCATAGACCTTCTTCAAAATACCGAGCCCATCTCTATTCCTCCTTATAAAATGGCCCCACTTCAGCTTAAGGAGTTGAAGGAACAGCTGAAAGGCCTTCCAAATAAGGGCTTCATCAGACCCAGCATCTCTCCATGGGGTGCCCAGTCCTATTCATACGAAAGAAAGGCAGTACACTCAGAATTTGCATCGACTATCGTCAGTTAAACAAGGTCACAGTCAAGAACAGGTATCCTCTCCCCAGGATTAATGACTTGTTCAATCAACTTCAGGGATATAGTTATTTTTCCAAGGTAGATCTCAGACAGGATAACATCATCTTAGGGTCAGAAATATGACACTCTAAAAACAGCCTTCAGAACTTGGTATGGTGACTATGAATTAGTCATTATATCTTTTGGACTAACCAATTCTCTTTCGACTTTTATGGGTTTGATGAATAGGGTATTCAAGCAGTATCTGGACGTGTTCGTTATTGTCTTTATAGATGATATTTTGGTTTACTCTAGGATAGAGGAGGAACATGCAGACCATCTGAGAATAGTTTTGCAGACTCTAAGGGACTGCCAATTGTTTGCTAAGTTTAGCAAGTGGGAATTCTGGCTGAAATCAGTTGCATTCCTTGGTCATGTGGTCTCCAGTGATAGCAACAGTCAAGGATTGGCCAAGACCCACCTCTCCATTAGATGTTAGGAGTTTCTTGGGCCTAGCCAGTTATTACAAACGATTCATAGAAAGGTTCTCCTCCATTGCCTCTCCTTTGACCAGACTGACTCAAAAGAAGGTAAAATTTTAGTGGTTTTATGCAAGTGAGAAGAGCTTTCAGGAGTTGAAGACTCGACTCAAGCCCCAGTTCTGACTTTGCCAGAAGGTTTAGACGGGTTCATGATCTATTTTGATGCCCCCAGAGTTGGCCTTGGTTGTGTTCTGATGTAGCATGGTAAAGTCATAGCTTATGCTTCTAGACAGCTCAAGGTTCATGAGAAAAATTATCCGACTCACGATGTAGAGCTGGTAGCAGTAGTATTTGCCTTGAAGATTTGGAGGCACTACCTTTATGGGGTTTATGTGGATGTTTTTACTAACCACAAGAGCCTACAGTATATGTTCAGTCAGAAGGACCTAAATCTGCGTCAGAGAAGATGGTTAGAATTATTAAAAGATTATGACATAAATGTGTTGTATTACCTAGGCAAGGCCAATGCAATGGTTGATACCCTCAGTAGAAAGTCTATGGGGAGTGTTACTCATGTATTGGAGGATAAAAAGGAACTGGCAAAGGATATTCACAAACTGTCTCGGTTGGGAGTCCAGTTGGTTAATTCAGTAGAAGGTGGAGTTGTATTCTAGAGTGGGTCAGAATTCTCCTTGGTGGTGGAGGTTAAGTCAAAGTAGGAGGAAGACCCAATTCTACTTAAGCTGAAGGAAGAAGTCCTAAGGAAAGAGGTGGAAGCTTTTCCCAAAGGGGGAGAGGGTGTCCTCCATTATTAGGCAAGTTGTGTGTTCCCGATGTGGACGATTTAATGTAATGGATACTAACGTAAGCTCAAAGAACTAGGTACTCTATCCACCCAGGTGCCACTAAGATATACCGTGATCTACGAGAAGTCTACTGGTGGAATGACATGAAGAAGGATATTGCAGAATATGTGGCTAAGTGTCCAAATTGCCAACAAATCAAGGTTAAACATCAGAGACCTGGAGGTATGACACAGGATATTAGCATTCCTAATTGGAAGTGGGAAGAAGTGAACATGGACTTTATTACATGTCTACCTCGTACACACCGACAACATGACTCAATTTGGATGGCTGTAGATCGAATGAATAAGTCGGCAAATTTCCTACCAGTTCAGACCATAGATTTAGTAGAGGATTATGCTAGACTGTACATCTGGGAGTTAGTCAGATTGCATGGAGTCGGTCAGATTGCATGGAGTCCCTTTGTCCATCATTTAATAAAGGGATACTCAGTTTACCTCACAATTTTGGAAGTCTTTTCAGAAAGGACTTGGTACTAAGGTCAAGCTCAGCACAACTTTTCACCCACAAACAGATGGACAAGCTAAGTGGACTATTCAGACTTTGGAGGATATGTTGAGGTCTTGCGTGATTGACTTCAAGGGTAGTTGGGATGATCACCTACCTCTCATCGAGTTTGCATACAACAACAGCTACCACTTCAATATTGAGATGGCCCTGTTTGAGGCATTATATGGTAGAAGATGTAGATCTCTTATAGGGGTTTTGAGGTTTGTGAAGCTACCTTGATAGGACCTAATTAATTGTATGAGGCCATGCAAAAGGTTCAGCTTATCAGGAAATGACTAAAAATAGCTCAAAGCCGACAGAAATCGTATGCAGATGTAAGGAGAAGGGAGCTAGAGTTTGCTGGATAATTGGGTATATTTGAAAATTTCACCTATGAAAGGGGTGATGAGCTTCGGGGAGAAGGGAAAACTCAGCCTTAGATATATTGGTCCTTACAGAATCCTGAGACGTATTAGCAATATGGCTTATGTGCTGGACTTGCCTGCGGAGTTACCATTAATGCACCCAGTCTTTCATATGTCTCCTGAAGAAATGCATCAATGACCTGACCTTAGTAGTGCCTTTAAAAGGCATTGGTTTAAAGGATAGTCCCTCTTACGAAGAGGTTATAGTTCAGATCCTAGACCGTCAGGTTGGTAAGCTGAGGAATAAGGAGGTCGCTTCAGTAAAGATTTTATGGAGAAACTAGCTAGTCGAGGGAGCCACATGAGAAGCAGAAGTAGATATGATGGCTAAATACCCTCACCTATTCCCTTCCAGTCAGCTTTAGCATTAGGTACTAAATTCCTCCTCACTACTCTATTCAGTTCCATACTCATAAGCTCTATTCATGTTTTAGCATGCACCCTAGTTGCATAAATTCAGTCAGTATGTCTATTTCAGTTTGGAGTCAGCCGCTCCTTCAGTAATCAGCTTATAATATTCAGTTTGGATTGTATCTCTTTCCCTAGTCTTTCAGCTTACTTAGCCTTCATTCAAGGATCAATATTTTGAAGGGGGAGATATTGTAACACCCCAAAAGTTTCTTAGACCAAACCCAGACTTGGAATGAAAAATCAAAAAATGTCTCCGAACGACTCAACCAATGAGTCGTTGTCAGTAACGATGACTCGTTGTCTGAGTTGTTGTTAGCCCTTATAGATTCCATCCCCAGATTCAATGAGCAATACAATGACCCATTGCTAAAAGTAACGAGTCGTTGTTGTATCCATTTGTAGCAGTCCAGAAACCTGTCACATGTTTCTTTTAAACAACGAGCCAGACGACAAGTAATTATTTGGTGTAACGAATCGTCCTATGGAGCCATTCAACGAATTTAGGAAATGCTAAAATTTTCCCCAGTGACAATGAATGGAAACAACGACCCGTTGTTTTAGATAATGGGTTGTTTTGTCCATCCATTGGGGGAGATATAGAAATTAATCATAAGCTTCCCTAGTGACAATGAGTGGAACCAATGACTCATTGTTACATCTAACGAGTCATTGTTCTCGTCAGTTGATCAATTCCAAAAACTGGGATTTTTACACCCAGGACCAACGACTAGTCCCAATGAGTTGTGGTCACAACCAATAACTCGTTGTGTGACCCATTGGATCCTAAGGGGTAACCTTTTAGACATTCTTCTAGGGGAATTTTTTTAATTTCCCATTATTTTATATGTGTTTATGTACTTCCCACTATTTTAACTCCTAACCTACGTCGTTTGGGGTGCGATTACAGGGGAATTTAGGGAGTTACTTGATGTTCTCCTCTTATTTCTCTCCCAAGCTCTCAAGACCATAATTTAGACGTTTAGAGATTCTCCCCAACAAGAACTAGGGTTCTTCTAGCAACCTCAGAAATTCGAGCTTCTTCTTAGGGAAATTCTCCTTCAGGTATGTGGGACTTCAATAAGGGTTCCTTTCCTCCTTATGGCCCAAACTATTTTTAGACACACTTTATAATTTTCTAGCCCTATAGATGTTAGAAACTAGGGTTTCCATTCAGCTTAAGAATTCCTTAATCTTGATAATTCTTTAAGTTTACATGACTATTACTAGCTGAACTTCATGTTTTGGTTTCATCTATACAGTTTTCTTTCCTAGCCCTGATCTTTAGCATGATTTTTGAATGAAACTTGCATGATTTAGAACTCAGATACGAATATTGTATTATTATGATATTTTCACTTGAGTTATGAATGCTAGCAAAGATACTTGATTGGAAAGTCAATACTTTTAGTATGTTCAGTCTCAGTAATATTGCCAGTACTCAGTATATTCGTAGTATCAGTTTATCTGCATGTTCATCGTTCTCTAGACTGTCACGACACTTTCAGATAAAGTAGCTTTGACAAGTCTTAGAATACAGTTTCTTTTAGGTCCTTAGACTCTCAGAACACTTATAGATAAGTAGTTTTGACTTAGTCTTAGGACATCACTTTAGAGCTATCAACACAGTTAGATATAATTAGGTTTTCGGTGGGAGTAGTACTTAGCGCCGAGCGAGCCGGGGTTCAGCGCACCCAGGTTCCCAAAACTACGTGCCATTATAGGTTTTAGCTCGAATAGGCCCCATATAGTGATCACACAGCTCAGCCACTTTAACCTGGCAAGGTACAGTGGGCTCTCTTTGATGCAGTGTATACATCGAACTCCACATCTAGCTCACATAGTTATATGTCGGTTATAGGCTCTCCCACAGTCTAGTACAGTTAGAGTTCTTAGTCTAGTCCAGACTATAAGATTTCAGGTTGTGCTCACGACTCTAATTCAATTTTACAAGTTTTTACAGTATTCCTATATATGTGAGACTATTTTCCGTATTTTTGAGTTCAGATAGATTCGTTACATGTTATGTCAGTTCAATTTACTGGTCCTCAGAATATGTATGTTTTAGTTACATCTCACATACTCAGTACATTCAAAGTACTGATCGCATATTTTTATGTGCTATATCATTTTATAATATAGGCTCAGGTACCCAGCCTTCGCACTGCAACTAGTTTCTCTCGGTGATTCTCCAGTAGCTTTCAGTGGTGAGTCCTCATCTGCCGAGGGTCAAGATTTCCATTTTTAGTTTGTTATTTTTAGTTTAGTTTCAGACATTAGAGTTAGCTTGGAGTTTTTCCCAACAACTCATCAATTCTTTTAGAAGGCTTTCAGGTAGTATATGTTAGATTCAGCTTGAGTTCCAGTGTTTGCTTAGATGTTTGTTATTATTCAATATTTGGTTATTTCTTTAGTCAGATTCTACTTAATATTATCTTACAGAAGATCAATTTTAATAGAATTATGCCTTACCATAGGTATGCTTGGAGTCACTTGTGATCCTAAGTATCGTGTTTCATCTAGAGTGTAAACTCAGGTCGTGACATTGGATTGGATGATGTAGAATGGATACAAACCAGACATAAACAACTAATGCTTATTCATAAGAAAAGGATGGATACAATATGTCAAGCCAATTTTATGAGAATAAAATGATCAAAGCATTCAACAAAAAGATCAGGCTTCAATAGTTCACACAAGGACAATTATTACTAAAGAAGATACTTCCTCACCAAAAAGAGGCTAAAGGAAAATTATGCACCAAATTGGCAAGATCCTTATGTATTGCACCAAGTACTCTCACGAGGAGCAATAATCTTGGCATAAATGGATGGTGTAATAAGCATGAAGCCGATCAACTTAGACAACATCAAAAAGTACTGCATATGAAGATATCAAAGCCAGCTTTCTTTTCCTTGTATCCATTGCATTTGCAATTAAAAGAACTACTCTCGACTTGACTTCCCTCGGTCATATATGAAGGCAATCCTCATCGAATTCGGTCAATTCATATTTATTTTCTCTCAAATATATTAAACTACGTCATCACATGATTTCTCTTAGATATGTAGGCAGCTTAAGTCATGCTCGATCTGTCACGCCCCATCTTGGGAGGCATGACTGGTACCTGGTGCCCTACTAGGATCTGAACTGTTGAGCTGACTGAGCCTAGGAACCTCTAGTGCAAGCTGGCTATAACTCTAGAATCAAGAAAACAACGGGCTATATAGCGGCTGCAAATGCAACCCTCGGCCTACAAGGCCTATAGCCACCTATGAAAATATAAACAGCTAAACAAGGCCCCACACGGCCAAAACACATAATCTAAATCACCTACGGCCCCACGCAACCGATACATCTAACCACAGGGAAAAGATACAATCTGTAAGCCTCTAGGAGTAATAAGATGGTTAGGACAGGGCTCCAGCCTACCCATACTGTATAAACAAAAGAAGTAAACCTCTGTCGCACAAGCTCCGGAAGAAAAGAGTTGATGGCTCTGTGCGGCTGACTGAAACTATGAGGGATTTACTCCTCGTCTATCTGTGTCTGTAGGCAAGTAATGCAGCACCCCGGGAAGGACGTCAGTACAGTATGTACCGAGTATGTAAAGCAATAGTTGTAAATGACTTAAAGTAAGGAATAAAGCTGACCATAGCTGAAGTAAAGGAAGCAGACTGAATCTGACTGAAGTAGTAAAATCAGGACTAAACATAACTGTAATAAGAAGGGTAGGGGTCATACCTGACAAACGGAACATCTTACTGTCTAACTATCAGTAACTAAAGCAACATAACATAAACCTTGCCTTACCCAATAAGCCGGATGGTGCAATCAACACATAACAACCCACACGGGCCCCCATTAGCCCTAGTAAGCACACCTCAATCTACTTACCCCTATCCAGGTCATACCCCATCATCTACTATCTATAAGCCTCCTGCCGATCCCATGGGTATGCAGCTTGGGCCCGCTGGGCCCTTGACTATAGCTATGCCTGAGTCCGGAGGACTCCTGATATCTACACCCCGAGCGCAAGCGCTCGGCGGGGGTGTGTGTAGGCCAACCATGGCAAAATATGAGGAGCTGGCTCCCTATCTTCATCCCTTGCGGACGTCATACCGCTCCGTAGTGCGACGTATCCTCGCCCTCTAGCGGACGAGTCGACATAGGGGCGGTCACGGAAGCTATACAGGCAATCCAACCCAAACAATGCAAATACAGGTCTCAACTGATAACAATAACTGCACACAATCACATACTCTTGACATGCTTTACTGAGAGTCATACTGAATTACTATACTAGAGAAACTGACAAATAAATCTATTTGTATAGCGAGAGCGTATCTGGCCTTCTTGGCCTCATGCTAATGCTACTCGCTTCTGGGATAATCTGTATGACTGTATACGGGCACACCATGTGCACGTATTTGATTAGAAGATCCTAATAGTGATCATGATCTCTGATAATCTGGGCTGAATAGAGTGAGTTCTGAGGTAGTCTAACAATACTCTGAATGTCCTACTCGGACATCTGTAGCTCATGCATAACTATGGAGTTACGGATAGCTAACTACTTTATTTTTCTAATTAAACAACTATAGAGCTGGGCTTGGTCGAACTTGCATCTAGGCGATCGGTCCCTGGTTCTCCCTAGGGAGCTTGCCGATCTCCTTAACTTGGTAAACACTGTACTAGCAGAGTACTACTGACCCCTTAGGCCTTGTCTGAACCCACTCGGGTCTATATTGCTATGGCAAATTCTCAGTCTTATGGGCAATTCTATATAGTCTGGCCCTCTCTTGGGACTCTATACCTGAATACCTTACGAGAATCGGCTAGGTACTGGCCCTTCACTGGCTACTGATGTGGACCCCTCCTTGGGGTACCCACGGGTTTATCTGACTTGGACGACTAGGCTGGCTTGCTGGGCATTCTACATGATAACTGTTAAATCGACTAAGACTGACAATCACTGATAAGGATAAAGGGACGACGTACAATCACTCAATACACTGGAGAACCCTGGTGTCGCTAACTCTGGAGTATACCTATCCTGTCTCTATTTCTGGTTCTTGAACGTGCGATAACGTTAATGACCTCTAAGGATGCTTTCCTGCTAATACAAGCGCGCGCCAACTGGTCGTCAGACCACCTACCTGCCCATACCGTTTAACCAACTGATTCAGGGTACTAACTCTTACGAGCCTCTGAAGTCTAGGTCTGGCAACGAACATATAAGTCTACCATCCCAAAAAGCTGAGAATAAAAGAGTTCCTATAGCGTCATACCTGAATCACATTTAACCTGCTCCCCTTTTAACGAGGGGTCTTGCAGTACGATCTATATGTGAGTTCTATCAGCTAACCAGAATTTATGTAACTGTAATTCCTATTAGCAGCTAATCACCACATATCTGATATTTATATACGTAGATCAATAACAACTAATTACAACTTATCGAATTACAATCTAATGGTAGAAACTATCTGCAGCATCTGAGATCGTTACTTCTATTCGAGAACATAAGTCGTAACACTGTATGACTAGGATACTTGCCGAGAGTTAAGCCTTCCATACCTCGTTCGCCGTTTACCAATTAACTGGCGAGGTTTGGCTGGTATTCAACTGTTCTTCCTAACTGTAATCACATTAACAGAAGAATAGAGCTATTTTCATTACTAAATTCAAAGAAAACAATAACTATATATATATATATATATATATATATATATATATATATTCACTATACTTCAACTTATTGAAAGACAATCAAGAACTCGTGATTTCTCGGGAATCTAGAAGAGAGAAATACTTACTTTAAGTCTGTGATTGTATTGACACTAGTTTGGAGCAATTCCAACAACTTTGGCTCGGCGGGACGATAATTCGCGGGGTGAATTTCACGAAACTAACTCCATAGGAATACTCCCTGCATCCTTATACTTTGATACCCTAAGTTAATTTGAATTTGGACGGCGTTTAGTGGCATAATCGGATGAAAATTATGTAAACCCTTCGTCCTGCCTCTGTTCCGGTTGTGAGATATATGGAAAATGACATATAGTTTAAGGGTGAGGCCTATATATACTTGAATCCAGATGCAAGGCAACGTGGCACATTGTCCAATGCACCATATTGGCTTCGTGCCACGTTGGCTAATGCGGAGGTAGAGGGTCTGTGCCTCTTTGCCCCTCTGGTAGCTCGGTTCAGCCTCCTCTCGCGAAATCCCAACTTGGCACTTGTTTGGCCTTTCCTCGGGCCCTTTCCTCACACGTGAGGCAGTCTAAAACTTCCAACCAACATGTGAATAGGCCAACTACATGCTAGAAACTTATGGGGTGTAACATCCTCCCCCCCCCCCTTAAGAACATTCGTCCCTGAATGTTAACTTCTTCTTGCAAGAACTTTAACTTGCAATCACTTATTATGGAAATATTTTGGCAGAGTCTCCCCTGTAATATGGACTATCCAAAAACCCTGAAACGCGAAAAAGTCCAATACAGGTACTCCACACAATACTGTTGCATTCATCTCATAATAGACTAAAGTCAACTACTCCACATATACATGTATATCATGCAACTTATGAAACAATAATATTTGACGTGCCCGATTCGCGCGTCAGCAAGTGTACGGGTCGTGCAAGTAATATAGTGGCTCTTTTTAAGAACCGGATTGTCGAACCCATAGGGACTGGACCCATTCCTCTAACTATCCATTTCTAGTGTGATCTTAAATACCTCAAGTGTTGGTTATAGACATTTTCGATTGAGATTAATTAAGTCTAAGTTTGGGTCAACGAGATATTCTGAAATCACTCTAGGAGCAACATAGAGTTAAAACCAATTAATCATGTGATACTACGATTTGCAATGGGTTAAGCATGGAACTATCAATTGTTATTTCACATAATTAGAATTGCATGTTCATGGTCTTTCGAGCCTCTAAACACGGCAATCTAGCCTCACTGTATCATTGTGAGCGAGGAGTTTAATTTTCTAGTCGCGGGCAATCAATTATGTTGTGGTTTACGGGGAAACGATTAGGGACTTTCATACGTCTAACCATTTAACTCAACTTAGCCTCACAACTACTTCTTCGAGTGGTGATGTGACATCCCAAGTTGGTCTTTCATAACCCCCGTGTGTCAACCAAGCACGGTGTGAGGTATATTTCTATCCTGACACAATATATCTCCCGAGATACAAACATGCTCCTTACATTCTCATGTCCTGACCTAGGTAATGCTTTCTCAAGCTATTACTCAAGCTAACAAATATGCTTTCATGGTGATCAATCATAAAAACAACCAACAATCCAGAATGCAAGACGAAAACAACAATCAATAACTTAATTCCAAAACAATTTCATAAAAGCACAATTATAATTCATGGCTTCAACCCTAGAGGAAGGGTTCTTGCCATTCATGTTCGTAAAACTACAATTAACTAATACTAAACTAACATACTTACATGAATTTGGTAGATGAGAAGGGAATTTGATAAACCCTAGATGAGTTCTCCCACTTCTCCCTTCACTCCTAGGTGGTTTTTCAGAATAAAATCGTGACCCAATGATTTTAGGAGCTAAGGGTCCTATTTATAGTAAATGGAAAACGTGCATAATTTATCCTGAAATGGAGAGGCTCCGTGTCACGGAGTGTATCGCAGAGCACTGCCTCCGTGACATGGAGGCAAGGCGAAAGCTCTCTGGAAAGTGCCTCCGGAAACCAAGCTGCCGAGGGTCACCGCGCTGGCCAACGTGACACGCTGCTCATGCAGCGCGTTGGCATGTTGCTGGCGCGCAGCTGGCCTAGCGTGGCACGGCTCTGGCGTGCTGGTTCTCTGCCTACTGCTGCCTGCTGCTGCCTTTCCTCGTGCGCTTAGCAAGGGCGTGGCACGGCGCTGGGCGTGGCACACGCACAGCGTGGCACGCTGCCTGGCGCGGCCAGCCTTGCCAAGGCATGCTCCTTGCCGACTTTCGCCACTTGCTTCCACTCTATTCCTTCCTATTCACCAACTTGTGAATTAGTTCCTCAAAATCCTTGAAACCTACAAAACAAGGACTAATCATGTTGGTTAGCACATATATTCACATTTATATAAAATCACATGAAAGTATGTAAAATAACTTAGATAAACAAGACTAAATTAAGGTATAAAGCGTATCTCGGGCATGCTATTTTGCCCGTGATCACAACCCCACACTTAAAGCCTTGTTCGTCCTCGAACAACCTTTTACATAACATGCATATGGAGACTCCCACATAACTAATTTAGCAAGATAATTCAAGTCACGGCTATAATGATTACGTAAGATAACAAGCTACAAATAGAGCATACACAATTTAATCACCGAGATGAAATACAACGATGCTAAGACCTCTTAACCTCAAGAATCGACTCTCAATCTTAGCAAACTCATGCAAATCAACTGATTAAGAAATCCCACATGAATTATATCCTTCATTCAACATGTGCCCCTCACCGAAATAGAGTTACCCAATCACACGCAAAAATCATTTGTACATCATAACATGTGTGGGTGAATAAATAGAATTTCACTCACTCTCACAAAGAATTCACATGCATCATGTAATGACCCATAAGCTTGCCCTTAGTGTTTGATTCCACTCATTTAAGGATGTGTGAATGTAAGATCAAGTAGGACTTAATGGGTTGTAATGTAAGCTAAGGGACAGGAAGGTACTATTCTGGCCAATAATAGTGACTAACTTTCCCAAGCGCTTTTAATACATTACGCCCTCATTACGAACTTCCCTTCCCTTACTTCACCTTTTTCTCCTTTCATCTTTCTTGTTCGTCTTATGTACCCCCATTTCTTTAGGCACTTTTAACTTATTAGTAAGGAGCTCTATAAATAATTTTTCATTAATTTGTTTTCTTGCTCCTTACTAATAATCAACCATTTTCACACAAGTGCACCTTTGTCCTTTTCTCACTTCTACAACTTGCTACTTTTCCTTTCTTTTTATTCTTCTCATTCCCTTACTCCTTCGTTTTTTTTTTTCTCAAGCGCTCAGGAGTTTTGGATCAAACACAAGGCTAATGAAAGAAAAAGGATTAAGCTTATGTTGCAGCTATTAAAGAATAGGCTCAAGGCTCAATGGGGCTAACTAGGATTAATCTTTCCAAGGTAGGTAAAATGAGGGATACGAATTGGTTCATTCGAAAAAAATTCCTAAATCATCTCCTACAATTCACATCCTTCATTTCATTTTATAAACACACCAGGCAAGTTCTAGACAATCCACAATAGCACAGAATACTCAAAAATCTTACACTCATGGCACATGCTCAATTCAAGACACATTCATCAGACTCTTACTCAGCTAATCACAAGAATTCAGAATTAAGCTTCAATCATATTGAGTCAAATTCAAGAGCTTAAGCGTCTCACACAAAGTTATACACCTGCATGCTTCACACCGAACATACTTGCATCTTACAATAACGTATAGCACATAAAAAGAACCTCAAGCACCAATTAGTTATGGTTTTAAAAACCCAAAACCTATCGACTAATTTTCCTCAAGACGGTCGTCATCCATCCATCGTTGGAAACAGTCTCTAACTATGACTAAAAAATTATATACAGACAAAGAAAAAGAAAAAAAAATTTATTCTTCGGTTCAAAGACCCCCCGTCGGAAAAGAATTAAAAAGAAAAACCAACGGGTGATGAAGTCTTGCTTAATTCACAAAAAATTTTCAAAATTTTCAAATTTCTCACCAACTTTTGCACAAGCATTACATTCACCAAAATCGTTAAGCACAGAAAATTTTGAAATTTCCCTTGAAATTTCCCTCACCCCACACTTAAATCATGCTATGTCCTCATAGCATCAAATTAAAATTTAAAAAGGGTGAGAAATACTCCCTGAGGCCTTTAGGCCTAGCTAATAGCATGATTTTCTTCAACTTTGCACAAGTGTGTGTCGACCCCACACTTTTTATCGTCCATGCTTTTTAGCTTCCTCCTCCACGGGTACTCAGACTTCCCCTCCATCTGTGCTTAACTTTCCACCAAAAACAACACAAGATGAAAAATAAACAAAATCAACAAAAATGCAAGAAATAAAAATGGTACTTGTGGTACCCTTGGGTTGCCTCCCAAGTAGCGCCTTATTTTACGTCGTAGCTCGACGTGGACTATCCTTTTCAGGACATCCTCATACCTGGGTTCTCTTTCGAGAACCATCTCCTTTTCTTTTGCTATTTAGAGGAAACAGCCTCCACTCTGTTCCTCTCTTTCTCCAACTTTTTCTCAATTTGAAGCCCTTTATCAGACTCGGGATGAACACTTGTAATTGCCTTTGGCCCTGCACCTGTGGAATCCTCCACCCCACACTTATCCTCTGCCAACACACTAACCTGACAAAGGTTTCTGTAGTGTGCAAATGGGTTCATTTCTTGGTAAACGCGGAAGATTTCTTCTTCATCCTCAACCCTCATTTTCAGGGTCCCTGCTTTCAAATCAATCACCGCTCCTCCAGTGGCCAAGAATGGCCGTCCCAAGATCAGGGGTACCTGGTCATCAACCTGAAAATCTAAGACAATAAAATCAGCAGGTATAATGAACTTACCTAATTTGATGAGAAGGTCCTCTATTATTCCATCAGGTGTCACTCGCGACTTGTCAGCCAGCTGGAGCATCAACCTTGTCGGCCTCGGTTTTCCCAACCCCAAGGTGTTGAATAAGGATAGGGGCATTACATTGACTGCTGCCCCTAAGTCACACAAAGCTCGTAGCACCTCAGCTTTACCAATTTGTATGGGGAGGGTAAAACTCCCTGGGTCTTTGAGCTTCTTCGGCATTTTGCTCAATACCCTGTGACTGCACTCCTCAGTCAGTGCTACAGTATGGACATCCACCAATCTCACTTTGTTCGCCATCACGTCCTTCAAGTATTTAGCATACTTGGGCATTCCCTGCAAGACATCAATAAGAGGCAAATTTATGTGAAGTTCTTTGAAGCTCTCAAAGAACTTTTTGAAGCATTCCTCTTCCTTGCTCTTTCTGAATTTCTGAGGGAATGGTGGTGGTGGTCTTTGTGCTGGATACAATGGAAGTTGTGCATTTTGTTCCCCAGCACTCTGATTATCTCCCATGTTGATGGATGGTCCTGGTCTAACCAACTCCAGCTGCACCTCCTTCCTCAGCTCTTTTGGCACTGCATCAGCTAATTGCTTACCGCTTCTCAAACTGATGGCATTGATCTGCCGGGGGTTAGGATCGGTGTTGCTTGGTAATCCCCCCTGCGATCTCATGTTTTGAGCAGCTGCTATCTGGCCCACTTGTTTTTCAAGATTTCGGGTGGCTACTTGCTGATTCATTAAGTCTGTTGCCATCCTCGCCTGATTTTCCACTAACTGAGTCTGGGTCTCCATGATTTTCTGCAATGTTTCCTCAATGTTGCTACTCAATTGCCCATCATTCTGCTTATTCTGCTGATACTGCTACTGTTGAGGTTGCATATAATTTTGTTTTTGGTTACCACCCCAAAAACAATTTGGGTGGCCCTGCCAATTTCTGTTGTAACGGGTTTCAAAATTCTGATTGTTGCGCTGTACATTACTAACAAAATTGACTGACTCCGGATTGGCTCCACAAGATTCTGCATGGTGCCCATTATTACCACAAATTTCACACCAACTCGGAGCTTGCTGAACTGCATTAACCTGGCCCTGGCGTTGGTTCATACTCAGTTTATTGAACTGAGTCATCATTTGATGCTGGAACGAAGCTAACTGTGCTGCCAAGGCATTCAAACCATCTACTTCTATCAACCCCGATCTGTTTCCTGCCCTCCTCGATGACTCGTTGTGCCACTCTGGATTTCCTTATGCAATTCTGTTCAACAAAGTGTACAACTCATCATATGTCTTATCCAAGGCTTGCCTACCCGATGCAGAGTCTAGTAATATTTTTGTGTGTGGGTCTAGACTTTCTACAAAGGTATGAGCCAGCACTTCATTTGATTGCTGGTGATGGGGGCAATCTCTTAACAATGACTTGAATCTTTCCCAAGCCATATATAAGTTCTCATCAGGCCTCTGCTTGAAACTAAGTATTTCATTTCTCAACCTTGCAGTTTTGCCTGAGGGGAAGAATCTGATAAGGAACTTCTTAGCCAAGTCATTCCATGAAGTTATGGAGTTCGGTGGCTCAGCCTTCAGCCACTTCTTCGCCTCTCCCAACAGTGAAAATGGGAAGAGGGTCATTCGGACATAATCTGTGGACACGCCGGTGGGGACAAACGTGTCACTAATCTCTAAAAAGCTCTGTAAGTGCTGCTGCGGGTCCTCATGTGCCATCCCAGTGAATTGACCACTAGAATGTAACAGCTGCACCATGTTCTGTTTAAGCTCAAAGTGCACTCCAGGCTCCGATTTACGGATGCTAGAGGTCACATTCGTCGCTAGTGGGATTGCCACTTCGCGAACTGGTCTAGCTGCCATTGCTTCTTATGACAATTGTGCTTGTCCCGTGGGTGGTTGTTGTTGTACCTTTTCTTGAAGTCTCTTCAGCTTTTGCTCAAGAGATACTCTCCTTCGCAAATGGATTTGACGTTCAGGTTCAAGCAACGGTTCCACAAGCTCTCTATTTCTAGCCAGCTCGGCAGGACAACCTGTCACCTGCAAATAAACAGACTAAGACCAAGTTTTTCAACACTTAAGGAAATTTCACAAATCACACAAAAATAGATAAATTATCAAAACTTCGCCGAGTCCCCGGCAACGGCGCCAAAAACTTGACGTGCCCGATTCGCGCGTCCGCATGTGTACGGGTTGTGCAAGTAATATAGTGGCTATTTTTAAGAACCGGATTGTCGAACCCACAGGGACTGGACCCATTCCTCTAACTATCCATTTCTAGTGTGATCTTAAATACCTCAAGTGTTGGTTATAGACATTTTCGATTGAGATTAATTAAGTCTAAGTTTGGGTCAACGAGATATTCTGAAATCACTCTAGGAGCAACATAGAGTTAAAACCAATTAATCATGCGATACTACGATTTGCAATGGGTTAAGCATGGAACTATCAATTGTTATTTCACATAATTAGAATTGCATGTTCATGGTCTTTCGAGCCTCTAAACACGGCAATCTAGCCTCACTGTATCATTGTGAGCGAGGAGTTTAATTTTCTAGTCGCGGGCAATCAATTATGTTGTGGTTTACAGGAAAACGATTAGGGACTTTCGTACGTATAACCATTTAACTCAACTTAGCCTCACAACTACTTCTTCGAGTGGTGATGTGACATCCCAAGTTGGTCTTTCATAACCCCCGTGTGTCAACCAAGCACGGTGTGAGGTATATTTCTATCCTGACATAATATATCTCACGAGATACAAACATGCTCCTTACATTCTCATGTCCTGACCTAGGTAATGCTTTCTCAAGCTATTAATCAAGCTAACAAATATGCTTTCATGGTGATCAATCATAAAAACAACCAACAATCCAGAATGCAAGATGAAAACAACAATCAATAACTTAATTCCAAAACAATTTCATAAAAGCACAATCATAATTCATGGCTTCAACCCTAGAGGAAGGGTTCTTGCCATTCATGTTCGTAAAACTACAATTAACTAATACTAAACTAACATACTTACATGAATTTGGTAGATGAGAAGGGAATTTGATAAACCCTAGATGAGTTCTCCCACTTCTACCTTCACTCCTAGGTGGTTTTTCAGAATAAAATCGTGACCCAATGATTTTAGGAGCTAAGGGTCCTATTTATAGTAAATGGAAAACGTGCATAATTTATCCTGAAATGGAACGGCTCCGTGTCATGGAGTGTATCGCGGAGCACTGCCTCCGTGACACAGAGGCAACGCGAAAGCTCTCTGGAAAGTGCCTCTGGAAACCAAGCTGCCGAGGGTCACTGCGCTGGCCAACGTGACACGCTGCTCATGCAGCGCATTGGCATGCTGCTGGCGCGCAGCTGGCCTAGCGTGGCACAGCGCTGGGCACGGCACACGGACAGCGTGGCACGCTGCCTGGCGCGGCCAGCCTTGCCAAGGCATGCTCCTTGCCGACTTTCGCCACTTGCTTCCACTCCATTCCTTCCTATTCACCAACTTGTGAATTAGTTCCTCAAAATCCTTGAAACCTACAAAACAAGGACTAATCATGTTTGTTAGTACATATATTCACATTTATATAAAATCACATGAAAGTATGTAAAATAACTTAGATAAACAAGACTAAATTAAGGTATAAAGCGTATCTCGGGCATGCTATTTTGCCCGTGATCAATATCAACATACCTCTGGCTGCACAATCTGACTAAGTCTAAATTAACTGAGGATATCTGGCTTTCATATCATCTTCTGCTTCCCCGGTCATCTCCTCTTGGTTCTTATTTCCGCCACAACACCTTGACAGAAGCAACATCTTTAATTCTCAGTCTATGGATCTGCCGGTCTAGTATGGATATTGGAGCTTCTTCATAAGCTAACTCCTCTGTGATTTGAACCTCTTGGACTGGGACAATCTGAAAGGGATCTCCTATACACTTTCTCAGCATTGATACATGGAAAACTGGGTGAACGGGTTCTAATGGCCTATCCTTCGGCGAATCTGATAAGGCCCAATAAACCTTGGGTTGAGCTTGCTTTTCTTACCAAATCTTGCCAAACCCTTCGTCGGTGAAACCTTTAGGGATACCCAGTCACCCACACTAAACTCTAGGTTTCTCCGCAGCACATCAGCATAAGATTTCTGGCGGCTCTGAGTAGTCAGCAGACATTCCCTGATAAGCTTTAACTTTTCCTTTTGCCTATTTTAACATGTCCAGGTTCTCTATATCTTCCTGAAGTTATCCTCTAGAAAGCCTCTACTTTCATTTATGGTGGGCCTCGAGAGTTTGAGTTGTATATTCCACTTGACCACCAATTAGGATGCAAGGAACTGTGCTTAAGTTAACATATGTCACTGTCTGTTCTAACATTCTTTCCTAAAATCTAATTGTAGATTGCGCCCCTCTGTCGGAGTTTATCAAACACTGAGGCTCCATGCACTCCCTCTACTTCTAGGGTATTTAACCTGACATAAGTCTTAATGGCGACATAATTTCATCTGGTGAGGCATGAATTGACCTCATTGGTCTTATTATACTGACTCAAATAAGGTCAGGCTGCACCTGCTGTGAGATAACTCTGAGACTGTATTCATATTAATTATTCTCCACTCCCTTGAAGACATGACCATCTCTTACATTAAATAACTCGGTCCCTGCTATTATACCTTTTCTGGCCTATCACTGGGGCTCTGCTTCTATAATTTAATGATATCTCCTGTCCTCTCGTACCATCCCATTGCATTTTCGTTAACTTCTGGGAGCAACGAACACATGCACCTTAGCTATGGTCTGCTATTGGAAGTTCTGCCACCCTTGGAACATGAGGTCAACATCCAGACCTTGTGACCTTGTTTGTTGTTATATTGAAGGCCCGTAACTATCCATTGGGCCTTGTTTCCAAGCCGCACTAGATTAGAGTCTCCGTGTCGGCACTCTCTTACCTTTCCCTTAGGCGAACGTACTGCAACATTCTTAGGCTACAACCTTACTATCTCTTAACTATTAGCCTGAGGGCTTGGTCCTCAATATGCGATGTTCTATCAACCTGGAGGTGATTCTGATTCCCCCAAAGTCTGATATTCGTGCTTTTCCTCCTTACCTTCCTTAGACTGAGCTCTGGGGTTCATGGTACCTGTCTTACACTGTCAATAAGGTTACCGGCCAAGTTTCGGCCTATACTTCTTCTGGCTTGCAGTCAGACCCATTTTATCCATATCACCTCCCTGTCTTTCGATATCGCAACTAAGATCATAACCATTATCATGCAGGCATATCCTGTCGTCATTAACATGCTATGGTAGATTCAACCTTTTTTTCTGACTTGAACTTGACTATTACTGGGGGTATATCACAGATGGATTTCTTACGCACACTTCGAGTAAGCTGCTAGTCTTACCCGTTTTTCTAACTTTTTACTGTGAAGGTCTGGACAACATACATAAACATTGGGGCTCTCTACCTTTTCCGAACACTTTCTGGAGCTAACAAATCCAACCTTCTCTTGCTATTTACTCCGGGAAACATTGCCTCAATTCTTACGCCCTTTTCTATACTGGAAACAAAACTAAGAGGTAGGAATAGCCTTTTCTTACCACAATGAAACGGGAATATGGAACTGTACAACATTCAAAAGGATGGAGGTGGGGATCCTGCTTTTCCCTCTCTTTCTCACATCCATCAGGTAATCTAATATTAACTATCGTCTTGATCAGATCTTGTATATCCAATAGATAAGTTAACTCATATATATGCTATACTCCTCACTTCCTACTCTGAGGTTATAAACATAAACTGGGGACGGTGCTAATAGATGTATCACAATGTGAGGTTCCTGGTACCTCGGGAGAGTATTAGGGAGATCGAGGACGTTCGCTCCCGTCCTTAGGCTAACTATCTCCCAGCTGTGGCGTCTTAATGATACCTCCTCCTGCTACTGTAGTTAGCTTGCAACTGGCTGGTGTCTGTCTTATATTAAACGTTACCCTAGACAGACATAACAGGGGAAAACTTAAGGACTTAACCCTATACAATTTTTCTCTATAGCACGATCTAAGAAGAAGAAAGGGTAACCATCATATCATGCCTTGCAGCCTCCTGCCTATAGTATGTGGTGCACAACACATCCATAGACAAGACTCTATGTAGCACGATTTGCAGACTCTTGGGATACGACCTGCTCTGATACCAAGTTTGTCATGCCCCGCCTTGGGAGGCATGACTGGCACCTAGTGCCTTACTAGGATCTGAACTGTTGAGCTGACTGAGCCTAGGCACCTCTGGTGCAAGACTGGCTCTAACTCTAAAATCAAGAAAATAATGGGCTATATAGCGGCCACAAATGCAACCCTCGGCCGACAAGGCCTATAGCCACCTATGAAAAAATAAATAGGTAAACAAGGCCCCACACAGCCAACACACATAATCTAAATCACCTACAGCCCCACGCGGCCGATACATCTAACCACAAGGAAAAGATACAATCTGCAAGCCTCTAGGAGTAATAAGATGGTTGGGACAGGGCCCCGGCCTACCAATACTATATAAACAAAAAAAAGTAAACCACTATTGCACAAGCTCCAGAAGAAAGGAGCTGATGGCTCTGTGCGGCTGACTGAAACTACGAGGGATCTGCTCCTCGTCTATCTGTACCTACGGGAAAGTAATACAGCGCCACCGAAAGGGCGTCAGTACAATATGTACCGAGTATGTAAAGAAATAGCTGTAAATGACTGAAAGTAAGGAATAAAGCTAACCATAGCTGAAGTAAAGGAAGCGGTCTAAAGCTGACTGAAGTAGTAAAATTAGGACTAAACATAACTTTAATAAGAAGGGTAGGGGTCATACCTGACAAACAGAACGTCTTACTGTCTAACTATCAGTAACTAAAGCAACATAACATAAACCTTGCCTAGCCCCCATAAGCCGGAAGGAGAAATCAACACATAACAACCCACACGGGCCCCCATTAGCCCTAGTGAGCACAACTCAATCTATTTACCCCTATCCAGGTCATACCCAATCACCTACTAGCTATAAGCCTCCAGCCGATCCCCTGGGTATGCAGCTTGGGCCTGCTGGGCCCCTGACTATAGTTGTTCCTGAGTCCGGAGGACTCCTGATATCTACACCACGAGCACAAGCACTCGGCGGGGGTCTGTATAGGCCAACCACGGCAAAATATGAGGAGCTGGCTCCCCACCTTCATCCCTTGTGGATGGTATACCGCTCCGTAGAGCGACGTATCCTTGCCCTCTAGCGAATGATTCGACACAGTTATTAACCCTAGGGCGGTCACGGAAGCTATACAGGTAATCCAGCCTAAAACAATGCAAATATAGGTCTCAACTGATAACAATAACTGTACACAATCACATACTTCTGACACGCGTTACTTAGAGTCATACTGGATTACTATACTGGAGAAACTGACAAATAAATCTATCTATATAGCGAGAGCGTATCTGGCCTTCTGGGCCTCATGCTAATGCTACTCGCTTCTGGGATAATCTGTATGACTGTCTACAGGCACACCATGTGCACGTATTTGATCAGAGGATCCTAATAGTGATCATGATCTCTAATAATCTGGGCTGAATAGAGTGAGGTCTGAGGTAGTCTAACAATACTCTGAATGTTCTACTCGGACATCTGTAGCTCATGCATAACTGTGGAGTTGTGGACAGCTAACTACTTTATTTTTCTAATTAAACAACTATAGAGCTGGGCTTGGTCAAAGTTGCTTCTAGGCGATTGGTCCCTAGTTCTCTATAGGGAGATTACCGATCTCCTTAACTTGGTAAACACTGTACTAGAAGACTACTACTGACCCCTTAGGCCTTGTCTGAACCCACTAGGGTCTATATTGCTATGGCAAATTCTCAGTCTTATGGGCAATTCTATATAGTCTGGCCCTCTCTTGGGACTCTATACATGAATACCTTACGAGAATCGGCTAGGTACTGGCCCTTCACTGGCTACTGATGTGGACCCCTCCTTGGAGTACCCACGGGTTTATTTGACTTGGACGGCTAGGCTGTCTTGCTGGGCATTCTACATGATAATTGTTAAATCGACTAAGACTGACAATCACTTATAAGGATAAAGGGACGACGTACAATCACTCAATACACTGGAGAACCCTGGTGTCGCTAACTCTGGAGTATACCTATTCTGTCACTATTTTTGGTTCTTGAACGTGCGATAACGTTAATGACCTCTAAGGATGCTTTCCTGCTAGTACAAGCGCGCGCCAACTAGTCGTCAGACCACCTACCTGCCCATACCGTTTAACCAACTGATTTAGGCTACTAACTCTTACGAGCCTCTGAAGTCTAGGTCTGGCAACGAACATATAAGTCTACCATCCCAAAAAGCTGAGAATAAAAGAGTTCCTATAGCGTCATACCTGAATCACATTTAACCTGCTCCCCTTTTAACGAGGGGTCCTATAGTACGATCTGTATATGAATTCTAACAGCTAACCAGAATTTATGTAACTGTAATCCCTGTTAGCAGCTAATCGCCACATATCTGATATTTATATACCTAGATCAATAACAACTAATTACAACATATCAAATTACAATCTTATGGTAGAAACCATCTGCAACATCTGAGATCGTTACTTCTATTCGAGAACATAAGTCGTAACACTGTACGACTAGGATACTTGCCGAGAGTTAAGCCTTACATACCTCATTCGCCGTTTACCAATTAACTGGCAAGGTTCGGCTGGTATTCAACTGTTCTTCCCAACTGTAATCACATTAACGGAAGAATAGAGCTATCTTCATTACTAAATTCAAATAAAACAATAACTTTATATATATATATATATATTGATTATACTTCAAATTATTGAAAGACGATCAAGAACTCGTGATTTCTCGGGAATCTAGAAGAGAGAAATACTTACTTTAAGTCTGTGATTGTATTGACACTAGTTTGGAGCAATTCCAACAACTTTGGCTTGGCGGGATGATAATTCGCCGGGCGAATTTCACGAAACTAACTCCGTAGGAATGCTCCCTGCAGTCTTACACTTCGATACCCGAAGTTAATTTGAATTTGGACGGCGTTTAGTGACATAATCGGATGAAAATTATGTAAACCCTTCGTCCTTCCTCTGTTCTGGTCGTGAGATATATTGAAAATGACATAAAGTTTAAGGGTGAGGCCTATATATACTTTAAGCCGGATGCAAGGCAACGTGGCACGTTGGCCAACGCGCCGTATTGGCTCCGTGCCACATTGGCTAACGCGGAGGTAGAGGCTCCGTGCCACTTTGCCCCTCTGGCAGCTCGGTTCGACCTCCTCTCGTGAAATCCCAACTTGGCACTCGTTCGGCCTTTCCCCGGGCCCTTTCCTCGGACGCGAGGCATTCTAAAACTTCCAACCAACATGCAAATAGGCCAACTACATGCTAGAAACTTACGGTGTGTAACACGATCAATGATTTGCATATTTTATTTTTCTTAAATGTATTGAACTATGTTATGACCTGATTCTGCTTGAATATGTAGGCAGCCTGAGTCAGGCTCAGTCTATGCATTTGCCTATTTTATTTTTCTCAAATGTATTGTACTATGTTATGAACTAATTCTACTTTATATGTAGGCAGCTTACATTAGACTCAACCGATGCATTTGCATATTTTATTTTTCTGAAATATATTGAACTATGTTATGAACTGATTCTGCTTGGATACATAGGCAGCCTAAATCGGGCTCGGCCAATGCATTTGCATATTTTATTTTTCTCAAATTTATTGAACTACGTTATGACCAGATTTTGCTTGGATATGTATGCAACCCAAGTCAGGTTTGGTCAATGTATTTGCATATTTTATTTTTCTCAAATGTATTGAACTACATTATGGCCTGATTTCTCTTGAATACGTAGGCAACTTGAATCAAGCATCGGTCGATGCATTGCATATTTTTCTATAAAGACCCTCGAGCTATGTATAAACCTGATTACCATTAGGGGATATGTAGGTAAGTAAGAAGGTGTGGTCATACCCTTAGAAATAACCTCCATTTATAATATACCTTTAGAATGGTTCCACTACAACGGACCAAATGGATGAAGAAGCGCCATCAGAAGGTACAACTATGGCGAGAACAAAGTTCAAATATGATTAGCAAAATAGAGAAGCTCGATGGATTTTGAAACATGTCATA
The DNA here is from genome assembly GCA_035772735.1 of Datura wrightii. Classification (NCBI taxonomy): domain Eukaryota; kingdom Viridiplantae; phylum Streptophyta; class Magnoliopsida; order Solanales; family Solanaceae; genus Datura; species Datura wrightii. The sequence goes on along the minus strand of JASDFA010000007.1, from coordinate 81,129,484 downwards.
ATCTAAAAATGATAGAGGATTACTACACATTATGCTCAATACCTACATAAAATTTTCCTAAAAATCTCATATTTTTCTACAAAATGTTTCTCTATTTTTCTACCTACCTTGTCTTCAGGATGAAAGATCCTATGCAACCAAAAGAAGGAATCCAATGATAAGGCCAAGATCTACCAAATTGATGCAAATCAATGCCCCCCTCGCAAAAATAACAATTTCTATTTGAGTGTGGGAAGACAGGAATAAAGGAAGAAAATACTGGAATAAGTTCAAGAAAAAAGCAAAAGTGTCACCCGGCTTACCACTGAATCATAAGCCAAACCTCTTCTTGTAGCTTTTAAGATTCCATCAAGTCTTACATCTCTAAACATTTGTCTGAACTTTGCATGTACCTCCGAGATCCAGATCAAAACAACAAGTAAGAGAGCCCTCACTAGGATAAATAGTATAGTCCCGGTTTATTGAATAAGCTTCGCCGAATTGGAGCATGACAACCATTTCATCAAGTTAACCTTTCCAATCGGAGACCACCATCTAACTTCATTGAATAAACTCTTCCATATGGAGAATGCCGACTAACTTCATCAAATAACCTTAAGTACCTTGCTCAAATATGGAAGCTCCACAGATTGGAGGCCTGTATAAAAGCAAATGACATTTCGGCAATGGAAGGCCATATATAAGTAAATGACACTCCACCAATAGGAGGCATGTATGTAAGAGAACTGTCAATCTCTGCCAATCAGAGGCATGTACATTAGCTAAGCAACGCTCCATCAAGTAGAGGCTTGTATATTATCAAGCAAAGCAACACTCTGCCAATCAGAGGCTTGTACAATATCAAGCAAAGCAGCATTCCACCAACAGAGACATATATATTAGCAAAGCAATACTTCGCCAACTAGAGACATGTAGACATGTACATTATAAAGACTCCACCAAATCAGGAGGCATGTATATTAGCAATAACATCTAATGCTACTTTCTACAAGTTCGTCCTGCCAGATGGAGGCCCCTACATTTCAATTGCCCTACCAAACGGAGACCCTATATATCAATAGTCCCGCTAGATAGAGGCCACTATATTACATTACCCCACCGGTTGGATGTTTCTACATTTCAATTGCCCCACCAAATGGGGGCACTTACACTACACTACCCCGCCAGTTAGAGGCTTCTACATTTCAAGTTACCCCGCCATACGGAGGCCACTACATTATACTACCTCGCCAGTGGGAGATTTTTACATTTCAAATTTTCTCGATAAATGGAGCCCACTACATTTTTAATCTCGCATCAGGTGATCCATAAAACATTTGGAGGAGAACGACGTCGGATAAACCATGGTTAGGGCATTGTTTGAACTTTTTCTTAAACTGCATCCATATTTCATAAAGAGCTTTCAAAGGGAAAGCCAAAACTTGTTGATTTTACCCCAGATTTGGATTATCCAAGAAGGAGGAAAGAACCTTTCTAAGATTGTTTTGGTCAACTTGGCCCATGGAATAATTGACTCCTCCGATAACTCTCCTAACCAAATAATGGCTTTCATGTCAGAGAAAGGAGGAAAAAACCTCAACAAGATAGATTCTTGGGGGATGTTGGCAATATTATAGGCTGAAGAAACCTATGCAAAATTCTTCAAGTGCCTATTCGGGTCCTCATGGGCTAGGCCCTCAAATAGACCCTTCATCCTAAGCAGGTGCAACATAGTGTCAATCACATTGGAGTTTGCATTTTCGACTATAGGTGGAAGTCAGATGGCTCTAGCGAAGCCTTCTTGTGCCAATTCTCAACACCCATCTCTTCTTCTATGTTAGCAATAGGAAGAAGACAACACACAAAAAAAAAAGAGTAAAATGAGAAATCAAGACTAAAAGTAGAATTTTACACTAAATAATAATTTCTAAATTCCTTGGCAATGGCGCCCAAATTATACCACAAGATGGTATAAAGCGGTCCTCATATCAAATATAGAACCCAACTAGGTTGGGGTCGAAATATACAGGGATACAAGAGGAAAATTACAATTAAAGTATACTACCCAACTTGAAGTCTTAATTTCTTAAAGGGAAAAGGAGGAAATTTTGGTTGAACTATTAATTTCTACTAACTTTTATCAATTTGAACTTTTCAAGAGAAATGACCAAGTTCTTTGTCCTGAATGAATTTCTTCTAAAAAGATTTTTAACTAGAAAATTGGCGTAGTACATCTCATCTAAAGCACCCCTGTAAGCATCTAAGCTTAGTCCTATAAAGATCTGAGATAGTGCATGATTCATGGGTAGACTGACAACAATTCTTCCATTCCTTAGATACATGTCAATAGATATTTGAAAAGTGGGGACTGTCTGTAAGGAAAAAAAAATCACGTGAGATAAAAAGATGGGCAACCCGTGACATATTGTTGAGTCAAAACTGGTGAGAGGCTTGCTCCAACTTAGGAAAGTTTGGATGCATCATCCTAGGTGCGGCTTGGACTAGTGCTACCTTAGGATAGTCCAAATCACCTCGTGACCGTGTAACCAGTGGGCCTCCTCCCCGAGGAAGAACCACTTGATAGCTAAAACACCCTCGTAATGATCCCTGGGTAGATTAATAATTAGTCTCAAGCTGACCTACCCTCAATCAGCCTCGAATCCAATGTTAGAGCCTAGGCACGTCTACTAGGTAGCCTTTTTAGTGCTAAGTGTATAGTCATTTCACATTACAACGACTATTCAAATTTTTGGTCTATAAAAGTGTCCTCTCAAAAGGATAGAAGGCAATGAGAAAATCCCAAAGGCCATGCTAGAAATTTTTGATCTTTTTCTCTAAGATTTTCCACAGGAGAAGGCTTTCGACCTTCCCCTTATTTATATTTTTCTATCCCTTTGAGCAATATACATACATGTAATCAATCCCCACCATGATGGTTTGGCTGAAAGAAAATGAACATGATCAACCTTAACTCATTTGCCTTAACCCTTTTTACAAATTTACTGTTAATCGAAATGATAATTTTTTCAGTAAACAGTAAATATTCCTCTTACTTAACAAAAGAACAACCAAAGAGGTTTAAATTTGCGCTGAAATTATGATATGATCCAAATATTTTCTAGGTTAATAGTTGAGGCTAAAGTTATCCCTTTCACTAAATGATTGATTCAAATTTGTTATTATTTACTAACAACAAGAAGCATTTCTTATATGACCTTTTTTTCACAAGGGAAAATGGTCAAATTTTCCCTTAAACTAAACAAAATGGTCTGGATTTGCCACTAAATTTTGAAAAAGGGGGTCATTATTTAGGAGAGAACAACATCATCTTCCTAAGTATTCAGAACCTTGAATAGCAAGGTCTCTAACCCTCAAGATCAAATTAACCACCTTCAACCAATAAATCATCCCAAATGGAACTTAAAAAAATAAACAATGAACAATTACACCACTAAGCTAACTTTCCGCTTCTGCCAGATCTTCATTGACACAACACTATCACCAATCATTGTCAATCCATCAATAATAATATCATTACTCTAAATCAACCTCCTAATGTTAAAAAAATCTTAGGCACACATTTAGCTTTTAAATCATTTGCAGCAATATTATAGTGGTCAAGGTGGGGTTATAATGGTTGAGGTTCGAGGAAGAGATAGAATGATGATAGAAAAAAGTTGTAAAGATAAAGTTATGAGAGAGATAGTTTGAATGAATGACTTTTATGTGTACTTTCTATGAGTATCATCAGGGTATAGTGGTGGTAGAGTAAAGGTGGTCTTCAAGTGGTGTTTTTAAAAGTGAAAAGCATCAATTGTTTTAGTGGTGATTTATTTAGAGAGATGAAGGATGGTGATTGAGAAAAATGAAATTCATACAATTTCGCAAAGTTCAGAAAAAACTATGAACCTTTTCACATGTGTTGGAAGCTTTCGTAGTTAGTGAATAACACCATATTTTTATGAATCTTGTAACAACAAGGATATACTTGACTCTAATTATTAACGGAGAGCAAGTTGTTATGTTTTACAAAGTTTAAGGGAAAATTTATACCTTTTACTTAATATTTTAATCTTTTGGGTGACCAAGAAAAAGATTTAAAAGTTTTCTTAAAACATACTTCTTCCCTAATGGGGGGAGTTTTTCTCATTTTATTTGCTTAAAATACCACAATCCTCAATGTGGAATAACTGAAGATGAGTAGTGGTGACAAATAGGCAGGTTGAGTCAAATATGAACTGATTGAAAATGAATTACAGAAAAACACATTGATTTTGAATCCATCCATATTAGTAAGGGTAAAAAACAAGTTGGATAAAATTTGGGTTGGGTAAAAAATAATCTTTTCCCATTAACTAAAATCTTCTGTAACATCATATATTCCCATCTTGTTTATAAGAATCTTAGCTTCCATTTTATATTCAGAATATCATTCTTTATGTGAAAGCTATGAAAACTAAAGGTCTGATTAGAATTCAATATATAAGAAACTAATTTGATTGTTTTTTCCTTTTTTATTTTTGGTCATAAAGAAGGACTAGGAAAGAACTTGGTCCAACAAAATCATACTTCTATATCTTAACCTTATCTGCACTAAACAAACGTTAATAAAAAGAGTTATCAACATGAGAGGGTTGATCAAATGATAAACACCCTCTATTTTCAAATCTCTTAGGGAGGATAAAAAATATTTATAAATTAATTTTTCACCCCTCAGACCATTTAATATGCAATATGTGATACAAAATTCTTTACTTATGATTCTATGAGCCATAAGTAAGGAATTCAAATTTTTGATGTCATTGGGAATTTTGCTTATGTATGTCAAAAGTATTTAGTGTTATATACTTGTACATCTTTAAGACTTTATATTTTTACTGACAAGTAATTGAGTTTATTATTAATGCATACATTCTGATTCTACTTGCATACTAGAAAAAAGATGCTGCTCATCAGAACTAGCTAATATTACGTTCAACATCAAATATTGTTAGGTAGACATCCATATTTTACCCGTTATTACCCATATTCTTACGAGTAATATATGGGTTGAAGCCTAAATATTATCCACGTAAAATATCACTCACCCAACCCAATGAATTGAGATAGGCTTATTTTGCTGACACTACTGATGAGCATAATTTTTAAAGAATTTGCTCTCCTATGTGAAATCCACGAGGAATATAAATTTCATGTTTCAATCATTTGAGCCCAAATTTTGTATTATGCACAAAACATTTGCAAAGTTTTGAACAAAAAAGAATAGTTAAAACAATATTAGAAAAACAACCATTTATTTGAGCTTTAATTTTCCTATCAAACAGTTAATGACTCGGTGAGCTAGAAAGTGAATTCAAATTTGAGAGACTTCAAGCTGTTATATATTGGTGCAAATGTCTTGTTCTTTTCTTGTTCTCCAACTCATAGAATGCATTGGATTCAATTTTCCTGATTCTCTCCCAGATGATGCCCATTAATTCTCCTATCTCATGCAATGTCTTCATCCTTCCATTCTCCAGTCCAAATCGCCACTGAATGACCTTCCTTTACCTTGAATTCAATGTGTCTAAAACCTTCTGTAGGTCCTGTTTCATGAACTTCTTGATCAATAACTCTTATGATGTTTCAGCTTCAAGGTTTGAAATCACTTCCTGAACATCATATGGGGATAAATATCAATATAAGTGAGCACAAAAGCAAAAGCCAAAGAATTTGAAGTGGTAAGAAGCAAGAGTTGTTGGGTTAATTTCACGTATGTTCATTGAATTTTACCCGCTATAATACTGAAGGCACAAAACCATTTTCTCATATTAAAATAACTAAACTTTATCCACTATAATAGTAAAGTCACAAAATGAGTTTTTCCCCAATATTTAACTCTCTATAACAGTAAAGTCATGTCGATAGTAAGTTTTGTTGTGATAGTCGGTAAAATTTAGTTACTTTATAGTTGCAGTGGGTAAGTTCAGTTATTTTAATGTGACAAAAGATAGTTTTATGACTATAATAACATAGTGGGTAAGTTTAATTATTTTAATGTGACAAGATATAGCTTTTTTAACTATTATAGTGAATAACGTTCAATTAGTAGTAGCACACGTGAAATTAACTCAAGAATTGCTTGATTTGAAACAATAAGACCAAAAACGCAAAAAAAAAAAACAGATTTTCCTAGACCAACCGAAGGTTTGAGATTTTGGTTGAATCCAATCTTCTGGTCAAGTGATCTTGGAGCTTTAGGAGTTAGCATCACAACAGAGAGTCTCTTCAATAGAAATCTCGCTGCTTCAACAATTTTATCCTTGTCAGTATGTTTTCCATTTTCACTATATAATTGTTTTCTTACTTCCTTAACTCTATAAGTTGCCTCGACCATGTGAAACTGTAATAGAAAAATAAAAATAATGAGAAAATTTTGATAAGGAAAGTCAGCTAAGACACATATTTAATTTATGTCTTTTCATTAGGAGTTAGGAGTGTCAACTTGAAATTGGCAAATAAACAAAAAAATTTGTAGAGTTTGAAGACATACTGGTAACCGAATTATCCTGGACTGATCAGAAAGAGACTTCTTAACAGCTTGTTTAATCCACTAATGAGCATATGTTGAGAACTTAAAACCCTTTAAAGCATCAAACTTTTCAGCACCCCTTACACGGCCCAACATCCTTTCTGTAAATCAATTCCCACGTATAAGCACAAGCCTGCAAATTAAGTTTTTGATGGTTTTAATGGAGAAAAAAATCCAAAAATCATCCCTTATCTTTGTTTTTAAATTTGAAATCATCCTTCTCCTTTTATATGTAGCTTTAATAGTCCTCCAAATTTAAAATATTGGTACATTTCTAATCCATCCCCTTAACAGCTTTGTCTATTATTTAATGTCCCATCTTTGCACGTGCAACTTAGGTAAGAAATAATTCCTCCGCCCCCTTCCCCCCAATCTAGAATTATATCTGAGCAATGTGCTCATTGTTTCTGAATAATCTATTTACACTGAAAGAGAGCGGAAGGAGAGGGCGAGAACTAAATTTTTATAGACAGTTTTTCTTGAAAGTAGAACTAGAGTAAAATTTAGATCTACATATTCATACAAATCTTTTAGAAAATAAGTTATGAAGGAACAATTGATAACGAAACTTCAACTTTTTTCAAAAACTAAGTTTTTATGCAGCATAAAATATAACATACCCACAAAGCTAAATTGAGAGGGATCACAAACTGTAAGATTCCATTGATTGTAAAAGAACAACTTGGAGATGTCCAATATTAGTTAACAAAGCATAAAATGTTCTTCGAAAGAAATACCAAAACAAAAAAAACGCCTAGTAATCAGTACAGAGAGTGAATTACTATATGAGAGTGAACAATAATTGAGCTGTGTGAGTTAGGATTGTGGGGAAAGGGATCTTTTAATTTGTTCAAGTTCCTTCTTTATCTTGTAAGCTTTTCACTTCTTGACACCTGATGGATAGCATATTAGCACAAGGCTAGGATTATTGTAGTTATCGAAAAAATTGAGATCTTTGTTTCGCTCTCAAGATCAAAATTTAAGGAAGCTCTCTTTTCTTTGTTATGTGGTGTAAATTGCATTGAACTTGGAGGAAATTTGGAGAAAACTGAATGGAGTACGATCTCAAGCATATGCATTGTCAGTGTCTCAATCAAATCACCCTTCTTAGCTATAGGATACTTTGGTTCTTACGGTTCCATCTATAAGGTAGCTTAGATTACTGTACACTAGTTTTAGCTACTTAGCTAAAAACATTAAAATAGATAGGCATAAAGGAGGGAATCAAAAGTGCACCATATAATCACATTTGAAGGACTGTTAATGCTCCATGTGAAAGAAGAGGGATGACTTTGTGTTTAAAATAAACTATAAAGGATGATTTTGGGTTTTTTCTCCTCCTTTGTTAAAGAAATATTTTTCAAATCCAGGTGAGAAAAAGGGGGTGAATCTGCTTTACCAACCACAATTAATACAATTCTACTTTTTTTTAAAAATATTTTAGATATTTTCTTAAATTTCTGTTAATGCAAAATGGACGGTATGACTTATATTTATTTTTATCTATCTTTGTATTATTTATTATTATTCATGAAAATTCTGAAAAAGTAAATACTTGAATTTAATAAAAGATTGAAAATACCAGTGTAAACGCTAGTTTGGGATGTTCTTTTTTAGGTGCTAACGTCTTTAAGATCTAACCACAATACATATAGTGATCTTTTATTGAAGATTAGCATTTAATAAAGTGATTAGAGCTTTTCGGATCACTTCTTAAATGCAGTGGAACTATTATCTTATCAGGGGTGTGTTCGGTAAGACGGAAAATATTTTTTATGAAAAAAGAAAGTTGTTTCGTATTTATTTTCATGTGTTCAGTATGTAAATAAAATATATTATCCTAAAATTATTTATTATATATTCAAAACAAAACTATGAGGATGATGATAAGTTGGGGTAGAGTTATGGGTGGGTAAGGGGGGATCAAGGGGGGTGCTGCTTGGGCAGGGTTGGGGGCTGGTTGGGTAGGTGGAGGAAGGGGTGCACTGGAGTAGAGTGGGGTGGGTGGGGTGGAGATGGAGGTTAGAGTGTGGGGTGTGACGGTGGGGTGAGTGTGGTGGATAGTTGTGAGGGTAGGCACATACAATGTGACTTGTTTTCCCTATTTTTATTAGGGAAGTCATTTTCCTTATTTTGAAGGAGCTTGTTTTCATAAAGAATATATTAGTCAAAATTTTTGACCGACCGAACACGAGAAAATAGGAAAACACTTTCTAGAAAATATTTTTCTCCATACTCTACACACCCTAAGTCTGTGAATAAAATTAATAGAAATTACTACCTCCATCTATTTTTACGTGTTCACTATACTAAAAATAAATATCTATTTTTACTTATCTAATTTAGAAAAGCAAGGGATAATTTATCACTTGGTTCATATTTTACTCTTATTGTTAACTATAGTCATTTTTCAAAAGATTGAATTTATTCTATTTAAAGGTAATATAGTAAAATTGACATTCGATTTATTATTTTCTTAAGGAGTCTGTCAAGTAAATACTAAACATGTAAAACTGGATAGAGGGAGTCGTAATTTTCAAATTATGTATAAGAAAAAGAACGTGTTTGTTAAGTATATCTATTAACATTGCTAGTTCGGTTGTGAACTAAGCACTCAAAGAACCAGATTCTTTAAGTAATTATGTAAAAAATTAATTACAACAACAACATACCAGTATAATCTCATAAACTGGGATTTGGGGAGGTTAGAGTGTACGCAAACTTCACCTCCACCTCAGAGGGAGAGAGGTTGTTTTCAATAGCCCATCGACTCAACCGATTGTCCAAAGCAATCCAGATAAAAGTAACAAAAGTATAAGAAATAAGAAGATGGTAGTAAAAGTAGCAAACAGTATCAGGACAAAAACTATTATAAAATAATATAATAGTAAATTGAAGGACAAGAAGCTATTCAGGGCAATGCTACAACTACAAGTATGGACTGATAATAGGAAGACACACTGTTATTTGCTACCCTACTATCCTAATGTGTATCCTCTATAATTTTCTATCTAAGGTTATATCCTCGATAAATTGAAAGTGTGTCATGTCCTGTCTTGTATAATCACCTCTCGCAATATTTCTTCGGTCTACCTCTACCTCTCCTGAAACCATATATAACTAGTCTCTCACACCTCCGTACTAGGGCATCTAGACATCTCCTCTTCACATGTTTGAACTATCTCAGTCTCATTTTTGGCATCTTATCCTCCACCAACGTCACTCCCACCTTATCCCAGATATCCTAATTTCTAATCCTATCTCTCCTAGTATGCCCACACATCCATTGCAGCATCCTCATTTCTACAACTTTCAATTTCTAAACGTGAGAGTTATTGACTGGCAAACACTCCGCCCCATACAACATAGTTAGTTTAACTACAACTCTATAAAACTTTCCTTTAAGTTTCGGTGGCACCTTCTTATCACATAAGACTCTGGATGCAAGCCTCTATTTCATCTGTCCTACACCAATACGGTGAGTGACATCCTCGTCAATCTCCTAATTTTCTGGGATAATAACCCCAAGATACTTGAAACTTTCTCTCTTTTTGATGGCCTATGTATCAAGTCTAACTTCCTTATCTGCCTCATGGATTACATCACTAAACATGCACTACAAGTATTCTGCCTTGGACCTACTCAACCTGAACCCTTTAGGCTCCAGTGTTTCCAAACCTCCACCTTATTGTTAACTCCATCGCGAGTCTCATCAATCAGAACTATATCATCTACAAATAACATACACCATGACACATCTAATTGAATTTGGCGTGTCAATGTATCCATCACCTAGGCAAATAAAAATAGGCTAAGGGCTATCCCCTAGTGCAACCTAAGTAAAACTGGAAAGTGCTTTGCATCTCCTCCTATTGTCCTTACTCGAGTCTTGGATCCATCATAAATGTCTTCAGTTGCCCTAGTATATTCCATATATACGCCTCTAACCACTAAGCATCTCTATAGCACCTCCCTCGGTACTTTATCGTAAGCCTTTTCTATGTTGATGAACATAATGTGTAGGTCATTCTTCTTATCTTTGTACTGTTCTACCAGTCTCCTTATCAGGCTAATGACATCTGTGATTTATCATCCATTCATAAATCCAAACTAGTTTTCACAAAAAACCACACCCCTTCCCATCCTTATGTCACCACCCTCTGCCAAACTTTCATAGTGTGGCTTAGCAGCTTGATACCCCTATAATTATCACAATTCTGAATGTCACCCTTCTTCTTGTAAAACAGAATCATTGTACTCTCCCTCCATTCTTCAAGCATCCTCTTCATTCTACAAATGACATTAAATAATTAGTTAGCTACTCTAAACCTACCCGGCCTACATTTTTTAAAATTTCACTGGGATCTCATTTGGCCCAATTGCTCTTTCCTTATGCATCCTATGAATATAATTCTTGTAACACCTTAAACCCCAGAATATATTAATGAAGGAAAATAACTGAAATTGTAAGTCTGGTGCAGGGATTGAAGGCGTGATTGACGGCCCATCACGTCCCTGACGGTGCAAGTGACGGTCATCAGGAAGGCGACGGGCCATCACTGGTGATGCTCAGGTTTGACAACGTAGCTGACGTCCTGTCATGGACCTGGCAGTGCTTATGACAGCTGTCAAACCAGCAATGGACCATCGGTTGAGCCGTCGAAGGGAAGATTTTTGGACTCGGGGGTGACAATAAACCTGACGGACCGTCGGAGTAGTGATGCTCCGTCACTTATACCTTCTACGGAAGATTTTGGCTTACCTCACTGGTTTAGAGCGACGACAAGAATGATGGACCATTGGGGGTGTGATGGCCCATCACGAGTACCGTCGGGGTGCCCAGTTGTGGAAATTCTGCCCAATTTTCAAAGGTAATTTTGTAATCTCCCACGCTTTTAACTCATATACTATGTCGTTTTAAGCATGGCAAATAATGTTTTAAGGATATTATTATTCACCCTAAGTAACTTATTATCCTCCTAACACTTTCAATTGAAGAATCAATTCCCTCAAGGCTCTCAAGAAATTCCTAGGTTTCTTCTTCAAGTTTCTTCTAGAGTCAAGTGGGGTTTCAAATTTAGTTGGAGATTGATCAATTTAGGAATGTAGGTCTATCAATGAGAGTTCCTTTTGACCTCATGTCCCCTCTTCAATTCAAAGTATGATCACTCAAATTCCCCAAAGCCCTAATTCCAAAATTTATGATTTTATGTTGAATTTTGAAATTTGTTCATGATTCCTTTATGGGTAGACCTGATTTGATATGAAAATATGATCTCCATGATAGGGTTTATGATCTCTTCAAGTATTCATGAAATTATGATATCTTATGATTCATGCATGATTATGAAATTTTAGGGCTACATTCCTTCTTATGAATTTCTTTGATCCTCTTAAAAAAATTTATCTCTCTCAAGCCCTAATTCATGATTTATAGTTATGATGTATGATTTCCTAAAAGTATCCCTCGTGAATTTATGAAATTAAGTATGGGGATTTTGTCAAGTATGTATAATTTCTCTCATGATTTTACCATTATTATTATGGCCGACTCACGGGTCCTATTTCATGACTAGTTCATATATTTCAAGCATATTTATTATTATCAAGATTTAAACTAGCCCATGAACCTCATGCATGTTTTCCCTACCACTATATGAGAACTATATATGTTTGTAGTATTTAACACCGAGTAGACAGGGGTCTAAGCATATCTCGAGTCTCAAAATTACATGCCAACGCAGCCATGATGGGGTCTTCCTTGAGAATATTTCCCCTTTGCCCGTATAGGTCTTTCATGAGTGATATCATGCCTTTTCTTATGGTTCTACCCTTGGCAATGTACGAACACCCTCCCGACTAAGGGTTTACAGGTCGGGCTCCATGTATGTTCATATGGGGTATGTCAGTTATAAGAATCTTCCATTGTTCCTTATGTTTATGCATGATCATGTTATGATGTTTTGTCTCAAGATATGATTTACAAAGCTTTTTTATGATTACGATTATGACCATTTACAAATAGTTTGAAAGCCTTGAGCCTCATGTTTAAGTTATGATTTCAAATGCATAATTTCAGAAATGTTATACTCCCCTCTACTCTTATATATTTTTATTGTCCTTTTTACTTAAACTGCATACTCAGTACATTTTAAGTACTGACCGCATACTCTCTACTGTATCATTTCATGATATAGGTCTGAGAGATCAGACTCAGCCGTGCCATTAGTCCTGCTTCCGTATCAGTCTAGTTTAGCCAGTGTTGGTGAATCCTCATCTTTTAAGGGCATTCAGTTTAGTTGGTTGTTTATGTTATTTTAGTTAGATACTTTTGTAGAGTTTGTTGGAGATGTTGTCCCATCAGCTCATCAGATAGTTAGAGGCTTCTTTAGACATTATGTAGTTGTTTAGTTTTTTGTCGAGTGTTGACTGTTCATATCCTTATGAGTTCTTATTTTCATACTTCTGATGTATTCATGATATGGTTGATTTCCGCTTTTTAGTTATGCTCTTGAATTTATATGATTATTCTATGGGTCGACTTGGGGTCATTCGTGGCTCTAGGTGCCGTAGCTTGGTCCGGGGTCTTAGCTCAGGCCGTGACAAAGTTGGTATCAGAGCATTAGGTTTTGAAGTGTCCTATGGTGTCTGAAAGCCGCATTAAGTAGAGCCTTTTTCATGGGTGTGAAGCGCGCCACACTTATGATGAAGAGGCTACAAGACGTTTTTAGGAAATATCCCTTCTTTCATGATTCTATATCGTCTATGAGTTAAACACTCTCTATTCCTCTAAATCTAGCTTTACGCATTTGCCGAATCATGCCTCCACACTAAATTAATGGAAGAAGAAACTGAAATGGGAAATGCCATGGTGATGTCAATGGAGGTGGGCATCAGCAAGCCTCACTAGCCCCAGCGGATCTCGTGCCAGAGCAGGTTGCCCATGCTGAGTTTAGGGCCATTATTCAGATGTTGGCATAGGCTTTGACCGCTCAAGTTAATCAATAAGAAGTGGCTCATATTCTTTAGAATCGGAACACATCGACGGCTAGAGTTAGGAACTTCCTCAGGATGAACCCACCTGAGTTCCTTGGGTCGAGAGTGGATGAGGACCCATATGAGTTCATTAAGCAAATCCAAATGATCACTCAGATTATAGGAGTGACATGAGAGGAGAGCACATACGTAGCCTCCTATAAGTTGAAGAGGATAGCTCACATATGGTATAGGCAGTGGAAGGATAGCCGGGGAGTTGGAGCGAGTCCTATTGGTTGGGATGAGTTTCTCACCGCATTCTTAGATTGATTCTTTCTCCAGGAGATGAGGGATATCAAGGTGGTTGAGTTTGTGAATTTGAAACAGACAACATGACGTCCAGGAGTATGCTCTAGAGTTCACTCGGCTATCCAAATATGCGCCGGAGATGGTGGCCGATCATAGGGCTCGAGTGAGCATATTTGTGAATGGCAAATTACTTGGTTAAGGATCACAAGACTACCATGCTACATCAGGGCATTGACTTCTCCCAACTAGTTTTGTATGCCCATCAGATGGAGGTGGTGTAGATGAGGGAGAGGGAAAGGGAGAGGGAGGCCAAGAAGGCTAGGATGGGCAGCGTTGGGTTTACCCAACAGAGATCTGGTGGCCCCAGCATTGTCATCGCCCTCAATTTCAGCAGAGGTCATCAGCCCCAGCACCGTCATCGGCCAGTATCCTATCCAAACCCAGACATGATTAGATGAGTAGGGCGTCATGCTCGAGGGGCCAGGGGAGCACTACAAGAGAGCGCACGGTCGTGCCCCATTTTCCTCGCGAAAAACGGGACTCAACAGGTAACAGCTCTTGAATGATTAATTTGAAAGAAGAGTCGCCATCTAACGGATTATGGCGCGTTAGGGCACTATACTAAATTAAAAGTCTACTTAACTAGCCTAGGTTACCAGAGTCGGGTAAGGGTTCAGGTTACCTTGAAAGGAAGGAGTTAGGCACCTTTCGAGGTCCCCAAATGTGGGTCCCTTCTAGATTCATTATTATGTGGGGAGGTTAACTAGTAATCAAACAATGATTGATTTTAACTTAAGTTATTTAAATATAAACTAGATTGATAAACAAAAAATAAAGAAAGAAAAAATAGACAAACAAGAAGAAAGAAAGTGGAACAAATGTATTTAACGATTGTTATATTATTTTCCAAAAAGTTACAACGATTGACAATTTACTTGAGAAAGCAAACCAAAAACATCATGTTATAAATACCAAAATTACCATAATAGACATTGACAAATAAACACAAAAATATAATAAAAAAATATATGAATTTTAAAACTAAGGGGCCGACCTCATAGAAGCGCCTACATATCCCCGAGGAGAATCAGGCCAGACGCAGTTCTACGCTTACAGGGAGGGGTAATTTTAGCCTAAAGGGATCATCCCGTGCAACTTAAATAATACTTCGCAACCATTTAGATTGCTCGTATTATTCAGCAAGCAAAGACTATCATATCCCATCTATCCACCTAATTAATTGATTATTAACCCTAAAGCGTTTCTAGGCGAAGAAGACTAGCATCCTAGTATTTGCCTACCTGTCCCAAGCCTAATGTCTAAGAGGCATTGGACAACTAGTTTGGACTTTGGGTCTAGAAACCTTAGGGCTATTTAAACAATGATTAAACGTCAAGTAAAAAAAACAACTAGCATATAAAGGTTCTCAAAATATGCCTCTATTAGAACAAGTTATGGAAAACCTATTTTGAGAAGAGTGCAGGAAGATCCTATGAACATGATATCGAATGCAAAAAGGGATCAGATTTAAGTATGCAACACATAATTAACTTCATTGTATAATTTAAGCAAGTCAATATGCGATTCTCTATGCATTGCGAATTAATTGCTTCATATCATCAAAAGGTTCAAATAAGATTACTTTAATTCCTATAAATATGATTTCTAGTAGCGATAATTAATTTCATATTAATCCTATGGCATGATAGCTATGACATGTAAACGAATACTGCTAACATGATTTCAACTATATTATGGCATATGAAATGATCCTATAGGAAAATTTTATAGTGGCGGATAATTAAACATGCTAATGCGGGTAAATTACAGGCGTGATTTTTACTCAAAAGATATCAATTGGTGTATCAAGAACATACAGGCAGATTCTCTAATAAACATGAAATATTACAGTTGTCCAGTTAGCTATATTATCTAATCGGCAAAACAACATAAATCTCAGGTCATTCTTACAGACATGAAACAGATTATACCTTAACATTTATAGGATAACCTAACAGTAAATGAAAGAATCCTAACTCTGAATTTGAACGATCCTATAGTTCATGATTTCTAGCAGAAAATCAAATTAATGTTATTCCTATAGACATAGTTAATGATCATGCGTTATTGAGATCCTATGGGCATGATATCTAATGGGTTATTATTGAAATCCTACAGGCATGATGTCTAGCATTGCATACGTTATAAGATCCTATAGGCATGATTTCTACTATGAGCTTCACAGTTAAACAAGCAGAAGAGAAAAGTAATATCCCCGCCCTCCATAAGAAAACCCTTCCACTATTATCATTGTTCAATTACATTATTACATGTTGAATAAAATAAACAAATGAAACATCAAATCATCTGAAACAAATTGAAATAGCTAAGTTTATAGCCCATTCCATCCTGGTAACTCTTCTTCTCAATTTAAGGAAAACCTATTACATAAAAAAAAATTGCTACTATACAATACATGCACATTTTAATTAATTAATAGAGCATTTGGACAAAGTTACAAGCATATGCACACTGTGGTAGAAAACTAAACAGGCGTTAGAATAGACTGACCAGTTAACGACAAATTCGGCAAATATCGAGAATCAATAATTCGAGCAGTCTTTCCACAATTAATATTTTCAAACCACAACACATCAAGATCACGAGAACCTCAAGAGCTCCGAGCAGTGCTAGTGTTGAGGTGGGTTAGGGGGAAATATATAAAGAGAAAAAAAAAAAGCAAAGCAATGCTAAGAATAAAATATTTCAGTTTTCTTTCAAAAGGTTCGAATGAATAAAGAGGAGGAGGAAGGCTCTTTAAATAGTAGGGGAAACCCAACAATAAAAGATAAAATAAAGGGAAAGGAAATAATTTTAAGAATCAATCAAGAGATATCTTCCTTAATTAATAAATAAGACTAAATGAAATTCACAGTGCTACATATTCAAAATCATTAAGGAAGGAAAGAAGTTAATCACATAACTTTCCTTAAAACAAATATATCAACTAATGACAACTTGATACGAATAAGCAATAGAAAGAGAATAATCCCTTATAAAAATCAAGCTAGGCAGAATCAAAATTAATTGATTACTTTCTTTAATTAAATAAGTCATAGCAAGGTTACCACAATTATGAGCATAAAGGGGAAAATAAATATTAAACTATCATAAGTGGGTACATATTATAAAAGAAAAATAAAAATCTTAGAGAATTCAATTATTACAAAATAATTCAGAAATATAAGAATCACATATTATATATATTGACTAGTAAAAAAGGAAAATAAATTAAATATGGAACACTTGTCACGATTATGCAAGAATGAAATTCTAAATCACATAAGAGCTGTCAAGAATTCGATTCAATATTAAAAGGAAGCATATCTCTCAGCGCGATCAAAATTTACCAAATAGGCTAGTAAGAAAAGTTGTCTAAGCGATAAGATTAGTATGATATACATATGATATACAACAAATCCAAACTTTACCCAAATACAGTAAGTACTAATGATAAATAAAGCTACCATAATTGATGTGTAAAGATGATGTCAAGCTTGATCGGATGAGGAAATAAATAAAAATAGATGACCATAAATGCACATTCTCAAATAATAAAACCAAACACGTGTAACGTTATCATAGAAAGTGTCTCAAATTCCATACTCAACATATAGAAGGTTCGCCAAGAAATCAAATTAACCAAGGAAGGCCAACAATCATTCAAGATTATCCGAGTATACCAAGAATAGACAAATGCTCATATTTTGAAATATATAGGCATGTGTTTATATCCAGAGTATGATCACAATATAGATAACTAATTCGTGTATTAGGGTCAACATGAACTTAAAGCTTTTCCACACAACCAAGACATGAAACTCAAACTAGACCAATAGGGAATTAAATAGAGAGACAGAGAGATAAACAATCAAGCAATAAATAAGTAAAAATATCAATAGATCATGAAGAAAATGGATTCGTAATAACCCATCATATATTGAGTAAATTGGGTTCGGATCTGGTTTAGGGTTTCGACGGCTTAACAGAAAGGAAGTGGAGGCTGTGCGGTTGGACAAGAGTGCGCGAGGTCTGGTTCGTGGTGGTTTCGATGGTCATTGGTTTATCTGTGGTTAATGAAAGGTGATGAGGGTCTGTGATTCTGTTGATTTTGGAGAGAAGAAGGGAGACGGGACCTGTGAGGTCTGACCGGAAATGGTGGCTGCTGGACGGAACTAGAGAAGGCGATGGATGGTAGCCTTCTCGTCGGATGTTCACTGACTGGAGCTAAGACGCTAGTAGGCGGGAAAGAGGAGAGACGAGGAGAGGGAAAGAGAGGGAGGTCTGGCGGCTGATTGGTTTACGCCGACGGACGAAACAGCAGAGGGGAGTATGGGGAGTTGCGTGTGTTTGCGAGGCGGAGAGGAGAGAAGGATGAGCAGTGACTGTGAGGGTAGAAATGAGAGGATGAGTGAAAAAATGAATAAGTGTTTTTAGGGTTTGGGGGGGGGGGTATATTGATGAATAAGGAAAATAAGTTAGGGTTTCATCTCAGCCATTAGATTAAATGAGATGGAGGACCAGGATTGATTCTGGGACAGATGGGTTGGTTTACGGATAGTTAAGTGGGTCGCGGGTAACTAAATGGCTAGGAATTAATTTAAGGCTGAATTTGAATTTAAGTAATAGCAAGAATTTGATCAAATGGCTATAATTGGCATTAATTAAGTAGAAAGTGGCTAGATTTTAAATAAATTGGATGAAAGCTGCTATTAAATTAATAAAAATACTACACTTATGAATAATTTAATAATAGATAATATAACAGTTTAATTTACAAATAAAAGATATAAATATTATTATTAATATAGATAATTTATAAAAATCAAGTAGAATTATACAAATATTATTATGTAAATATTTAAGTAAAAATATATATTTTAAGATAAAAGCCTATTTAATCGAAATTATGTATGCATCTATATTAATATGCAATATATTATATATGACATAATTACATAACATTAGAAAACTAGTAAATTGAAAGTAAAAATGTAAATAGACATTTTAAAAAATTATATTTTGAAATTATTATGTAAAATTAATTATTAAAATATTATGAAAGCGAACTAAACAATTTCGTAAGAGAGGTAATTTTTAAATACGCACATATATATTATTAAGAAGCTTAGACGGGGCATATGGAGGTCAAAATTGGGCGTCAACAACTGCCCCTTCTTTGCCTGAGAATGAAGGATGAATTGTCGAGCAAAGAACGTTGACTGAGTAGCCAATTTTTTTCGACCAAAAGAAAAATTTTTGGTGGGGCTGGATGAAGATATTGCGGCCTAGACTTCAGAATCAAGTCGCCTACATATCTCGGGTTTCACAAGAATCAGGCCGTGTGTAGTTCTAGATTTAAGGATGAACAAGATGCTTAAAGAAAATTCATAATATGAGTTCGATTAAAGAGCAAAAGAAGTATGAAATGATGAGGAGATAGACAAAATTATTAATTTCGTATCAAACGTGGTGATTTCAGCATGAGGGTTAATTTGAAAGGTAAAAGCGAGATGAAAACGAAAATTGCTTCTACTATGCGATGAAAAACGGTAAAGCTGGAGAGTGAATAACTAAATAAATAATGACGAGCAGAGGTAATTAACATATAGATTTCAAAAACAAAGAGTAGCTCAGATAATTTTGGGAGGGTAGTGCTTAACCCAAACAACGTTAAAACAGTAGGACCATGCTTAGCCTTTAAAAGTTTGGAGGGTAATGCTTGACCCATCCAAAAATCACAAGAATGGTGAGAGTAGCACGATAATAGGTTAAAAGGAGCAAACAGTGGCTTGAAGCTTGAGAGTAGCATAAGAATAGCAAAGAGCATGGGAGCTTGAAAGTAGCCTGATAGTGACTTGATTCAATATCTCAAGAATAATGCAATAGTAGCCTGCAAACTTAAAACTGAGGGTAGTGCTTAACCCATAGACAACGCTTAGTCCTTGCAAAATTGGAGGGTGGTGCTTAACCCATCAAAAAATCAAAGAATGGAAATAGCACAATAATAGTAGTAAAACAGTAGTTTGAAGAAAAATAACTTGAGAGTAGCTTGAAAGTTTGAGATTAGCATAAGAGCGGCAAAACAACATAGAAGCTTGAAAGTAGTAGCTTGATTAGATATCACGGGAGTAACTTGAGTAGCCTGCAACTTTAAAATACTAGATAAAAGCAATTAGTCAATAATCATGGGATAATATTTTACAAAATTAACGATTAGCTCGAATAAATTTGAAATGAAAGTGCTTAATCCAATCAAAATTTAGAAGGCAATGCTTAGACTTTAAAAATCAGAGGGTAGTGCTTAACCCATAAAACAATGTTTAGTTCTTAAAAGATTGGAGGGTAGTGCTTAATTCGTAGGATAATGCTTAGACTTAAAAGATTGGAGGGTAATGCTTAACCCGTAGGACAATGCTTAGTCCTTAAAAGATTGGAGGGTAGTGCTTAACCCATGGACAATGCTTAGTCCTTAAAGAAATATTTAGGGTCGTGCTTAACCGTAGGACAATGCTTAGCCTATAAAATTTAGGGTAGTGCTTAACCCATAGAATAATGCTTAGTCCTTAGAAAATGTTTAGGGTAGTGCTTAACTGTAGGACAATGCTTAGCCTATAAAATTTAGGGTAGTGCTTAACCCATAGGACAATGCTTAGTCCTTAAAGAAATATTTAGGGTAGTGCTTAACCCGTAGGACAATTCTTAGCCCATAAAAATTTAGGCTAGTTCTTAATCCATAGGACAATTCTTAGTCCTTAAAGAAACATTTAAGGTAGTGCTTAACCCATAGGACAATGCTTAGCCCTTAAAAAAAGGAGGGTAGTGCTTAACCCATTCAGAAATCAAAGTATTAATGCTTAGCTTCAAATAAACAATGTTCGTCTTTGAGTAACTTACTAAGAGGGTAGCACTTAACCCTGTTCATGGACGAACTTCAAGTAGTTTAGCATTGCAGTTGATAATGAATACCTTCGTAAATCCAGATGATATATAGAATAATTGCAAATTTGGTACCTGTTGCTCTTGTGCTCAAAGAAAAAATCATAAGATTAAAAAGGGGGAAGGTTGATTTGTTCCTCTATTCGTATGTTGCTATTTCAATCTCATGAGCTTGATGATCAGACTGGATGTCACGTCCTTCCATAGACGCCTTTTTGGAGAATCAATTCCTTGGCTTAACTTAGTCTTGATGAAATTTTGAGATCCTTCTAAAATTTCTGCCCCAGTGTAGAACATGACGTAGACTTCTTTTGCAAATGACGTAAAGTCGTGAATATTTGAGGTCCCCTCAAAAATTCTGCCCTAGTTATGTGGAAAATCTTGATCCATGGAATTTTTGAGATCCTCTCAAAAATTCTGCCCCAGTTGGTAAAGGAAAAAGGAAAGGAAATTTTATGAAGGTATAGACCAAACCCCATAAGGGTGCCTACATATCCCTCTTAAACGGGAATCAAGTCCAACGTAGTTCAAAATACAACTAGTGAAAAACTTTCAAATAAAGGAGCAAATCAAATTGAGAGTAACAGGCATCAACTTTCATTTCGGGTGGATCACTTTGGCACCAAAAGTGCTTGAATCTTTTCTTTCAAAGCTCGACACTCTTCTGTGATATTTCCTCTCATCCATGAATGATAATCGCAAATCTTATTATGATTGAGCCATTTCGTGTGTGTCTCCATCACTATTGCAGGAATCGGAGTGATATAGCCGACAACCTTTATTCGCTCATACAATTAGGTTAAAGGCTCACCCAAAGGAGTATATTTCTTAGATGAATTTGCTCGGGATCTCACAGGTAGGAGAGATTGTTGATTTGGAGGATTTTGATAACTGGTGGCCTTTGAAATGCGGGTGGAGGAAGCTGAATATATGTAGGTTGCACATTACGAATAGGATAAGCAGCAGGGATACAGAACGACATTGCGTGATTGTATGTTGGTGCGGGAGAATGAAATAGAGGCACTTGATATGGGAGTAGAGGTTCTTGGTAGTTCCAAGGAGTTTTCGGTCCTTCTATAGGCGATACGACATTCACCTCTTTCAAGATCTTGTTCTCATGAGTCCTACTAGGCTACAAAGTCTTGTTAGCGGCTCACAATGCTTCCCAATCGATAATGGTACCATTCTTGATACCATTCTCAATCTTTTCGCCTAATTTGATGATTTTGGTGAAATCTTCTCACTTACCAGCATCAACATATCATATACTTGCAGGTCCAGATTCTGCATGAAGATATCCTTCATTTGTACCTCCTCCATTGGAGGTCGCACTCTAGCAGCCTCGGACCTCCAACGGGTTGCATATTCCCTGAATGTCTCTATTGGCTTTCTTTTCAAGTTTTGAATCTAGAGCAAATTCGGTGCGTTCTCTATATTGAAACTGAATCACTCTATGAAAGCTGTACCCATATCAGTCCGATTAATCCATTTTCTCGGATTTTGCTCTACATACCTGTTATACCCCGTAAATTTTAAATGAATAAATAGCCTAATGTCATGTTGGTTAAGGGATTTAGAAAGAAAAAAAAAAGAAAAAGAAAAAGAAAAAGGGTCGGCCTCTTCATCAAATATCAACACATTTCCAGCAAAAAAACAGGGTATCTCCATATGAAAAGAAAACCCACGACAAACATATATAATTTCCTTCCAATTACGTGACGAAACGCGGTCTAAACTCTGTTCCAGCTTAGGTACAGGTGTATAAAGCTGCAGAGAGCAATCCTACGGAGTTGGTTTCGTGAAATTTGGCCGGCGAAACGTCGTGCTACCGAGGTAAAGTAAATAGAATTACTTTAAATTAGTACCAATGTGTTCCTAGCTTTGTAGTGAGCATTTATCCCTTCTAGACTATCAAGAAATAACGAGTTTTCGATCGTTTTTCGAAAGGTTGAAGTTTGGGATAAATATATATCAAAAGTGATAATTTCTCCCGAATATTAATGTATTTAGTTCTAATTGACGTGTATATGAATGTAGTTGGGAGAAACAGCAGAAGTACCGACGGAAATCACATCGGTCAGTCGGGTACTCAGAAACCAGGTATGTAAAGTTATTCTTTCGGCAAGCCAGGAAGTACAGGGTATAAAATAAATAGAATAAACGCTATTAACATATACCTAGCGTACAAGAACAATTTTAGTACAAATTCCAGCAAGCATGCTAGTATGTTATTACGTATCATGCGATAATCAGAATCATAGATATTCAGGCAATACGTATTTCATCTGTTGAGATTGTATCCAGTAGTAGATGGTACATTTTATATCATTGAGCTATATCCAGTTATAGGTGGCATGTTCTATGTTATTGAGTTATACTCAGATATAATCAGATAGACAGATAAAGACTAGGCAACAGTTAGCCAGCAATCAGAGACAGTGTAAAACGGAACATAGCATCAGTTATTTAGTACAGACTGGCCTTGAAATAAAAGAGAAGAATATGATTAGTACTTTTTTTCATTTGAGCATGCTTGTTGTGTTTGTGTTTTGCATGTTGAGACTTGTTATGGCATGTGGGTGTCCTTTAGCATCCCCACCGCCCCTGGGTTATAGCTGTGTCGATACCAGATTCAGATACCGCCACCAGCTGGGCGATGCCGTCCGACTAAAGGACGATGATGGCCGACCACCATGATAATACAGTCCAGACCACCCTGCTTGTAGGGGTAGTTCAGTTTACTCTGCGCAGAACTAGCACACCCTGTTTACAGGGGCAGACCACTCTGTGTGCGCACCTGTGCCCAGAGGCAGAAGTCTTCGGACTCAGACACAGTTTATTGTCAGAGGCCAAGGCCTGAGCTACGTACCCAAGGGGACCGGTAGGAGGAGCTCACAGTATCAGATGAGTGGAGTGACTTATTTTTGGTTGGTTTAGACCCGGGTAGGGGTATATAGAATGCTTGCTTGGTTGGCACCTTCCGGCTTATGGGGGTCGGTCAGGTATTGTGTGTACTATTATGTATATTGATATGTGTTATTAGATACTGATAGACAGTAGAACGACACGTCATCAGGTACGCTCAGTTAGTTACAGAATGAACAAACTCTCCCCAGTTATCCTCAGCTAGATAGACTCAGCTACTTCTTGCTTATACGTCATGTTAATGTTGCTATTCATTTCAGTTGCATATTTCATTTTGCTTTACATGCTCAGTACCTGTGGTACTGACGCCTAGCGGGGTGCTGCATTGCTTGCCTGCAGGTATTCACGGACGAGGAGCCGATCCCTCGTGATTCCAGCCAGCCAGTGAGTCATCAGCTCCTGTCATCCGGAGTCTGATTCCCAGAGGTGTAGCTCCTTTTCTTTTGTTGTGCAGTATGGGTAGGTCGGGGCCCTGTCCCGATCATTTCCATTAATTTCTTACAGTATTCGTAGAGGCTTGCAGTCTGTATATATTCCCTGTGGTTAGTTGAGCCGGTCGTGTGAGGCCGTGCGGTCTGTTGTAGCTGTTTAGTATTTCAGTTTATGTTGGCCGTGTGGGGCCTTAGTTTGACAGTAGTGGTGACCTTGCCGATCACGTAGTTTTACAGCAGTCTTGTGTTGAGTTACAGATAACTAGACAGCATGGTGGCCTTGTCGGCCCGCATAGGTTCCTTGTTACAAGTCTGTTTCTGGTTAGCTGTTGTTACAGGTACAGATGGCTACAGGCCAGTTGGCTGGAGGTTGTATTTACAGCCGTTATATAGCCTTTCTTGAAATAGAGCCAAAGCCAGCCAAAGCACCAGATGTGCTCAGGCTGGACCATTTAGCAGTCTAGAGTCTGGCAGGCACCAGGTGCCCGTCATACCCCCCAAGGTGGGGTGTGACAAACTTGGTATCAGAGCAGTTCGTGTCCCAGGGAGTCTGCAAGCCGTGCTAAGTAGAGTCTTGTCTATGGATGTGTTGTGCACCACATACTATAGGCAGGAGGCTGCGAGGCATGTTAGGATTGTCACTCTTCTTTCTTATCAGTCGTGTTATAGAGCGGTGCAGTATAGAGTTGACTTTTAAAACTCACCACCCTCTTTGCTTACAGATATTATGGCAGACCAGTGGCACCCAGCTACAGGTAGGAGATTGGATACAGCAGCGGGCGAAGGCACCAGTTGGATGCCTCAGTTACATCCAGATTCCGCCCGGTCTGAAAGCAATACGGGGGCGTCATCTCGGCCCTCCCAGTAGTCTCCGCCTCGCCAGACATCATTTGAGGCAGCACCGCCTCCCACAACTCCTGCACCCACTTCATCTGATCAGGAGCTACGTAGTGCGGTGGTTATGTTGACTCAGATTCTAGCTGCTCAGCGTCAGCCAGCACCACCTACAGCAGCAGAATCCCTAGGTAGGCCAGGTAGTTCCAGGGTTAGAGAATTCTTGGCATTGGAACCCCCTCAGTTTACAGGGTCGGATTCAGCGGAAGACCCTCAGGATTTTCTGGACCAGATGCAGAGGATCTTTAGAGTCATGCATGTAACCCCAGCAGAATCAGTTGAGCTAGCAGTGTTCAGATTAAGGGATATTGTTGTTTTGTGGTACGAAAGTTGGGAGAGGTCTCGGGGAAGAGATGCAGCCCCTCCTACATGGTCCAGCTTTTCAGAGGCCTTCCTGGACCACTACTTACCCCGGGAGGTCAGACAGGCCTAGATGGATCAGTTCTTACATTTAGAGCAGGGGGCTAGGAGCGTCCGTGAATATTCCTTACAATTCGACTCCTTAGCCCGCTATGCTCCAGCATTTGTGGACACCATGTCGTCCAGAGTCCACCGCTTTATTATGGGCCTGAATCTAGAGTACATAGAGATGTGCATGACAGCTACTTTGAGAGAGGACATGGACATAGCCAGGGTACAGGCCTTCGCACAGACAATTGAGGGCCTGAGGCAGCGACAGCGGGGTGACAGACAGGTGACTTCAGAGCAGCGCCGTAGGAGCAGACCCGCTGAGATACAGAGGGAAATTCCTAGGGGGCCGAGACCACGGTTTTCAGATAGGCCTCCCAAATCTTTACCACCGGTACAGCAGCAAAGGGGCAGGTTTATTCGCCGGAGTCAGTCGGAGTCCGGTAGCAGTTCACGGACAGTAGCCTCACCTCAGCAGCGGAGGGTGGAACAGAGTAGATTTGCATCCACCCCTTGTCCTATATGCCACCGACTACATTCTGGAGCCTGCAGGCAAGGCTTCCAAGGGTGTTATTACTGCGGACAGTAAGGGCATTTAATGAGAGATTGTCCATCCAGGGGACAGGGTAGTCAGGATGATCTGGATAGAGCGTCAGCAGGGCCACGAGTTCCAGCAGCCTCAGTAGGGCGCAGACCCTCAGGTTCAGCAAATAGGGGCCGAGGTAGATCAGGAGCCTCTGGCTCAGGTGCAGGCCCCAGCCGTACCTATGCATTACCGGGGAGGCAGGATTCAGAGGCATCTCACGACGTGGTCACAGGTATATTGATTATCTGCTCATATCCTGTTTATGTATTGATTGATCCAGGGTCTACCTTATCATATATTACACCATTTGTGGCTCGGAAGTTGGGTATCGAACCAGAATTGCTTCAGCAGCCCTTTTCAGTGCTTACACCGGTCGGTGACTCGATTACAGCTAAAAGAGTTTACCGAGGGTGTACGGTAGAGGTTGCTGATCGCCAGACCACAATAGACTTAATAAAACTTGAGATGGTCGACTTCGATGCCATTATGGGTATGGACTGGTTAGTACCGTGCTATGCCAACTTAGAATGCTGGACCAAGACGGTCCGATTTCACTTTCCAGGGGAAGCAGTGCGAGAGTGGAAAGGGAGTACACCTACGCCGAAAGGTAGGTTTATTTCCTACCTTAAGGCAAGAAAATTAATAGCAAAGGGATGTATTTGCCACCTAGTTAGAGTCCAGGACGTTCGGGTGGAACCTCCGACTCTTCAGTCTGTTCCAGTGGTCAATGAATTCCCTGACGTATTTCCGGATGAGTTGCCTGGTATCCCTTCCGAAAGGGAGATAGATTTTGCGATTGACTTGTTGCCAGGGACTCAACCTATATCCATTCCCCCGTATCGCATGGCACCAGTTGAGCTTAGAGAGTTGAAAGAGCAGTTAAAAGATTTGCTCGACAAAGGTTTTATCAGGCCTAGTACTTCCCCGTGGGGTGCGCCAGTTCTGTTTGTAAGAAAGAAAGATGGCTCACTCCATATGTGTGTGGACTACCGGCAGCTGAATAAGGTAACGGTTAAAAACAAATACCCGCTCCCGAGAATAGATGATTTATTTGACCAGTTGCAGGGGGCCAGATGTTTCTCTAAGATAGATCTGTGGTCCGGATACCACCAGGTCCGGGTTTGGGAGAGGGACATTCCAAAGACTGCTTTCAGGACCAGGTATGGTCACTTTGAATTTCTAGTTATGTCTTTTGGACTGACAAATGCTCCCGCAGTGTTTATGGACCTGATGAACAACATATTCAGACCGTACTTGCATCTGTTCGTGATAGTATTTATCGATGATATTCTGGTATATTCTCGTTCAGAGACAGATCACCAAAACCATTTACGAACAGTACTCCAGATCCTTAGAGACCGTCAGCTGTACGCCAAGTTTTCTAAGTGTGAGTTCTAGCTGAACTCAGTTGCCTTTTTGGGGCATATCGTGTCGGATGCTGGTATACAGGTAGACACAAAAAATAGAGGCGGTCAAGACATGGCCCAGACCTACCACTCCAACCGAGGTCCGCAGTTTCCTGGGTTTAGCAGGATATTATCGGAGATTTGTTGAAGGATTCTCCACTATAGCAGCACCTCTGACAAAGCTAACACAGAAAGCAGCAAAATTTCAGTGGACGGAGGCCTGCGAGCAGAGTTTTCAAGAATTGAAAGACAGATTGACCTCCGCCCCAGTACTAGCATTGCTAGAGGGAACAAATGGGTATGCGGTGTATTGCGACGCTTCAGGTTTGGGACTGGGTTGTGTGTTAATGCAACATGGTAAGGTGATTGCCTATGCTTCCAGACAGCTGAGGAAACACGAAAAGAACTATCCGACCCATGACCTGGAACTGGCCGCAGTGATCCACGCTCTGAAGATTTGGAGGCATTATCTGTAT
The DNA here is from genome assembly GCA_035772735.1 of Datura wrightii. Classification (NCBI taxonomy): domain Eukaryota; kingdom Viridiplantae; phylum Streptophyta; class Magnoliopsida; order Solanales; family Solanaceae; genus Datura; species Datura wrightii. The sequence continues at coordinate 81,101,525 of JASDFA010000007.1, read as the reverse complement.
GGCGTCCATGTAGACATTTTTACAGATCATAAAAGTCTGCAATACATTTTCACACAGAGGGAGTTAAATCTGCGGCAGCGTCGCTGGTTAGAATTGTTGAAAGATTATGATGTAAATATCCTCTATCACCCGGGAAAAGCTAATGTAGTAGCAGATGCCCTGAGCCGTAAGTCAATGGGGAGTTTGGTGTATTTGCGGCCCGAGAAGCGGGAATTAGCCAAGGAAATTCATCAACTAGCCGGTTTAGCCGTTCGAGTAGTAGAGACAGAAAATAACAGAGCGGTAATTCAAAATTTTGCCGAGTCATCACTAGTTACAGAGGTAAAAGAACGGCAGTACGAGGACCCTGACTTAGTCCAGCTCAGAGATAGAATTCAGAAAGGTAAAGAGTCAGATTTCCAAGTGACTGAAAATGAAGTACTACGTTGTAAGGGCCGTCTACGTGTCCTAAATGTTTCAGGGCTTCACTAGCAGATCATGCATGAGGTACATTACGCTCGTTATTCCCTCCATCCAGGAGCAACGAAAATGTACCACGATATCAGAGACATCTGGTGGCCAGGTATGAAATATGAAATAGCTGAATTTGTATCTAGATGTCCTAACTGCCAGTAGGTGAAAGCGGAGCACCAGAAACCAGGCGGTCTAACGCAGGATATAACTGTGCCCATGTGGAAATGGTAAGCGATAAATATGGATTTTGTAACAGGATTACCCCGTACCAGACGCAGAAATGATTCCATTTGGGTAATAGTTGACAGGCTGACAAAATTAGCTCATTTCCTGCCAGTGAAGGCTACCTTCTCAGCCGAGGATTATGCTGAGTTATACATCAGAGAAATAGTTAGACTACATGGAGTGCCGGTATCTATTATTTCAGACAGGGGAGCACAATTCACAGCTAGATTTTGGCAGTCTTTCCAGAGGGGTTTAGGAACGCAGATCAATTTGAGCACAGCATTCCACCCCCAGACAGATGGGCAGGCTGAGCGGACTATCCAAACGCTCGAAGACATGCTACGAGCGTGTGTACTAGATTTTGGGGGAAGCTGGGATGAGCATCTTTCGTTGATTGAGTTTGCCTACAATAATAACTATCATTCAACCATCCAGATGGCGCCTTTCGAGGCATTATAGGGGCAAAAATGTAGATCGCCGATTGGTTGGTTTGAAATAGGGGAATCAACGTTGATTGGGCCAGACATCATTCAACAGTTAGAGGAGAAGGTAAAGCTTATCATAGAACGCCTGCTGACTGCTCAGAGCCGCCAGAAGTCGTATGCAGATATGCGGCGTAGAAATCTAGAATTTGCGGTAAATGACTGGGTATACCTGAAGGTGTCTCCGATGAAAGGGGTGATGAGATTTGGCAAGAAAGGCAAGCTTAGCCCGAGATTCATTGGGCCATATCAGATTCGGCGGAGAATAGGCCGAGTTGCATACAAATTGAACTTGCCTCCTGAGTTAGCATCTGTTCACCCAGTATTCCATGTATCTATGTTGAGGAAATTTGTAGGAGACCCTTCCACAGTTGTTCCAGTTCAGGATGTCCAGGTCACCGAAGAGTTAGCATATGAGGAGGTTCCAGTAGCTATCTTAGACAGACAGATCCGTAGATTGAGAACTAAAGATATTGCGTCTGTCAAAGTATTGTGGCGTAACAGGAACCGAGAAGAAATGACCTGGGAAGCTGAGGAGGACATGAAAGCCAGATATCCCCACTTATTCCAGACATTGGCAAACGGGAGGTATGTTAGAACTATTTTCCTTATTAATGCTTATACTTCATATATGAATGCAGGCGATTGATTATAGACAGTTTTATACATGAATGTTATTATCGTGTAGAGTACCTGTATTGGGCTTTTCTGCTTTTTAGGAATTTTGAGATAGTCCATAATACAGGAGAAACTCTGCCAAAATTTTTTTTTTTAGAAACAAGTTGAGTAAGTTGAGAAAGTCCTCTAGACAGAATGTCATTCGAGGACGAATGTTCTTAAGGTGGGGAGGATGTTATACCCCGTAAATTTTAAATGAATAAATAGCCTAATGTCATGTTGGTTAATGGATTTAGAAAGCAAAAAAAAAAAAAAAAGGGTCGGCCTCTTCATCAAATATCAACACATTTCCAGCAAAAAAATAGGGTATCTCCATATGAAAAGAAAACCCACGACAAAGATATATAATTTCCTTCCAATTACGCGACGAAACGCGGTCTAAACTCCGTTCCGGCTTAGGTACAGGTGTATAAAGCTGCAGAGAGCAATCCTATGGAGTTGGTTTCGTGAAATTTGGCCGGCGAAACGTCGTGCTACCGAGGTAAAGTAAATAGAATTACTTTAAATTAGTACCAATGTGTTCCTAGCGTTGTAGTGAGCATTTATCCCTTCTAGACTATCAAGAAATAACGAGTTTTCGATCGTTTTTCGAAAGGTTGAAGTTTGGGATAAATATATATCAAAAGTGATAATTTCTCCCGAATATTAATGTATTTAGTTCTAATTGACGTGTATATGAATGTAGTTGGGAGAAACAGCAGAAGTACCGACGGAAATCACATCGGTCAGTCGGGTACTCAGAAACCAGGTATGTAAAGTTATTCTTTTGGCAAGCCAGGAAGTACAGGGTATAAAATAAATAGAATAAACGCTATTAACATATACCTAGCGTACAAGAACGATTTTAGTACAAATTCCAGCAAGCATGCTAGTATGTTATTACGTATCATGCGATAATCAGAATCATAGATATTCAGGCAATACGTATTTCATCTGTTGAGATTGTATCCAGTAGTAGATGGTACATTTTATATCATTGAGCTATATCCAGTTATAGGTGGCATGTTCTATGTTATTGAGTTATACTCAGATATAATCAGATAGACAGATAAAGACTAGGCAACAGTTAGCCAGCAATCAGAGACAGTGTAAAACGGAACATAGCATCAGTTATTTAGTACAGACTGGCCTTGAAATAAAAGAGAAGAATATGATTAGTACTTTTTTTCATTTGAGCATGCTTGTTGTGTTTGTGTTTTGCATGTTGAGACTTGTTATGGCATGTGGGTGTCCTTTAGCATCCCCACCGCCCCTGGGTTATAGCTGTGTCGATACCAGATTCAGATACCGCCACCAGCTGGGCGATGCCGTCTGACTAAAGGACGATGATGGCCGACCACCATGATAATACAGTCCAGACCACCCTGCTTGTAGGGGTAGTTCAGTTTACTCTGCGCAGAACTAGCACACCCTGTTTACAGGGGCAGACCACTCTGTGTGCGCACCTGTGCCCAGAGGCAGAAGTCTTCGGACTCAGACACAGTTTATTGTCAGAGGCCAAGGCCTGAGCTACGTACCCAAGGGGACCGGTAGGAGGAGCTCACAGTATCAGATGAGTGGAGTGACTTATTTTTGGTTGGTTTAGACTCGGGTAGGGGTATATAGAATGCTTGCTTGGTTGGCACCTTCCGGCTTATGGGGGTCGGTCAGGTATTGTGTGTACTATTATGTATATTGATATGTGTTTTTAGATACTGATAGACAGTAGAACGACACGTCATCAGGTACGCTCAGTTAGTTACAGAATGAACAAACTCTCCCCAGTTATCCTCAGCTAGATAGACTCAGCTACTTCTTGCTTATACGTCATGTTAATGTTGCTATTCATTTCAGTTGCATATTTCATTTTGCTTTACATGCTCAGTACCTGTGGTACTGACGCCCAGTGGGGCGCTGCATTGCTTGCCTGCAGGTACTCACGGACGAGGAGCCGATCCCTCGTGATTCCAGCCAGCCAGTGAGTCATCAGCTCCTGTCATCCGGAGTCTGATTCCCAGAGGTGTAGCTCCTTTTCTTTTGTTGTGCAGTATGGGTAGGTCGGGGCCCTGTCTTAATCATTTCCATTAATTTCTTACAGTATTCGTAGAGGCTTACAGTCTGTATATATTCCCTGTGGTTAGTTGAGCCGGTCGTGTGAGGCCGTGCGGTCTGCTGTAGCTGTTTAGTATTTCAGTTTATGTTGGCCGTGTGGGGCCTTAGTTTGATAGTAGTGGTGACCTTGCCGGTCACGTAGTTTTACAGCAGTCTTGTGTTGAGTTACAGATAACTAGACAGCATGGTGGCCTTGTCGGCCCGCATAGGTTCCTTGTTACAAGTCTGTTTCTGGTTAGCTGTTGTTACAGGTACAGATGGCTACAGGCCAGTTGGCCGGAGGCTGTATTTACAGCCGTTATATAGCCTTTCTTGAAATAGAGCCAAAGCCAGCCAAAGCACCAGATGTGCTCAGGCTGGACCATTTAGCAGTCTAGAGTCTAGCAGGCACCAGGTGCCCGTCATACCCCCCAAGGTGGGGTGTGACAATACCAATTGAAGGCATCTCCAGTCAAACTTCTCATGAACAACTTCATTCTTAGTTTTTCGTCTTTTCACACCCTAATCAGCTTGTCGCAATACATCCTTAAGTGGGCTCTCGGATCACCAGTCCCAGCGAACATTTCGAACTTTGGAGGTTTATAGCCCACTGGTAACTCGACATCATGATGTATGCATAAGTCTTCAAAACTTAGGCCTTCTATCCCCTTGTCCCCTTCAATATTCTGTATTCTATCGTTCATCGTCGTGAGCTCTTCAGCCATAGTCTGTATCAACCTGTCCTTCTAAGAGAGTCTAGATTCTCCTAGGTGATGAGTGAGCGGAGCAATCTCGATATAAATGGGGTTTAGGGTATGATCTCTCGGAGCATGGGCATAAGACATGTTGGATGTAACTGTGGGAGGTAAGTAACGAAATATGGTGGGTGTTCTTTGTGGAGTGGCTTGATTTGAAGGGGTTGCATAAGCATTATGCGAATGTTGTATATGATTTTGAGGAAGCGAGTAGGCATGACTAAGATTGTTTTGAGGATATGAGGCTTGATGGGATGATAGAGGAAGACTTGTAAAAGCGACATGAGGTTTGGTAGGAGCATGGACCCTGGTTTGCGGTTCCAACGAAGTTTCCAATGGGACCGACAGGTTGGTTGTATTTCGAACTTGGGATAATTCACATTGAAGTTCTAAAATCCTTTGTTCCATCCTTAGCATCATTTCATTATATTCGGGTGGATACCTCTTTTCCGAACTCTCTGCGGAATCTTTTGGAGTGGCCGTGTCAATTCTGACTACTGAACTGTTACTTTCGTTCATTTCCCTCTTGCTTCGGTGAACTGACTAGGAGAAAGGTATGGCGAACGGTTATGCACAAATCAACCTTAGGAGGGGGGATAATCAAGATAAACAATAAACAGATAAAATCAGTAAAAACTCGAGCATAACATGTAGATAAAAGATTAAAGGAAATAAACACATTAATACACTTCATGTTGTAGATGAAAGATTAAACACGTTAATACACTTTCCTAATTTGGGGACCTCTTTCATGCCAGAGGTAGGCCTAGTGCATTTTGAGAGTTGAATAGTCCATAATGTGTCATTCCATTTTCTCCACTAAAATACCAAATACATAAAATAATAAATAAATTATTTCTTTATTTACATAATGAGATATTATAAAAAAATAAAGGTTACAAAAAGTAAAGCTACAGCCTAAATGGAAATGCTCTTCCATCTTCGGCCTCTTCTTGGATTATACGACGTCAAGTTGTGCTCAACACCTGCATTATAAAGTGTTAGCTTTATCCTTCCCACCTAAGGAGAAAATAGTCTACATTTTAGGCATATCGACCTCTCAAATAAAAATGCAAATAGATATGAAAATGTCCTTTTCGAGATTGTAAATCTCTTTAGACTTTGGGCAAAGTTAAACTAATGGTCTCAATACACCAAGGGTATCGAGACTTCCTAGGGGGTAATGCTTGCATGACTTAACAGTTTCTAAGAGTTGGGTAGGCGGACTAAAAAATTCTTATATAAAAAGGCACTTGGTCACATGGTATTAAAACTATCCATTTACCCCACGTATATGCCAATTCTCTAAATGAGTTTTGAAAGGATTTTGGAGAAGTGAAAAGCACAACTCACGTGTATAGTGTGTGATAGTGAGAGATTCCCAAGTGGGGGAAATATGAATGGAATGAAAATTATTAACACATAAAGAAATGCGGTAACACAATAGATAGTTAAGAGAAGTATTAAAAATGAAGAAACATAGATTATTTCAAATAAAGGAATAGTTGGAAAGGATTAACGTTAAATAATAACATTAAACAAGAAAACATACAAGGAGACTAAGAAAACAAATAAAGGAAATAAGGGGGAAAAGAATTAAATGTCGATAAATATAATAATTTAAGCAAGGAAGAAAACAAGGGGCATAAGGAAAAGGATTCACAAGGGAGGAAACAAATTAACTTGAGAGAGTAACAAATCAAATTTGACATATGCACTTATAATTCACATAACTTATGAAGGCGTCCTTTTCGGGATTTTAATAATCCTTTGGGACACAAGGTATGTTTACCATTAGTCCTGACGCGCCATGGGCGTCGCGACTTCTTAGGTATGATGTATATTCCTTAGTAAAGGATTACACGGTCAAGCTCTAAGAGTAACAGTGGGTTTAGACACGGTCCCCTCAAGCGGACAACTTGAGAGTGAGAAAGCTTATGGCCATCGACGCACCGCTGATCGACCAATCCATAAGACATTTCCCGACACGGGTGCTTTAGAAATGGACGTCCGTGTGACCACACAGCCATTCTAAAGAAAGAAGAAAAAGAGGTCCAAATGGGGAAGATATGAACAGAATAACAAATATATAAAACTATAACAAATAACACATAAAAGCAATAATACAATGAATCAATTATAAATAAATGATAAAAAATTATCCAAGTAAGCAGTTAAAACATAACAATTTATATATATCAAATAAGAAAATAATGGGGAAATAAGGGAAAAGGAATGCTCATGAAACAAAAATAAACAAGATATGATTGGTTTTAGATAAGGTTTCCCCAAGCGGACAACTTGAGAGTGAGAAAGCTCATGATCATCGACGCACCACTGATCGACCAAATCATGAGACATTCCTCGACAGGGGAGTTAAAAGTGAACAACCTTAAAACCATGCAACTGTTATCAAGTGTGTGCATGTGAATATTCAAGGGAAGACATAATATAAAAATAGATTGACAACTCACAAAAATAAATAAAACAAAATGAAAAGAAATTAATCATGTAAAGAAAAATAATTCAAATAAGGCAAAAATGACAAATAGAACATACTATAACATATAAGGAAATAAAATATGCCACACAAAAATAGATACACAAGTAAAGAAAAATTTAACCTTAACTAAAAGTAAAACAAATAAATTTCGCAAGTAAAAGAAAAACGAATATGCACGCAAGCAAAACACAAAATTCCCATATAAAAAATGAACACGTATTGGTTAGAACCTAAATATATCCCCAGCAGAGTCGCCATGCTATTGCGTCCCATTTTTCTCGCAAAAAATGGGACTCAACAGGTAACAACTCTTGAAGGATTAATTTGAAAGAAGATTCACCACCTAATGGATTGTGGTGTGTTAGGGCACCGTACTAAATTAAAAGTCTATTTAACTAGCCTAGGTTACTAGAGTCGGGTAAGTATTCAGGTTACCTCGAAAGGAAGGTGTTAGGCACCTTTTGATGTCCACAAATATGGGTCCCTTCCGGATTCATTATTATGTGGGGAGGTTAACTAGTAATCAAATAAGGATTGATTTTAACTTAAGTTATTTTGAATATAAACTAGATAGATAAATGAAAAATAAATTAAAAAAATAGACAAGAGAGAAGAAAGAAAGTGGAACAAATGTATTTAACGGTTGTTATATTATTTTCCAAAAAGTTACAACGATTGACAATTTACTTGAGAAAGATAACCAAAAACATCATGTTATAAATACCAAAATTACCATAATAGACATTAACAAATAAACACAAAAATATAATGAAAAAATATATGAATTTTAAAACTAAGGGGCCGAACCTCATAGAAGCGCCTACGTATCCTTGAGGAGAATCAGGTCGGACGTAGTTCTACGCTTACAGGGAGGGGTAATTTTAGCCTAAAGTGATCACCCCATGCAGCTTAAATAATACTCGCAACTATTTAGATTGCTCGTATTATTCAACGAGCAAAGACTATCATATCCCATCTACCCACCTAATTAATTGATTATTAACCTAAAGCATTTCTAGGCGAAGAAGACTAGCATCCTAGTATTTGCCTACCTGTCCCAAGCCTAATGTCCAAGAGGCATTGGAAAACTAGTCTGAACTTTGGGTCTAGAAACCTTAAGGCTATTTAAACAATGATTAAACGTCAAGGTAAAAAAAAAACAACTAGCATATAAAGGTTCTCAAATATGCCTCTATTAGAACAAGTTATGGAAAACCTATTTTGAGAAGAGTGCGGGCAGATCCTATGAACATGATTTCTAATGCAAAAAGGGATCAGATTTAAGTATGCAACACATAATTAACTTCATTGTACAATTTAAGCAAGTCCAAACACGATTTTCTATGCATGAGATCTGCGTTGCCAATTAAATGCTTCATATCATCAAAAGGTTCAACTAATTCCTAGAAATATGATTTCCGGAGCGATAATTAATTTCATATTAATCCTGTGGCATGATAGCTAAGACATATAAATAGATACTACTAACATGATTTCAACTATATTATGGCATATGAAATGATCCTATAGGCAAATTTTATAGTGGCGGATAATTAAACATGCTAATGCGGGTAAATTACAGGCATGATTTTTACTCAAAAGATATTAATTGGTGTATCATGAACATACAAGCAGATTCTCTAATAAACATGAAATATTACAGTTGTCCAGTTAGCTATATTATCTAATTAGGGAAAACAACATAAATCTCAGGTCATTCTTACATACATGAAACAGATTATACCCTAACATTTATAGGATAACCGAAGAGTAAATGAACGAATCCTAACTCTGAATTTGAACGATCCTACAGTTCATGATTTCTAGCAGAAAATCAAATTAATGTTATTCCATAGACATAGCTAATGATCAGGCGTTATTGAGATCCTATGGGCATGATATCTAATGGGTTATTAATGAAATCCTATAGGCATGATTTCTAGCATTGCGTACGTTATAAGATCCTATAGGCATGATTTCTACTATGAGCTTAACAGTTAAACAAGAAGCAAAGAAAAATAAAAATCCCCGCCCCCCATAAGAAACCCCTTCCACTATTATCAATGTTCAATTGCATTATTACATATTGAATAAAATAAACAAATGAAACATCAATTCATCTAAACACAATGAAATAGCTAAGCTTATAGCCTCTTCCATCCTGACAACTCTTCTTCTCAATTTAAGAAAAACCTGTTACATAAAAAAAATTTCTACTATACAATACATGCACATTTTAATTATTTAATAGAGCATTTGGACAAAGTTACAAGCATATGCACACATTGGTAGAAAACTAAACAGGCGTTAGAATAGACTGACCAGTTAACGAAAAATTCGGTGAATAACGAGAATCAATAATTTGAGCGGTCTTTCCACAATTAATATTTCCAAACCTCAACACATCAATATCATGAGAACCTCAAGGGCTTCGAGCAGTGCTTCTGTTGAGGTGGGTTAGGGGGAAATATATAAAGAGAGAGAAAAAGCAAAGCAATGCTAAGAATAAAGTATTTCACTTTTCTTTCATGGTTCGAATGAATAAAGAGGAGGAGGAGGGCTATTTAAATATTAGGGAAAACCCAACAATCAATGATAAAATAAAGGAAAAGGAACTAATTTCAAGAATCAACCAAGAGTTATCTTCCTTAATTAATAAATAAGACCAAATGAAATTCACAGTGATACGCATTCAAAATCGGTTAAGGAAGAAAAGAAGTTAATGACATAACTTTCCTTAAAACAAAAATATTAACTAATGATAGTTTGATAGGAATAAGCATAGAAAGAGAATAATCCCTTATAAAAATCAAGCTAGGCAGAATCAAAATTAATTGATTACTTTCTTTAATTAAATAAGTCATAGCAAGGTTACCATAATTATGAGCATAAAAGGGAAAATAAATATTAAACTATCATAAGTGGGTGCATATTATAAAAGAAAAATAAAAATCTTAGAGAATTCAATTATTACAAAATAATTCAGAAATATAAGAATCACACATTTTATATATTGACTAGTCAAAAAGGAAAATAAATTAAACAGGGAACACTTGTCACGATTTTGCAAGAATGACATTCTAAATCACATAAGATCTGTCAAGAATTCGATTCAATATTAAAAGGAAACATATCACTCAGGGCGATCAATATTTACAAAATAGGCTAGTAGTAAAATTTTTCTAAGAGATAAGATTAGTATGATATACATATGATATACAACCAATACAAACTTTACCCAAATACAGTAAGTACTAATTATAACTAAAGATACCATAATTGATGTGTGAAGATGACGTCAAGCTTGATCGGAGGAGGAAATAAATAAAAATAGACGACCATAAAAGCACATTTTCAAATAATAAAACCAAACATGTGTAACGTTTTCATAGAAAGTGTCTCAAATTCCATACTCAACATATAGAAGGTTCGCCAAGAAATCAAATTAACCAAGGAAGGCCAACAATCATTCAAGATTATCCGAGTATACCAAGAATAGACAAATGCTCATATTTTGAAATATACATGCATGTGTTTATATCCTGAGTATGATCGCAATATAGATAACTAATTCGTGTATTAGGTTCAATATAAACTTAAAGCTTTTCCACACAACCAAGACATGAAACTCAAACTGGATCACCAGGGAATTAAATAGAGAGACAGAGAGATAACCAATCAAGCCATAAATAAGTAAATTAATATCAATAGATCATACAGAAAATGCATTCATAATAACCCATCATATATCGAGTAAATTGGGTTCGGATCTAGTTTGGGGTTTCGACGGCTTGACGGAAAGGAAGTGGAGGGTGAGTGGCTGGAGAAGAGTGCGCAAGGTCTGGTTCGTGGTGGTTTCGGTGGTCATTGGTTTTGGTGGAGTTAATGAAAGGTGATAAGGGTCTGTGATTCTGTTGATTTTGGAGAGAAAAAGGGAGACGGGACCTGTGAGGTCTGGCCGGAAATGGTGGCTGCTGGACGAAACTAGAGAAGGAGATGGATAGTAGCCTTCTCGTTGAATGTTCGCTGACCAGAGCTGCGGCGCTGACAGGCGGGGAAAGAGGAGAGACGAGGAGAGGGAAAGAGAGGGAGGTCTGGCGGCTGTTTGGTTTCGCTGGAGGATGAAATGGCGGAGGGCGGTACGGGGAGTTGCATGTGTTTGTCGGAGAAGAAGATGAGGCGGAGAGGAGAGAAGGATGAGCGGCGACTGTGAGGGTAGAAATAAGAGGATGAGTGAAAAAATGAATAAGTTTTTTTAGGGTTTGGGGGGGTATATTGATGAATAAGGAAAATAAGTTAGGGTTTTATCTCAACTATTGGATTAAATGAGATGGAAGGCCAGGATTGATTCTGGGACTGATGGGTTAGTTTTCAGATAGTTAAGAGGGTCGCGGGTAATTAAATGGCTAGGAATTAATTTAAGGCTGAGTTTGAATCTAAGTAATAGCCAGAATTTGATCAAATGGCTATAATTGGCATAAATTACGTAGAAAGTGGCTAGATTTTAAATAAATTGCATGAAAGCTGCTATTAAATTAATAAAAATAGTCCACTTATGAATAATTTAATAAATAGATAATGTAATAGTTTAATTTACAAATAAAAGATATAAATATTATTATTAATATAGATAATTTATAAAAATCAAGTAGAATTATACAAATATTATTATGTAAATATTTAAGTAAAAATATATATTTTAAGATAAAATCCTATTTAATCGAAATCATGTATGCATCTATATTAATATGCAATATACTATATATGACATAATTACATAACATTAGAAAATTAGTATATTAAAACTAAAAATGTAAATAAACATTGTAAAAAAAATTATATTTTGAAATGATTATTGATCTTGGGCAGATTTATATGCCCAAGTGATACTCAAACGTATTATTTTCGCCTTGTTTGTGTGCAATGTGTATATATTCTCATGTAATTGGTAATAAAATGTGAATTTATACTAACCAACATGATTAGCATTTGTTTTGCAGGTAAATATGATTTTTAGGAGCTAAAATGCATGTTGGAACTATATCGGAGTTGGACTTGGATACGAGCGTGGAAAAGACATTGGAATGCACAAATTATAGGGGCTCCGCGATGGAGCCGTGCCACGCTACCATCGCGGAGGCACACTGCCTGGAGAGGGAATTAAATGGCAAATTCCAATGAGGCCTCGCGACAGCTCCGTGGCACGGAGATAGGCCTCCGCGTTGGCCTCCGTGCCACGTTGAGGCTAATTTACCGGACCCTGGATTTCCAGTGAAGGTCCGCGTCCACGCCGTGTCACGGAGGCAGTGCTCCGCGTTGACCTCCGTGACACGTTGCTTGTTATTCCGGGAAAAAATTCCCTCTAGTATAAATAGCACACTTAGGTTTATTTTAATTAGTTCAGTTTTAGTTCAGTTTTAGTTCAGTTTTAGTTCAGACTTGGTGGAGCTAGGACGTGGGTTAGCAGCAGTTGAGGGACGAAAAAGCTAAGAGATTTCTTCTCTTTCTTTCTTCTTTTAATCAATTGTATGTATGATTTACACTTGTTTTAGGATGATCAATCCACAAATGAGTGGCTAGTTCTCTTCCTTGCTAAGGTTTTGAACATGTGTAGTGAATTTCGATTGTAAATGATATGGTTTTCTTCTTCTTCTTTCATGTTGTTCTATTAATTCTTGTTCTTACTGCATTAGTGCTTGGCCGACATTAATGTACATCTAAAAAGTCCAATTTCACTCGAGAGAGTAAGAAATTGGAAAGTTGTGAATTAATAGGGTATTGTTCTTAACTTGATTTGGGAAAATTGGGTTTTGATGTGCTTTCCTGATAGAAATATACTTGAAAGCCGTATTAGTCAATTGAGGAACCGGAATTGTATTGCTAGGTCGTAAATTGCATTTGATCACAGAAATGTAGACGAATGGTTTATGATTCTTAAGTGAAATTAAATACGAGAGTTTTAATTTCTAGGCTAATGTTCTTGGCTAGCAACATGAAGAAGAGATTAACCGAATTATTATTACAATCGAATTCATTACTTGTTCTTAACCTTGGCATGCTCATATCCATAGTTTAAATTCATAGTAAATAATTGTTAATAGTTTTAGTATATATTTTATAAACAAAAACTCAATTAACTGTTGGTTACGTTGTTGTTAGCATAGTTAGAAGTAAAATAAGAATATAGTATACTTTGGCAATTTTTACATACCCTGAGCCTCCTTGGATCGATACTTGGCTTACTTAGCCACTTTATTACTTGTTTGACCACGTGCACTTGCGTGTCGGTTTTATAACCCCAACAACACACCGAACAAGTTTTTGGCGCCGTTGCCGGGGAGGCTAGGCAAATTTGTGAAATTGTGTTTAGTGTAAATTTACTGTATTTTTATTTTTATTTTCTTAAGTGTTAACAACTTGGTCTTAGCCTGTATTTTGCAGATTTTGTTTCTGTGAACACTGGCAAGGGACAAGGAGCTGGTGGAATCTTACTTAGAGCCTGAACGTGAATTTCATAGTCAACGTAGAGAAGCTCTACAAAAGAAGCTGCAGTTGTTCCGACAATCTATTATGGAGCAACAAAATCCACCAGTTGTGAGGGCAGTGTTAGTGCCCGATGAAGAAGCAGCAAGGCCGGTTCACGAGGTGGAAATCCCACACGCTAACAATGTACATTCTAGCATCCGCAAACCAGAGCCTGGAGGGAGATTTGAATTAAAGCAGAATATGGTGCAACTTTTGCACACAAGCGGGCAATTTACCGGTCTCCCTCATGAAGATCCACAACAACATCTCCAAAACTTTTTGGAGATAAGTGACACTTATATACCCGCTGGAGTGTCACCTGATTATGTTCGGCTCACCTTATTTCCGTTTTCCTTACTTGGTGAAGCTAAGAGGTGGTTAAAAGCTGAACCACCCAATTCTATATCAACGTGGGATGATATTGCACGGAAGTTTTTGATTAGATTTTTCCCTTCTGGTAAAACAGCCAGACTCAGAAGTCAAATTCTAAGTTTTAAACAGAGGGAGGGAGAAAATTTATATCAAGCCTGGGAAAGATTTAAATCCATGTTGCGGGACTGTCCTCATCATCATCAGTCCAATGAGGTGTTGGTACACACATTTATTGAGGGTTTGGAACCCCACACTAAAATTCTGTTAGATTCAGCAGCTGGAGGGCAAGCACTGGAAAAGACTTACGAGGAGCTATACACTTTGCTCAACCGAATTTCACAAGGCAATCCAGAATGGAATGTAGATTCATCTCGAGGTGGAGCAAGGAAAGCAGAGGGAGTGCTTGAAGTGGATGGATTTACAGCTATAGCTGCACAGATAGCTTCCTTGCAAAATCAGTTAAATAATCACTTCAGCAATATGAACTTGAACCAGCCTTCAGCTTCGGTCAATGCAGTCCAGCAGATGTGGTGTGAAGTGTGTGGTAGTAGTGAGCATTCAGCTGAATGCTGTGGTGCAAATCCTGATTCTCTTAACTTTGTGGGCAATGCACAGAGAAATCAGCAGCAGTTTGGTAGTGGCTACAACTCAAATTGGAGGAACCATCCGAATTTTTCGTGGGGTAGCAACAACCAGCAAGGCCAAAGTTCTGGTCAGGGTATGCAGAGAAATCAAGGAGGGCAACAAAACTATCAAGCTCAATTCAGAAATCACAATGCCCCTCCTCCAACACCATCACCGACTATTGAGGAGATGTTCAAAACAATGATCGCTAATCAGGCACAATTGTAGGCTGACTATGTTAAATTGGCAGCCGAAGTGAAGAACAATCAATTGGCGACCAAGGCCCTTGAATATCAGTTTGGGCAATTTGCTAGTGCCCAAAATACAAGACCCAGAGGAGGACTACCTAGCGACACGGATCCTAATCCGAAGTAGGTTAATGCAGTGACCACGAGGAGTGGCTTACAGTTGAAGGAGGTGGAACCGGAAAGACCGCCTCAAAAGTCAGGAGCAGCAGATGTTGAGGAGGAACAAAGTTCTGATAGGGGGAAGACTAAAGAAACAGAATCAGAAAGGCCTCCACCCCCGTTCCCTCAACGACTTAAGAAACACAAGGAGGAGGCGTGTTTCAAGAAATTTATGGAGGTGCTTAAACAGGTACATGTTAATTTACCTCTTGTTGATGTCTTGCAGGGAGTGCCAAAGTATGCAAAATATATTAAAGACATCGTGGCTAACAAAAGTCGTTTGACTGAGTATGCCACGGTGGCTTTAACGGAGGAATGCACTTCCCGGATTCAGAATAGACTGCCCACGAAACTAAAAGACCCTGGAAGTTTTACTATCCAGCTGACTATTGGGCAAAGTATCCGAGCTCGTGGATTATGCGACTTGGGGGCAAGTATAAATCTGATGCCATCTTCGGTATTCAGAAAGTTAGGTCTAGGGAGTCCTAGACCTACAACGGTAATCTTGCAGCTAGCGGATAGGTCCTTAGCTAAACCGGATGGTATTGTTGAGTATGTGTTAGTGCAAGTGGGTTCCCTCATTTTTCCGGTCGATTTTATTGTTCTGGACTTTGAACCAGATGCTGAAGTCCCATTTATTTTGGGACGTCCCTTTTTGGCAACCGGAAAAGCATTAATTGATGTAGCTGCGGGTCAACTTACAATGCGGGCACATGACAAGATAGAAGTTTTTGACGTGTACAAAGCACCCAAGCTCCCGATTGTAAATGAGGAACTCTCGGTGATCAATGTGATTGATCATGGGAATGCTGATATAATGAATGATTCCCGAGAGTTAACAGGAAGGCCACCAGATGAGGTTGAGCACTACTGGGGGAGGACAAGGATCGTGAAAAATCGTCCCTCACCCTAGTAGATAATTGAGCATAATGGACGTCGAGCCGCGACGGTAAACCAGGCGCTGCACCGGAGGCAACCCGTGAAAAGAAAAATATTCTATTTTTCTTCTTTTAGTATAGTGTACATAATTTGTATTTTTTATTTTTTATTTTTAATTTTTCTTTTTCTTGATTTCGTACAAATTTTTTCGTTTTAGTTAGTATTTTTTCATGGTAGTTAGGAAAATCTATTAATCTAACCAATTTCGTTTAGTGAGGTGATTTTCAGGTCTAACGGAGAAAAATATGCATGGAAGCGGGAAAAATAAGGCAAGGTATGAAAATAATTTTTATTGAAGAAACAGTGCACTGGGGCGTTGGCTCCGTGTCACGGAGGAGGGGCTCCGCGTTACCCTCCATGACACGTTGAAGGCAAAATCAGATTTTTTAAAATTTCCAGAGAGCCAACGCGTTGGCTCCGTGTCACGGAGGAGGGGCTCCGCGTTACCCTCCGTGACACGTTGCCCTTTATTCAGTGCCGGGTCACACCGGGTTGCCGGGTGACCCGCGTGTTTTTCTTTAAATTAACCCCGATTTTGCCTCTTTTCTCCCCATTTCTCTCCTCCTCCGCGACCAAAACACCCAATTCCCCCTCCCCAACCAACGTGCCACGCTAATAGGCAAGGAAAACGTCAAATTTCTTCGGTTCTTCAACTAAAAGGTATGTTTTCATCGTTTCTCTCAAGTTTTTGGCGATTTTAGTCGAATTTGAGCATGTGAGGTGAAATATATCACCCCAAGTAGCAATTAAACATGATGTTGAATTATTTTGTGATTGATTATGTTCGGATTGTTGTAATTAGCGTTTGAACTTGTCGATTATGTGAATAATTCGAATTTGATTGAAATATTGCATTCTAGGGCTTGAGTTATTGAAATTGAATTGGGGAACTTGATAGTTTGATGAATTAGATGCCGGGGTGTGGTTGTAAATTGAGATAAGTCGATGTAAATATTGTATGAATGTTAAGAGAAGACGAATTCTCGAATTGTTGGGGAAAATGCGAAAATTTTGTAAATTGGTTTGATTATTTAGATTTGTATGTACATAGAATTTTCGTTGTTGTTTTTGTTTTTTTTTGTTTTGTTGCTAAGTGCGATGATTGGATTGCTATCGATAGTAGGATTGGGAGTAGCTGTATGAAGTCTGAGTAGTACGCTAACCGTTATGCTGTCGTCGAAATTTTTCGTGAACGCACTCAACAATATACCTTATAGTTGTTTGTGTTTGAGGTTGTAAATTGAGTAATCCTTGCCGAAGTATTGTAAATATAGTTAGGGACTAAGTGTGGGGTAAACTTAGTTTAACCCGACCTTAGCCTAAGTTAACTTGTATTTAGCTTAACTTTGTGCTTGTTTATGTATATTGACAGGTACAATGGCAAGTCGACAGGACAAGGGCAAGGGTGCTTCTACCTCAGGCACCGGACGGAAAAGATTGAGGTTGGGCACTGCAGTCCCAACTGCACCAGCTGTTCCGCGCGGCCAACGCCGCCAATACGGAACAAGATGGGTAACCGATGAAGGGAAGAAGTGGTACGCGAAACATAAAGAAAACAAGTACTTCCCCGAGGAACATATTGCACGGGAACCACTTGCACAGGAGTTCCCACGTATTGTGCAGAGAATCGAGGCAGCTGGGCTCAGCTTTATCTTTCAGGAGCCCAAGGAGTGCAACCTACATTTGGTCCGGGAATTCTATGCAAACTGGAACCCGGCCATCAGAAGCCACACAATAAAAATCAGAGGGCAGATTGTCACTCTGGAACCCCACCAATTTAATGCCATCGTTGGAGCGCGGGACACAGATGCCCACGTTCTCTGCCAGCTAAACATCACCCCACCGTACGCTGACATCAGACGTACGTTGTGTGGGGCTCGATCCACAGCCCGATGGAGTAGACATAAGGAGAGGGGTTACCACCAGACTCTGCCTTATTTGCAGATGAACAGGGAGGCCAGAATATGGCTGAAGATTGTGTGTTCGTGCTTGATCCCGGGAGTTCACATGACGGATGTGACCCGGGACCGTGTCTGCTTGGTGTATGCCCTTATGAAAGGGCTTGAGATTAATGTTGGGGTGGTCATTATATCCGCCATGAAGAGAGCCAGACTGCACCACGGCCACAGATATGGGTTTGGCGGACTCATCACCACCTTCCTCCGAGGCCTTGACATTGAGGAAGAGGCTTTGGACTATATTCCGCAGTTGGAGCGGAGGGCCCTCGATGTGACAAAAACTAAGGCCCCCGACACCACACACGGGCCAGTGCTGACTTTGGGCGAGCGACATGCTCGTGACGATCAGTACATGGCACGTATGTTCGGCATGCAGATGCTGCAGCTACGGATTGGTGGGAGACCAGCCACCGAGGAAGAATTATGGCAGCTGGAGCTGGATTACCCATTTGGCGAGAATGCCAAAGCCTTATGCCGAGTGGGACCAGCCTTTGTGGAGCCGACGGATGACGATGTCCCTACTGATGAGGAGACACGTCGTGAGGACTCCGATGTGGAGTTCGATGACAACGATGGAGCTGACTCAGATATGGGCGACGAGGCAGCAGCACCAGATGAAGAAGTCGAATATTTCGACTGATCAGGGAGTTCCACCACCCGAAATTTTGTTTTGTAATTTTTGTGAACACTGGGGACAGTGTTCGATTTAAGTGTGGGGTGGGGAGTAGCTAGGTGCTGGAACTTGGGCTCTAATTTGCTGTATGTTTTTCCTTGGTTTGTATGTATGTTCGTGCTTTCCCTGTTATGAACTGATTTGTGGTGTATGTGTATATATTTGTTTGTGTGGTTAATGATGTGTGGTATGAAAAGTTATTTTGCACTTGTAAATATTTTCTTTCTATCGAAATGATCGATGTGTTGCAAAAATTTTCGGTTTTTATTTTTTTGGGTTTCTCGGAGTTTGTTTTCGGTTCTTTTACCGAGAATAGTCCCATTGAACCGAATGTCATAGTTAGTGACCGTTCCCTATGATGGATGGATGACGACCGTCTTAAGGGAAATGTAGTCGGTAGGAGTAGGATTTTAATTTGTTTTTAATTTTTCTTTGGTGGATTGCATCAATGAACTGTAGTTGCTTTATGGTTGCAAAAATTTCGTTGCGTGTGTAACTGATGTTCAAAATGTGAAAATGATTCATTTGAATGCATGCAATTTGGTAAATATGTTGAGTTACCTAGGCTATAGAAGTTGATTCAGTATGATTGAGGCTTAATTTTGAATTCATGTGTTTGGCTAATTAGAGAGTCTGTGAATGCATCTTGATTCGAGCATGTGCATGAAGTGTGAAGTGAGGTATTGTTATTCCATGCCATTGTGAATTGTCTAGAACTTGCCTGGTGTGTTTACAAAACGAAATGAAGGAGGTGTAGTGTTGGAAAGGATGTAGGCATTTCTTTGTTTTTAACCGATAGTTTCCATTTTTTTCTTGTCAAATTCTACCTTTTTATATGTTGTATACCCTAGTCAGCCCGTTGAGCCTTTAGCCGATTTCTTTCTTTCTTTTGTCCAAAATTGTATAAACTAAGCTTTATTCCTTCTTTTCATTAGCCTTAAAGTCTATACGAAGCTCTTAAGCGCTTACAAAGAAAAGAAAATGTTTCCCAAAGTGTTAAAGAGTGAAAAGAGTGAAAAGAAAAAGAAAAGCAGAGTGAAGAAAGAAAAGATGATGTTGAAGAGGCACTTGTTGTAATTAAATGATATTGAGGGTACATGAAAACCCTTTGTTTTGTGTCAAGTGTGTTTGATGAAATGGGCAGTACGAAAGTAAACCAACATGAATGGGAGAAAAAGAGAAAAGAGAGGAACAATGTCCATGAGTCGATGGGAATGTGTCGAAAAGGCGCTTAAGGATGCTAGCGACTATTATTGGCTAATCCAATATATATGCTAGATCCATAGCCCCGTTACAACCCATTAAAGTCCTACGTGATCTTACATTGCATGTCTTTATATTAGTGGAGTAATACACTAAGGGCAAGCCTATGGGTCATGACATGATGCATGTGAATTCTTTTGGGAGAGTGAGTGAAATTAATTTTTATATGCCCCTACTTGAATGTTTGTGTGTTGCATGAACAAAAAGGGGAAGATTCTCTTGAGTTGTGAGGGCACATGCTTGATGAAAGATTGATTTTCGTGTCGGATTTCTTGATTAGCTGATTTGCATGAGTTTGCCGATATCAAGAATCAATTCTTAAAGTCTAGGAAGTCTTGATGTATTAAAGGTCATTGTATTGTAAGACCAAGCATGTTTTCGTGATGATTTGCAAAAATTGAATAATCGGTATAACCGTAGCGTAAATGGTCGCACCATAGTGACGAAGGTTGGGATGTAATTTGCATGAGTTGTGTATGTGTTGTTCGAGGACGAACAAGGATTTAAGTGTGGGGTAAGTGATCTTGGGCAGATTTATATGCCCAAGTGATACTCAAACGTATTATTTTCGCCTTGTTTGTGTGCAATGTGTATATATTCTCATGTAATTGGTAATAAAATATGAATTTATACTAACCAACATGATTAGCATTTGTTTTGCAGGTAAATATGATTTTTAGGAGCTAAAATGCATGTTGGAACTATATCGGAGTTGGACTTGGATACGAGCGTGGAAAAGACATTGGAATGCACAAATTATAGGGGCTCCGCAATGGAGCCGTGCCACGCTACCATCGCGGAGGCACACTGCCTGGAGAGGGAATTAAATGGAAAATTCCAGTGAGGCCTCGCAACAGCTCCGTGGCACGGAGATAGGCCTCCGCGTTGGCCTCCGTGCCACGTTGAGGCTAATTTACCGGACCCTGGATTTCCAGTGAAGGTCCGCGTCCGCGCCGTGTCACGGAGGCAGTGCTCCGCGTTGACCTCCGTGACACGTTGCTTGTTATTCCGGGAAAAATTTCCCTCTAGTATAAATAGCACACTTAGGTTTATTTTAATTAGTTCAGTTTTAGTTCAGACTTGGTGGAGCTAGGACGTGGGTTAGCAGCAGTTGAGGGACGAAAAAGCTAAGAGATTTCTTCTCTTTCTTTCTTCTTTTAATCAATTGTATGTATGATTTACACTTGTTTTAGGATGATCAATCCACAAATGAGTGGCTAGTTCTCTTCCTTGCTAAGGTTTTGAACATGTGTAGTGAATTTTGATTGTAAATGATATGGTTTTCTTCTTCTTCTTTCATGTTGTTCTATTAATTATTGTTCTTACTGCATTAGTGCTTGGCCGACATTAATGTACATCTAAAAAGTCCAATTTCACTCGAGAGAGTAAGAAATTGGAAAGTTGTGAATTAATAGGGTATTGTTCTTAACTTGATTTGGGAAAATTGGGTTTTGATGTGCTTTCCTGATAGAAATATACTTGAAAGCCGTATTAGTCAATTGAGGAACCGGAATTGTATTGCTAGGTCATAAATTGCATTTGATCACAGGAATGTAGACGAATGGTTTATGATTCTTAAGTGAAATTAAATACGAGAGTTTTAATTTCTAGGCTAATGTTCTTGGCTTGCAACATGAAGAAGAGATTAACCGAATTATTATTACAATCGAATTCATTACTTGTTCTTAACCTTGGCATGCTCATATCCATAGTTTAAATTCATAGTAAATAATTGTTAATAGTTTTAGTATATATTTTATAAACAAAAACTCAATTAACTGTTGGTTACGTTGTTGTTAGCATAGTTAGAAGTAAAATAAGAATATAGTATACTTAGGCAATTTTTACATACCCTGAGCCTCCTTGGATCGATACTTGGCTTACTTAGCCACTTTATTACTTGTTTGACCACGTGCACTTGCGTGTCGGTTTTATAACCCCAACAACGCACCAAACAAGTTTTTGGCGCCGTTGCCGGGGAGGCTAGGCAAATTTGTGAAATTGTGTTTAGTGTAAATTTACTGTATTTTTATTTTTATTTTCTTAAGTGTTAACAACTTGGTCTTAGCCTGTATTTTGCAGATTTTGTTTCTGTGAACACTGGCAAGGGACAAGGAGCTGGTGGAATCTTACTTAGAGCCTGAACGTGAATTTCATAGTCAACGTAGAGAAGCTCTACAAAAGAAGCTGCAGTTGTTCCGACAATCTATTATGGAGCAACAAAATCCACCAGTTGTGAGGGCAGTGTTAGTGCCCGATGAAGCAGCAGCAAGGCCGGTTCGCGAGGTGGCAATCCCACACGCTAACAATGTACATTCTAGCATCCGCAAACCAGAGCCTGGAGGGAGATTTGAATTAAAGCAGAATATGGTGCAACTTTTGCACACAAGCGGGCAATTTACCGGTCTCCCTCATGAAGATCCACAACAACATCTCCAAAACTTTTTGGAGATAAGTGATACTTATATACCCGCTGGAGTGTCACCTGATTATGTTCGGCTCACCTTATTTCCGTTTTCCTTACTTGGTGAAGCTAAGAGGTGGTTAAAATCTGAACCACCCAATTCTATATCAACGTGGGATGATCTTGCACGGAAGTTTTTGATTAGATTTTTCCCTTCTGGTAAAACAGCCAGACTCAGAAGTCAAATTCTAAGTTTTAAACAGAGGGAGGGAGAAAATTTATATCAAGCCTGGGAAAGATTTAAATCCATGTTGCGGGACTATCCTCATCATCATCAGTCCAATGAGGTGTTGGTACACACATTTATTGAGGGTTTGGAACCCCACACTAAAATTCTGTTAGATTCAGCAGCTGGAGGGCAAGCACTGGAAAAGACTTACGAGGAGCTGTACACTTTGCTCAACCGAATTTCACAAGGCAATCCAGAATGGAATGTAGATTCATCTCGAGGTGGAGCAAGGAAAGCAGCGGGAGTGCTTGAAGTGGATGGATTTACAGCTATAGCCACAGATGGATTTCGCAAAAGATGGAGGCGGTGAAGAATTGGCATAGATCAGTTACTTCTACGGATATCAGGAGCTTTTTGGGTTTAGCTGGCTACTATAGGAGATTCTGTAATACCCCGAAAATGCCTAAGAGTAGCACTGGGAGTTAAAAGTTGAAAACTGCTGAAACTAGGAAAAATATTGTAAAAGGGGTGACCCTACGGGAAAATTAATTGAATCAAAGAATTGGATTCACTCTGACATCTGTCGAAGCCAGGCCGTGGTAAGAGTTGGGTAGAGGTAGCCCTTAGTCACTTACTAACTTACTCAATAAATTAGCTAGAAAGAGGCCAATTCACTTTGGGAAAGGATTTCTTTCTCCTCAAAGTAGGTGTTCGCTCAGCAGCACGAACAGGTCGAGATGCGACGTCGATCACATCGGGTGGGGCCATTCTCCCAAACCAGAGCTTGAAGTAAGGGTCAGAACTGGTCCAACCAACGACCTGTTGGGATGAGCCATGGAAAATATCTGGTCTGGGGACAGTGGAAGAAACGACCGATGTAATGACTCATTGTAGGAAACAATGAGTCATCGTTTGTAGCCATGGTGTGAGATGGACTTTAGCATCTAAGAGGTAACAGGTCATCCCACGACCCGTCATGAGTTACCATGGATCGTGGTTAGCAGTCATCATTTGAATGGGAGATTTCCAGTGGGTTCGATGGAAGGAAACCACGACTCATTAGTGGATGTAACGAGTCGTGGTGAGGCTCGTTGTATGATGAGGTGCCAAGTTTGTAGGAGGAGACAAGGGTCGATTGAATGACCCGTTTTATTGTAGCACGACCCGTCATTTTGAGTCGTGGGTTAGACCACGGCCTAAGCCTAGACAGTGTATAGCATGGATCGTCACCACAGGTCGTGGTATCCTCCAACGACCTGTTGGAGCCCCCATTAGTTCTTCTAGTGAAGAAATTTTTGCGTAATTATTAAGGACATTTTCATCATTCCTACGTCCTAAGGCACTATACTACTTCATTTAAGGTTCGTAATGGTGGTTTTAGGAGGGGAAAACCTATTCTAAGTCATTCCTTTCATGCATGCAAACTTAGAGAGTTAAGGGAGGTGATCTAGAGCAAGCTTTCAAGGTTTCCATTCAAATTCTTCTTGGGCAATCAAAGAAGTGGTGGAATTAAGCCCTTTCAGGTATGTAGGGTTATGAATGAGTGTTTCCTTCCACACTCATTCCAATTTCTATCTAAGTTATGAGAATTTCCTATGATCAAGTTATGGGGTTTTCACCCAAATGCATGAATCTTCTATTTCTATACATCGGTATAATAAAATTATGTTTCCATTACAAAATTATGAAGCATGGCCAGATTTTATATTGTTTTCAATCAAAATCATGTTTCTAGTTTTATGAAATTAAAGGCCCATTGATAAGAAGTTCATAAAAGAAGAGATTTGTGATGAATGTATGATGGTGATGAGATATGATAATGAAAAGCACGTTTCAAAGCTACCCATAATTATGATATTGTTTTGAAAATGAATTGAGTAGTCCCAAGCATGATAAAGTTTTAGGCAAAGCCCTTATATCAAGTATGTATAATTTATTGTCTCTAGACTAAGCTTACCACATTGTTTTGGAGCAAAGACTCCCAATTATCCTAGAGCTTGTAGTATGTTTTGAACTAAAGCTTCTCACATGTGTGATTTCATATTTGAGATGTATTTCATCATTGATCTTTGTCAATAGACAATGTTGAGCTTCGTTATAAAATGATGTAGAGCATATGCATGTTTTTGGGAGAAGAGTCTAGCACCGAGCGGGCTAAGGGTCGATCACCCTATGCCCCAGAACTACGAGCTAATGTAGGTTTACACTATTATCTATATATTATTTTGGGACCTCCCTTGTGGTCTATCCCCTGCCCCGATTGGGCTCCGAGCTTGATATCAATATCATGGTATCGTCCTTAGCCCTAACAAGGCTTTGACCGACTCTACCCACTTGAGTGTGATAGTTGGGACCATGTAAGCTCTATCATGGTATGTTGGTTAAGTGACGAGTCTCCCATTGTTCCTTATGATTCAGTTATACATATTTATTACTCATGATTATTATATACACATGCATATTCTAAAAGCAAGGTTTGACTCAATGTTCAGCTTTTCTATAAATATCATATTTCATCTTTGAGTCATTCGAGTCAGTTTGATCTTATAAAGCTATGTATTGTCATGTTATGAAAAGATCATGATTTTAGAAAGAATGCATGCAAGCCCTCCCATCAGAAGGATGGTTCTCTTCGCATGTGTGTTGATTATCGGCAATTGAACAAAGTCATCATCAAGAACAGGTATCCTTTACCAAGGATCGATGATTTGTTTGATCAGCTTCAGGGTGCCAAGTGTTTCTCCAAGATTGATCTCAGGTCCGAGTATCACTAGCTCAGGGTTCGGGAGAGTGACATCCCAAAGATAGCTTTTAGGACCCAGTATGGTCACTACAAATTTGTTGTTATGTCTTTTGGACTAACCAATGCCCCTACAACTTTTATGGACATAACGAATAGGGTGTTCAAGCCATATCTGGACATGTTCGTGATCGTGTTCATTGATGACATCCTGATATACTCTCGGAGCTAGGAGGAGCATGCCGCTCATTTGAGAGTAGTACTTTAGACTTTCAAGGAACGCTAGCTATATTCCAAATTCAGCAAGTGTGAGTTTTGGTTGGATTCTGTAGCGTTCTTGGGTCACATGGTGTCAAGTGAAGGTATAAAGGTGGATTCCCAGAAAATAGAGGCGGTGAAGAATTGGCCCAGACCGGTGAACCCTTCAATATCAGGAGCGTTTTAGGCTTAGTAGGTTACTATTGGAGATTTGCTGAGGGTTTCTCATCTATTGTGGCACCTTTGACCAAATTGACTCAGAAGAAGGTGAAGTTCCAATGGTCGGAGGCTTGTGAGAAGAGCCTACAAGAGTTTAAGACTCGACTTACTTCAGCACCGGTGTTGACCCTACCCCAGGGTACCAATGGTTTTGTGGTTTATTGTGATGCTTTGAGAATCGGACTCGGGTGTGTATTGATGCAGCGTAGGAAATTGATAGCTTATGCCTTAATACAATTAAAAGTTCATGAGAAGAATTTCCCAACCCATGATCTTGAATTGGCCGCGGTGATGTTCGCATTGAAGATGTGGCGACATTACTTGTATGGGATCCAAGTGGATGTGTTTACGGACCACAAGAGCTTATAGTATGTGTTCACGCAGAAAGATCTCAACCTACGGCAAAGAAGGTGGTTAGAGCTACTCAAGGACTACGATATGAGTGTCCTCTACCATCCGGGTAAGGCAAATGTGGTAGCGGATGCACTTAGTAGACTCTCTATGGAGAGTGTATCCCATGTGGATGAGGGGAAGAAGGAGCTGGTGAAGGATGTCCATCGACTTACAAGGTTGGGAGTTATGTTGGTCGACTCGATCGATGGCGGTGTTGTTGTGCAGAACGGATCGGAATTGTCCTTGGCGACTAATGTGAAAGATAGACAAGATGAGGACCCAATTTTGGTAAAGCTGAAAAAATTCATTCGAAGTC
This sequence comes from Datura wrightii, assembly GCA_035772735.1. Lineage (NCBI taxonomy): Eukaryota > Viridiplantae > Streptophyta > Magnoliopsida > Solanales > Solanaceae > Datura > Datura wrightii. The sequence goes on along the minus strand of JASDFA010000007.1, from coordinate 81,075,039 downwards.
AGAAGGTGGAGGTCTTCTTCTAAGGGGGAGATGGTATGCTTCGGTACTAGGGTCGCCTATGTGTTCCGGATGTCGGTAATTTGAGAAGTCGATTGATGCATGAGGCTCATGGATCCAGATATTCTATCAATCTAGGTCCACCAAGATGTATCATGATTTGCAGGAAATATATTGGTGGAATGGCATGAAGAAGGATATTGCAGAATTTGTAGCCAAGTGCCCAAACTGTCAGCAAGTAAAGGTCCAGCATCAAAGGCTGTGAGGCGTACTTCAGAATATTAGAATTCCCACTTGGAAGTGGGAAGATATTAATATGGATTTCATTATAGGCCTACCTTGTACTCGCTGATAGTATGATTCTATATGGGTGGTGGTAGACACGCTGATTAAAGCTGCTCATTTTCTACCGGTCAAAACCACGGACTCAGCGGAGGATTATGTCAAGCTATAGATATGAGAGTTGATTCAATTGCATGGAGTGCCCTTGTCTATCATTTCATACCTAGGTACTCGATTTACCTCTCAATTTTAGCGGTCTTTTCAAAAAGGGCTTAGGACTCAGGTTAAACTCATCATGACATTTCATCCGCAAATGGATGGTCAAGCATAGCGGACAATTCAAACTCCCGAAGACATGTTGAGAGCTTGCGTGATGGACTTCAAAGGTAGTTGGGATGATCACTTTCCCCTGATCGAGTTTTCTTACAATGACAACTATCACTCCAGTATCCAAATGGCACCGTTCAAGGCTCTCTACGGGCGGAGATGTAGATAGCCCATAGGATGTTTTGAGGTTGGTGAGGCAGCTATGATAGGTACAAATTCGGTTCATGAGGATATGGTGAAGTTTCAGTTGATAAGGGGACAGGCTGAGAACCGCTCGGAGTCACCAAAAGTCCTACACCGATGTTAGGAGAAGAGAACTTGAGTTCGAGGTGGATGACTGGGTGTTCTTGAAGGTATCTCCCATGAAGGGAGTAATGCGGTTTAGGAAGAAAGGAAAACTTAGTCCCTGCTATGTTGGCCCCTACCGGATTGTGAGAAGAGTTGGCAAGGTGGCGTATGAGTTGGAGTTGCCCCCAGAGTTATCTTTCGTACATCCTGTGTTTCATGTATCGCTTTTGAAGAAGTGTTTAGGTGATCTAGCTCTAGTTGTTCCGGTGGACAATGTTGGTGTGAGAGACATCCTTAGCTATGAGGAGGTTCCGGTGGAAATATTGGATCGACAGGTTCGAAGGCTAAGGTATAAGGAAGTAGCTTCAGTCAAAGTGTTATGGTGGAATCAGCATGTTGAAGGAGCTACTTGGGAGGCCGAAGTGGATATGATGGCTAGATACCCACATTTATTCTCTACCAGTTAAGTTCCAGCTTGAGGTATCAGTTTTTGCACTCAAACTCTATTTAGTTTTCATGTTTATTTCATGTGTTCAAGTTTCCTTTATGTATATGGATATGTATGTGAAGCATGAAATCAGATCCGCTATGTGGTTTGAATCGGAGGTAGTCATTCCGTTAGTTTTTGGTTTAAATGATCAGTATTCGAATATGATAATTGCATGTTTTGGTTTCTACTTGTTTCCTACATTCAAGGATGAATGTTCCTAAGGGGGAGATATTGTAATACCCCGGAAGTGCCTAAGAGTAGACCCGGGAGTTAAAAGTTGAAAACTGCTGAAACTAGGAAAAATAGTACAGAACGGGTGACCCTACGGATTGTTGGTCCAACCAATGACCCGTTGGGATGAGTCATGGAAAGTATCTGGTCTGGGGTCAGTGGAAGCAACAACCGATGTAACAACTCGTTGTGGGAAAAACTGAGTCGTCGTTTGTAGCCGTGGTGGGAGATGGACTTTAGCATCTGAGAAGTAACGGGTCATCCCACGACCCGTCATGAGTTACCACGGATTGTGGTTAGTAGTCATTATTTGAATGGGAGATTTCCAGTGGGTTCAATGGAAGGAAACCATGACTCGTTGGTGGATGTGACGAGTCGTGGTGAGGCTCATTGTATGATGAGGTGCGAAGTTTGCAGGAGGAAACAACGGTCGATGGAACGACCTGTTGTATTGTAGCACGACCCGTTGTTTTGAGTCGTGGGTTAGACTGAGACCTAAGCCTGGACAGTGTATAGCACAGATTGTCACCATGGGTCGTGGTATCCTCCAATGACCCGTTGGAGCGCCCATTGGTTCGTCCAATAAAGAAATTTTTGCATAATCATTAAGGGCATTTTCGTCATTTATACGTCCTAAGGCCCTATACTATTTCATTTAAGGCTCGTAATGGTGGGTTTTAGGAGGGGAAAACCTATTGTAAGTCATTCCTTTCATGCATGCAATCTTAGAGAGTTAAGGGAGGTGATCTAGAGCAAGCTTTCAAGGTTTCCATTCAAATTCTTCTTGGGCAATTAGAGAAGTGGTGGAATTAAGCCCTTTCAGGTATGTAGGTTTATGAGTGGGTGTTTCCTTCCACACCCAAGCCCAATTTCTATCTAAGTTATGAGAATTTCCTATGATCAAGTTATGGGGTTTTCACCGAAATGCATGAATCTTCTATTTCTATACATGGGTATGATTAAATTGTTTTTCCATTATTGAATTATGAAGCATGGGCAGATTTTAAGTTGTTTTCAATCAAAATCATGTTTCTAGTTTTATGAAATTAAAGGCCCATTGATAAGAAGTTCATAAAAAAGAGATTTGTGATGAATGTATAATGATGATGAGATATGATGATGAAAAGCATGTTTCAAAGCGACCCATAATTATGATATTGTTTTCAAAATAAATTGAGTAGTCCCAAGCATGATAAAGTTTTGGACAAGGCCTTTATATCAATTATGTATGATATATTGTCTCTAGAGTAAGCTTACCACATGGTTTTGGAGCAAAGACTCCTAATTATCCTTGAGCTCTTGGTATGTTTTGAACTAAAGCTTCTCATATACATGATTTCATATTTGAGATGTATTTCATTATTGAGCTTTGTCAATAGACAATATTTAGCTTCGTTATAAAATGATGTAGAGCATATGCATGTTTTTGGGAGAAGAGTTTATCACCGAGCGGGCTAAGGGTCGATGACCCTATGTCCCAAAACTATGGGCCAACATAGGTTTAAACTATTATCTATATATTATTTTAGGACCTCCCTTTTGAGCTATCCCCTGCCTCGATTGTGCCCCGAGATTGATATCGATATCATGGTATCTTCCTTAGCCCTGTCAAGGCTTTGGGCTGCTCTATCCACTTGAGTGTGATAGTTGGGACCATGTAAGCTCTATTGTGGTATGTCGGTTAAGTGATGAGTCACCCAGTGTTCCTTATGATTCAGTTATGCATATTCATTACTCATGATTATTATATACACATGCATGTTCTAAAAGCAAGATTTGACTTAATGTTCATCTTTTCTATAAATGTGATGTTTTAGCTTTGAGTCATTCGATCCAGGTTGATGTTATAAAACTATGTATTGTCATGTTATGAAAAGATCATGATTTCAGAAAGAATGCATGCAAGCCCTCCCCTCATATTCTTAAAGCTTAGGTTATGCTATGAAATGTTTTAAATGATTTCCTTTACTTTACTTACCTTGCATGCTCGGTACATTCCACGTACTGACCTCATACTTTCTATGTTGTATCGTTTCATGATACAGGACCCAACTCTCAGCTTCAGCCCCCACTCTTAGTCAGCTTATTGGAGTTAGCATTTGCTTTATTGGAGAGCCCTCATCATCCGAGGACTAGGCTATTCATCTTTTCTCTATGTATTTCAGTTTCAGCTTGTTAAGTTAGTTGGGGTCTTGTCCTATCAACTCATCATGTTTAGAGGCTATTCAGACATATGTATGTATTCAGCTTCTAATTTTATATTCTGATGTTATATTCAAGTTAGACTTTCGCTATGATTGTATTGTTGGTTATTCAGTTCTTGATTGAGTTAGATATATGCTTATGCCATGGGTCAACTTGGGGTCTCTCGAGGCTCCTTGTCCTGTGTTATGATCTGGGCCTCCGTCTGGGTCGTGACAAATTCGTTGAAAGATTTTCCTCCACTACTGCACAATTGACTAAGTTCACCCAGAAGAAAGTCAAATTTCACTTGTCGGATGCTTGTGAGAAAAGCTTTCAGGAGTTAAAGACCTGACTCACTTCAGCCCTATTGTTGACCCTACCTGTGGGTACTGACGAATTCGTTGTGTATTGTGATTCCTCTAGGGTTGGACTCGGGTGTATGTTGATGCAACATGGTAAGGTCATTGCATATGCCTCTAGGCAACTTAAGACTCATGAAAAGAATTACCCGACTCATGACCTAGAGTTGGCAATGATGGTTTTTGCCTTCAAAAGATTTGGAGACATTACTTGTATGGGGTGCATGTGGATGTGTTCACGGATCAGAAGAGTCTTTAATATGTGTTCACTTAAAAGGACTTGAACTCGCTATAAAGGAGATGGCCAGAACCTCTCAAGGATTATGATATGAGTGTTCTTTACCATCCGGGCAAGGCCAATGTAGTGGTGGATGCCCTTAGAAAACTTTTAATGGAGAGTGTTTCTCACGTTGAGGATGGGAGGAAGTAGTCTGTGAAGGATGAGTATCGGCTTTCACGGTTAAGGGTTCGCCTTGTGGACTTAACAGATGGTGGTGTCATTGTTCAAAATAGGTCCGAATAGTCATTGGTGACTGAGGTCAAGGCTAGGTAAAATGAGGATCCTATCCTAGTAAAGCTGAAGGAAACAATTTAGAACAAGAAGGTGGAGGTTTTCTCCCAAGGGGGAGATGGTGTACTTAGATATCAAGGTCATTTATGTGTTTCGAATGTTGATGATCTGAGAGGGTAGATGCTGCATGAGGATCATGGTTCACGGTATTCTATCCAACCAGGTGTCACCAAGATATGCCGTGACCTACGGAAAGTCTATTAGTGGAATGGCATGAAGAAGGACGTAGAGGAGTTTGTGGCTAAGTATCCAAATTGTCAGCAAGTGAAAATGGAGCATCAAAGGCCAGGAGGTGTGCTACAAGACATCAATATCCCTACTTGGAATTGAGAAGAGATCAATATGGACTTCATTATAGGGTTGCCACATACTCGTCGAAAATATGACTCTATTTGGGTGGTTTTAGACAGGTTGACCAAAGCAGCTCATTTCTTACTAATCAAAACTACCGATTCAGCTGAAGATTATGCTAGATTGTGCATTGGGGAGTTAGTCCGGTTCCATTGGGTTCCCTTGTTCATCATCTCGGATAGAGGTACTCAGGTTACCTCGCAGTTCTATAGATCGTTTCAGAAGGGGCTTGGTACTCAGGTCAAGCTTAGATAGGTTTTCACTCGCAGACAGATGGTTAGGATGAATAGAACATTCAGACTCTCGAGGCTATGTTGAGAGCGGGTGTGATTGATTTCAAAGGTAGTTGGAATGATCATTTTCCTCTCATCGAATTTGCCTACAATGATAGTTACCACTCTAGAATTCAGATGGCTCCGTTTGAGGCTCTTGCGGAGGTGTAGATCACATATTGGATGGTTCGAGGTAGGTGAGGCTACATTGATCGGGCCAAATTCTGTTCACGAGGCTATGGAGAAGGTTCATCTTATTAGAGATAGGATGAAAATAGCTCAGAGTCAACAGAAATCCTATGTGGATTTGAGGAGAAGAGACCTTGAGTTTGTCATTTATTATTGGGTGTTTTTGAAGGTGTCTCCTATGAAGGGAGTTATGATGTTCAGAAAGAAGGGGAAGCTTAGTCCCCGATATGTTCATCCATACCGGATCTTGAGACGTGTTGGCAATGTGGCCTATGAGTTGGATCTACCAACAGAGTTAGCTTCGGTGCATCCGGTGTTCCATATGTCCTTGTTGAAGAAATGCATTGGAGATCTATCTCTAATTGTTCCGGTAGAGAATATATGAGTGAGGGACAACCTTACCTATGAGGAGGTACTAGTTTAGATCCTTGATCATCAAGTTCGTAAGTTAAGAAACAAGGAAATAGCCTCGGTGAAGGTTTTATGGAGGAACCAGCTAGTTGAGGGAGCTATGTGGGAAGCCAAAGCAGATATGATGGATAAATACCCGCACTTATTCCCTTCCAGTTCTGTTCTAGCTTAAGGCACCAGTTTTCTTCACTAATACTCGATTCAGTTTTATGTCAAGTCCATGCATGTAAGTTCCTTTCATATTTTAGCATGCATGTATGTTTCATGAGCTTAGTTTGGTCATGAGTTTCATGTATGTTTGCTCCGTCAGTTTTTAATTAAAATTGCTCAGTTTTGGAGTTGTAGTTTCCTCCCTTAGCCCTCCTTTAGATTTAAATCAACATTCGAGGATGAATATTTCCAAGGGGGAGATATTGTAACACCTCGGACCCCGGAATAGCTTGATGAAGGAAAATAAATGAAATTGCAGGTCTGGTGTAGGGAGTGACAGCATGACTCACGGCCCATCACATCCCTAATGGTGCAAGTGATGGTCGTTGGGAAGGCGATGGACCATCACTAGTGATGCTCAGGTTTTACGGTGTAGCTGACGACCCGTCACACACCTGAAGGTGCTTGCGATGGCCGTTAGACCAGCGATGGGCCATTGGTTGAGCCGTTGAAGGAAAGATTCTGGAGTCGGAGGTGATAGTAGACCTGACGGACCGTCGGAGTAGTGAAGGCTATCACTTATACCATCAGTAAGAGAATTTGGCTGAACTCATTGGTTTAGAGCGACAAGATGAATGACGAACCGTCGGGGGTGTGATAGAGTGTCACGAGTACCGCCGGGGTGCTCAGTTGTGGAAATTCTACCTGATTCTCAAATGCAATTTTGTAATCTCCCATGCTTTTAAATCCTATACTATGTGATTTTAAGTATGGAAAAGAGCGTGTTAAGGGTATTATTCACCCTAAGTAACTCATTATCCTCCTAACACTCTCCATTTAAGAATCAATTCTCTCAAGGATCTTAAGAAATTTCTAGGGTTCTTCTTCAAGTTCTTCTAGAGTCAAGTGGGGTTTCAAATTCAGTTGGGGATTAATCAAATTAGGTATGTGGGTCTATCAACGAGGGTTCCTTCAAACGTCATGCCCCTCTTCAATCCAAAGTATGATCACTCAAATTCCCTAAAGCTCTAATTTCGAAAATTATGATTCTATGTTGGATTTTGAAATTTGTTCATGATTCATTTATAGGTAGACCTGATTTGATATGAAAATATGATTTACATGATAGGGTTTATGATCTCTTTGAGTAATTATGAAATTATGATATCGTATGATTCAAGCATGATTATGAAATTTTAGGACTAAATTCCTTCATATGAATTTCTTTGATCCTATAATTTTTAAATCTCTCAAGCCCTAATTCAAGATTTATAGTTATGATGTATGATTTCCTATATGTATCCTCATGAATTTAGGAAATTAAGTATGAGGATTTTTTCAAGTATGTATAATTTCTCTCATGATTTCACGATTATGATTATGGCTGACTCACGGGCCCTATTTCATGGCTAGTTCACGTATTTCAAGCATGTTTATTATTATCAAGATTTAAACTAGCCCATGAACCTCATGCATGTTTTTCATACTACTATATGAGCACTATATATGTTTTGGGTGTAGTATTTAACACCGAGTAGACCGGAGTCCAAGCATACCTCGAGTCTTGGAACTACGTGCCAATGTAGCCATGATGGGGTCTTCCTTGAGAAAGTTTCCCTTCTGCTCATATGGGCCTTTCATGAGTGATATCATGCCTTTTTTAATAGTTCTATCCTTGGAAAGGTACGAACACCCTCCAGACTAGGGGTTTACAGGTCGGGCTCCATATGTGCTCATATGGGGTATGTCGGTTATAAGAATCTCCCATTATTCCTTATGTTTATGCATGATCATGTTATGATTCTTTGGCTTAAGATATGATTTATAAAGCTTCTCTATGATAACAATTATGACAATCTACAAATAGTTTGAAAGCCTTGAGCCCTCATGTTTAAGTTGTGATTTCAAACGCATAATTTCAGAAATGTTATACTCTCATGTACTTCTATATATTTTCATGGTCCTTTTTACTTAACCCGCATACTCAGTACGTTCCAGGTACTGACCGCATACTCTCTGCTGTATCATTTCATGATGCAGGTCTGAGAGATCTGTCTCAGCTACGCCATTAGTCCTGCTTTCGTATCATTCTAGTTTAGCCAGTGTTGGTGAGTCCTTATCTTTTGAGGACATTCACTTTAGTTGGTTGTTCTATTATTTCAGTTACAGACTTTTGTCAAGATAGCTGGGGATGCTACCCCATCAGCTCATTAGATAGTTAGAGGCTTGTTCAGACATTATGTAGTTGTTCAGCTTTTTTTTGTCAAGTGTTGACTGTTCGTACCCTTATGAGTTCTTATCTTCATACTTCCACTTTATTCATGATATGGTTGATTTTCTCTTTTTAGTTATGCTCTTGAATTGCTACAATTATGCCATGGGTCAAATTGGGGTCATTCGTGGCTCTAGATCCCGTCTCCGTCCGGGGACTTAGCTCAGATCGTGACAACTCTCCACCTCCTAAATCTTAATACACCCACAACACCCAAAATTGTGTTGTCGCTCTGAGTGCTCCAAATACCCTAGCATGATGCATTTGTCTCCCTCTTTGTCAAGTGTTTATGGAAGCATGACTTCCATCTTTGTCGAATGAGTGCCTCCTCCACAAGTACTTTTCTGTCATCGTCCTTGATGCACTTCACTTAATCCAAGTCACAAACCTTTTTTTCTCTCGCCTTGGCTAGCCTGTATAACTTTTTATCCTTTTCCTTGTCCTCTAATTTCACATATAAGTATTCAAAAGTTATGGTCTTAGCTGTCATAACTGCTAACTTGCCCTCCTTCTTCACCAAACTTATACCTTTCCATCCATCCATTTTTCCTCTTCTTCCTTACATTCCACCAACTTCGCATATGCCACCTTTATAGCCTCCACCTTTTCTTAAACTTCATCATTCACTACCAGTCCCCTAGATGACCACCAATTACCTATCGAGACCCCCCAACACCACTCTAGTTGATTCCTTAATGCAATTAGAAGACCTATTCCACATATTATCTTCATCCCTACTGCTCCCTCAAGCCCCGATAACCATCAAAATTCTCTCCTGTCTCCTAAGCATTGATCGTAGTCAAGCTACCCCGTCTATTCCTTGGTCGGTCATCCACAACTTCATCCCCTTTCTCTTAAACTCTAAATTTATCACTAGGAGATAACATGGAAAGTAATTGCAAAAAGTTAATCAATACAAGAACTTAATTTGGAAAGCTCCTTGCTCTGGGGAGTCCAAAACAATGACCTACGTTGTGAAGGAATTTTTTTGATCTCTTCCACTAAACTCGAGCCCAACTCCAAATAGATTTAGAATTGCCCTTGTAACACCTACATGACCTATTCCCAATAGTTCTTTCTCTACCTTCTTAATCTTTAATGATCCTACCCTGGTCAATGAACTCCCTTATAATAAACAAGATAACACCTACTAAAATCTAAAGAAAGTAATCAAGATCTTATCTTGGAACTACGCCAATAAATTAGCTATCCTAAACTAAAGAGTTGTATGGTTAAAACTTGATAAGACCAGGTTCTTTGTTGTAGAGTTAGCTTTTTCTTCAAGAATCTTCATGAAGAACTGGAAACTCTCTGAAGACTCTATCTTTATGTCATGACCCAAACGGAGGCCCAGATCACGACATGGAATAAGGAGCCCCGAGAGACCCCGTCGAACCATGGCATAAGCATACATCTAATTCAATAAAGAACTGAATAACTATCAATACCATCATAGCGGAACTCTTACTTAAATATAACATACAAATACAAAATCCAAAGCTGAATACATACATATGTCTGAATAGCCTCTAAACATGATGAGTTGATGGGACAAGACCCCAACTAACTCAACAAGCTAAAAGCTGAGATACATAAAGAAAAGATAGATAGTCTAGTCCTTGGAGGATGAGGACTCACAAATAAGTAGACGCTAACTCCGATGAGCAGTCTAAGAGAGGGGCTGAACCTGAGAGCCGAGTCATGTATCATGAAATGATACAACATAGAAAGTATGTGGTCAGTACGTGGAATGTAAAGAGTATGCAAGGTAAGTAAAACTGCTAAGTAAGTAAAATCACTTTAAGACAATGCAATAGTCGAAACATAAACATCATTAACTGAGAGCAGGGCTTGCATGCATTCTCTTCTGAAATCATGATCTTTTCATAACATACGATACATAGCTTTATAACATCAAACTAACTCAAATGACTCAAAGTTGAAACATGTTATTTTATAGAAAAGCTGAACATTGAGTCAAACCTTGCTTTTAGAACATGCATGTATAAAATAATAACCATGAGTAATGAATATGAAAATCTGAATCATATAGACAATGGGAGACTCGTCACTTACTGACATACCACGATAGAGCTTACGTGGTACCGACTATTACACTCAAGCGGGCAGAGTCATCCAAAACCTTGACAGGGATAAGGACGCTACCATGATATCGATATCAATCCCATGGGCTATTAGGGTCGGGGATAGCTCACAAGGGAGGTCCCAATAATATAATAGTATCAACCTACGTTGGCGCGTAGTTCTGGGGCATACGGTGAATGACCCTTAGCCCGCTCGATGCTAGACTCTTCTCCCAAAACATGCAATGCTTTAAATCATTTATAACAAAGCTCAACATCTTATACTAACGAAGTTCATGATCAATATATCTTCAATACGAGATCATGCATATGAGAAGCTTTAGTTCAAAACATACCACAAGCAAAATACATACTTGGGATCCTTTGCTCCAAATCCATGTGGTAAGCTATGCATAGGAAGACTTAACTCAAAACGTACCACAAGCTAGAATTTAAAATTTGGGAGTCTGCTCCAAAACAATGTGGTATGCTTAGATCAGGAAAATCATCATTTAAACTTAACATGTGGGCATTGCCCAAAGCTTTATCATATTTAAAAATACTCAATTCTCATTGACAACATAATTATAGACATGGGTAGCTTAAAATCATGCTTTTCATCATAACATCTCATCATTATCACATTTACTTCACAAATATCACTTTTCAGGATCATATAATCAATGGGTTTCCACATTCATAAGACTAGAAATAAATTTTTTTCTTGAAATCATTATAAAATCAGCCCATGCTTCACAATTCGAAAATAAAAACATAATCAATTCATACCCATGTAAAGAAATCAAAGATTCATGCATTTGGGTAGAAATCCCATACTTGATCATAGGAAATTCTCATATTTAGATGGAAATTGGGCATGGGTGTGGAAGAAGACACCCATACATAACCCTACATACCTGGAAGGGATTGATTCTACCACTTCTCTGATTGCCCAAGAAGTATTTGAATGAAAACCTTGAAGAATTGCTCTAAATCACCTCTTCAACCTCTTAAGCTTTCATGCATGGAAGGAATAACTTAGAATAGGTTTTCCCCTCTTAAAACCCACTAAAAAGAGCCTTAAACGACTTAGTATAGGCTTTAGGAACTTATGAATTATGAAAAGACCCTTACTAAATTCGCAGGAAATTACTGCCAGGTGGTCCTAACGGACGACCTGACGACTCATCCTCATAGGTCACGACTCGTTATGTCAATCATCAAGTGCACTACCTACCCTTGTCTCTTGGGCTCGTAACAATTAGCATGACGACTCAGTAGGGGTGACCATGACTCATGGTCACCAATCATTAATTACACTGCCTAAGTTTCGGGATTTTCTCATCTGGTTGGAAATAGGGGACCCTACGAATCGTGGTGGCTGACCACGACTCATGGTTACCACCAGTGAAGTACACTGCTTTGTCCCTTCTCTTTTTTTCTCCCTCACCCCACGACTGACCTAATGACTCATGGTGTCTGACCACGAGTGGTTTCCACGACAGTGGGGATCCTTTTCTCCAAACTTCCCAACTCCTCACTGGTCTCCCCCACAAGTCACCTTACGACTCATGGGTTGATCTTATGAGTCATCCCACGACTCGTCCTATGCCTGCGACATCAATTTTACATTTTCCCCTTTTCAAATTTCGGTTCCGATCTTTGAGCTCCCAGGGTATATTAATATATCCCTCTTGGGAACATTCATCCTCGAATGTTGGAAACAAGCAGAAAACAAAAACATGCAATTATTATATGGAATTACTGATAATTTAAACCGAAAACAGACGAAATAACTACCTCCCATTCAATATATATAGCTGAACTGAATTCGCAAATCACATACGCACCCATATATATAAAAGAAACTCGCGTGCATGAACTGAACATGAAACTAAATAGAGTCATAGAGCAAAACTGATACCTCAAGTCGGAACTAAGATGGTAGAGAATAAGTGTTGGTATTTAGCCATCATATACAGTTTAGCTTCCCAAGTAGCTCCTTCAACATGCTGATTCCTCCATAATACTTTAACTGAAGCTACTTCCTTGTTCCTTAGCCTCTGAACCTGATGGTCCAACATTTCCACCGGAACTTCGTCATAGCTAAGGCTATCCTTTACACCAACGCTGTCCACCGGAACTACTAAAGCTGGATCTCCTAACCATTTCTTCAAAAGCGATACATGAAACAGAGGATGCACGGAAGATGACTCTGAGGGAAAGTCCAACTCATACGCTACCTTACCAACTCTCCTCATAATCTGGTAGGGACCAACATAGCGAGGACTGAGTTTTCCTTTCTTCCCAAACCGCATGACTCCCTTCATAGGGGATACCTTCAGGAATACCCAATCATCCACCTAGAACTCCAACTCTCTCCACCTCACATCAACATATGACTTTTGATGACTCTGAGCGGTTTTTAGCCTGTCCCTTATTAACTGAACCTTTACCATAGCCTCATGAACCGAATTTGGCCCTATCATAGCTGCCTCACCAACCTCAAACCATCCGATGGGAGATCTACATCTCTGCCTATAGGGAGCCTCGAACGGTGCCATTTGGATACTAGAGTGATAGCTGTTATTGTAAGCAAACTCGATTAGGGGAAAGTGATCATCCCAACTACCTTTAAAGTCCATTACTCAAGCTCTCAACATTTCTTCGAGATTTTGAATCATCCGCTCCGCCTGGCCATCCATTTGAGAATGAAATGTTGTGCTGAGTTTAACTTAACTCCCAAACCCTTTTTTAAAAGACCGCCAAAACTAAGAGGTAAACTGAGTACCTCGGTTTGAAATAATAGACAAGGGCACTCCATGTAATCTAATCAACTCCCGGATATAAAGTTTGGCATAATCACCCGCTGAATCTGTGGTTTGGCGAGTACGAGGTAAGCCTGTAATGAAATCCATATTAATATCTTCCCACTTCTAAGTGGGAATGCTAATATCCTAAAGTATGCCTCCTGACCTTTGATGCTCGACTTTCACTTACTGACAATTCAAGCACTTGGCTATGAATTCTGCAATATCCTTTTTCATGCCATTCCACCAGTATATTTCCTGCAAGTCATGATACATCTTGGTGGCACCTAGATGAATAGAGTATCGGGATCCATGAGCATCATGCAATATCCGACTCCTGAAATCATCGACATTCAGAACACATAGGCGACCCTGGTACTGCAGCACACCATCTCTCCCTTGGGAGAGGATCTCCACCTTCTGACTTCGAATGGCTTCTTTTAGCTTTACCAACATCAGATCCTTATCTTATATAGCTTTCATGTCAGTTTCCAATGACGATTCTGATCTATTTTGCACAACAACATCGCCATCGGTTGAGTCGACCAATCTAACTCCCAACCTTGCAAGTCGATGGACATCTTTCACCAAGTCCTTCTTTCCCTCATCCACGTGGGATACACTCTCCATAGAGAGCCTCCTAAGTGCATCCGCTACCATATTAGCCTTACCCGGGTGGTAAAGGACACTCATATCATAGTCCTTGAGTAGTTCTAGCCACCTCCTTTGCTGTAGATTGAGGTCTTTCTGTGTGAACACGTATTGTAAACTCTTGTGATCCGTGAACACATCCACATGGACCCCGTAAAAGTAATGTCGCCATATCTTCAATACGAACACCATCGCGGCCAACTCAAGATCATGGGTCGGGTAATTCTTCTCATGGACCTTCAACTGTCTAGAGGCATATGCTATCACCTTTCGTCGCTGCATCAAAACACATCCGAGTCCAATTCTCAAAGCATCACAATACACCACAAAACCATCGGCACCCTCGGGTAGAGTCAACACTGGTGCTGAAGTGAGTCGAGTCTTCAACTCTTGGAAGCTTTTCTCATAAGTCTCCGACCATTGGAACTTTACCTTATTTTGAGTAAACTTGGTCAAAGGTGCTACAATAGATGAGAAGCCCTCAAAAAACCTCCGGTAGTAGCCAGCTAAACCTAAGAAACTCCAAATATCCGAAAGATTCACCGGTCTAGGCAAATTTCTCACCGCCTTCATTTTTTGAGAATCTACCTTTATGCCCTCACTTGATACCACATGGCCCAAAAATGCCACAGAGTCTAACCAAAATTCACACTTGTTGAACTTGGCATACAATTGGTGATCTTTGAGAGTCTGAAGCACTACTCTCAAATCAGCGACATGCTCCTCCTCACTCCAAGATTATATAAGGATGTCATCAATGAAGACGATCACGAACATGTATGGATATTGCTTGAACACCCTGTTCATAAAGTCCATGAAATCTTCAGGAGCATAGTCCAAAAGACATAACAACAAATTTATAGTGACCATACTGAGTCCTGAAAGCGGTTTTCGGGTGTCACTCTCCCGAACCCTAAGCTGGTGATGCCCGGATCTGAGATCAATCTTGGAAAAACACTTGGCACCCTGAAGCTGGTCAAACAAATCATCAATCCTGGGTAAAGGATACCTGTTCTTAATGGTGACCTTGTTTAACTGCTGATAGTCAATGCACATTCGAAGCGAACCATCCTTCTTCCGGACAAATAACACTGGAGCACCCCATGGAGACTTTCTCGGCCTAATAAAGCCCTTATCTAACAGGTCCTTCAATTTATCCTCAAAACTTTTAGCTCGACTGGAGCCATCCTGTAGGGAGGAATAGATATCAGCTACGTGTCAGGAAGAAGGCCAATACCGAAATCAATCTCCCGCTCAGGAGGAACACTTAGCAAATCATCAGGAAAGACCTCTGGATACTCACGTACTACTGAAACTGACTAGATAGTTGGGGTTTCGGAATCGACATCCTTAACCCTAACTAGATGGTACATGCAACCCTTAAAAATCATCTTCCTGGCCTTAAGGTAGGAAATAAATCGACCTACAGGCACAACTGAACTATCCTTCCATTCTAAGACTAGCTCACCCAAAAATCTAAACTCTACTGCCCGGGTTCTACAATTAACCTAAGCATAGCATGCCAATAGCCAATCCATACCGAGAATAACATCGAAATCGGTCATGGCTAACTCTATCAAATATGCTGAGGTGACCTTATGAAGGACTGAGACTGGGCAACCTCTATAAACCCGTCTAGCTATAACTAAGTCACCTACTGGATCGTAAACTGAGAAGGGTTCTGACAAGACATCGGGACTGACTCCGAAGCTACTGGCCACATAAGGTGTCACAAAAGACAAGGTAGCCCCAAGATCTAGCAAAGCATATACATTAATATGGAAAACTTGCAACATTCCAGTGACTACATCTGGGGATACCTCCTGCTCCTGACAGGAAGCTAAAGCATAGAATCTTTTCTGGCGTTGATCGCCAGCTGTGCTAGTAGATGCCCCATCATATGCTGAGCATGCGGGAGGCTGTTGAACTAGAAGCTGGGCCTCGGCCCCCAGCCTGATCCTGCTTCGCAGCTGGACAATCTCTAAGCATGTGTCCGAGCTTCCCACACCCGAAACAAGCACCTGAACCTGCCAAGCACTGGTCTGTGTCCCCCCGACCACATCTGCAACAAGCTGGGATGCTAGAATCTGCGGGCCTGCTGCTCTGACCCCTTGAGCCTGATGCCCGCCCTCTCTGATCATGTCTAGGCCTGGATGGAACACTCAATGCCGAAGATGTCGGGGCTGATGATCTCTAGTGAGTCTGCTATCGGTGTCCACCACTGGACCTCTGCTGATAGAATCTGTGGTCCTCGGTCCTGGCCCTCTTGGCGATCCTCTCTCTCAAATGTGCTGCCTCCATCTGCTGGTCATACAACACTATGCGAGGAAAGTCCATATCCTAGTGAAGTATGGCAGTCCTGCCATCTTTATCCAAATAACCTGCTATCCCATGGACAAATCTACTCACTCGCATCATCTGATCAGCTACCAATTCTGGGGCATATTTCGATAGGCGAGTGAACTCAAGAGCATACTCTTGTAATTCTCCCTTGTTTCAAATTCACGAACTCAGCTGTTTTCAACTCTCTCATCTCCTGAGGGAAGAATCGATCTAGAATTGCAACCAGGAACTCTTCCCAAGTGACCGAACCTGCTCCTGCGACCTTGTTATCCTTCCATTGACGGAACTAGATATGCGTGACCCCTTTCAGCTTATAAGAGGCTAACTTGGTGAACTCAACCCCATTCACCCCCATAACTTGGATGACTTTGACAATCTCATCAATAAACTCATGTGTGTCCTCATCTACCTTGGACCCAAGGAACTCCGGTGGGTTCATCCTCAAGAAATCTCTGACTCGAGCCTCCGCTGCGTTGCCATTTTGTGGAACATGTGCAACGGCCTGCAGATTGACCTGAGCGGTCAAGGACTGTGCAAGCATATGAATAGCGGCTCGGAACTCAGCATAAGCGGTTGGCTCCGGTGCCTCAGGCTCCTGAACAAGTGGGGCTGGCTGATGCCCATAAAAATTTCCATCCTCGTGTCCTTCACCACCTCCATTCCTCCTTCCATTCATACTTCGAGGAGCCATGATTCTGCAATCGCAAATAGCACAAATTAAAAGGATAGAAAGACTTTTCATCGCATGACATAGATCATGAAAGAAGGGAACATTTCCTAGACGTCTCATAGCCTCTTCATCATAAGTGTGGCACGCTTCACACCCATGAAAAAGACTCTACTTAATGCGGCTTTCAGACACCCTAGGACACTTCAAACCTATTACTCTGATACCAAGTTTTTCATGACCCGGAGGCCCGAATCGCGAAACGGGACAAGGATCCCTGAGAGACCCCAAGTCGACCCATGGAATAAGCATACATCTAATTCAATAAAGAACTGAATAACTATCAATACCATCATAACAGAAGTCTTACTTAAATATAACATTCAAATGTAAAATCCGATGTTGAATACATAAATGTGTCTGAATAGCCTCTAAACACGATGAGTTGATGGGACAAGACCCCAATTAACTCAACAAGCTGAAAACTGAGATCCATATAGAAAAGATAGATAGTTTGGTCCTCGGAGGATGAGGACTCACCAATAAGCAGACGCCAACTTCGATGAACAGTCTAAGAGTGGGGCTGAACCTGAGAGTCGGGTCCTGTATCATAAAATGATACAACATAGAAAGTATGTAGTTAGTAAGTGGAATGTACCGAGTATGCAAGGTAAGTAAAACCACTAAGTAAAATCACTTTAAGACAACGCAATAGTCGAAACATAAACATCATTAATTGAAACTAGGGCTTGCACGCATTCTCTTCTAAAATCATGATCTTTTCATAACATATGATACATAGTTTTATAACATCAAACTGACTCGAATGACTCAAAGCTAAAACATGACATTTATAGAAAAGCTGAACATTGAGTCAAACCTTGCTTTTAGAACATGCATATATAAAATAATAACCATGAGTAATGAATATGAAAATCTGAATCATATAAACAATGGGAGACTCGTCACTTAACCGACATACCACGATAGAGCTTACGTGGTCCCGACTATTACACTCAAGTGGGCAGAGTCGTCCAAAACCCTTCCATGGATAAGGACGCTACCATGATATCGATATCAATCTCATGGGCCATTAGGGTCAGGGATAGCTCACAAGGGAGGTCCCAATAATATAATAGTATCAACATATGTTGGCCCGTAGTTCTGGGTCATAGGGTGATTGACCCTTAGCCTGCTCGGTGCTAGACTCTTCTCCCAAAACATGCAATGCTCTACATCGTATATAATGAAGATCAACATCATCTATTGATGAAGCTCAATGATCAATACATCTCAAATATGACATTATGCATATGAGAAGCTTTAGTTCAAAACATACCACAAGCTGAATACATACTTGGAAGCCTTTGCTCCAAATCCATGTGGTAAGATATGCATAAGAAGACTTAACTCAAAACATACCACAAGCTAGAATATAAAATTTGGGAGTCTTCATTTGAAAACAATGTAGCACGCTTAGATCAGAAAAATCATTATTTAAACTTAACATGTGGGCATTGTCCAAAGCTTTATCATACTTAGAAATACTCAAATTCTTATTGAAAACTTCATTATAGACATGGGTAGCTTCAAATCTTGCTTTTCATCATAATATCTCATCATTATCACATTTACTTCACAAATCTCACTTTTCAGGATCATATCATCAATGGGTTTCCACATTCATAAGACTAGAATTAATTTTTTTTGTTGAAATCATTATACAATCAGCCCATGCTTCACAATTCGATAATAAAAACATAATCAATTCATACCCATATAAAGAAATCGAAGATTCATGCATTTGGGTAGAAACCCCATACTTGACCATAGGAAATTCTCATATTTAGATGGAAATTGGGCATGGGCGTGGAAGAATACACCCACTGATAACCCTACATACCTGGAAGGGATTGACTCTACCACTTCTATGATTGCCCAAGAAGAATTTGAATGAAAACCTTGAAGAATTTCTCTAAATCACCTGTTCAACCTCTCAAACTTGCATGGATGGAAGGAATAACTTAGAATAGGTTTTCCCCTCTTAAAACCCACTAAAATGAGCCTTAAATGACGTAGTATAGGCTTTAGGAACTTAGCAATTACGAAAAGGCCTTACTAAATTCGCAGAAAATTACTGCCAGGTGGTCCTAACGGACGACCTGACGACTCGTCCTCACAGGTCACGACTCGTTATGTCGATCGTCAAGTGCACTGCCTACCCTTGTCTCTTGGGCTCGTAACGGTTAGCATGATGAATCGTTAGGGGTGACCATGACTCGTGGTCGCCAGTTGTTAAGTACACTGCCTAAGTCTTTGGGTTTTTCATATCTGGCTGGCAACAGGGGACCCCATGAATCGTGGTGGCTGACCATGACTCGTGGTCACCACCAGTGAAGTACACTACTTTCTCCTTTCTCTTTTCTTCTCCTTTATCCCACAGTTGACCTAACGACTCGTGGTGTCTGACCATGAGTCATTTCCATGCCCGAGGGGACCCTTTTCTCCAAACTTCCCAACTCCTCACTAGTCTGCCCCACGAGTCACCTGACGACTCGTCCTGTTCCTGCAACATCAATTTCACATTTTCCCTTTTTCAACTCCCAGGTCCGATCTTTAAGCTCCCGGGGTATAAAACTTTAGGTGCGGTCAAACTCCAATGGTTAGTTGAAGTGTTATTTATATAGGAATAAGTCATCGCCTTCCATCCAAGTTAGAATTAGTTCAAGACTTGACAAGAATCTAATTCTAATTTGGCTTGGTCTTCTTCTCGTTAATGCGCAAGAACTTCTTTATCTCCTTACTTAAAATCAACTTAATATGCAAGTTTATGGTAATTTCCTTGTATATTTTCCATATTCCTTGTTGAATTAAATTCTCCCGTATTACAACTTTTTAAGGAATTCTGGTGCACACGTGAAGAACCTCAATCTTATTTATTTGACAGTCTCCTTCTCTATTCGGAGAAATAGTTTTCTACAATGAAATCTAATTCTTTTCTTGCAATCATGAATAGCTAAAACCTCCACAACTAGGGTTGTGGGAACCATGGTGAATTAGCTGACTAGGGTTAACACAAGGTGCTTCTAAACCAATACGCTTTCTTGTGTTGTTCATATCTTCATCATACACATTTTTTTAATGGTGCGCAACGTTAGGACTTACCCGAATTCCCTATATGTTTAAACCTAGAGAAGTAGAGATAAGCAAAAGAGAAGAAGAAGAAGAAAGCCTTGAACATTAAGTCTCATTGAATAATTTGAGCTACAATTATAGGATAGTGAATTAGGAATAATTGATAATAGTTAAAGTGAAAACACTCAAGAGACCTACTCCGGTGATTGAGTATAGTCATCCAATAAGGATGACTTAGTCATTTGGATGAATCTATGCTATCAGTTCTACAGGCTAAGTATTGGGATAGATCACTAGATTAATAACTCGAAGTTGTTATGAGTCCATGGGGAATACTTCCCTAGTTAATTGTATAAACTTGATCACAACAACAATTTACCATTTTCTTACTTGATTCTTTCTTTAAACCCCCCCCCCCCCCAATTAGGAAATAATTGTATTAAAAGCATAAATACTAGCATTATTCTACACCCTGACCATCTTCCCTATGGGATCGACCCCAACCTAGTTCGATTCTTTATTGACAACGTCCGCGTCATAATTTTGCAGATGTGTGATTTGAGCATTATCAGCATCGTAGACTTTCAATGGCCATCATCTTAAATGAGTTCTAAAAAGTTGTGTTCTTTTTCCCTTTTTCTAGTCTTCCCTATTAATGGTTTTCCGATTTCTTACACCCGTTTTAAAATTTCATCTTTGAATCTCCTTTTAAATCTGGATTTGGAATCCAAAAACCTTAGTTTTCTTTGCTATAAATACTAGACCTCCTTCACCTACAAGACAGATTGGAGGATACATAAATATATAAACTAGTTCACAAGGTTGTTTTTAGTTACTCGCCCCTTTCTTTCTTTTCTTTTTTATTCGAGTTTGAGTCTTGAGTTTCGGGTTCAGAGTCAAGGAGAGAGTAAGTCCTTGACAACCAACTCAAAGACCCAATTCACTGCATAACACAAGGTAAAACTCCTTCCTTCTATTCCATTTCTGTTCTTGCCTTATTTGACATGTTGTATGAGACTATGTGTCACTACCCGAACATAGGCCCAGATTGAGACACGGGACAAGGAACCCCGAGAGGCTCCAAGTAGACCCATGGTGTGAATATGATATCTAAAACTCAACACAAATAAGAGGAAGTCTAACATACATAATAGAAGAATGTCTGCATACATATCAAGTTAATACCGAATTAAAAATGACTAGCTGATTTCTACATAAGCTGAATAGCCTCTAACATAACTGATGAGCTGATGGGCAGCATCCCCAACTAGCTTGACAAAAGTCTGTAACTGGAAGGACATAACTATAGATAACTGATTATCCTCAAAGGATGAGGACTCACCCACACTGGCTGAGGGATATGAACTCTAAGAATCAGCTAATGGTAGGGCTGAACCTGAATGTCATAGCCTTTATCATGAAATGATACAGCATAGAGTATGCAATCAGTATTTGAAATTTACTAAGTATGCAAGGTAAGTAAAACGGATAGTTAAAACACATAAGAGTTCATAAGAGTAGCACAACATCATCATAAAGTAAACATCATAATGTAAACATAAGGGTTCAAGGTTTTAAAACCGTTTGTAAACCAGTCATAATCATAATCATAAGAGAAAACTTTATAAAACATAACTTAAGCCAAAGTAACATAACATAACCATGTATAAATCATGAGGAACAATGGGAGGACTTGTCATAACCGATACCATCATGATAGAGCTTACATGATGCCCCAACTATCCCGCTCAAGTTGGCAGAGCCATCCCAGGCTTGCCAGGCAAGGGACGTGCATAATGTGATATCATAGGGATACAATAACATTAACATGTGTATGTATAAACCTGCGGTGGCACGTAGTTCTGATACCACGGGGTTTACCTGAACGTCGGGTCTACTCGATGCTAGAAACTGCTCTCAAAACCATGCACATAAGGCTCATATCATAATCATAAATCATTCATGAAGTTCATGGCCAATTACAACATAACATACTTGATCATACTTAAAATGCATGATTTTCCGTGAATAAGGGCCCATGAGTTGGCCAAGAGTCATAAATTAATAAATTATGAAATCCATGCATACTTGTAAAAACATGCATATACTTGATATTTGCAAATCCATGATGAATGCTTGAAGAGAATTCATAACATAAATTGTAAATCATAATTTAGACTTGATATGATCAAATTCAAATAGAATCATAACTTGACTCTTCATGAAGCATACATACTTGGGAATAATTCAATTAAATTTGAAACCATAGATTTATAATCAAAAATAGTTATAAAATCTGCCCATAGATCATAAAACATGATTTGATACATAAAGGGAATTGACCCATAGATAGTTCATAGAGAAACTCACAAGAATTGGGATAAACCCCATAGATTATGAAACTTGAATCTAGAATTGATATTTCATGGAATTGAGAAGAATCTAGAGCATGAGAGTGAAAGGAACTCTCATTCATAGCCTCACAGACTTGGGTAAGTTGATCTTACACTCTTTCTTGAATGCCCAAAGGGAATTGAAGGAGGATTAAAGGATATTAGCCTTGATCACCCATAGGAACCTTCTAGTCTTGCATGCATGGAGAGGAGTTATTTAGAATAAGCTAAACCCTCTTAAAACAATCCTAATTAAGCTTAAAATGACGTAGTTTAGGCTTTAGGAACTTAGGAATTATGAAAACGCCCTTAGTAAATTCGCAGGAAAAAATACACCGCCAATCCCAACGAGGGACTGGACGATTCATCCTCAACACCATGACTTGTGGTCTTCTGCTTGTGGCCAACACTAAAATCATACCTCTAAGGGCCACCACGAGGGACACCACAACTCGTGGTGTATCCAACAACTCGTGGTGATTAAGTCATGCCCAAGACTGCCCAAATCTTCTACTTCATGCCAACCTCTGGCCACGAATGACTTGATGACTCGTGATCCTGACCATGACTCATGGCCTCACTCGTGGTCAACCCCAAATCCAAAAATCCATCCAAGGCCACCCTCCTCCCTAAGAATCACTTAACGACTCGTGGTGCACCTCACGGGTCACTAAATGACTTGTCTTGTGACCTGGTGCAAAATTTTTTATTTTCTCCATTTCAACCTTCGGGTCTGATCTTAGGGCTTTCGGTGTTTTACAATATCTCCCCCTTGGGAACATTCATCCTCAAATGAGATTAAACATACTGATAAGCTGAGAAATGCAACTGTCATATCAAATACTAAACATTTTGAGATGAAAATTGAGGGAGTGACTAACTCTGGACTAATTACATGACTGAACTGAACTCATGAATCATACATACATACATTGACATGAAAGAAACTGGGGCACATGAACTAAACATGAAACTGAATAGAGTACTAGGGAGGAAACTGATACCTAAAGCTGAAACTAAGTCGGAAGGGAATAGATGTGGGTATTTAGCCATCATATCTACTTCAGCTTCCCACATAGCTCCCTCAACATGCTGGTTCCTCCACAAAACCTTGACGAAGGCTACTTCTTTGTTTCTTAGCTTTCGAACCTAACGATCAATTATTTCCACTAGAACCTCCTCATAGCTAAGACTATCCTTCACACCCATGCTCTCCACCAAGATAACTAGAGTTGGATCACCCAAACACTTCTTTAAGAGCGATACATGGAAAACTAGATGAACTGAAGCTAATTCTGAGGGCAACTCCAACTCATAAGCTACCTTGCCAACCCATCTCACAATTCAGTACAAGCCAACATAATGGAGACTGAGTTTTCCTTTCTTTTCGAACCTCATCACTCCCTTTATGGGAGATACCTTCAGAAACACCCAATCATCACTTCAAACTCTAGTTCTCTCCTCCTCACATCTGCGTAGGAATTTTGATGACTCTGAGCTGTTTTTAACCTTTCGGTTATGAGCTAAACCTTCTCCATCACCTCATGAACTGAATTTGGACCTATCAATGTAGCTTCACCAACCTCAAACCAACCAATAGGTGATCTACACCTCTTCCCATAAAGAGCCTCAAACGGAGTCATCTGTATGCTAGAATGGTAGCTATTGTTATATGCAAACTCAATGAGAGGTAAATGGTCATCCCAACTACCTTTGAAATCAGTGAAACACGCTCTCAACATATCCTCAAGAGACTAAATGGTCTGCTCCACCTGACCATCCATTTGCGGGTGAAAAGATATGTTAAGCTTAACCTGAGTACCAAGTCCCTTCTGAAACGATCTCCAAAACTAGAAGGTAAACTGAGTACCTCTATTTTGATATGATGGACAAGGGCACTCCATTCAACCGAACTAACTTACGAATGTACAATCTGGCATAATCCTCCGCTTAGTCAGTAGTTTTGACCGATAGGAAATAAGCTGCTTTAGTCAACTTGTCCACGACCACCCAAATATAGTCATATTGTCGACGAGTACGAGGCAACCCTGTAATGAAGTCCATATTTATTTCCTCCCACTTACAAATAAGAATGCTAATTTCTTGAAGCACACCTCCAGGTCTTTGATGCTTGACCTTCACTTGTTGACAATTAAGACACTTAGCCACAAACTCTGCTATGTCCTTCTTCATGCCATTCCACCAACAGACTTCCGTAGATCACGGCACATCTTAGTGGCACCTGGATTTATAGAATATTTGGAACCATGAGCCCCATGCAACATCCGCTCCCTCAAGTCACCAACACCCTGTACACACAAATGACCCTGAAATTGTAGCACACCATCTCCTCCTTGATAGAAGACTTCCACTTTCTGATTCTGAGTGACTTCCTTCAAATTTACTAAAATAGGATCCTCATCTTGTCTATCTTTGACCTCGATCACCAAGAAAGATTCTAATCCATTATGAATAGTGACACCACCATCCGTCGATTCAACCAGACGAACTCCTAGTTGTGCAAGCCGATGTACATCCTTCACTAACTCTTTTCTCTCCTCATCTACATGAGATACACTCTCCATAGAAAGCCTGCTAAGAGCTTCTACCACCACATTGGCCTTTCCCAGATGATAAAGGTCACTCATATCATAGTCTTTAAGAAGCTCCAACCATATTCTGTGACGTAGGTTTAGATCCTTTTGGGTGAACATGAACTATAGGCTTTTGTGTTTTGTAAACATGTCTACATGGACCCCGTACAAATAGTATCTCCAAATCTTCAAGGAAAATAGTATTGCTGCCAACTCGAGGTCGTGAGTCGAATAGTTCATTTCATGGACTTTCAGCTGCCTGGAAGCATAGGCTATAACTTTACCGTGCTGCATGAGTACACAACCAAGACCGATCCTCGAAGAATCACAATATACCATAAACCCATTGATACCCTCAGGTAGGGTTAACACCGGTGATGAGATGAGTCGATTCTTCAACTCTTGAAAGGTCTTCTCACAAGCCCCGACCATTGAAACTCACTTTCTTTTGGTTCAACTTAGTCTACAGTGCTGTCATGGATGAAAACCCTTCAATAAACCTCCGATAATAACCAGCTAATCCCAAGAAACTCCTGATATTCGAAGGACTAACTAGTCTAGACCAATTCTTCACTGCTTCTATCTTTTGAGGGTCCACCTGTACACCCTCACTCGACACCACATGACCTAAAAATGCTACTGAGTCTAGCCAAAACTTGCACTTGTTGAACTTAGCGTATAACTGGTGATCCTTCAGAGTCTGTAGCACCACCCTCAAATGAGCGGCATGCTCTTCCTTGCTCCGACAGTATATGAGAATATCATCTATAAACACGATCACGAACATATCCAAATATGGCTTGAACACCCTATTCATCAAGTCCATAAAAGTTGCCGAAGCATTTGGTAGTCCAAAAGACATAACTATGAACTCATAGTGTCCATACCAAGTCCTGAAGGCTGTCTTGGGGATGTCACTCTCTCTAACTCTAAGCTAATGGTATCCCGATCTGAGTTCTATCATAGAAAAGCACTTAGTACCCTGAAGTTGGTCAAACAAATCATCAATCCTGGGGAGGGGATACCTGTTCTTGATTGTAGCCTTGTTCAATTGCCGATAATCAATGCACATATGAAGGGAACCGTTCTTCTTTCGGACAAAGAGCATTGGTACACCCCACGGGGATTTTCTAGGTTTGATGAAACCCCTACCTAAGAGATCCTTTGTTATACCTCAGAAGCCCAAAGATCATACCCGGGAGTTGAAACAGAGAAAAGTTTAAAAACTAGCACCAGGCGTAGAATAAGTCATGAGATGACCCGTTGGTGCAGCCCATGAGTCGTGGTGTGACTCGTGCGGAGGCTAGGTGAGGAAGTTGGAAATTTGATAAAAAGGATCCTCACGGGCGTGACCACCACTCGTGGTCAGGCCCCACAAGTCGTTAGGTCAGTCGTGGGGAGGGTGAGTAGGAAAAGAAAAGGGAGAGGGTCAGTGGACTTGACGGAAGGACCCCACAAGTCGTGGACAGTCCCCACGATTCGTGGGGAGGGTTGTGGTCAGCTAACTGAGGAATTAATTGGCATGGAGGTAATGTACATAATGGGTGGTGACCACGAGTCGTGGTCCCCAGTAATGAGTCATGAGGTTGCCCATAACTAGCCCAGATGATCTAATGAGCAGTGTACTTGAAGGATGACTCCACAGGTCGTGGCCCAGGGTAACGAGTCATTAAATCCCTCGTTGGGACCACCTGACAGTTATATTTCTGCAAATTTAGGACGGCTTTTCCATAATTCCTAAGTTCCTAAGGCCTAAACTATGTCATTTTGAGTTATGAATAGTGACTTTTAAAGGGGTTAAGTTCATTTTAGGCCTTATTCATTCATGCATGCAAGGTAGAAGACTAGAGAGGGTGATCAAGCCTAGAATTCATCAATGTCTCTTTAATTTCCTATTGGGCATCTAAGAAGTGTGAGAATTAGGTTCCAAAAGGTATGTAGGGTTATGAATGGGTGATTCCTTTCACACCCATACCCAATCCCTCTCTAAATCATGAATTCCTCTATCTAATCTATGGGGTTTTAACCCAATGCATGATTTTCCTAAATTCTCTACATGCGTATGATTTAAATACGTTTCTTCTATTGAATTGAGGAGCATGGCAAGTTTTATATTGTTTCAATCAAAAATCATGTTTCTAGTTTTCTACATTAAAAAGCCCATTGATGAAAAGTTCTTGAAAGATGAGATTTGAGATGAATGTATGATGATGATGAGATATTGTGATGAAAAGCATGATTTCGAGTTACCCATGTTTATAATCATGTTTTTGATGTTAATGAAGTATTTTCAAACTTGTTAAATTAGTGGACGATGCCCATGTGTTTGAGCATGACACATGATTTCGAGAATCAAGCTTGCCGCATAGTTTTGGAGCGAAGACTCCCAATTATATTTTTAGCTTGTGGTATGTTTTGAGCTAAATCTTTTCATATGCATGATTTCATATTTCAGATGTATTTGATTATTGAGCTTTGTTAATAGACGATGTTGAGCTTTGTTACAAAATGATGTAGAGCATATGCATATTTTTGGGAGTAGTTCTAGCACCGAGTAGGCTAAGGGTCGATCACCCTATGCCTCAGAACTGCACCAACATAGGTTTATACTATTATATATATATATATATATATATATATATTAATTTGGGACCTCCCTTGTGAGTATCCCCTGCCCGGATTAGGCCTCGAGCTTGATATCGATATCACGGTATCATCCCTGGCCCTGAAAAGGCTTCAGACAACTCTATCAACTTGAATGTGATAGTTGGAACCACGTAAGCTCTATTGTGGTATGTCAGTTAAAAGACGAGTCTCCCATTGTTCCTCATGACTTCAATTATGCATGTTTATCATTGTTGATTGATATATATATATATATATATTTACATGTGTTTTAAAGAAGGTTTGACCCAATGTTTGGTCTTCTTATGATTATTGAATTTCAAGCTTTAGGTCATTTGATTTAGATGTAAATTTTGGACATGCTTGGATCATGATTTCAGAAAATGCATGCAAGCCCTACCCTCAAACTCTTGTTTTGATTATATTTTATAATATGCATATTTTTAAATGATTTTATTTACTTAAGCGGTTTTACTTATCTTGCATACTCGGTACATTGCACGTACTGACCACATATTCTATGTTGTATCGTTTCATGATACATGATCTAGCTCTCAGGCCCAACCCGTTCATAGTCAGTGTTCCGAGTTAGCATCTCCATTTTTGGTGAGTCCTCATCTTCCCTGGAATAGACTTATTCAGATTTCCTATATGTACTTTCAATTCAGTTTGGTTGAGTTAGTTGAGGTCTTGTCCCATCAACTCGTCACGTTTAGAGGCTTTTCAAACAAAGGATGTATTTAGCTTCAAATTGTGTATTTTGATGTTATGTTTGATTTAGACTTCCGCTATGATTATCTTGTTGATTCTTCTATTTTATTGATAGAGTTAGACATATGCTTATGTCATGGGTCGACTTGGAGTCTCTCGGGGCTCCTTGTCCCATGTTGCGATTCGAGCCTCCATTTCGGTCGTGACAAACTTGGTATCAGAGTAATAGGTTTGAAGTGTCCTAGGGTGTCTGAAAGCCACGTTAAGTGGAGTCTTTTTTATGGGTGTGGAGCGCGCCACAGTTATGAAGAAGAGTCTATGAGACGTTTAGGAAATGTTCCTTTATTTTATGACTCTATTTCGTGCCATGAGTTCGACTCTCTTCCTCCATTTAACTCGAGTTATACGCGTGTGCAGAAACATGTCATCTCAGAACAACCACAGGAGTTAGCCAGCCCCACAAACCCCAATGAGTTCTATGTTCGTGCAGTTTAAGAATGCAGAACTCGGGTCTGCAGTTCGAGTGTTGAGAAGGGCCATGATCACCCAGCCTAACCAGCAAGCTATTGCACCTGTGGACCCTACCGGAGAGGTGGCGGCAACTAAGGTTCAAGGACTCACTAAGAGAAACTCGCCCAAGTGTGGTGATTCGGTTTTGGGTGAAGAGCGTAAGGGGGAAATAAAGGAGCAAAAGGCATAGGACCGAGGACTTGGAGAGTCCCAGAAAGGGTCGAGTACTGGGGGTCTCCCTCAACCCCGTCAGAAGCCACCAGCTCAAGTTCGAGGGTACAAGCCCCGGGTGAGGGAGATCACTTATCCAATTTGCAGGCGTTGCAAGAAGCACCACCTAGGAAGGTGCCTGGTGGGTTCAGATATATGCTTCTATTGTGGTCATTCCAGGCATAAGCATAGGATTTTCCTTCAGCCAAGCGAGATGGCAGAAAGGTCTTGCCCCGATTTCCCCTCCAGCAGTCATGACTAGCTAGTTGTCATGCCCGAAAATGTGGTAAAACATACGTAGGTCGGTGTTTGGCAGTTTCCGATGATTGTTACAGATATAAGAATGTCGAGCACATGCATAGGAATTTCCCAACGTCCAAGAAGGGAGAGGGTAGAATCGGTGTGCGAATCGTCGGACCAACAGCTCCAGCAAATCGCCCATCCCAGTAGCACAGGTTACCAAGAGCCAGTAGCAATCAGCCTCAGATGTAGTCCCAGGTATGTTATAAGTTTTCCCCTCTAACCTACCATGATTGTTAGTTCCAAGAACTACTGTAAGAGGTACAAATCCCTTTGTGTATTCTAAGATGAGGTTTATTTGTGGAAGAAAAGAAAATGGTAAGTGTAGGGCCCAGTCAGGTCTTGATTTTTCAAGTAAGGAAGTTCTATCTATAATAACTGGGGGGTAGTCCATACTTTCTCTTTTAGATGTTCCCTTTCATATCGCTCGATGCTACGCTCGACTTATGCTTATGTTCAGAACCCCAAGATGATAGGAAACCTTGTTTGTCAGCAATTCTAGTATTACTTGTTCAACTTTATGTCATGGCCCTCGTATTGTATGCGACCAGCTCATAAGATCGTTAAATATTAGGTATATACCCAGCTTAGACTTCCTAAATGATTTATGCTCATGTTTCCCTTGCTCTAAACCCTAGGGACATTCCCACGATGGAAATGATGGTTAAGATGTGTACATTCAAGACAACCCCCTATCCCCACCTTAGATGTCGGGTGTGTAGAGGTTCAAGAAGCACATTTATTAGACAATCTAGGAAGTGTAACAACCCACATGGTCTTTTTTTGATTGTCGATCTATTTTCCTAGGTTGAACCTTTTTGTGTCTTTATCCTGCTATTCATGATTTGTGAAAATGAATGATATCATTCCCGAGATGACATATTGAAGATTAGGTGAGATTTTTGATTTTGAATGGTTCGAAGTGTGAGGGGCTGACCAAAGTCAACAATCCAGCTTGTCAAGCTCGAATTTGGATTCTGAAAGCTTTGTTGGTTTCGGATGATGATTTATTATTTAGTTGGGTAGTTTGCATGGGTTACGAGGTGATTCGAGAGTGATTTGAACTTTTAGTTGAATTTATGACCTTTGAGGAAGCTAGGCATGACCACGGTCAACTTGGGTCAAACGACCTTATGTGGATAACTTGAGGGTTCCAACAGGTTCGGAATGGGTTTCATGATAGGGTCGCATATTTGGGTTGTGACTTGAGGATTTCGAATGGATTTCAGGTGGATTCGATTGTATTGCGTAATTGGCATGATATTGAGCCTAAAGGAGGAGAACTCAGAGCTACAGGACATCAGATGTCTTAACAGGCATTGTAGGAGTTTGTTTGGTTAGCGGTGTTATAGTTCAGAACGGATCCGAATCGTCCTCAGTGACTGATGTAAAAGCTAGACAAGGTGAGGAATCTAGATTGGTGAAGTTGGAGGGAGTGGTTCTGGAGCAGAAGGTAGAGGTTGTCTTCAAAGGGGGAGATGGTATACTTTGATGTGAGGGTAGTTGGTATGTTTCGGGTGTTGATAGCTCGAGACTACTCAAAGTTACCAAACATCCTATGCCGATGTGAGAAGGACAGAGCTTGAGTTCTAAGTGGACGAGTGGGTGTTTTTAAAGGTATCTCCCATGAAGGGAGTGATGTGGATTGGAAAGAAAGGAAAACTCAGCCCTTGTTATGTTAGCCCGTATTGGATTGTGAAAAAAGTTGGCAAGGTGGCGTATGAATTGGAGTTGCCCTCATTGTTATCTTTTGTGCATCCTGTGTTCCGTATATCACTCTTGAAGAAGTGTTTGGGTGATCTGGCTCTAGTTATCCCGGTGGGCAGTGTTGTTGTGAGAGACAACCTTAGTTACGAGGAAGTTCTAGTGGAAATATCAAATCATCAGGTTCGAAGGCTAAGGAATAAGGAAGTAGCTTTAGTTAAAGTGTTATGGAGGAATCAGCATGTTGAAGGAGCTACGTGGGAGGCCGAAGCAAATATCATGGCTAGATACCCACATTTATTCTCTACCGACTTAGTTTCAACTTGAGGTATCAGTTTTCCACTCAGACTCTATTTAGTTTTCATGTTCAGTTCATGTGTGTAAGTTTCTTTTATGTATATGGATGTGTGTATGATTCGTGAATTCATTTCGGCAGTGTAGTTTGAACCAGAGGAAGTCATTCCGTCAATTTTCGATTTAAATGATCAATATTTGGATATGATAATTGCATATGTATGCTTTTCTCCATGTTTTTCAACATTCGAGGACAAATGTTCCCAAGGGGGTGATGTTGTCATACCCCGGAAGCTCAAAGATCAGACCCGGGAGTTGAAACGGAGAAAAGTTTAAAAACTGGCACCAGGCATAGAACGAGTCGTGAGATGATCTGTTGGTGCAGCCCACGAGTCATGATGTGACTCGTGGGGAGGCTAGGTGAGGAGGTTGGAAATTTGAGAAAAAGGATCCCCACGGGCATGACCATGACTCATGGCCAGGCCCCATGAGTCGTTAGGTCAGTCGTGGGGAGAGTGAGTAAGAAAAGAAAAGGGAGGGGTCAGTGGACTTGACGAAAGGACCCCACGAGTCGTGTTCAGTCCCCACGATTCGTGGGGAGGGTTGTGGTCAGCTAACTGAGGAATTAATTGGTATGGAGGCTGTGTACATAACGGGTGGTGACCACGAGTCATGGTGACCACGAGTCGTGCTCACTAGTAACGAGTCGTGAGGTTGCCCTTGACCAGCCCAGATGATCTGATGAGCAGTGTCCTTGATGGATGACTCCCGTGGCCCAGGGTAACGAGTCGTTAGGTCCCTCATTGGGACCACCTGGCAGTTATTTTTCTACGAATTTAGGAGGGATTTTCCATAATTCCTAAGTTCCTAAGGCCTAAACTATGTCATTTTGAGTTATGAATAGTGATTTTTGAAGGGGTTAAGTTCATTTTAGGCCTTATTTATTCATGCATGCAAGGTAGAAGACTAGAGAGGGTGATCAAGCCTAGAATTCATCAATTTCTCTTCAATTTCCTATTGGGCATCTAAAGAAGTGTGAGAATC
The DNA here is from genome assembly GCA_035772735.1 of Datura wrightii. Taxonomy (NCBI): domain Eukaryota; kingdom Viridiplantae; phylum Streptophyta; class Magnoliopsida; order Solanales; family Solanaceae; genus Datura; species Datura wrightii. The sequence continues at coordinate 81,042,590 of JASDFA010000007.1, read as the reverse complement.
AGCTGACAACAGGTATGTAGGGTTATGAATGGGTGATTCCTTTCACACCCATGCCCAATCCCTCTCTAAATCATGAATTCCTATGTTTAATCTATGGGGTTTTAACCCTATGAATGATTTTCCTAAATTCTCTACATGCGTATGATTTAAATACGTTTCTTCTATTGAATTGAGGAGCATGGGAAAGTTTTATATTGTTTCAATCAAAAATCATGTTTCTAGTTTTGTACATTAAAAAGCCCATTGATGAAAAGTTCTTGAAAGATGAGATTTATGATGAATGTATGATGATGATGAGATATTGCGATGAAAAGAATGATTTTGAGTTACCCATGTTTATAATCATGTTTTTGATATGAATGTAGTATTTTCAAATATGTTAAAGTAGTGGGCAATGCCCATGTTTTCGAGCATGACTCATGATTTCGAGAATTAAGCTTACTGCACGGTATTGGAGAAAAGACTCCCAATTATATTTTCAGCTTGTGGTATGTTCTAAGTTAAAGCTTCTCATGTGTGTGATTTCATATTTTATATGTATTTGATTATTGAGCTTCGTCAATAGACGATGTTGAGCTTTGTTACAAAACGATATAGAGCATATGCATGTTTTTGGGAGTAGTGTCTAGCACCGAATAGGCTAAGGGTCGATAACCCTATGCCTCAGAACTACGCGCCAACATAGGTTTATACTATTATATATATATATTACTTTGGGACCTCCCTTGTGAGCTATCCCCTTGTAATACCCTGGAAGTGCCTAAGATTAGACTTGGGATCAAAATTTGAAGTTCGCTAAAAATTGGGAAAAATATCACTGGACGGGCGATGTGATGACTCGTGGTTGGCAACCACGGGTCGTTGTTAGCAGTCAGGGTGAGGGGATACCTGGTGGCATTGGATACAACAGGTGGAGTAACGACTCGTTTCCTGAAACAACGAGGCGTTGTTTGTGCTCGTGGGTAGCACTAGACCTTGGCAGTTCGGAAAGTAACGGGTCATCTAATGACCCATCATGAGTAATGACGACCCGTTGTCACCATTCATTGTCTAGGTGGCTGGATTTCCAGTTCACTTAACGGATGGTTACCACGACTCGTTGGAAGTAACCACAAGTCATGGTGAGGCTGGTGGTAAGGAAGTTCAGTTTTGTGAAGGGGGAAAGCAAAGATCATCTCAATGATCCGTTGGATCAAAGGACGAGTCGTCCTTTCAAGCCGTGGTATGAATCCGGGATCAGGGCCTGGGTAGTGCATATGATGGGCCATACCACGAGTTGTCGTAGCTTCCAACGACTCGTTGGTACGCCCGTTGGATCGATCTGTGCATAATTTCCTAGGTATTTCATTAAGGGTATTTTCGACCTTTTGATGATCTTGGGCCCTACACTACGTGGTTTTGTGTATTTTTCTACGCGTAATAAGATAGGTTAAGTCCCTCTTGCATAGGCCATTCCCATGCATGCAAAATTTAGAGAATTCTAGAGAGATCAAGCATAGATTCAAGCTTTACCTATCAATTCATTCTTGGGCATTCAAGAACATTGAAATCTGATCTTACCCAGGTATGTAGGGTTATGAATGGGTGCTTCCGTTCACACCCATGCCCATTCTCTATTAATTTATGAAAATCTATTAAAAATCTTATGGGGTTTTGAATTCAATTTTGTAAAAATCCAATGATTTTCTAATGGAGTTTTATGACTTATGATTTACATCATATTTTATGGATTTTGATCCGATTTTACAACTATTTTACCAATAAAATTTATTGATTTTTATTTCTACCAAAATAAGCTTAATTATGCATGATCTATGATAAATAGATTTATGATCTACTATTGAAATTGTTGATATTACAAGCCCAACATGATTTACAATTTGAAATATGAATTTATTCAATAACCCATCATGATTTGATGATTTAAAAGTTGTATGTATGACCTACAAGTATGCATGAAACCTACGATTTATGAATTATGTTTTGGCCGACTCACGGGCCTTATGTCATTGCTAGTTTACGTATGTACAACTATGCTTATGATTATCATGATTTAACTAGCTCATGAAATCATGTATGTTATACTATGAGCACTATATATGTTTTGGGAGTAGTATCGAACGCCGAGTAGGTTCGGGGCCTAGGTTCTGCCCTAGATGTCATAAACTACGTGCCACCGTAGGTATGTTGGGACCTCCCTTATGACTGTCCCTAGCCCATTTGGCCCTTCTTATGTGTGATCACATCTTTCATGGTTCTACCCTTGGCAAGGTACGAACACCCTCCCGACTAGGGTCACAAGTCAGGCTTCATGTGTGCTCATATGGGGTATGTCGGTTAAGAGAATCTCCCACTGTTCCTCATGATTTATGCATGTTTATGATTTCATATGCCAGCTCAAGTTATGTTCGATATAACTTTTCTCTCATGCCTATGATTACGAATGTGTTATGAATGCTTCAAAAAACTTGAGCCTTATGTTATATTATGATATGATATTTATGATATGAGCATGATGTCCTACTCTTATGATGTTATATGAGTTCTATATATTTTAAATATCTGTTTTAATTACCTTGCATACTCGGTGCATTCAACGTACTGACTGCATACTTTCTATGCTGTATCGTTTCATGATATAGGACTCGACTCTCAGGCTCATCCTCATCTTTAGATCATCTCAGAGTTCACTTTCAGCTTGTTTGTGAATCCTCATGTTCCGAGGGCCGTTGGACTAGACATTTATGTATTTATGTTTCAGTATTTTGCCAGGTTAGTTGGGGGTGTTGTCCCATCAACCCATCTTAAGCAGTAGAGGCTTTCAGCTAGTGTGTAGTACTCTGGTTGCGTGTATGCCTAGTAATTCCTTATGTTATGATATGTTATGTTATGTTTACGTTTACTCTTATATGCAGTCTTCCGCTTAAAGTGAATAAAGTTAGATATACTTATGCCATGGGTCCACAAGCCTCTTGGGGTTCCTTGTCTCGTGTTACGATCCGAGTCTACGTGTGGGTCGTGACAAACTTGGGACCCCTGGAAGTTATTTTCTGTGAAATAGTAAGGGTCTTCTCGTAATTTCCTAAGTTTCTAAGACCTATACTACGTCGTTTAAGGCTCGTTTTACAGGATTTTAAGAGGGAAAAGCCTATTCTAAGCTATTTCATTCCAAGTATGCAAACTTGAGAGTTGGAAGAGAGGATTTAGAGCAAGTTTTGAAGGTTTCCATTTGAATCTCACCTTGGGCAATCAGAAAGTGTTAGAATCCTCCATTTCCAGGTATGTAGGGGCATGAGTGGGTGTCTTCTTCCACACCCATGCCCAATCTCTATCTAGTGTAAGAAATTCTCATGATCAAGTTATGGGGTTTTTATCCAATTGCATGATTCTCCAATTTTTATACATGGGTATGATTGGATTATGTTTATATTGGTGAATTGTGAAGCTTGGGCAGATTTTAAATTGTTTTCAATCCAAATTGCGATTTCTTAATTCTGAAATTAAATCCCCATGGATGAGAAGTTCATGAAAGAAGAGAAAGATGTTGAATGTATGATGATGATGAGATTTGATGATGAAAAGCATGCTTCTAAAGCTGTCCATGATTATGATGTTGTTTTCAAAATGAATAGAGTAGATCTAAGTTTGATAAATCTTTGGGCAATGCCCAAATGCTGATTTTAAATGATGATTTTCCTAAAATAAGCTTACTACATTGTTTGGAGAAAAGTCGCCCAAATTTCATAATTTCTATCTTGTGGTATGTTGAGTTAAATATTCCTACATATAGCTTACCACATGATTTGCAGTAGATGCTCGCATTTATACTTGAGCTTGTGGTATGTTTCGAAATAAAGTTTCTCATATGCATTAATTCATAATTGAGATGTATGTCATTATTGAGCTTTTTCAAAGGACAATGTTGAGTTTCATTTTCATATGATGTCGAGTCTATACATGATTTCATTAATGAGCTTTGCCAATAGTCAATGATGGGCTTTGTTTCATACGATGTTGAGTTATGCATGATTTCATAATGAGCTTTGTCATTAGACGATGTTGAGCTTCGTCAATAGACGATGTAGATCTTCGTTATATATGATGTAGAGTAGTGCATGTTTTTGGGAGAAGAGTCTAGCACCGAGCGGGTTAAGGGTCAAAATCACCCAATTCCCCAGAACTATGCGCCAACGTAGGTTGATACTATTATATTATTGGGACCTCCCTTGTGAGCTATCCCCGGCCTGATTGGCCCTTTGAGCTTGATATCGATATCATGGTAGTATCCTTAGACCTGGAAAGGTTTTGGATGGCTCTGCCTACTTAAGTGTGATAGTTGGGACCATGTAAGCACTATCGTGGTATGTCGGTTAAGTGATGAGTCTCCTACTGTCTATATGATTCAGATTTCCATATTGATTACTCATGGAAGTTATCATACACATGCATGTTCTAAAAGTAAAGTTTGACTAATTGTTCAGCTTTTAAAATGAATGTCATGTTTCGGCTTTGAGTCATTCAAGACAGTCATGATACTATAAAGTTATGCATGGTCATGTTATGATAAGATTATGATTTCAGAAAGAATGCATGTAGCCTTTCCTCTCATATTTGAAAGCTTATGATATGTATGAAATGTTTTGAATGATTTACTTTACTTAAGCGGTTTTACTTACCTTGCATACTCAGTACATTCCACGTACTGACCGTATACTTTCTATATTGTATCGTTTCATGATACAGGACCCAGCTCCCAGGCTCAGCCCCGTGCATAGTTGATTGACAGAGTTAGCTCCTGCTTGATTGGTGAATCCTCATCCTTCGAGGGCTAGACATTCAGTTCCTTAAGTATTTTCAGTTTCAATATTATTGAGTAGTTGGGGTCTTGTCCCATCAACTTGTCCAGACAAGAGGCTTTTTAGACTTACGTTTGTGTAGCTTCGGATGTTATTCTAATGTGATGTTGTTTTAGATTTCCGCTGAGATTATATTTATGTTTTCTCTAGTTTATTGAATGAGTTAGTTGTATGCTTATGCCATGGGTCGACTTGGGGTCTCTCGGGATCCCTTGTCCCGTGTCTATGATCCAGGCCTCCGTTTGGGTCGTGACATCTTATGATTATTAAATTTCAAGCTTGGGTCATTTGATTGAGATGTAAAGTCTGGACATGTTTGGATCATGATTTCAGAAAATGCATGCAAGCCTTACCCTCAGACTCTTGTTTTGATTATATTTTATAATATGCATGTTTTGAAATTATTTTATTTACTTCAGCAGTTTTACTTACCTTGCATACTTGGTACATTCCATGTACTGACCGCATACTCCATGTTGTATTGTTTCATGATATAGGATCCAAATCTCAGGCCCAGCCCGTTCATAGTCAGTGTTTCGAGTTAGCATCTCCGTTGTTGGTGAGTCCTCATGTTCTGAGGAGTAGACTTATTTAGATTTCCTATATGTACTTTCAGTTCAGTTTGGTTGAGTTAGTTGGGGTCTTATCCCATCAACTCGTCACGTTTAGAGGCTTTTCAGACAAAGGATGTATTCATCTTCAGATTGTGTATTTTGATGTTATGTTTGATTTAGATTTCTTCTATGATTATCTTGTTGGTTCTTCTATTTTATTGATCGAGTTAGATGTATGCTTATGCCATGGGTCGACTTGGAGTCTCTCGGGGCTCCTTGTCCCGTGTTGAGATCTGGGCCTTTGTTTGGGTTGTGACATCCTTCAACTGCTCCTTCAACTCCTTTAGCTCAGCTGAAGCCATTTTGTAAGGAGGAATAGATATAGGCTACGTATCAGGAAAAAGGTCAATACCAAAATCAATCTCCCGCTCAGGAGGAATTCCAGGCAAATCCTCTAGAAACACTTATGGATATTCACACACTACAGAAACTGACTGAATAGTCAGGATTTTGGATCTAGCATCCTTAACCCTAACTAGATGGTACACGCTACCCTTAGAAATTATCTTTCTAACATGCATGTAGCCAATCCATGCCAAAGGTAACATCAAATCTGTCATGGCTAGCTATGCTAAATCTGCTGAGGTGACTTTTTAAAGAACTGTGATAAGGCAATTTCTATATACTCATCGAGCTACAACTGAATCACCAACTGGAGTAGAGAATGAGAAGGGTTTTGATAGGATTTCGGGACTGACCCCGAAACTACTGGCAACATAAGGTGTCACAAAAGATAAAATAGCCCTTGGATCTAACAATGCATATATGTCAAAGTGGAATACTCGTAACATACCGGTGAAGTCTCCTGCTCCTGTTGGGATGCAAGGGCATAAAACCTGTTCTGGCGCTGGCCACCACCTACATTGGTGGATGCACCCTACTAGGCTGGGGCTGCTGCTGAATTGGTCGCTTGAGCATGGCTCATGCTATCACCTTGTCTAGCCAAGGGGCACTCCCGGCGCATGTGGTCGGATCTACCACACCCAATACAGATATTTGATCCCATCAAGCACTCTCCTATATGATTGTTTCCACACTTCCCGCAGGCCGGAAAGGTATGCTCTTTCTGCATGCTTCTCTGTCCTCTCGAACCTGAGGCTCTGCTCTTTTGATCACCTCATGGTCTGGATGGTGCACTGGCCAATGATGGCGCTGGAGCTAATGTCCTCTGATGAGACTACTGGTGATGTCCGCCTCTCGATCTCCGCTGAGAGAACCCATAACTGTCTGTCCTGGCCCTCTTGGCCTCTCTCTTAGATGTACCACCTCCATCTGCTGGGCATACAAAACCAATCGAGGAAAATCAATGTCCTGATGAAGCATAACAGTCCTACAATCCTTGACCAGGTAGTACGCTACTCCGTGCATAAACCTGCTCAGCCGAGCTCCCTGATCAGCCACCATCTCTGGTGCGTACTTGGACAAGAGGGTGAACTCCAAATAATACTCCTGGACTATCATATTACCCTGCATTAGGTTCACAAACTTCGCTACTTTAATCTCTCTTATCTCATGATGGAAGAACCGATCCAGAAATGCAGCATGAAACTCATCCCAACTAATGGGGCCCGCTCTAACTGTCATGCTATCCTTCCATTGCCTGAACCAAATGTGTGCAACCCCTTTCAACTGATACGAGGCTAGATCTGTGCACTCCTCCCCGGTGACCCCCATGATTTGGGCGATCTTCAGAATTTCATCAATAAACTCATGTGGATCCTCGTCCACCTTTGATCCGAGAAACTCCGGAGGGTTCATCCTCAACAAAACTCTAACCCTCGCCACTGCCGCATTCCCATTCTGAGGGACATGCGCCACCGCCTTTGGTTGCTTGGGTAGTCAAAGCCTGAGCTATCATCTGAATGGCAGCCCTAAACTCTGCGTGGGCAACCTGCTCGTGTACATGATCCTCGGGGAATGGTGGGGCCTACTGGTGCCCATCTTCATTGCCATTCTCATGACCATTTAAATTTCCAATTTTTCTTCCGTTAACTCAGTGTGGAGGCATGACTCTACAAACACATATAGCACAAGTTAGAAGGATAGAGAGACATTTCATCACACGACAAGGATCATGAAAGAAGGGAACATTTTCTAAAACGTTTAGTAGCCTCTTCGTCATAAGTGTGGTGCGCTTCACACCCATGAAAAAGACTCTACTTAACGTAGCTTTCAGACACCCTAGGACACTTCAAAACTTAATGCTCTAATACCAAGTTTGTCATAACCCGAACATAGGCCCGGATTGAGACACGGGACAAGGAACCCTGAGAGGCTCCAAGTCGACCATGAAATGAACATGATGTCTAAAAATAAACATAAATAAGTGGAAGTCTAACATACATAATAGAGGAATGTCTTCATACATATCAATTTAATACCAAATCAAAAAATGACTAGCTAATTTCTACATAATGTCTGAATAGCCTCTAAAATAACTGATGAGCTGATGGGACAGCATCCCCAACTAGCTCTACAAAAGTCTGTAACTAAAAGAACATAACTACTGATAACTGATTGTCCTTAAAGGATGAGGACTTACCCATACTGGTTGAGGGATGTGAACTCTATGAATCGGCTAATGGCGGGGCTAAACCTGAATGTCAGATCCTGTATCATGAAACGATACAACATAGAATATTCGGTTAGTACTTGAAATGTACTAAGTATGCAAGGTAAGTAAAAAATACAATTAAAACACATAAGAGTTCATAAGAATAGGACAACATGATCATAAAGTAAACATCATAATGTAAACATAAGGTCTCAAGGTTTTCAAATCATTTGTAAGCTAGTCATAATCATAATCATAAGAGAAAACTTTATAAAACGTAACTTGAGCCAAAGTAACATAACATAATCATGCATAAATCATAAGGAACAATGGGAGGACTCGTCATAACTGACACCATCATGATAGAGCTTACATGATGCCCCAACTATCTCACTCAAGTGGGCAGAGCCATCCAGGCTTGCTAGGCAAGGGACATGCGTAATGTGATATCACAGGGATCCAATAACATTAACATTTTTATATATAAACCTATGGTGGCACGTAGTTTTGAGACCACGGGGTTTACCTGAACGGCTGGTCTACTCGGTGCTAGACACTACTCCCAAAAATATGCACATAAGACTCATATCATAATCATAAATTGTTCATAAAGTTCATGGCCAATTACAACATAACATACTTTATCATACTTGAAATTTATGATTTGGCATGAATAAGGGCCCATGAGTTGGCCAAGAGTCATAAATTCATAAATCATGAAATCCATGCATACTTGTAAAAACATGCATATACTTGATATTCGCAAATCCATGATGAATGTTTGAAGAGAATTCATAACATAAATCATAAATCATAATTTAGACTTGATAGGATCAAATTCATAATAGAATCATAACTTGACTCTTCATGAAGCATCATACTTGGGCATAAGTCAATTAAATTTGAAACCATAGATTTATAATAAAAAATAATTATAAAATCTGCCCATTGATCATAAAACATGATTTGATACATGAAGGGAATTGACCCATAGATAGTTCATAGAGAAATTCACAAGAATTGGGATAAACCCTGTTCGGCCCGATTCACGCGTCCGCAAGTGTACGGGTCGTGCAAGTAATATAGTGGCTCTTTTTAAGAACCGGATTGTCGAACCCTCAGGGACTGGACCCATTCCTCTAACTATCCATTTCTATTGTGATCTTAAATACCTCAAGTGTTGGTTATAGACATTTTAGATTGAGATTAATTAAGTCTAAGTTTGGGTCAACGAAATATTCTGAAATCACTCTAGGAGCAACATAGAGTTAAAACCAATTAATCATGCGATCCTACGATTTGCAATGGGTTAAGCATGGAACTATCAATTGTTATTTCACATAATTAGAATTGCATGTTTATGGTCTTTCGAGCCTCTAAACACAACAATCTAGCCTCGCTACATCAATGTGAGTGAGGAGTTTAATTTTCTAGTCGCGGGCAATCAATTATGTTGTGGTTTACGGGGAAACGATTAGGGACTTTCGTACGTCTAACCATTTAACTCAACTTAGCCTCACAACTACTTCTTCGAGTGGTGATGTGACATCCCAAGTTGGTCTTTCATAACCCCCGTGTGTCAACCAAGCAAGGTGTGAGGTATATTTCTATCCCGACACAAAAATCTCTCCCGAGATACAAACATGCTCCTTACATTCTTATGTCCTGACCTAGGTAATGCTTTCTCAAGCTATTACTCAAGCTAACAAATATGCTTTCATGGTGATCAATCATAAAAACAACCAACAATCCAGAATGCAAGACGAAAACAACAATCAATAACTTAATTCCAAAACAAATTCATAAAAGCACAATCATAATTCATGGCTTCAACCATAGAGGAAGGGTTCTTGCCATTCATGTTCGTAAAACTACAATTAACTAATACTAAACTAACATACTTACATGAATTTGGTAGAGGAGAAGGGAATTTGACAATCCCTAGATGAGTTCTCCCACTTCTCCCTTCACTCCTAGGTAGTTTTCCAGAATAAAATCGTGACCCAATGATTTTAGGAGCTAAGGGTCCTATTTATAGTAAATGGAAAACGTGCATAATTTAGCCTGTAATGGAACGGCTCCGTGTCACGGAGTGTATCGCGGTGCATTGCCTCCGTGACATGGAGTCAACGCGGAAGCTCTCTGGAAAGTGCCTCAGGAACCCAAGCTGCCGAGGGTCACCGCGCTGGCCAACGTGGCACGCTGCTCATGCAGCACGTTGGCATGCTGCTATCGCGCAGCTGGCCTAGCGTGGCACGGCGCTGGCGCGCTAGTTTACTGCCTACTGATGCCTGCTGCTGCCTTTCCTCGTGCGCTTGGCAAGGGCGTGGCACGGCGCTGGGCGCGGCACACGCACAGCGTGGCACGCTGCCTGGCGCGGCCAACCTTGCCAAGCCATGCTCCTTGCCGACTTTCGCCACTTGCTCCCACTCCATTCCTTCCTTTCACCAACTTGTGAATTAGTTCCTCAAAATCCTTGAAACCTACAAAACAAGGACTAATCATGTGGGTTAGCACATATATTCACATTTATATAAAATCACATGAAAGTATGTAAAATAACTTAGATAAACAAGACTAAATTAAGGTATAAAGCGTATCTCGGGCATGCTATTTTGCCCGTGATCAAACCCCATAGATTATGAAGCTTGAATCTAGAATTGAGATTTCATGGAATTGAGAAGAATTAGAGCATGAGAGTGAAAGGAACTCTCATTCATAGCCTCACAGACATGGGTAAGTTGATCTTACCTCTTCCTTGAATGCCCAAAGTAAATTGAAGGAGAATTGATGGATTTTAGCCTTGATCGCCCCTAGGAACCTTCTAGTCTTGCATGCATGGAGAGGAGTGATTTATAATAAGATAAACCCTCTTAAAAAAATCCTAACTGAGCTTAAAATGATGTAGTTTAGGCCTTAGGAACTTAGAAATTATGGAAAAGCCCTTAGTAAATTCGCAAGGAAAAATACACTACTAGTCCCAACGAGGGACGGGGTGATTCTTCCTCAACACCACGACTCGTGGTCTTCTACTCATGGCCAATGTTGAAATCATACCTCTAAGGGTCACCATGACTCATGGTGTACCCAACGACTCATGGTGACCAAGTCGTGCCCAGTACTGCCCAAATCTTCCACTTCATGCCAACCTCTGGCCACGAGTGACTTGACAACTCATGGTCCTGACCACGACTTGTGGCCTCACCCGTGGTAAACCCCAAATCTAAAAATCCAACCAAGGCTACCCTCCTCCCCACGAGTGACTTAACGACTCATGGTGCATCTCACGGGTCACTAGATGACTTGTCGTGTGACCTGGTGTAGAAAATCTTATTTTCTTCGTTTCAACCCTCGGGTGTGATCTTAGGTCTTTCAGGGTATTACACTATGTGCATAGATGTTCAATAGCTCTGGTTGTTTTTGTAGTGATACTGAACTATTAATATGTAAACTTCCACCCCCTTTATTTCTGTCACGACCTGAGTATGGAACCCAAACCGCGACACGAGACCTAGAATCACGAATGGATCTAAGCTAACCAATGACACATACATAGCATGATGAAGAGCATATAACCACGCATAAGAAAAACATGAAGCCTAGAATCTCATAAAGAATAAATAGGCTACAAGACAAAATCGCTGGACATCTATATATACTATCTGAAAAGCCTCTAGTCTTAGATGAGCTGATGGGAAAACACTCTCAACTACATATACCAATATCTGACAAAAAAAAGAAATAAAATAAAGAACATGCAACAAAACTGATGTCCTCGAATCATGAGGACTCACCCAAGCAGGGGTTGAACTGGACTAAAATGGGAGCGAAGCTGAGATTGATCACCTGAGCCTATATCATGAGATGATATAGCATAGAAATATGCGGTTAGTACTTTGAATGTACTAAGTATATAAAGTAAGTAAAACATGAGAGTAAGGAAAAGATGCTAAAATCATAGTTGTGAGATAGTCATAAGCATGAGATATTCACCATAAACTGAAACATGATGACCCCAAGGTTTTGAAAGTAAATCATATGGTTTAACATGTTTGAAATCATAAGTAAAAGCTCAAACTGTTCAATGGGTCAACCATACTTTAAAACATGATATCATAAATCCTTCACATAAACATCTTAAAACATGAGGAACAATGGGAGACTCATTGTAACCTACTCCATCATGAATGAGAATATGATGCCCATCTATCTTGCTCAAGTTGGCAGAGCCATCCTAAGACTTGCCAAGGTAAAGAATGATAATGGCGTGATATCACTCGTGAGCCACGTTGGGCTAGGGGAAATACTCTCTGGCGAGGCCCCAAACATGAATATATTTCTATGGTGGAATGTAGTTCTAAAACCTGGGTGTGATGAACCCTGGCCTACTCGGTGTTAGATACTACACCCAAATTATGCGTATTTCTCATATTCATAATCAAGAAATATATTTGGTTTTGCATGGTCTAGCTGAAAATCATGAAAATCATCGTCATACTTGTCATATCCAAACTAGCCATTAAAATAATGTTGTTGACTCGGTCATGATACATAAGCTTGTGATTCATGAAAAAATAAAATCATCAAAACTTGAAAATCATAAGTTCATGAGAGAATCTAGTAGAAAACATGCATTCATAATCATAAAATATAGATTGAATAGTTAGAGACTTGAATTCACAAGAGATTATACAAGATTTCATGAGAATTGTGTATAACCGACTTGAATTCACTAGATAATATATGAGATTTCATGAGAATCGCGTATAACCCTAGAATTTCCTAAGATCATGCTCAGAGACTTGAATTCATGATATAGATATGAAATTAGGCATGATGGTGGAAGAAGTCCAGCATTCATGACCCTACATACTTGGGCTTGAATTCCTTAACTTGTCTTGAAGACCCAAGAGAAATTGGGAAGAGGTTGATGAAGAACCATAGCTTTGTCGTGAGAGAGAAATCAAACCTACGTTGTTTTGAAAAGAGTGAGGTCTTAGACTTAGATTAACCCTTTAATCATTCCTTAAGGAAGCCTAAAAGGACATCACTTAGGAGTTAAAAGAATAGGATTTTACCAAAATACCCCTGAACTGCCGAACTTAAAAGTGAAACTGGTAGAAGCAACGACCGTAACCATGGGTTATTGGTACGTATAATGATCCATTGTATCCTCCCATTGCTACCTACTCTACATCTGAATCACTCACTAAACCTGCTCCAACTACTAGAAACAATCTAACAATGGGTCATACAATCCACTCGTTGATTCTGGGTGAATCTTGATATTTTTCAAAAGTTCCATACTACGGGGCAACCGACGACCCGTTGGTACATAGGATAACCCATATTAAGGTTCGTCCAATGGCCTGGTGCCATTTTCTTGCTAGTTTCTACTACAAGTCTCAGATCCGATCTTAGGGAATCTCGAGGTATTACATTATCTTCCCCTTAGGAACATTCATCCCCTAATGTAGACTAACTAGGTTGAAAGGGTAGGGAAGGAATTGTAATCCCAAAACTGGAAGGCTATAAGATGATAACTGACAGAGTGACTAACTCCAGATTGAGATACATGACTGAACTGAATTCATAAACTTATATGCATGCTAAAACATGAAGGGAACTGAAAGACATGAACTTGACATGAAACTGAATAGAGTACCAAGGAGGAGACTGGTACCTCATGCTGGAAATGATCCAGAAGGGAAAAGATGTGGGTATCTAGCCATCATATCTACTTTGGCTTCCCACGTAGCACCCTCAACTAGCTAATTTCTTCCAAAACCTTCACTGAAGCTACCTCCTTATTCCTCAACTTGCGAACCTGATGATCAAGGATCTCAACTGAATCCTTATCATAGGTAAGGCTATCTTTCACACTGATGATCTTTATTGAAACAACTAAAGCTAGGTCACTAATACACTTCTTCAGCAAAGACACATGGAAAACTGGATGCACCGAAGCTAACTTCGCTGGTAGCTCCAATTCATAAGTCACTTTGCTAACTTGCCTCAGAATCCTATAAGGACCAACATATCGGGGACTAAGCTTCCCTTTCTTTCCCAAACCTCGTAACTCCCTTCGTAGGATACACCTTCAAAAACACCCAATCATCAACCTCAAACTCAAGCTGTCTCGGCCTAAAATTTGCATAAGATTTCTTCCGACTCTGAGTTGTTTTTAGCCTTCCTCTAACAAACTGAACCTTCTCCATAGCCTCATGGACTGAATCTGGCTCTATCGATGTAGCCTCACCCACCTCAAACCATCTAATAGGTGATCTACATCTCTGCCCATAAAGAGCCTCAAATGGAGCCATCTAAATGTTGGAGTGGTAGTTGTTATTGTAGGAAAACTCAATGAGAGGCAAGTGATCATCCCAACTACCTCTAAAATCAATCATACAAGCTCTTAACATGTCCTCAAGAGTTTGAATGGCCCGCTCAACCTGACCATCTATTTGTGGATGAAAAGATGTGCTAAGCTTCACCTGAGTACCAAGGCCCTTCTAAAATGATCTCCAAAATTGAGAGGTAAACTAAGCACCTCTATCTGAGATGATAGACAATGGGATTCCATGCAGCTAATCTAACTCCCGAATATAAAGTCTAGCATAGTCCTCAGCTGAATCTATAGTCTTGACTGGTAAGAAATGTGCTGACTTGGTTATCCGGTCTATAATCTCCTATATAGAATCATGTTGTCAGCATGTATGAGGTATCCTTATAATGAAGTCCATATTGATCTCTTTCCACTTTCAAGTAGGAATACTAATATCTTGTAGCATACCTCCAGGTCTCTGATGCTCGACCTTCACCTATTGGCAATTCGGACACTTAGCCACATATGCTGCAATATCCTTCTTCATGCCATTCCACTAATAGACTTCCTGTAGATCACGGTAAATCTTGGTGTCACCTGGATGGATAGAATACAGAGAGCTGTGAGCATCTCCCAACATCCCTTATCTCAAGTCATCTACATCTGGAAAACACAATCGGCCCTGATATCGAAGTACACCATCTCCCCCTTGGGAGAAAACCTCCACTTTCTGATTCCAGACAGCTTCCTTCAACTTAACCAAAATCGAATCCTCATCTTTCTTTGCCTAACTTCGTCACTAATGAAGATTCCGACCCATTTTATATAATACCATCACCATCCGCTGAACCCGTAAAGCGAACCCCTAAATGAGCAAGCCTATGAACATCCTTCACAAATTATTTCCTCCCATCTTCAATATGGGACACACTCTCCATGGACAACCTGCTAAGAGCATCCACCACTATATTGGCCTTGCCTGGGACACTCATGTCATAGTCTTTAAGAAGCTCAAGCCATCTCCTTTGCTGCAAATTCAAGTCTTTCATAGTAAACACATAATGAAGAATCTTGTGATCTGTGAGCACATCCATATGTACCCATACAAATAGTGTCTCCGAATCTTCAAGGCAAATACCACTACTGCTAACTCGAGGTCATGCATTTGATAATTCTTCTCAGGAGTTTTAATCTATCTCGAGGCATAAGTGATATGCTGTGAGTTTATAGCACTTTCGATTCTTAAAACTAGGAAAATAGCATGGACTTAGGTGTTTTTATATGGATATGAGGTACTTTTACTTTTTTTTCAGGGAAAATAGATGTTGGAGCTGAATTGTCAAAAAGATGGAGAAAGATGCAGAAAAATGGCTTAGTACAGATTTTAGTACAAGCCATACCATCCTATTTTAAGCTATACTAAGAGTCACGGAAAGGTCCAGGAGCAAATTATGAAGTAAAGGAAAGTTACGGCTCATGGTACGAGCCGTACCATCTTGGTCTGAGTCGTACCATGGCAGTCGTGGAAAGTTCCAGGAGAAATTACACAGGCCAAGTATCCTGGTGCGGGTGGCAATAACAAGTTGCGAGACCTATCTAAGACCCATACCAAGGAACCGTGGAAAAGACCAGAAGAATAGAAGACTGGCAGAACTCAAGGTACTAGTAGGAATCACAAATCGTGGAATAAAGGTACGAGTCATACCCGATCATCCGTGGAAGTCAACAGAGAATGTCAGCAAGTGTAAGTTTAAGCCACGGGAGGATTGTAAGACTTGTAGGTTCTTGGTAAGAGTTATACCAGAAGTCAAAACTTAGCCAGATTCAGCAGAAGCCAGGCAATATATGAGTTAAGGTATGGCGTGTACTATCCTGTTACAGGTCGTAGGTAAAGGCGACGACAGTTTTTGGTAGTTTCCCTGTTTATTTAGGAGAAGATTCTAACTATTTGTATAAATACTTTTTAGGTTATTTTCAGTAGAGAGAAACAATTAGAGGTGTGATAAGACACGAAGAGAGACAAAGTATTGTGAATTTTAATTCATGTCTTGGAGATTTCTTGCTTTGATTTCTTCATTGTTCTTAAGTTTTTCTTCATCAATCCCTTGCAACAATCATAACAGGTTTTCTTTTAATCATCATTTTAAGTATTAAGTTATGTGTTTGTCTATGAATTCTAATAACAATCATACAATCATGAGAGGATAAAACCTCCACAACTAGGGTTGTGAGAACTATGGTGAATTAAGGAACTAGGGTTACATAGAGTGATTCGAAACCAATGCTAAACACTTGTATTATATTTTCTTCATCATTAGTGTTTCTTAATGCAGCGCAACATTAAGATTTGACCGAATTATTTACTTGCTTCAACCTAGAGAAATAGAGATTAGGAAAAGAGAATTACAACAAAACCTTGATCTTTATGGGTCAATGTATGACTTGAGCTACAGTCGCAGGATAGTTAATTTTGAACAAATTGATAACGGTTGAATTGAAATTGCTTGTCATGCCCCGAGTCTATACCCTAGATGAGACAAAGTACTTGAAGTCACAAGTAACCCCAAGTCAACCCATGGTCTATCATAACACAGGTGATCTGAGTAAACATCATAGAGGAAGCTTTAAATATAATAAAAGAACCAATTATCAAGAAGAACTAAATCGTAAAGCTTTATACAACTGCGAATAAAACTAAAAGTCTGAATCTGTGTCTGAAAGCCATCTATATCTGCTGAGTTGCAGGGACAAGCCCCCAGCTAACTCTAAAGTCTACTGAATGAAATATAACTAAAGAAATAAACATCATCCTTGAAAGATGAGGACTCACCACTGGTGCATCTGAAGACTCCTGGATAAGATCTGCTACCGGTGCTGAGACTGAGAACCTGCAGCTGTATCATAAAATGATACCGCATAGAAGGTATGCATTAGTACATTGAATGTAATGAGTAAGTAGGAGAAAACATAACACGGAGAATAAATAATTGAACTGGAATGACATGCAATGACCAATTGAAAAGCAAAAACTTAATAAACTAAAATATACTGATATGGTCAAAATGACCCTGTCTGATGGTCAAAGGCATTCCCTAAATCTATGATACTGATCTGAACTACTATACTGAACAAATCTGAACCAAGCGATATAAAACTGTTCTGAGCTGAATTAACTGAGATTGTACTGACTAGTGGGAGAGTTTATAACCGACATATAACCGCGTGAGCTAGACGTGGAGTCCAATGTATACACCCCATTTGTAGGACCCAATATACCTTGCCAAGGTATAAAGTAATGAACTAGGTGATCACAATTCTGGGGCCATAAGGCGAAATAAAATATCCTATGGTGGCAACGTAGTTCTGGGAACCTGGGGTGCGCTGGAACCCCGGTCCGCTTGGTTCTAAGTTCTACTCACATTGGATAGTCCTAGACTGACTACTAAGCTAATAGCTCGAAAATGGGGCCCAAGACTAAGTTAGGAATACCTATCTAGAAGTACCCTGAGAATGTTATCGGACCGGATTTTTTAACCGGTGTTCTAAGACTGGCCAAAGTTGCTTATCTGGAAGCGTCGTAACCGTCTAAAGAACAAACTGAAATCCGAAGTTGGGGGTTCTAAGGCTGGTCAGAGCTGCCTATTTAGAAGTGTTATGACCACCTAAAGAACCACTAAAATTTGATATTTGAGCTAATGCTAATAATTGGGTGTCACCACTAACACTCAAGAAATGACTGTCGTCAAACTAATCAACTAACATTTCTGGACAATACTGAGTATGTCAATAATCTGACTGAAATTGGAATAACATGCATCTGACTGAGATTTCAACATATACTAACAATATGGGGATCTCAAAACATAGAATCAAGCTACAGGTAAACTAGTCCAACGCGCAAGATTCTACTTCTACTGAACTGAGAACTAGGGCTAAATCATTCCTCTAGATACTAGTTTCACAAAATTTCTAGAAATAGGGAATAAATAAGCAGGTAATATCATGAATAGTATTCCACTTGAAATCTTAAGAAATTTGTCTAGAAACTTTCTACATTTCGAATCCACAAGGCAGTAACCGATAGAAGAAATAGAGAGATTTTGGGGACACAAAGGAAGAACAATTTCCTTATTGAATTCCCACATACCTGGATAAGAAATCCCTGGAGAAGAAAGCTTGAACTTCTAAAACTGACAAGGAGCCCTAGTTTTTTCTTGAGAGGAATGACCTGAGTTTCTACGATCACTTTCTGAGAGTTTAAGTGGGGAATGAGCGAGGAAAACCGTTTAACCCCTCTAAATTCTCTAAAAATATACATAAAATGATGTAGTTTAGGGACTAAATAGGTGGGAAATTACAAAATATATCCCTAGAGTAAAATCAGGAAAACTGCTCGATAGGGGACCAACGGGTCACTCAACGAGTCATTGGTTGAGACCACGACTCGTTGGGACCAGTCGTTGGTCCTACTGTCTGGGTTATGGTTTCACTGGATCTAGTAACGAGTGACACCATGACTTGTTGGATGAACCAATGGGTCGTTGGTTCCTCCCGTGGTCACTGGATGAGAAAACTTGAAAGGTCTGGCAATGGGCGACACAACGACTCATTGGTGGACCCAACGGGTCATTGTGTTCAGTCGTTACTTTCATTGGAAATATTTAAGGATTACTGAACCTGACCCCATTGGTGGTCACAACGACTCATATTGGGATACAATGGGTCGTTGTTTCCACTCGTCGTCACTAAAGGTGTTTCTAGGGTCCTCAACCCAACGACTCATACCACGAGTCGTTGTTTCTGACGATGACTCATTGGTTGAGTTGTGGGGTCCTAGAAGAGAGACTTTTGAGTTGGGGACCAATGAGTGACAAGAAGACTCATTGTTTCTCACAACGGGTCTTTCCTTGTCTCATTGGTTCTTGAGGGACCATAGACTAGGCTAACCACGACTAACACAATGAGTTGTTAGAGCTGACCACGACTTATTTTCTCAGTCATTCTACGGCAAATTTTCTAGTTTTCTTTTGGATTCTTCTCACAAGGTCTGAGTCTGGTCTATGAAAGTTTCATGATGTTACAATATCTCCCCCTTGGGATCATTCTTCCTCGAATGAAGACTAAAACTGAAGGAAAACTAGGAAAAGAATTGTAATTCCTAGACTGAGACTATGAGCCAGTTTCTGAAGGAGTAACTGACTCCGAACAGACTTAACCATGCTAAAAGAGCTGATGCAACTAGAATGCACATGAAAATTTGAATAGAGCTGATAAGCACGGAACCGAGCAGAGTACTGAGGAGTGATTTATTACCTGATGTTGGAATTGAACTAGAAGGGAATAAATGAGGGTATCTGGCCATCATGTCTGCTTCTTCCTCCCATGTGGCTCCCTCAACTAGATGGTTCCTCCACAAAACTTTCACCGAAGCGACTTCCTTGTTTTTCTCAGCATACAAACCTGACGGTCAAGAATTTGAACTAGGACCTCTTCGTAAGAGAGACTATCTTTTATTCCCACACTACCTAGTGGCACTACTGAAGTTGGATCATCCATGCACTTCTTCAATAGTAACACATGGAAGACTGGGTGCACAGATGCTAACTCTGGAGGTAGTTCTAACTCATATGTCACATTGCCAATTTGCTTTAGAATTTTATAAGGTCCCATATATCCCAGGATGAGTTTTCCTTTCTTCCCAAACCTCATCACCCCTTTTTTGGGTGAAATTATTAAATAAACCCAATCATCCACTGCAAACTCTAACTCTCTTCTCCTCACATTAACATAGGATTTCTGATGGCTTTGCGCTGTTTTTAACCTCTCCTTGATAAGTTGCACCTTCTACATAGCCTCATGAACTGAGTCTAGCCCTATCAGGGTAGTTTCACCAACCTCAAACCACCCTATAGGAGATCTACACCTCCTACCATACAATGCCTCAAACAGGGCCATCCAGATACTGGAGTGGTAGTTGTTGTTGTACCCAAACTCTATGAGAGGTAGGTGATCATCCCAACTACCCTTTAAATCGATCACACACGCTCTCAGCATATATTCCATGGTCTGTATAGTCCACTCAACTTGTCCATCTGTCTGCGGGTGAAAAGTTATGCTAAGCTTGACATGGGTACCAAGTCCCTTCTGAAATGACTTCCAGAAATGCGAGGTGAGCTGGGAATCTCTATTCGAAATAATGGACAAGTGCACCGCATGTAGTCTGGACAACTCCCAGATATAAAGCCTAGCATAATCCTCTGCTGAGTTTGTAGTTTTTACTAGGAGAAAATGTGTTGTCTTGGTCATCTGTTCTATTATAACCCAGATTGAGTCATGCTGCCGATGAATACAAGGTAGACTTGTAATAAAATCCATATTCACTTCTTCCCACTTCCATATGGGTATGTTGATATCTTGAGTCATACATCCCAGTCTCTGATGTTCCACCTTGACCTGCTAGCAGTTCAGAAACTTAGACATAAATTATGCAATATCTCTTTTCATCTCGTTCCACCAGTAGATATCCCGTAGGTCATGGTACATCTTTGTAGCACCTGGGTGGATAGAGTATCTCGAACTATGTGCTTCAACTAGGATCTGCTGTCTCAGGTCACCCACATTCGGCACACATAGTCTACCCTGGTAACGGAGTTCACCATCTCCCCCTTAGGAGAAAGCCTCCACTTCTTTTCTGAGAACCACTTCCTTCAGCTTAAGAAATTTGGGATCTTCATTCTGTCTTGACTTAACTTCAACTACCAATGAGGAATCTGATCCACCAGCACCACTACTCTGCCCTCAGTTGTATCAACCAACTGCACTCTTAACCGAGCTAACATGTGAATATCCTTTACTAGTTCCTTTTTTCTCTCTTCAACATGAGCCACGCTCCCCATAGACATCCTGCTTAGGGCATCAGCCACCACATTGACTTTTCCTGGGTGGT
This sequence comes from Datura wrightii, assembly GCA_035772735.1. Lineage (NCBI taxonomy): Eukaryota > Viridiplantae > Streptophyta > Magnoliopsida > Solanales > Solanaceae > Datura > Datura wrightii. The sequence goes on along the minus strand of JASDFA010000007.1, from coordinate 81,021,295 downwards.
ACAGCACACTCATGTCATAGTCCTTCAGTAGCTCCGACCACCTTCTCTGATGAAGATTTAGATCAATCTGACTGAACACATACTGAAGGCTCTTGTGATTGGTGAAAACATCCATGTGAGCCTCGTAAAGGTAGTGCCTCCATATTTTCAACACAAACACCACTACTGCCAACTCCAGGTCATGAGTCAGATACTTCTTTTCATGAACATTGAGATGTATGGATGCATAATCTATCACCTTACTCTGCTGCATTAGAATGCAACCAAGTCCAACTCTAGAAGCGTCAGAATACACCACGAGCCCATCTGTTCCTTCCGACAAGGTTAACATTGGCACGATAGAGAATCGAGTCTTCAACTACTTGAAACTCGTCTCACACTTATCTGACCACTAAAATTTCACCTTTTTCTGAGTCAACCTAGTCAACCTAGTCAGAGGAGATGCAATAGAGGAGAAACCTTCCACAAAATGCTAATAATAACCGGCTAGACCCAAGAAACTTCTAATTTCGGTTGGGGAAGTAGGTCTGGGCCAGTGTTTCACCGCTGCTATCTTTTGAGGATCTATATGAATACCCTCACCCGAGACCACGTGACCAAGGAAAGTCAACGACTTCAACTAGAATTCACATTTGCTGAACTCAACGAACAACTGGCGGTCTCTGAGTGTTTGTAGCACTATCCTCAGATGGTTCGTATGTTCTTCCTCACTTCTGGAGTACACCAGAATGTCGTAAATAAATACAATGATGAACACGTGTAGATATAGCTTGAAAACCCTATTCATTAGGTCCATGAAAGCTACGAGGGAATTAGTCAGTCTGGAGGACATAACCATGAATTCGTAGTGACCATACCGAGTTCTGAAAGTTGTTTTCAGTATGTCACATTCTCTAACCCTTAGGTGATGGTACCCCGACCTGAGATATACCTTGGAGAAACAGATGGCTCCCTGAAGCTGATTGAACAAGTCATCAATCCTGGGTAGGGGATACCTATTCTTAACTGTGACCTTATTCAACTGATGGTAGTTGATACACATTCTGAGGGTACCGTCCTTCTTTCACGCAAATAATACTGGAGCACCCCATGGCGAGATGTTGGGCTTAATGAAGCCTTTATCAAAGAGGTCTTTTAGCTGCTCCTTTAACTCCTTAAGCTCACTTGGAGCCATGTTGTAAGGAGGGATGGAGATAGGCTGAGTGTCTGGGAGAATGTTTATGCCAAAGTCTATTTCCCTGTTAAGAGGGACTCCGGGAAAATCTTTGAGAAACACGTCAAAGAACTAGCTGGAAACTGGAACTGACTAAAGAGTTAGGGTCTTAAAGCTAGAATCTTTGACCCGAACTAGATGATAAATGCACCCTTTCAAAATAAGCTTTTTGTCCTTATGGTAGGAAATAAACCGACCCTTAGGCGTGGAACTACTGCCCGTCCACTCTAAAACTAGCTCATTAGGGAACTGAAACCTGACGACCCTAGTTGTGCAGTTGACTAAGGCACAACTGGAGTGTAACCAATCCATGCCATGAATGAGGTCAAAGTCAACCATGTCTAACTCTATAAGATCAGTTGGAATGACCTTATTCAAGATTGAGTCTGGGCAGTTTCTATACACCCGGCTGGCTCTAACTGACTCCCCAACTGGGGTGGAGACTGAGAATAGTTCTGAGAGGACTTCTAGACTGATATCAAACTGGACAGCTATATAGGGATTCACGAATGATAGTGTGGCTCCTAGATCTAGTAGGGCATACACATCTTGATGAAAAAGGCGTAACATACCTGTGATGACGTCAGGTGAGCTCTCCCGATTTTGAAGAGAGGATAAAGTATAAAAATGATTTTGGCGCTGGCCGCCATTTGTACTTGTAGTGTTGGCTTGCTGAACTATCAGCCCACTGGAGCTACTGACGTGGTAGATTGTGATCTCCCCCATCCTGCTGACGGGCATTCTCTGAGCTGATGACCAAGTTGTCCACATCCAAAGCAACACTCTCAGCCCTGAAGGCATTCCCCTGGATGGTTCTTTCCACACTTAGGGCAAGTTGGCTAGTGATTACTGGCGCTGTGACTCTGGGACTGTGAGCTAGATGCTTCACCCCTCCGATCCTTGCGGGACCGAAAAGTAGGGGCACTGGCTGAAGTGGAGGCTGGAGCCCTCTGCTGCTACTGCTGTGGGAGCCTACTACTGCCAGATCTCTAGTGGCCATAATCTAATTGGCCAGTCCTTGCCCGCTTGTTCTCCGGCTCCAAGTTTTTTAGTTTTTCTGCCTCAATCTGCTGGGCATGAACAATGAGGTTAGAGAGATCAATATCTTTAATAAGCATTGCAGTCCTGCACTCCTTGAGGACCAAGTTCGATACTCCATTGATGAAATTTAGCATGCAAGCCCTTGGCTCGGCTACAATCTCTGGAGCATATTTAGACAATCGTGTGAACTCTAGTGCATACTCTTTCACCGTCCGATTTCCCTATTTTAGATTCATAAATTCTTCCACCTTAGCCTCACTGAGCTCCCTGGGGAAGAATCTGTCTAGGAAGGTTGTTGTGAACTCCTCCTAATCCACCGGTTCTACTCTCACTAGTCTTCCTTCCTTCCACTAATCGTACCAGATCTGGGATACCCCTTTCAGCTGGTAGGCAGCCAAGCCAGCTCTCTCAGAGGATCTAACATCCATTATTTGGGTGATCTTCCTAATCTCATCCATGAACTTCTATGGGTCCTCTCCCACCTTAGATCCATGAAAGGCAGAAGGGTTCATCCGGGTGAAGTCCCAAACTCGGGAAGCAGCTGCGGACCCATTAGTATTGACCGAAACCACCTGCTGTTCACCTGGTTTGTGACTATCTGTGGGAGCAGCTGGATTGCCGCTCTGAACTCTGGGAGGACACTAGGTCGTCCTAAGGGGCTGCTGGAGCTGGTGGGGCAGGTCAGTGAGCATTGCCGGCCCTTCTTACGTTACCATGTCTTGGAGGCATGATTTCACTGAAACAAAATAGAGCACGAGTTAGGAGAATGTTTCTGGAATTGAACTTCAACACATGATAAAGAGTATGAACAAAGGGGAGTTTTCCTAATAACATCTCATAGCCTCCTCGCCATAAGTGTGGCGCGGTTCACACCCATGAAAAGTACTCTACTAGATATGGCTTTTATACATCCTAGGGTACTCTAGACCTAGTGCTATGATACAAAGTTTGTCACGCCCCAAGTCTATACCTTAGATGAGACAAAGTACTTGAAGTCACAAGTAACCCCAAGTCAACCCATGATCTATCATAACACAGGTGATCTGAGTAAACATCATAGAGAAAGCTTTAAATATAATAAAAGAACCATTTATGAAGAACTAAATTGTAAAGATTTATACAACTGAGAACAAAACTGAAAGTCTGAATCTGTGTCTGAAAGCCATCTATATCTAATCAGTTGTTGGGACAAGCCCCTAGCTAAATCTAAAGTCTACTAAATGAAATGTAACTGAAGAAAATAAACGTCGTCCTTGAAATATGAGGACTCACCACTGGTGCAGCTGAAAACTCCTGGATAAGATCTACTAATGGTACAGAGTCTGAGAAGCTGTAGTTGTATCATAAAATGATACAACATAGAAGGTATACGTCAGTACTTTGAATGTACTGGGTAAGTAGGAGAAAACATAACACGGAGAATAAATAACTGAACTAGAATGACATGCAATGACCAACTGAAAAGCTAAAACTAAATAAACTGAAATATACTGAGATGGTCAAAATGACCCTATCTGATGGTCAAAGGCATCCCCTAAATCTGAGATAATGATCTGAACTACTATACAGAACTGATCTGAACCAAGTGATCTAAAACTATTCTGAGCTGAATTAACTTAGACTGTACTGACTTGTGGGAGAGTCTATAACCGACATATAACCACGTGAGCTAGACGTGGAGTCCAATGTATACACCCCATCGGTAGAACCCAATATACCGTGCCAGGATATAAAGGCATGAACTGGGTGATCACAAGTCTGGGGCCATAAGGCCAAATAAAATATCCTATGGTGGCAACATAGTTTTGGGAACCTGGGGTGTGCTGGAACCTGATCCACTTGGTGCTAAGTTCTACTCCCATTGGATAGTCTTAAACTAACTACTAAGTTGATATCTCAAAACTGGGGCCCAAGACTAAGTTAGGAATACCTATCTAGAAGTACCCTGAGAGTCTTATTGGACCAGATTATGTAACCGGTGTTCTAAGATTGGCTAGAGCTGCTTATCTGGAAGTGTCATAACCATCTAAAGAAAAAACTGAAATTTGAAGTTGGGGGTTCTAAGGTTGGTCAGAGCTGCCTATCTAGAAGTGCCATGACCACCTAAAGAACCACTAAAATCTGAAATCTGAGTCTAATGATAATTGGGAGGCACCTGTAATACCCCTAAGTGCCTAATATTAGACCGCGGATCAAAATTTGAAGTTGGCTGGAAAACTGGGAAATTATTGTAGGACGAACGATGTAATGACTCGTGGTTGGGGATCAAGAGTTGTTGTTAGCAGTCGTGGTCAGTATGTGACACTGGCAGTTGGAGACACCAGGAGTCATCCAACAACTCACCGTGAGATATGATGACCCGTGGTCACCAGTCGTGGTTTGGGTTGCAAGATTTCCAATGCACTTGACAGATGGATACCACGACTCGTTGAAATCAACCACGAGTCATGGTGAGGCTCGTTGTGAGGGAAGTTCAGGATTTTTAGGGAGTTGGCAACGGTCGACCTAACTACATGTTAAAAGGAACCATGACTCATCCTGTGGAGTCGTGGCTAGAATCTGAAGTTAAAATCTGGGCAATGCAGATAACAGAGCGTACCACGAGTCGTGGTAGCACACAATGACTCGTTGGTACGCCCGTGGGATTAGCCAATGCAGGTTTTTAGGGTGATTTCATTAAGGGTATTTAATTGATTTACCAATGGGTTATTCTAAATTGTGATTTATATTATATTTAATGGATTTTGATCATATTTTACAACTATTTTGCTTATAAAATTATTGATTTTGATTTTTATTAAATTAAGACTAATTATGCATGATCTATGATGAATCAATTTATGATCTTCACTTCAATTGTTGATATTTACAAATCTAGCATGATTTAGGACTTGAAATATGGATTTATTCAAATACCCATCATGATTTGATGATCTACAAGATATATGTATGATCTACAAGTATGCATGAACCCTATGATTTATGAATTATGTTTTGGCTCACTCACGGGCCCTATTTCATGGCTAGTTCATGTATGTACAAGTATGTTTATGATTATCATGATTTAACTAGCCCATGAATTCATGCATATTATACTATGAGCACTATATATGTTTTGGGAGTAGTATTTAACACCGAGTAGGTTCGGGGCCTAGGTTCTACCCCGGATCTCATAAACTACGTGCCACCGTAGGATATGTTGGGACCTCCCTTGTGACTATCCCCAGCCCAAATAGCCCTTTTCATGGTTATATCACACTTTCATGGTTATATCACACTTTCATGGTTCTACCCTTGGCAAGGTACGAACACCCTCTCGACTAAGGTTACAAGTAGTGCTCCATGTGTGCTCATAAGAGGTATGTCGGTTAAGAGAATCTCCTATTGTTCCTCATGCATTAAGCATGTTTATGATTATTTATTTTGGCTCAAGTTATGTTTAATATGTCTTTTTCCTCATGATTATGATTATGAATGTATTATGAATGTTTCGAAAACCTTGAGCCTTATGCTATGTTATGTTATGATATTTTTTATATGAGCATGATGTCCTGCTCTTATGATGTTTTACATATTTTTAATGTCCATTTTAATTACCCTGCATACTCGGTATACTTCACGTACTGACCGCATACTTTCTATGTTGTATCATTTCATGATACAGGACCCGACTCTCAGGCTCATCTCCATCCTTAGTCTATCTCAGAGTTTCTTTCAGCTTTATTGGTGATTCCTCATGTTCCGAGGGTCATATGACTAGACGTTTATGCTGTTATTTTGTTTTAGTTTGGCTAGGTTAGTTGGGGATGTTGTCCCATCAACCCATCTTACATGTAGAGGCTTTCAGATAGTATGTAGTATTCAGCTCATGTGTATGTCTAGTACTTCCGAATGTTATCGTATGATATGTTACGTTTACATTCCGCTATGACTTATGTTTCGTATTCCGCATTACGTGTTATGAAGATAGATATATGTTTATGTCATTGCTCGACTTGGGGCCTCTTGGGGTTCCTTGACCCGTGTTATGATCCGGATCTATGTTTGGGTCATGACAAACTTGGTATCAGACCAATAGGTTTGAAGTGTCCTAGGGTGTCTGAAATTCAGGTTAAGTAGAGTATTTTTCATGGGTGTGAAACGCGCCACACTTATGACGAACAGGCTATGAGACGTTTAGGAAATGTTCCCTTCTTTCATGATCTATATTGTTCGATGAAAAGTCTTTTTATCCTTCTAATTCGTGCTATTCGCGATTGTAGAATCATGGATCCTAGAAGGATGAAAGGAAGAAGAAATAGAAACAGTGAAGGCCACGAAGATGGCAATGTTCATGGGCATTAGCTAGCCTCATCTATTCAGGAGCCCCAGGCACCAGATTCAGTTGCCCACGCTGTATTTTGGGCAACTATCTGGATGTTGGCACAGGCCTTGACCGCTCAGGCCAACTAGCAGGCTGTTGCGCATATTCCATATAATGGAAATGCGGCAGTGGCCCAGATCAGAGATTTCTTGAGGATGAACCCGCCGGAGTTCCTTGGGTCCAAGGTGGATGAGAATCCGCACGAATTCATCGAGGAGATTCTAAAGATCACCTAGGTTATAGGGGTGACAAATGGAGATTGTGTTGATTTGGCCTCCCACCAGCTAAAAAGGGTGATACATATGTGGTTCAAACACTGGAGAAATGCTAGGGCAGTGGGTGCAGGCCCTATAGGTCGGGAAGAGTTCCACGCAGTATTCTTGGATCAGTTCTACTCTCGGGAGATGAGGGAGCAAAAGGCGGCCGAGTTTGTTAACTTGATGTAGGGTGAAATGTCGGTTCAGGAGTATGCTTTGGAGTTCACTGTTCGGTGCTGTGGTAGGGGTTAAAAACCGACACGCAAGTGCACGTGGTCAAACAAGTAATAAAGTGGCTAAGTAAGCCAAGTATCGAACCAAGGAGACTCTGGATAAGTAAAATTGCTCAAGTATACTATATTCTATCTTACTTCTATATATGCTGACAACAACGTAACCAAAAGTTAAATAATTTTTGTTTATAAATTAGATACTAAAACTATTAACAAATATTTACTGTGAATTGAAACTATGGATATGAGCATGCCAAGGTTAAGAACAAGTAATGAACTTGATTATCATCATAATTCGGTTATTCTTCTCTTCTAGTTGCTAGCCAAGAACATTCGCCAAGAGATTAAAACTCTCGTATTTAATCTCACTTTAGAATCATAAACCATTCGTCTACATTTCTGTGATCAAATGCAATTTATGGCCTAGCAATACAATTCCGGTTCCTAAATTGACTAATACGGCTTTCAAGTATATTTCTATCAGGAAAGCACATCAAAACCCAATTTTCCCAAATCAAGTTAAGAACAATACCCTATTAATTCACAACTTTCCAATTTCGTGCTCTCTCAAGTGAAATCGGACTTTTTAGATGTACATTAATGTCGGCCACACACTAATGCAGTAGAAACAAGAATTAATAGAACAACATAGAAGAAGAAGATGAAAAACCATACAATTCAATAATCAAAATTCATCACCATTGTTCATAACCTCAGCAAGGAAGAGAATTAGCCACTCATTTGTGGATTAATCATCCTAAAACAAGTGTTAATCATACAAACAATTGATTGAAAGAAGAAAGAAAGAGAGAAAAACCCTTAGCTTTTTCGTCCCTCAACTGCCTGTAACCCACGTCCGTGCTCCACCAAGTCTGAATTCTGAAAAATAAACCTAAGTGTGCTATTTATAGTAGTAGGACTCTTTCCCGGAATAACAAGCAACGTGTCATGGAGTGCATCGCGGAGCACGGCCTCCGTGACACGCTACGGACGCGGAAGCCTTCTGGAAAATCACCCGAAAATGGCTCGGGCAGCACCCTGCCGCGTTGGCAGCGTGTCACGCTGCTTTAGGCAGCGCGTTGGCAGCCCTTGGTCGCGGAGGCCACCTGCCGTGACACGTTGCCGACGCGCAGGTGGGCTGTTGTGAGTGGCCTGCCTGCCGTGGCACATTGTCGACGCGCCGGTGGGCTGTTTTGTGCCTCCTCTTCGCCGACGTTCGCGTGTTGATTCTGTTTCCAAGCCTCTACTTCACCAACTCATGGATTAGTTACTCAAAAGTCATCAAAACCTACAAAACAAAGGCTAATCATGTTGGTTAGCACATATCTTTACTTTATCTAAAATTACATGAAAATGTATACAATAATCTTAGATAAACAAGACTAATTTAAGTCGTAAAACGTATCTCGGGCATATATTTTTGCCCGTGATCACAACCCCACACTTAAAGCCTTGTTCGTCCTCGAACAACCTTCTACATATCATGCATATGGAGACTCCCACATAACTAATTTATCAAGAGAATTCAAGTCGACTATAATGATTACGTAAGATACAAGCTAACAATAGAGCATGCCTGATTTGTTCATTGAAATGAAGTACAACTATGTTAAGACTTCTTAACCTCAAGAATCGACTCTCAATTTTAGCAAACTCATGCAAATCAACTGACTAAGAAATCCCACATGATTTATATCCTTCATTCAACATGTGCCCCTCACGGAAAGAAAGTTACCCATTTTCACATGCAAAAACAATTTTTATATCACAACATGTGTGGGTACATGCATAGAATTACACTCACTCTAACAAAGAATTCACATGCATCATGTAATGACCCATAAGCTTGCCCTTAGTGTTTTATTCCACTAATTTAAGGATGTATGAATGTAAGATCAAGTAGGACTTTTTAGGTTGTAATGTAACTCAGGTGCGGGTAAGTACTATTATGATCAGTAATAGTGACTATCTTTCCTAAGCGCTTTTAATACATCACGCCTTCATTACGAACTTCCCTTCCCTTACTTCACCTTTTTCTCCTTTTAGTTTTCTTTTTCCTCTTTTGTTCCCCCATTTCTTTAGGCACTTTTAGCTTATTAGTAAGGAGTTCTATAAGTAACTTTTCATTTATTTATTTTCTTACTCCCTACTAATACTCACCCATATTCAAACAAGTGCACCCTCGACCTTTCTCAACTCTTACAATTGCTACTTTCCCTTCTTTTTCATTCTTCTCACTCCTTTACCCTTTCGGATTTTTCCTTTAAGCGCTTCGGAGTTTTGGATCAAATTCAAGGCTAATGAAAGAATAAGGATTAAGCTTATGTTGCAGCTGTCAAAGAATAGGCTCAAGGCTCAATGGGGTTAACTAGGATTAATTTTTCAAGGTAGGTATAATGAGGGATAAAAGTTTGGTTCATTCAAAGAAATGCCTAAATCATCTCCTACAATTCACATCCTTCATTTCGTTTTATATACACACCAGGCAAGTTCTAGACATTTCATAGTAGCACAGAATACTCAAAAACCTTACACTCATGGCACATGCTCAAATCAAGACACATTCAGTAGACTCTTACTCAGCTAATCACAAGAATTCAGAATTAAGCTTCAATCATATTGAGTCAAATTCAAGGGCCTAAGTGTCTCAAACAGAGTTATACACTTGCATGCTTCACACTGAACATACTTGCATCTTACAATCATTTATAGCACATAACACGAATATCAAGCCATCAATTAGCTACGGGTTCAAAAACCAACCTACTGACTAATTTTCCTCAAGACGATAGTCATCCATCCATCGTTGGAAACAGTCTCTAACTATGACTAAAAACATTATATACAGACAAGGAAATTTTTTTTATTCTTCGGTTCAAAGACCCCCCGTCGGAAAAGAACCGAAAAGAAAAACCAACGGGTGATGAAGTCATGCTTAATTCAAAAAAAAATTTCAAATTTTTCAAATTTCTCACCAACTTTTGCACAAGCATTACATTCACCAAAATCATTAAGCACAAAACAATTTTGAAATTTCCCTCACCCCACACTTAAATCATGCTATGTCCTCATAGCATCAAATTAAAATTTAAAAAGGGTGAGAAATACTCCCTGAGGCCTTTAGGCTTAGCTAACAGCATGCGTTTCTTCGACTTTGCACAAGTGGGTGTTCAACCCCACACTTTTTCTCTTCCATGCTTGTTAGCTTCCTCCTCCACGGGTACTCAGACTTCCCCTCCATCTGCGCTTAACTTTCCACCAAACAACACAAGATGAAAATAAACAAAAATTAACTCAATTGCAAGAAATTAAAATGGTACCTGTGGTACCCTTGGGTTGCCTCCCAAGCAGCGCCTAATTTTACGTCGCGGCACGACGTACCAAGTTTCACCACTTTTTCCTCCACCTTGAGGATGTGAATCTCACCCCTAATTTCTTTTCTAATTTCCTCTTATGCTCCAGGGGTGGTGGTGAAAAATTGTAAGGACCAAACAGTAGGTGTTGCCTTTTTACTTTATTGGCCCTCAAGTAAGCGAAGTCATTTTGGCTCTCTGAGTTAGCAAATTTCAAAATATACGGGGCTTGGTCCTCCTCTAGACATTTCTCTATAAGCTTGGAAGACTCTACTTCTATGTTGTCAACCAAACTTAATGTCGAAAAATGCGTCAAGTGTGGTCCAATACACCTCAACTCTGAAACTGCATTATGCTTGACCTCCTTACTTGGATACACCTTCTCAGCATCGACATCTGTCTCTCCATTAATGTCAAATGGGGGATACTCTATCTCTTCTTCCCTGAATGGATTTTCCATAAGTGTGAGCCCATCACGGGGACACTCAAGAGATGCTAATTGTTGGGCTTCATCCATAAATTCACCCTTATCTTCCTCTTGTAGTTCCTCTTGAGTATCGGCTAAAACTGTTGCCTGCGATTTATCACATGCTTCAGCTTCAGCGATCATCTCCGTGAATTTGATGCTTATCCTTTCTAGAGCCTCTGCATTCTCTTCTTGCTGAATTCTCAATACTGCCATCACCTCCTTCATTGCTTCTGATTGCTCCAAGAGTTGTTTCAGCATGTCTTCTATTCGAGCTTGGCATTCCAAGTCCTCATTTTTAGCATGCCTATATTCAGGAAAAACAACAGAAGGATCATAGTAGGGGCTTGGGGGAGGGTAGTATGCATTCGGACAGCCATCCCAATGGCCATCTTGACCACCACATATATTGCACGTGTTACAGTGTTGCCACAAGTGGTGTCCTCCGCAATTCAGACAAGATTCACTAAAATATGAGTATCCACCATTGAAACCATTTATATTCCACGATGTCATGTCAATAAGGGTATTCAAAAAAGAAAAAGTAAAATGCAAAAGAATTAAAACAAACACTAAGACTAAGTTGTCAGCACTTGAGAAAAATAAAAATACAGTAAATTACACTTGAAACAAATTCACCTATTGCCAAGTCTCCCCGGCAACGGCGCCAAAAACTTGTTCGGTGCTGTGGTAGGGGTTAAAAACCGACACTCAAGTGCACATGGTCAAACAAATAATAAAGTGGCTAAGTAAGCCAAGTATCGAACCAAGGAGACTCTAGATAAGTAAAATTGCTCAAGTATACTATATTCTATCTTACTTCTATATATGCTGACAACAACGTAACCAAAAGTTAAATAATTTTTGTTTATAAATTAGATACTAAAACTATTAACAAATATTTACTGTGAATTGAAACTATGGATAAACTATGGATATGTTTATAAATTGGCTTTCAGGATAGAAATATACCTGAAAGTCGTATTAGTCAATTTAGGAACCGGAATTGTATGGCTAGGACATGAATTGCATTTGATCACAGAAATGTAGACGGATGGTTCATGATTCTTAAGTGAGGTTAAATACGAGAGTTTTAATCTCTTGGCAAATGTTCTTGGCTAGCAACTGGAGGAAAAGATTAACCAAAGTATGATGATAATTAATTTCATTACATGTTCGTTTAACCTCAGCATGCTTTCATTCATAGTTCAGATTCAAAGTAGATAATTGTTCTTAGTTTTAGTATAAAAATTTATAAAACAAACTATCAAACTTTTGGTTACACTATTATCTGCATTTTTAGAAGTAAAATATAGTACACTTTAGCAAATTGCACTTCATCCAAGTCTCTGAGGGATCGATACTTGGCTTACTAAAGCCACTTACTACTTGTTCGACCACGTGCACTTGCGTGTCATTTTATAACCCCACAATCACGCGAACACTAACAATGTTACATCTAGCATTCGCAAACCTGAGCCAGGAGGGAGGTTCGAGCTTAAACTAAATATGGTGCAATTACTGCAAACCAGCGGGCAATTCACAGGTCTCCCTCACGAGGATCCACAACAACATCTCCAAAACTTTTTGGAGATAGGTGACACTTACATCCCCGATGGAGTGTCACCCGATTATGTCAGGCTTACATTGTTCCCATTTTCACTTTTGGGAGAAGCAAAGAGATGGCTGAAAGCTGAGCCACCTAATTCCATCACTACTTGGGATGATCTTGCAAAGAAATTCTTGATACGGTTCTTTCCATCCGGTAAAACAGCAAGACTTAGAAGTCAAATTCTAAGTTTTAAACAAAGAGAGGGGGAGAATTTGTATCAAGCTTGGGAACGATTCAAATCTATGTTGCGGGATTTTCCTCATCATCACCAATCCAATGATGTGTTGGTGCATACTTTCATAGAGGGTTTGGAACCCCACACAAAAATCTTGTTAGACTTATCAGATGGGGGACACGCATTAGAAAAAACTTATGAGGAGCTGTATACTTTGTTGAACCGTATTTCGCAAGGAAATCCAGAGTGGAATGCGGACTCTTCTAGAGAAGGAACAAGGAAAGCGGCAGGAGTCTTGGAAGTGGATGGTTTTACAGCTATCGCTGCACAGATAGTTGCATTATAGAATCAACTCAATACCCACTTCAGCAATTTGAGGATGAATCATTCTCAAGCCCCAGTGAATGTAGTGCAGCAGATTAGTGTGAAGTGTGCGGCAGTAATGAACCCTCAGCTGAGTGTTGTGGTGCGAATCCTGATTCAGCAAACTTTGTTGGTAATGTACAGAGAAATAATCACCAACAATATGGCAACAACTACAACTCTAATTGGAGGAGTCACCCGAATTTCTCTTGGGGTAGTAACAGCCATCAAGGGCAGAGTTCGAGTCAGGGAGCATAGAGCAATCAAGGAGGGCAGCAGAACTATCAGTCGCAATACAAAAGCAACAATGCACCTCCTCCACCACCATCACCCAGTATCGAGGAAATGTTCAAAACGATGATAGCTAACCAAGCTCAATTGCAGGCTGACTATGTGAAATTGGCAGCCGATGTAAAGAACAATCAGCTAGCTACAAAGGCATTGGATACCAGTTTGGGCAACTAGATGGAGCTCAGAACACCAGGCTGAGAGGAGGACTTTTGAGTGACACTGACCCCAACCCCAAGCAAGTGAATTCAGTGACCACAAGGAGTGGTTTACAACTCAAGGAGGTGGAACCAGAAAGACCACCATAGCAGTCGAGAGTAGTGGAGAATGAGAGGGAACACAATGATGATAGGGGGAAGGAGAAGGAAGCTGAACCAGAAAGACCACCACCCCCGTTCCCTCAAAGATTAAATAAACACAAGGAGGAAGCGTGTTTCAAAAAGTTCATGGAGGTGCTTAAATAGGTACACGTTAATTTACCTCTTGTGGATGTTTTGCAGGGAGTGCCGAAGTATGCAAAATATATCAAGGATATCGTGACGAACAAAATCAGGTTGACGGAGTACGCTACGGTGGCGCTTACGGAGGAGTGCACTTCCCGAATACAAAATAGGTTGCCCACAAAGCTCAAAGACTCTGGGAGCTTAACAATTCAACTTACAATTGGGCAGAGTATCCAAGCTCGTGGATTATGTGATTTGGGAGCGAGCATTAACTTGATGCCGACATCGGTATTCAAGAAATTATGGTAGGCACTCCTAGACCAACAACAGCGATCTTGCAACTAGCGGATCGTTCCTTGGCCAGACCAGATGGCATTGTGGAAGAAGTGCTGGTGCAAGTGGGCTCCCTTATCTTCCCGGTAGACTTCGTTGTGCTGGATTTTGAGCCGGATGCAGAAGTCCCATTTATTTTGGTACGTCCTTTCTTGGCAACCGGGAAAGCACTGATTGATGTAGCTGCAGGGCAGCTAACCATGCGGGCACACGACAAGGTGGAGGTATTTGATGTGTACAAGGACACGAAGCTTCCGGCCGTGTATGAGGAACTCTCAGTGATCAACGTGCTTGATCGAGCGAATATTGCTCAGAGTGTTGATTCACAAGAGCCAGTAGGAAAACCACCGGTGAAGGACCCCCCAAAATTGGAATCATGGCAACCAGATCGAAGTGCCACGTTCTTAGTCAATGGGCAGCGTTGTAAGCATTACTGGGGTGAGGACGGTAGTCGGGAGAAGACATCCGTCACCCTAGAGGATGACTAAGCTTCAATGACGTCGAGTCGCGATGGTAAACCAGGCGCTGTACGGGAGGCAACCCGTGAAATTGTTGAAATACTTGAGTAGATTTAGTAGAAAAGAAAAAAATAAAAAAGAAAAAAATAGAAAAATAAAAATAAAAACAAAAATTGTATTTTATGTGAAACCTATGAATTCTAACCAATTTCTTGTTGTGAGATGACTTTCAGGTTGAACGGAGGGCAAAAATACAAAGGATCGCAAAGGAAAAATCGAGGTGAGAAAAATAATAAAAAGTGGCAAAACAGTGAGCCTGCGTGATGGCTCCGTGTCACGGAGGAGGGCCTCCGTGTTACCCTCTGTGACACATTGAGGTGTAATTCTGGAATTTTTAAAATTCCAGAATACCTCCGCATTGGCTCTGTGTCACGGAGGGGGTGCTCCGCGTTATCCTCCGTGACACGTTGAGGCTTTAATCGCGATGGGTCACACCGGTTCGCCGGGTGCCCCGTGCGAAAATCCCCCTTTTAACCCCGAATTCCCTCAATTTTCTCGCATTTCTCACCCCCTCTGCGACAAACACCCAAAAACTCCCCCTTCCCCAATGTGACACGGACATAGGCACAAGTTTTCTTCCACTTTTCTTCGATTTCATCGAATTAAAGGTATGTTCTTTAACTTCATCTCAATTCTTGTCAAATTTTTCGATTTTGAGCATGTGAAGTGAGTAAAACTTGCCCTAATTGTAAATTGAGCTTGAATTCATTTAAGTTATTGTTAATTGATGTTCGTAATATCATTTTGATTGTATGAACTCGATAAATACATGCTTGATCGAATTTTGGTGAAATATGTAGCTAGGGTTAGAATTTGATTGCGAAGAAACTAAATGCGATTGAAAATGTGGAAATTATGGGTTGGGCATGTTGGGTATGGTGAATTGTGTTGGCTTGATGTGAATATGCTAAATAAACGATGAATTTTTCGGGAGAATTAAATTGTTGAATTGCATAGAAATTGGTGAATTGCATAGGTTGTGTTGAGAGAAATTTTTGCTAAGTGTTATGTGATGAAATGGTATCGATGGTGAGATTGTGATTAGCTGTACGAATTCTGAGTAGTACGTAGAATTTATCCCATCGAATTCTCTGAATGCACGAGGCATGTTGTTATCTTTTTGTAAATTGGAAAGTGAAAATTATCTTGCCGTAATGTCGTAATTGTGGCCAAGGACTAAGTGTGGGGTGGCCTAGCTTAACCCAACCTTAGTCGAAGCTAATTTTGATTTGAATAACTTTGGGACTGTCTGTTTGATTTGACAGGAACAATGGCAAGCAGGCAAGACAAAGGAAAGGGCGCATCTACATCGGGCGCCGAAAGGAAAAGAATTAGACTGGGAACAACAGTCCCAGCAGCTCCAGCGGTTCCGCGCGGCCAACGCCATCAATATGGAACCCGATGGGTGACAGACGAAGGAAAGAAATGGTACACAAAGCATAAGGAGAACAAATACTTCCCCGAGGAGAATATTGCAAGGGAGCCGTTGGCACAGGAATTCCCTAGAATTGTACACCGGATTGACGCTGCGGGGCTGAACTTCATTTTTGAAGAGCCCAAGGAGTGCAATCTCCACCTGATTCGGGAGTTCTACGCCAACTGGAACCCGACACTCTGAAGTCACACCGTCAAGATAAGGGGGCAGGTAGTCACCTTTGAGCCCCATCACCTTAATGCCATTTTGGGGGCGAGGGACACAAACGCCTATGTACTCCGGAAGCTGAATATCACTCCACCATATGCGTATATAAGATGCACTCTGTGTGGAGCCCGTTCTACAGCACGGTGAAGCAGGCATAAGGAGAGGGGCTACCATTAGACGCTACCCTACTCTCAAATGAACAGGGAAGCCAAAATTTAGCTTAAGATCATGTGTTCCTGCCTGATCCCGGGGGTGCACATGACAGATGTCACCCGGGATCATGTGTGCTTGGTCTACGCCCTGATGAAAGGGCTGGAGATTAATGTTGGGGCGGTGATCATCTCCGCCATGAAGAGAGCCCGTTTGCAGCAAGGGCACAGGTACGGGTTTGGTGGCTTGCTGACCACGTTCCTGAGGGGCCTGGATATTGAGTAAGAGACCCTGGACTACATCCCACAGATGGAGAGGCGTGCCTTGGACGTCACCAAAACTAAGGCACCCGACACCACTCACGGGCCAGTTCTCACATTAGCTGAGCGACATGCTCGGGATGATCAGTATATGGCCCACATGTTTGGGATGCAGATGCTACAGTTGCCCATAGGCGGGAGGCCAGCAATAGAAGATGATCTGTGGCAGCTCGAGTTGGACTACCCCTTCGGCGAAAATGCTAGGGCTCTATGCCGAGTGGGGCCAGCTTTTATGGAGCCCGTTGATGATGATGTCCCCACAGATGAGGAGACACGCCGCGATAACTCAGATGTTGAGTCAGATGAGGATAGCGGGGGTGATTCGGATATGGGGGACGAGGCAACCGCACCTGACGAAGAAGTGGAATACTTCGATTGATCAGGGAGTTTCACCACCTACTCTTGTGCTATGCTGAATTTTGTGAGCACTGGGGACAGTGTTCGAGTGTGGGGTGGGAGTAGTTAGGTGCTGGTTATTTTGTTGTTGTTTATGTTTATGTTTTGTTGTTGTGCCTGTGAAAAATTGTGACCCTGTGATTTTGGTGTTTATGTTTTGTATTGTAACTTGGTGTTGTAATTAATGTGAAGCTGTTGTGTGCCGTATGGAGTTGTTGTTAGCTAGTTGTTTAAATATTGTTGTTTTATCAAAATTATCGATATTTTTAAAAAAAAATTCGTGAAATCTTTTTTATGATTGGGTTTCTCGGCGTTTGTTTTCGGTGCTTTTACCGAGAATAGTCCCATTGAATCGAAGTCGTAAATAATGATCGTTCCCTTTGATGGATGGATGACGACCGTCTTAAGGGAAATGTAGTCGATAGGAGTAGATTCTTTGTTCTTTTTAATTTTTTTCTTTTGTTTGTTTATATCCCGAACGTGTCGTTACTTTATGGTTCGGAATTCTGGTTGCGTGTTGTACGTGATATTTAGAATGCAAAGGTGATTCGTATGAAAGCATGCAACTTTGTAAAGATGTTGAGATACCTATACCATAGAGTTCGATTCGGTGTGATTGAGGCTTAATGTTTGAATTCTTGTAATTAGCTGATTGAAGAGTCTGTGAATATGTCTTGAGTTGAGCATGTGCAATGAGAGTGTGGTGAGGTTTCGATTCTTCCATGCTATTGTGAAGTGTCTAGAACTTGCCTGGTGTGTGTACGAAATGAAATGAAGGATGTGTATTGTAGGAAAGGATGTTGGCATTTCTTTGATTTAACCAAAAGTTTTTTCTTATATCGTACCTACCTTGAATGTACATCCTTGTTAGCCCATTGAGCCTTTAGCCTAATTTTTTTCTTTTGTCGAAAAGGTACAAACTGAGCTTGACCCCTTCTTTTCATTATCCGTGAATTTGATCCAAAACTCTTAAGCTCTCAAGAAAAGAAATTTTCCCACAGTGTCAAGGAGTGGTAATTGTGAAAAGAAAGGAAAAGCGGAAGTGGTGAAAGTAAAGAAAAGGTCAAAGGTGCACTTGCCGAATTTAATAAAATGAAGATGTATAACTAATCTTTGTTACTAAGTCGAGTGTGCTTAAAGAAATGGGAACAAAAATAAAGAAAGGCTTCAAGAAAGGGGAGGATGAAGGAAGAAATAATGCCCATAATGTGGTCGGATGTATGGAAAAGCGCTTAAGGGTGCTAGTTACTATTATTGGTTAGCCCAGTATGTACTAGTTCCTTAGCTTACATTACAACCCGTTAAGTCCTACGTGATCTTACATCACTCGTCCTTATATTAGTGGAGTAATACACTAGAGGCAAGCTTATGGGTCATGACATGATGCATGTGAATTCTTTAGGAGAGAGAGCGAAATAGTGTTCATATGCCCCTGCATATAATGTTTTTGAGATCATATGATTGAAAAGGGGGAAATTCTCTTGTGTTGTGAGGGCACATGCTTAACGAGAGATTTAATTTCGTGCCAGATGTCTTGATCAGCAGATTTGCATGAGTTTGCCGAGATCGAGAGTCGACTCTTGAGTCTAGGAGGTCTTAATGTGTTGAATGTCATTGTATTGATGAGACTATGCATGTTTTCTTGATGATTTGCTATGTAAATAATCGGTATAATCGTAGCTTGAATTGTCGAGCCAAAGTAGCTACGATTTGGTGTCAATTGCATGAGATGTGAGATTATTGTTCGAGGACGAACAAAGTTTTAAGTGTGGGGTAAGTGATCTTGTGTAGAATTATATGCCCAAGTTATACTCAAATGCTTCATTTCGTCTTGTTTATCCATTGATAGTTGTACATTCTCATGTGATTTGTAGTTAAAATGTGAATTTATACTAACCAACATGATTAGTGTTGTTTTGCAGGAAAAATGTAATTTTAGGAAGCTAAGATGCATGTTGGGAGAAATCGGGAATGGACTCGGAAGCGAGCAGTGGAAAAGGCTAAGGTCATGCAACAAATTAAGGAGCTCCGCAATGGAGCCGTGTCACGCTGCCATCGCGGATGCATTCTGCCCCGGATGATTAAAATAGGACAAGTTCCAGTGAAGGTCCGCGTTGGGGCCGTGGCACATTGGCCAAGCCCCGCGTTGCACGCCGTGGCACATTGGGCATAATTACCTGGAGGACCTGATTCCAGTGAGGGTCCGTGTTTGTGGCATGTCACGGAGGCATTGCTCCGCGATGCACTCTGTGACATGTTGCTTGTTATTCCGGGAAAAATTCCCACTAGTATAAATAGCACACTTAGGTTTATTTTTAATTATTCTGACTTGGTTGAGCAAGAACATGGGTTACAGGCAGTTGAGGGGACGAAATTCTTAGGGTTCTTCTCTATCTCTTTCTTCTTTATTCCAATTGTTTGTATGATTTACACTCATTTAACGATGTTTAATCCACAAATGAGTCGCTAAATTCACTTCTTGCTGAGGTTAAGAACATTTGCAGTGGAATGTAATTATTGATCATCTTGGTTTTTCATCTTTTCTTTCATGGTTGTTCTATTAATTCTTGTTTTTACTGCATTAATGTGTGGCCAATATTAATGTATATCTAAAAAATCCGGTTTGCGCTCGAAAGAGAAAGAAATTGGAAAGTTGTGAATTAATAGGATATGATCTCTTCTTCGTTTGGGAAAATTGAGAATTGATTTACCTTCAGAATAGAAATATATCTGAAAGTCGTATTAGTCAATTAAGGAATCGGTTTCGTATGGCTAGAACATGAATTTCTTCTTATCACAGATATGTAGGTGGAAGGTTCATGATTCTTAAGTTGGATTAAATACGAGAGTTTTAATTCATAGGCAATAATTCTTGACTAGCAACTGAAGGAAAAATTAACCAATTTGTATCAATAAATTGCTTCCCTGCATATTTGTTTTAGCCTCAGCATGCTCATTACTATAGTTCAGACTCAAATTGTACATTTGTTTTAGATTAGTATAAATTAGGAAACAAACTCCCAAAATCTTCTTGAAATTGTTGTCTGCATTATTAGAGGTAGAGTTTATTAACACTTAATTAGATTATTACCTTGGTCCAGTCCCTGTGGGATCGATACTTGGCTACTCTATCCATTTTACTACTTGTTCGACCACGTGCACTGCGTGTAGGCATTCCAAACCACCGAACAGTCTTCACGGACCATAAGAGTTTGCAATATGTGTTTACCCAGAAGGACCTCAATCTTCGGCAAAGGAGGTGGTTGGATCTACTTAAGGACTACGATATGAGTTTTCTATACCATCCGAACAAGGCTAATGTAGTAGCTGACGCACTTAGTAGGCTCTCTATGGAGAGTGTGTCCCATGTAGATGGGGGGAAAAAGGAGCTAGTGAAAGATGTACATCGACTAGCAAGGTTGGCAATTAGGTTGGTTGACTTGACCGATGGCAGTGTTGTTGTTCAGAACGGATCAAAATCGTCCTTGGTGGCTGATGTGAAAGCTAGACAAGATGAGGACCCGATTTTGGTAAACTTAAAAGAAGTCATTCAGAATCAAAAGGTGGAGGTCTTCTCCAAAGGGGGAGATGGTGTGCTTCGCTAGCAGGGTCACCTATGTGTTTTGGATGTTGATGATTTGAGGAGCTGGATGTTGCATGAAGCTCATGGATCCAAGTATTCTATCCATCCAGGTTCCACCAAGATGTACCGTGACTTACGGGAAATCTATTGGTGGGAGGGCATGAAGAAGGATATCATAGAATTCGTGGCTAATTGTCCGAACTGTCAACAAGTAAAGGTGGAGCATCAGAGACCGGGAGGTGTGCTTCAGGATATTAGAATTCCTACTTGGAAGTGGGAAGAAATTAATATGGATTTCATCACAGGTTTACCTCGTACTCGCTGACAATATGACTCCATTTGGGTTGTGGTGGACAGGTTGACCAAGGCTGCTCATTTTCTACCGATCAAAACCACGGATTCGGCGGAGGATTACACCAAACTATATATCCGGGAGCTAGTCTGATTGCATGGAGTTCCCTTATCCATCATTTCAAGTAGGGGTACCCAATTTACCTCTCAGTTTTGGAGGTCATTTAAAAAAGGACTGGGTACACAAGTTAATCTCGGCACAACATTTCACTCACAAACAGATGGAAAAGCGGAGCAGACAATCCAAACTCTTGAGGACATGTTGAGGGCATGCGTAATTGACTTCAAAGGTGGTTGGGATGATCACTTGCCCCTTATCGAGTTTGCCTACAATAATAACTATAATTCTAGTATTTAGATGGCGCCATTGGAGGCTCTCTACGGGCGAGATGTAGATCACCCATCGGATGGTTTGAGGTTGGTGAGGTAGCAATGATAGGGCCAGATTCGGTTCATTAGGCTATGAAGAAGGTTCAATTGATAAGGGACAGGCTGAAAATCGCTCAGAGTCGCCAAAAGTCCTATGCCGATATGAGAAGGAGAGAATTATAGTTCGAGCTGGATAATTAGGTATTTCTGAAGGTATCTCCCATGAAGGGAGTGATGCAGTTTGGAAAGAAAGGAAAACTCAACCCTCGTTATGTTGGCCACTGTCGGATTGTGAGAAGAGTTGGAAAGGTGGCGTATGAATTGGAGTTACCGTCAGAGTTATCTTCCGTGCATCATGTGTTTCATGCATCGCTCTTAAAGAAGTGTTTGGGTGATCTAGCTCTAGTTTTCCCGGTGCACAGTGTTGGTGTAAAAGACAGCCTTAGCTATGAGGAGGTTCCGGTGGAAATTTTGGATCGTCAGGTTCGAAGGCTAAGGAAAAAGGAAGTATCTTCAGTTAAAATGTTATGGAGGAATCAGCATGTTAAAGGAGCTGCGTGGGAAGCCGAAGCGGATATGGTGGTTAGATACCCAAATTTATTTTCTACCGGCTCAATTCTAGCTTGAGCTATCAATTTTTGCCCTAAAACTCTATTTAGTTTTCATGTTCAGTACATGTGTTCAAGTTTCTTTTATGTATATGAAGGTGTATGTGAATCATGAAATCAGTTCAGCTATGTGGTTTGAATCGGAGATAGTCATTCCGTCAGTTTTCGATTTAATGATCAATATTTGAGTGTAATAATTGCATGTCTCTATTTTCTGTATGTTTCCAACATTCGAGGACGAATGTTCCCAAGGGGGAGATATTGTAATACCCCGGAAGTGCCTAAGATAAGACCTAGGATTTAATAATGGAAGTTGGCTGAAACTGGGAAAAATCCCACAGAACGGACGACCCAACGGATCGTTGGTACAACTAATGACCCGTGGGAAAGTAGTTGTGGGAAGTTATGGCCTGGTCTCAGTGGGTAACAACGGGTGAAGTAATGACCCATTGTATGATAGAACGAGTCATTTCTATGAGTCATGGTGAGAACTGCACTTCAACTTTAGGGGAAATAACAGGTCATCCCACAACACAGCGTAAGAAGTAACGGGTCGTGGTCAGCAGTCGTGGGATGGGGATTGCTATATTTTCCAGTCTACCTAACAGAAGGAAACCAGGACTTATTGGAGGATGTAACGAGTCGTACTGAGACTCATTGGAAGGATGAGAGAAGGACCTGGAAAGAGGAAGCAACGGACAATGTAACTATCCGTGGTATGAAAGAACAACTCATCGTGTCGAGTCGTGGGGATGAATCAGAGATCAGGAATTTTGACAGTGTAGACGACGGATGAATACCACGAGTTGTGGCATCCTCCAATGACCCGTTAGTCCGTCCGTTAGTTCACCAGTACAGATTTTTTAGGGTTTTTCATTAAGGGCATTTTTCTCATTCCTACACTCTAAGGTCCTAAATTACATTGTTTTAAGTTATTTTCTGAGTGCATTAAGATAGGTTAAGCCCTTCTAACCTATTCACAACCCATGCATGTAAAGTTAGAAAATTGAGAAGGTGATCAAGCTTGTCTTCAAGGTTTTCTTCATCAATTTCCATTGGGCTTTCAAGGAGTGGTGAGATTTGTTTTTCCCAAGGTATGTAGGGTTATGAATGGGTGCTTTCATTCACACCCGTGCCCAATCTCTCCTAATTCATGAAGTTTGATCAAAAACCTTATGGGGTTTTAACAGAAATCTTGTGGACTTCTAATGATCTATCAATGGGTTATTATCTTTCGTGATTTACATCATATTTTATGCATTATGATCAGATTTTACAACTATTTTGATTATAAATTTATTGATTTCTATTTCTACTAAATTAAGCCTAATTATGCATGTTCTATGATGAATCGAGTTATGATCTTTACCTCAATTGTTGATATTCATAAACCCATCATGATTTATGATTCGTAATATGGATTTATTCAAATGCCAATTATGAATTGATGATTTACAAAGTCTATATATGGTTTATAAGTATGCATAAATCTCATGATTTTACTAATTATGATTTCGCCAACCCACGGGTTTTACCCTCATGGCTAGTTCACGTATTTACAAGCATGCTTATGATTATCATAATTTAACTATCCCATGAATCTCATGCATATTATACTATGAGGACTATATATGTTATGGTAGTATTTAACACCGAGTAGGTTCGAGGCCCAGGTTCTGCCCCGAATCTCAAAACTATGTGCCACCTTAGGACATGATGGGACCTCCCTTGTGACTGTCCCCTTTTCCCAAATAGGCCCTTTCATGTGTGATATCACGCCCTTCATGGTTCTACCCTTGGCAAGGTACGAATACCCTCCCGACTAGGGGTTTACAGGTCGGGTTCCATGTATGCTCATATGGGGCATGTCAGTTATAAGAATTTTCCACTGTTCCTCATGATTGATGCATGTTTATGATTATGTATATTGGCTCAAGTCATGTTCAATAAAGATTTTTCTCTTATGATTATGATTACGAGTGAATTACGAATGTTTTGAAAACCTTAAGCCTTATGTTACCGTATGCTACTTATGTTATGAGTATGTTGTCCCACTCTTATGATCATTTATGAGCTTTTATACTTTTTAAATGTCCATTTTACTTACCTTGCATACTTGGTACATTCTATGTACTGACTGCATGCTGTATGTTGTATCGTTTCATGATACAAGACCCGGCTCTCAGGCTCAGCCCCGCCAGTAATCCATTTCAGAGTTTAGCAACCAGCCTTTTGGTGATTCCTCATTTTCCGAGGGCCATATGTTACATATTGATGTTCCTCTTGTTTCAGTTTTTCCGGTTTAGTTGGGGATGTTTTCCCATCAACCCATCTGATACGATAGAGGCTTTCAGACTAATTATAATACTCAATTGTTATGTATTTTAGTATGTTTCTCTTATCATGCTATGTTATATTTATGTTTTCGCTATATCGTCATTTTAAGTATTCCTCTTAATGATATAGAATTAGATGAATGTTCATGCCATGGGTCGACTTGAATTCTCTCGGGGCTCCTTGTCCCATGTCTCGATCTAGGCATATGTTCGGGTCGTGACATACAGGCGTGATTAGACACGAAGAGAGACTAAGTGTTGTGAATTTTAGTTTAAGTCTTGGAGATTTCTTGCTTTGATTTTTTCATTGTTCTTGAGTTTTTCTTCATCAATTCTTGCAATAATCATAGTAGGTTTTCTTTCAATTATCATTATAAGTATCGACCACTGAAATTTGACTACTACAAGGAAAAATCGCTGGACATCTATATATACTGTCTGAAAAGCCTCTAGTCATAGATGAGATGATGCGACAACATCCCCAACCAGCTCTACCAGTATCTGACAATAGAAAGACATAAAAGAAAGAACATGTAACAAAACTGATGTCCTCGGATCATGAGGACTCACCTAAGCAGGAGCTGAGCTGATTGAAGTGGGAGAGAAGCTAACGTCAAGGCTGGTATTTATCACCCAAACCTATATCATGAGATGATATAGCATAAAAGTATGCGGTCAGTACTTTAAATGTATTGAGTATGTAAGGTAAGTAAAACATGACAGTAAGGACGACATGCTAAAATCATAGTTGTGAGATAGTCATAAGCATGAGATATTCATCATAAACTGAAACATGATAACCCAAGGGTTTGAAAGTAAATCATATGGTTTAGCATATTTGAAATCATAAGTAAAAGCCCATAAACTGTTCAACGAGTCAAGCATACTTTAAAACATGATATCATAAATCCTGCACATGAACATCTAAAAACATGAGGAACAATGGGAGACTCGTCATAATCGACACCATCATGAATGAGCACATACAGCCCAACTATCTCGCCTAAGTTGGCAGAGCTGTCCTAAGCCTTGCCAGGAAAAAGAACATTGAAGGAATGATATCACTCGTGAGCCCCATTGGGCTGGGAGAAACACACTCTAGCAAGGCCCCAAACATGAATATATTACTATGATGGCACATGGTTCTAAGACATGGGTGCGCTGAACCCCAACCTACTCGATGCTAGATACTACTCCTAAAACATGCATATTTCTCATAGTCATAATCATGAAACATACTTGTTTTTGCATGTGCTAGTTGAAAATCATGGTCATACTTGTCATACGTGAACTAGCCATGAAAATAATATCGTTGACTTGGCCATGATACATAAGCTTGAGATTCATAAAAATCATACATAATTGAATAAAATCATCATAACTTAAAAATAATAGGTTCATAAAAGATACTTGTAGAAAATATATATTCATAATCCTAAAACATGGATTGAATCATAAGAGAATTGAATTTATATGTTATACCCCATAGAATTCCCGGCACTTAGATGACCTATTTGCACGTTGGTTAAGCATAATTGAAGGCCAAACGTGCTAGGAAAAGGCCCGGGAAAAGGATCGGACGAGAAACCCGTCGAACCATCGCGAGAGGAGCCGAGGCAGAGCCCCTCCGCGATGGCAGCGTGTCACGGAGGTGAGGCCTCCGCGATGGCTCCGTGACACGTTTCCCAAGTTCAGGCTCAAGTATATAAAGCCCCCACTTCGGTTGGAACTCATTTATCACTTAATAGATTTCCAGAAAACGCAGTGAACAGAGGAAAAACGAAGGAAAATTATAAATTATCGTCCGATTAC
This sequence comes from Datura wrightii, assembly GCA_035772735.1. Taxonomy (NCBI): domain Eukaryota; kingdom Viridiplantae; phylum Streptophyta; class Magnoliopsida; order Solanales; family Solanaceae; genus Datura; species Datura wrightii. Next base: position 80,995,070 of record JASDFA010000007.1, on the reverse strand, counting down.
GCTGCCAAACGCTGCCCAAACTCAAATTAATCCTAGATACCAAGGTATTTAGCAGCAGAGAGCATTTCTACAGAATTAGTTTCGCGAAATACGGCCGACGAATCGGCGAGCCACCGAACTAAAGTAAGTAGAATTGCTCTAAATTAATGTATGTGTGTTCCTAGCTGAGAAGTGAATACTTCTCCCTTCTGGGCCGCTGAAAAATAGCGAGTTTTCGACCGTCTTTCGATAAGCCTAAGTTTAGGCTATAAACTATATTGAAAGTAACATTGCTCTTTACAATAAAGCTATATTTAGTATTGATTGACGTATTTATGAATGCAGTTGGGAGAAAATAGTTGAACTACCGGCCGAGCCTCGTCCGACGGACGAATAGTCGAAGATAAGGTATGTAAAGTTAGTTTCCTCGGCAAGTTAAGTAATATTGAGACAGTATGGTAATTTACAGACCAGTAGAATGTTCAGAAATCGATTATTGTGTTATTATGAATATTGGTGCAATATGAGAAGTTTTGGGTTGAACGTGTACGATACCTATCCGTATGATATAGATTCGGACGTAAGTGGTTAAGATTGCCCAGTATATTCAGTATGTGATGTAATATGCCATGTTAAGATATTGTTGTGTTTAGCTGAAGCCTCGCGAAGTAGTACAGTATCCGTAAAGCATTTCAGACATATCATAGTAACTAAATAAGGTTTAGAAAGCATGTTAGAAGTAGGAAATCATGTTAATACAGAAACTCAGTAAACAGTATAGCTTTCAGCAGAAACACCATCTTGTATAACCTTTGCCCCAGTACAGTTTGACAGGAGGCTATATTTATATTTATACTTACCTGTCTCAGCATGTATCAGACACTTACAGATTACTATTATTAGCTCAGTATGTGATTTATATGATACCTTACACCTGTTAGCCTTAGCTTATGAGATACACAGACAGCATGACTAGTTGAGACCGTTGTATTGATTGGGGTTGGATTACCTAGCATCCCTGACCGCCCAGGGTTAATAGCTGTATCGACTCGTCCGCCAGAGGACGAGGATACGTCACTCTACGGAGTGATATGCCGTCCCGCAAGGGGACGAAGATAGGATGCCAGTTTCCCCATATTGTGCCTTGGTCGGCCCTTATACACCCCCGTCAAGCGGGTACGCCCGGGGTGTTGATTTTAGAGTCCTTCGGACTCAGGTACAGTTATAGTCAGGGGATCAGCGAGCCTAAGTGCATACCCAGGGACCGGCAGGATGCTTATAGCCACTATAGGAGATGGGATGACCGGGGTAGGGGCATAGATTCTGTGTTGATTATACCTCCCGGCTTATGGGGGCCGGGTAAGGTTTGTGTGTGCCATGTTATGTTATGTATGTCATGCTATGTTACATTAGACATGAGTGGATTAGTAGTAGAATGACACGTCTCCGGATATGACACCTACTCCTCCCAGTATGATTGAGAATAGGTACGATTTACATCATCAGACAGATAATCTAGTTCTTCCTATTTCAGTTTCGTCAGTTATGCTATTGATTTTAGATAGCTTTTTCAGTTATTGCTTTACATACTCAGTACCAGTGGTACTGATGCCCGGTGGGGCGCTGCATTACTTGCCTGCAGGTACTCATAGACGAGCAGGCGATTCTACGTGACTCCCTGTCAGCGGTTGAGTATTCAGCTCCAGTCATTCGGAGGCTGAATTTCAGAGGTGTAGTTCAGTTCCTTTTTTTGTATGTTATGGGTAGGTCGGGGCCCTGTCCCGATCAATTCTATTGCTATTCCTAGAGGCTTGCAGTCTGTAAATATTCCCTGTGCTCAGTTGAGCCGGTTGTGTGAGGCCGTGCAGTTGTTTCATTATCAGTATTCTCGCTTTCTTATGTTGGCCGTGTGGGGCCATAGTTTGTCAGTAGTGGTGACCTTGCCGGTCACGTAGCTTTTCAGTATGTTATGTTTGAGCTATAGATAACTAGACAGCATGGTGGCCTTGTCGGCCCGCATAGGTTTCCCTGAATTACTATGTTTCTGGTCAGCTGCTAATACAGGTACAGAAGGCTATAGGCCAATGGGCCGAGGGCTGTATTTACAGCCGTTATATAGCCCTTTGTTTCCAGAAATGTGAGTTAGAGCCAGCCAGGCGCCAGATGCGCCCAGGCTTAACAGTTCAGCAGGTCAGGTCCTAGTAGGGCACCAGGTGCCAGTCATACCCCCCAAGGTGGGGTGTGACAAACTTGGTATCAGAGCAGGTCGTGTCCCAGGGAGTCTGCAAGCCGTGCTAAGTAGAGTCCTGTCCATGGATGTGTTGTGCACCACATACTATGGGTAGTGTCACGCCCCACCTTGGGGGGTATGACTGGCACCTGGTGCCCAACTAAGACCTGACCTGCTGAACTGTTAAGCCTGGGCGCGTCTAGCGCCTGGCTGGCTCTAACTCAAATTTCTGGAAACAAAAGGCTATATAACGGTTGTAAATACATCCCCCGGCCCATTGGCCTATAGCCTTCTGTACCTGTATTACAGCTGACCAGAAACAAGGTAATTCAGGGGAACCTATGCGGGCCGACAAGGCCACCATGTTGTCTAGTTATCTGCAAACTCAAGCATAACATACTGAAAAGCTACGTGACCGGCAAGGTCACCACTACTGGTAAACTATGGCCCCACACGGCCATTACAAAAGAAAGAAGTAGTAAGGCAACTATACAACTGCACGGCCTCTCACGACCGGCTCATCTGACCACAGGGAATATATACAGACTGCAAGCCTCTAAGAAGGATAATAGAAATGATCGGGACAGGGCCCCGACCTACCCGTACTATACAACAAAAGGAACCGAACTACACCTCTAAAAATTCAGTCTCCGGATGACAGGAGCTGAATATTCGACCGCTGATGGGGATCACGTGGTATCGCCTGCGCGTCTATGGGTACCTGCAGGCAAGTAATGCAGCGCCCCACTGGGCGTCAGTACCGTTGGTACTGAGTATGTAAAGCAAACTGAATACAGCTGAATACAAGTAATATAACTAAAAATTCTGAATAGTATGAGATAACTGAATCTGTAAGAACTGAAGGGATATCTGAAATCAATAACATAACTGTCAAAACTGAAATAAGAAGGAGTAGATAACTGTCTGATAGTGTAGATCGTACCTGTTTTTAATCATACTGAAGGGAGTAGGAATCATACCTGGAGACGTATCATTCTACTACTAATCTGCTCATATCTACTGTAATATAGCATAACATACATAACATAACATGGCATACACAACCTTACCCGGCCCCCATAAGCCGGGGGGGTACAATCAACACAGAATCTATACCCCTACCCCGGTCAACCCATCTCCTATACTGGTTGTAAGCATCCTGCCGGTCCCCTGGGTATGCACCTGGGCTCGCTGAGCCCCTGACTATAACTGTATCTGAGTCCGGAGGACTCCTGAATCTACACTCGGGCGTATCCGCTCGACTGGGGTGTGTAAGGGCCGATCAAGGCACAAGTATGGGGAAAAACTGGCATCCCATCTTCGTCCCCTGGCGGGACGGCATGCCACTCCGTAGAGTGACGTATCCTCGTCCTCTGGCGGACGAGTCGATACAGCTATTAACCCTGGGCAGTCATGGATGCTAGGTAATCCAACCCAAAACAATACAACGGTCTCAACTGGTAATACTGTCTGGGTATCTCACATGCTGAGGCTAATAGGGATACAATATCATATATATTACATGCTGGGCTACTGATAGTAATCTGTACGTATTTAATACATGCTGAGGCAGGTAAAGATGTATAAATGTGAACATAGTCTCCTGCCGGGCTGTACTGAGCAAATGCTATATAAGATAATGTTTCTGCTGAAAATTCTGCTGTTTACTAAGTTTCTGTATACACTATATGCTGGACTAATGATAGAAATAAGTACATACTTAATACATGCTGAGGCTGGAAGTACTATATATGTATGTACGAATATAATCTTTCTGCTAGACTACGCTGTATACTAACTTTCTATAGTAACAGGATTTACTAATCCTGACATGCTTTCTGAACTTCATTTTAGTCTGCTATTCTATTTCTGAAGTGCTTTACAGATACTGTACTACTTCACGGGGTTTCAGCTGAACACAACAATATCTTAACATGGCATATTACATCATACACTGAATATACTGGGTAATCTCTAACGCTTGCGTTAGAATCTATTTCATACCGTTAGGTTTCATACACATTACAACCCAATGTTTCCCACATCGTACCACCATTCATAATAACGCAATACTCGACTTCTGAACATTCTACTGGTCCGTAATTTATTACGCTATACTGATATTACTTAACTTGCCGAAGAAAACTAACTTTACATACCTTATCTTCGACTATTCGTCCGTCGGATGAGGCTCGGCCGGTACTTCAACTATTTTCTCCCAACTGCATTCATAAATACGTCAATCAATACTAAATACAACATTACTATAAAGAGCGATGTTACTTTCGATTTAATTTATAGCCTAAACTTAGGCTTATCGAAAGACGGTCAAAAACTCGCTATTTTCCAGCGGCCCAGAAGGGAGAATTATTTACTTCTCAGCTAGGAACACATAGACATTAATTTAGAGCAATTCTACTTACTTTAGTTCGGCGGCTCGCCGATTCGTCGGCCGTAATTCGCAAAACTAACTCCGTAGAAATGCTCTCTGCTGCTAAATACCTTGGTATCTAGGATTAATTTGGGTTTGGGCAGCGTTTGGCAGCGTAATCGGACGAAAATATTTACTTCTCCCTCGATTCTCTCTGTATGCTGCGTGTTCTGGAATTTTTTTTCAAGTATAATCTGATTTGGACTGAAGTGGAGGCTTTATATACTTGGGCCTGGACACGGGCAACGTGTCACGGAGCCATCGCGGAGGCCTCACCTCCGTGACACGCTGCCATCACGGAGGGGCTCTGCCTCGGCTCCTCCCGCGATGGTTCGACAGGTTTCTCGTCCGATCTTTTCCCGGGCCTTTCCCTAGCACGTATGGCTTTCAAATATGCTTAACCAACGTGCGAATAGGTCATCTAAGTGCCGGGAATTCTACGGGGTATAACAGGTAGGAGGCTGCAAGGCATGATAGGATGGTTGTCTTTTATTCTGATTCAGTCGTGCTATAGAGCGGTACAGTATAGGGTTGAGTCCCTAAGAGCTTACCATATTCTTTGGTTACAGATAATGTCAGACCAGCAACATCCTACCACAGGTCGGAGCTTAGACATTGCAGCAGGGGAGGGCACCAGCAGGATGCCTCCCCCTCATTTGGAGACAGCCCGATCAGAGGGCCCTACAGAGGCTTCATCCCAGCCTCCTCAACAGTCTCCACCATGTCAGGAGCCAATTGGGGCGACAGTACCTTCAGTAGTCCCTATACTGACACCTTCCGACCAGGAGGTTAGGAGTGCTGTAGTTATGATAGCACAGATGATGGCTGCTCAGCGTCAGCAAATTTCATCCACAGTTGCAGAAGCATCAGGAGGGCCCGGTAGTTCGAGGGTCCGAGAGTTCTTAGCCCTGAATCCCCCACAATTCACAGGTACAGACCGAACAGAGGACCCCCAGGATTTTCTTGATCAGATGCAGAGAATCTTCAGGGTTATGCATGCTATGCCTACTGAGTCAGTTGAATTGGCCGCATTCCGGTTACGAGATATTGCGGTGTTATGGTATGAAAGCTGGGAGAGGTCCCGAGGGAGAGATGTTTCCCCTCCCACCTGGTCCAGCTTTTCAGGAGCCTTTCTAGATCACTATTTTCCGCGGGAGATCCGACAGGCCCGGGTAGATCAGTTCCTACATCTAGAGCAGGGGCCATGAGTGTTCGGGAATATTCCTTGCGGTTTGACTCTTTGGCTCGATATGCACCGGCCTTCGTGGATACCATGGCATCTAGAGTGCACCGTTTTATTATGGGGTTGAACCCAGAATATGTCGAGACTTGTATCACGGCCACACTGTGAGAGGACATGGATATTTCCCGAATCCAGGCATTTGCCCAGAATATTGAGGGCATCAGACAGCGGCATCGGGAGATTAGAAGGGTCAATCAGGAGCAGTGTCGCCGGGATAGGCCAGCTGAGTTACAGAGAGAGGCTCGGGGAGGACCCAGGCCACGATTGTCAGACAGGCCGCCCAGGCCCCCGCCTCCACCGCAGTCACAGGGAGGTAGATTCAGTCGTAGAGGGCAGTCAGAGGCTGGTAGAGGCTCGCAGATGGCAGACTCACCATTACAGAGGAGGGCGGAGCAGAGTAGGTATACCCTACCACTTTGCCCTATATGCAGTCGACGCCATTCTGGAGCGTGCAAGTATGGTTCCACCGCATGCTATATTTGTGGCCAAGAAGGCCATTTGATGAGAGATTGCCCAGCCAGAGGTCGTGAGGACCAGGACAGACAGGATAGGGCATCAACAGGATTACGAGCTACAACATCCTCGACTGGGCGCAGGCCCTCAGTTTCAACAGACAGGGGTCGGGGCAGATCAGGGGCCTCCAGTACTGGTGCGGGTCCAAGCCGCACATATGCCTTACCAGGGAGGCAAGATTCAGAGGCATCACCTGATGTTGTGACAGGTATGCTAACTATCTGCTCACACCCTACTTATGTGCTAATTGATCCAGGGTCTACTTTGTCCTATATTACTCCATTTGTGGCACAGAAGTTTAGTATTGTACCAGAATCACTACAGCAGCCCTTCTTAGTATCTACGCCCGTCGGTGACTCTATCACAGCGAACCGAATTTACCGCGGGTGTACAGTAGAGGATGCTGATCGTCAGACCACAGTAGATCTGGTCGAGTTAGAAATGATAGACTTCGATGCCATAATGGGTATGGATTGGTTAGTACCATGTTTTGCTAATGTTGAATGTTGGACCAAAATGGTGCGATTCCACTTCCCGGGGGAGGCAGTACGGGAGTGGAAGGGCAGCACCGCGACGCCAAAAGGTAGGTTTATTTCCTACCTTCAGGCGAGAAAGTTGATATCTAAGGGGTGTATTTATCATCTGGTCAGAGTTCAGGATGTCCAAGTAGAATCTCCGACACTCTAGTCTGTCCCAATGGTAAATGAATTCCCAGATGTATTTCCTGATGAGTTACCTGGTATTCCCCCAGAAAGGGAAAAGAGACTTTGCTATTGACTTGCTACCAGGCACTCAGCCAATATCAATACCTCCTTATCGTATGGCTCCTGCAGAACTCAGAGAATTAAAGGAGCAGTTGAAAGACTTGTTAGATAAAGGTTTTATCAGGCCGAGTACTTCCCCGTGAGGTGCGCCAGTCTTGTTTGTGAGAAAGAAAGATGGCTCGCTCCGAATGTGCATAGATTATCGGCAGCTAAACAAAGTTACAGTAAAGAACAAGTATCCGCTCCCCAGAATTGATGACTTATTTGATCAGCTACAGGGAGCCAGATACTTTTCTAAGATTGACTTGCGGTCCGGATATCACCAGGTCCGAGTACGTGAGAGGGATATTCCTAAGACAGCATTCAGGACCCGATATGGGCATTTTGAATTTCTGGTTATGTCCTTCGGGCTAACGAATGCCCCAGCAGTCTTTATGGACCTGATGAATAGTATTTTCAGACCTTTCCTGGACTTGTTCGTGATAGTATTTATTGATGATATTCTGGTGTATTCTCGCTCTGAGGCAGATCACCGGACTCATTTGCGGACAGTGCTCCAGATTCTCAAGGACCGCCAGTTGTATGCTAAGTTTTCGAAATGTGAATTCTGGCTTAACTCAGTAGCCTTTTTAGGGCATATTGTCTCAGACGCTGGTATACAGGTAGACAAGCAGAAGATAGAAGCAGTTAAGTCATGGCCTAGGCCTACCACCCCGACTGAAGTTCGTAGCTTTCTGGTGTTGGCAGGATACTATCGGAGGTTCGTTGAGGGATTCTCAACCATTGCAGCACCTTTAACTAAATTGACACAGAAGGCAGCAAAGTTCCAGTGGACGGAGGCATGCGATCAGAGTTTCCAGGAACTGAAAGACAGATTAACCTCCGCCCCAGTACTAGCACTACCGGAAGGTACAGAAGGGTATTTAGTTTATTGTGACGCGTCAGGTATCGGGTTGGGCTGTGTGTTGATGCAGCATGGTAGAGTAATTGCATATGCTTCCAGACAGCTGAAGCACGAAAAGAATTACCCCACCCATGATCTAGAATTGGCCGCAGTAATTCATGCCTTGAAGATGTGGAGGCATTACCTGTACGGCGTCCATGTGGATATATATACAGATCATAAGAGCTTGCAGTACATTTTTACTCAGAGGGAGTTGAATCTGCGGCAACGTCGCTGGTTAGAATTGTTGAAGGATTATGATGTGAACATCCTGTACCATCTGGGAAAAGCTAATGTTGTGGCAAACGCCCTGAGCCGTAAGTCAATGGGGAGTTTGGCGTATTTGCGACCCGAGAAACAGAAATTAGCTAAAGAAATTCATCAGTTAGCTGGACTAGCCGTTCGAGTAATGGAAACAGAAAATAATGGGGCCGTAATTCAGAATTCTGCAGTGTCGTCATTAGTTGCAGAGGTAAAAGAATGACAGTATGAGGATCCCGATTTAGTCCAGCTCAGAGATAGGGTTCAGAAGGGTAAGGAGCCAGATTTTCAAATAACCGAAGATGATGTGCTATGTTGTAAGGGCCGCCTCTGTGTCCCGAATGTTTCAGGACTTCGTGGCCAGATCATGCATGAGGTACACTATGCTCGCTATTCCCTTCACCCAGGGGCGACGAAAATGTACTGCGATATCAGAGACATCTACTGGTGGCCAGGTATGAAAGCTGAGATAGCTGAATTTGTATCTAGATGTTCTAATTGTCAGCAGGTAAAAGTCGAGCACCAGAAACCGAGTGGTTTGACGCAAGAGGTAACGGTACCCACGTGGAAATGGGAAGCAATAAACATGGATTTTGTAACAGGGTTACCCCGTACTAGACGCAGAAATGATTCCATTTGGGTAATAGTTGATAGGCTGACAAAATCAGCTCATTTCCTACCAGTAAGGGCTACTTTCTCAGCTGAGGATTATGCCGAATTGTATATCAGAGAAATAGTTAGATTTCATGGGGTACCGGTATCTATCATTTCAGATAGAGGGGCTCAGTTTACAGCTAGGTTCTGGCAGTCATTTCAGAAAGGTCTGGGGACGCAGATTAATTTGAGCATAGCATTCCATCCTCAGACAGACGGGCAGGTTGAACGTACAATTCAGACGCTCGAAGATATGCTACGAGCGTGTGTGTTAGATTTTGGGGGTAGCTGGGATGAACATCTGTCATTAATCGAATTTGCTTATAATAACAGCTACCATTCAGCTATTCAGATGGCGCCTTTCGAGGCATTGTACGGGCGAAAATGTAGATCGCCGGTGGGCTGGTTTGAAATAGGAGAATCAGCATTAGTTGGGCCAGATATTGTTCGGCAGTCCGAGGAAAAGATAAAGCTTATCCGAGAACGTTTACTGACCGCTCAGAGCCACCAGAAGTCTTATGCAGATAGGCGGCGCAGAAATCTAGAATTTTCGGTAAACGACTGGGTATATCTGAAAGTGTCCCCGATGAAAGGGGTAATGAGGTTTGGCAAGAAAGGCAAGCTTAGCCCAAGATTCATTGGGCCGTATCAGATTCGGCGAAGAATAGGCCGCATGGCATACGAGTTAAACTTGCCTCCAGAATTAGCATCTGTTCACCCAGTATTCCATGTTTCGATGTTAAGGAAGTTCGTAGGGGACCCTTCTACAGTAGTTCCAGTTCAGGATGTTCAGGTCACAGAAGAGTTAGCCTATGAAGAGGTTCCCGTAGCCATCTTAGACAGACAGATTCGCAGGCTGAGAACTAAAGATGTTGCATCTGTCAAAGTATTGTGGCGTAACAGAAATCGGGAAGAAATGACGTGGGAGGCTGAAGAAGATATGAAAATCAGATACCCTCACCTATTTCAGGCCTAGTCAGACGACAGGTATGTCCGTATCATTATTTATACAGTACTTTATGGTTGTATGTTGTAAATGATAAAGAAAGAAGTGATATTTAGTTGTCCAGTGAATCTTAGAGTATTGTGTGCAGTGCCTGTGTTGGACTTTTCTGCATTTCAGGTTTTTGCGATAGTCCATATTACAGGGGAAACTCTGCCGAAATTTCTCTAGAAAATAAAGTAAGCAGTCCTCTAGATAACAGTGTCATTCGAGGACGAATGTTCCTAAGGGGGGGAGAATGTTATACCCCGTAGAATTCCCGGCACTTAGATGACCTATTTGCACGTTTGTTAAGCATAATTGAAGGCCATACGTGCTAGGGAAAGGCCCGGGAAAAAGATCGGACGAGAAACCCGTCGAACCATCGCGGGAGGAGCCGAGGCAGAGCCCCTCCGCGATGGCAGCGTGTCACGGAGGTGAGGCCTCCGCGATGGCCCCGTGACACGTTGCCCAAGTTCAGGCTCAAGTATAAAAGCCCCCACTTCGGTTGGAACTCATTTAACACTTAATAGGTTTCCAGAAAATGCAGTGAACAGAGGAAAAACGAAGGAAAATTATAAATTATCGTCCGATTACGCTGCCCAAACTCAAATTAATCCTAGATACCAAGGTATTTAGCAGCAGAGAGCATTTCTACGGAATTAGTTTCGCGAAATACGGCCGACGAATCGGCGAGCCACCGAACTAAAGTAAGTAGAATTGCTCTAAATTAATGTCTGTGTGTTCCTAGCTGAGAAGTGAATACTTCTCCCTTCTGGGCCGCTGAAAAATAGCGAGTTTTCGACCGTCTTTCGATAAGCCTAAGTTTAGGCTATAAACTATATCGAAAGTAACATTGCTCTTTACAATAAAGCTGTATTTAGTATTGATTGACGTATTTATGAATGCAGTTGGGAGAAAATAGTTGAAGTACCGGCCGAGCCTCGTCCGACGAACGAATAGTCGAAGATAAGGTATGTAAAGTTAGTTTCCTCAGCAAGTTAAGTAATATTGAGACAGTATGGTAATTTACAGACCAGTAGAATGTTTCAGAAATCGATTATTGTGTTATTATGAATATTGGTGGAATATGAGAAGTTTTGGGTTGAACGTGTAGGATACCTATCCGTATGATATAGATTCGGACGTAAGTGGTTAAGATTGCTCAGTATATTCAGTATGTGATGTAATATGCCATGTTAAGATATTGTTGTGTTTAGCTGAAGCCTCGTGAAGTAGTACAGTATCCGTAAAGCATTTCATACATAGCATAGTAACTAAATAAGGTTTAGAAAGCATGTTAGAAGTAGGAAATCATGTTAATACAGAAACTCAGTAAACAGTATAGCTTTCAGCAGAAACACCATCTTGTATAACCTTTGCCCTAGTACAGTTTGACAGGAGGCTATATTTATATTTATACTTACCTGTCTCAGCATGTATCAGACACTTACAGATTACTATTATTAGCTCAGTATGTGATTTATATGATACCTTACACCTGTTAGCCTTAGCTTATGAGATACACAGACAGCATGACTAGTTGAGACCGTTGTATTGATTGGGGTTGGATTACCTAGCATCCCTGACCGCCCAGGGTTAATAGCTGTATCGACTCGTCCTCCAGAGGACGAGGATACGTCACTCTACGGAGTGATATGCCGTCCCGCAAGGGGACGAAGATGGGATGCCAGTTTCCCCATATTGTGCCTTGGTCGGCCCTTATACACCCCCGTCGAGCGGGTACGCCCGGGGTGTTGATTTTAGAGTCCTTCGGACTCAGGTACAGTTATAGTCAGGGGCTCAGCGAGCCCAAGTGCATACCCAGGGACCGGCAGGATGCTTATAGCCACTATAGGAGATGGGATGGCCGGGGTAGGGGCATAGATTCTGTGTTGATTGTACCTCCCGGCTTATGGGGGCCGGGTAAGGTTTGTGTGTGCCATGTTATGTTATGTATGTCATGCTATGTTACATTAGACATGAGTGGATTAGTAGTAGAACGACACGTCTCCGGATATGACACTTACTCCTCCCAGTATGATTGAGAACAGGTACGATTTACATCATCAGACAGATAATCTAGTTCTTCCTATTTCAGTTTCGTCAGTTATGCTATTGATTTTAGATAGCTTTTTCAGTTATTGCTTTACATACTCAGTACCAGTGGTACTGACGCCCGGTGGGGCGCTGCATTACTTGCCTGCACGTACTCATAGACGAGCAGGCGATTCTACGTGACTCCCTGTCAGCGGTTGAGTATTCAGCTCCAGTCATCCGGAGGCTGAATTTCAGAGGTGTAGTTCAGTTCCTTTTTTTGTATGTTATGGGTAGGTCGGGGCCCTGTCCCGATCAATTCTATTGCTATTCCTAGAGGCTTGCAGTCTGTAAATATTCCCTGTGGTCAGTTGAGCCGGTCGTGTGAGGCCGTGCAGTTGTTTCGTTATCAGTATTCTCGCTTTCTTATGTTGGCCATGTGGGGCCATAGTTTGTCAAAAGTGGTGACCTTGCCGGTCACGTAGCTTTTCAGTATGTTATGTTTGAGCTATAGATAACTAGACAGCATGGTGGCCTTGTCGGCCCGCATAGGTTTCCCTGAATTACTATGTTTCTGGTCAGCTGCTAATACAGGTACAGAAGGCTATAGGCCAATGGGCCGGGGGCTGTATTTACAGCCGTTATATAGCCCTTTGTTTCCAGAAATGTGAGTTAGAGCCAGCCAGGCGCCAGATGCGCCCAGGCTTAACAGTTCAGCAGGTCAGGTCCTAGTAGGGCACTAGGTGCCAGTCATACCCCCCAAGGTGGGGTGTGACATTATAGAAGATCATGAGAGATTTCATAAATACTGGGTCTATCCCTAGAATTTCTGTAAGGCTTGCCTTAGGCGAAGGCGAATCCCACATCGGCTGGGGAGGAGAACGAAGATTGCTTTATAAGTGCTTGGATACCTTTCCCTTGTAGACGCATTTTAAAACAATGAGGGGCAAAGGCTCCAAAGCGGAAAATTTCTACAAGCGGTGGCCTGGGTTGTTACAGTTGGTATCAGAGCCGGTATCGGGCCGGGTGGTGGGCAAACCCGATGGTGGGGTAAACCTCAGCGAGGACGCTGAGTCCCAAGGGGGGGTGAGTGTAAGGCTTGCCTTAGGTGAATCCCACATTGGTTTAGGCGAATCCCACATCAGTTGGGGAGGAGAACGAAGAGTGCTTTATAAGTTCTTGGATACCTTTCCCTTGTAGTCGCATTTTAAAACCGTGAGGGGTGAAGGCTCCAAAGCGGACAAGTTCTACAAGCGGCGGCATGGGCTGTTACAATTTCATCAAATCATGGTTGGAGAGTTGCATTCATGAGATTGAGATGAAATTGGGTATGAAGGTGGAAGAAGTCCCACATTCATGACCCAACATTCCTGGGCTTGATGATTTATTAACTTGTCTTAAAGACCCAAAAGATATTGGGAAGAGGATGATGAAGAACCCTAGCTTTTTCTTGAGAGAAATCCAAACTACAGTGTTTTGAAAAGAGTGAGGTCCTAGGCTTAGATTAACCCTTTAATCATCCCTTTAGGAAGCCTAAAATGACGTCACTTAGGAGTTAAAAAGCATAGAGTTTTATCAAAATACCCCTGAACTGTCGAACTTAAAAGTGAAACTGGCAAAACCAACGACCATAATCACGGGTCATTGGTACATATAACGATCCATTATATCCTCCCATCGTTTCCTACTCTACATATGAATCACTAACAACAGCTGATACAATCTAACAATTGATCATATAATCCACTTGTCGGTTCTAGGTGAATCTTGACATGTTTTAGAAGTTCCATGCTACGGGGCAACCAACGACCCATTGGTACATAGGACAACCCATCCTGAGGTTCGTCCAATGGCCTGGTGCCATTTTTTTCTACAAATCTCGAATTCAATCTTAGAGACTCGGGGTATTACAATTTCATTTTTATGTATGTCCATTTATGTGTTATAAATAAATGTCTGTTCATATGTGAAAAATATATGGCATAGTTGATTTGTTGTTTTGCTTTACTATCTCGAATTCATAAGTATTGGTGATTTGTGCGATTGGAATGTATAACAATGAGAAAGAGATAGTCGACTTAGATATAAGGGGAATTAAGTTCTTATAATAAGTAGCCCCATTCTTGTTCTTTCATACTTTTAATATCTTCAAATTCTCAAAAGGTGTGAAGTATGTTCATTACCCATATATTAAGACTAACAGTAATAAAGGAGACTAATGGATATAGAAATTAAGTATAACCAGCTTTAATGGACCTAATACAAGAGGTTTTAAAGTACATTCCTTTTCTATACATCTTTAAAGTGTTAGCCTCTTTGTGCATAGATTTGCTTTATGTGTATGCTATAATAACGAGTGATTCTCACAAGTCATTTAAGTAATAAAAATGTTTTAATGAGTTCGTAAGAATTATTTTATGAATTATCAAATGGTAGTACTACAGTCTCTCTGTTGAGTTAGTTGATCACCTTAAGACTAGTAAGAGATAATAAAAGGTCATTCTACCCCCTTTCTAATTATTTAGATGTCCTCTCTATGTTAAATCAACTAGAATCCTCTTTTTTTTTTCCTTTCCAACTTCTTAAGTGCTTACTTAGGATTATACTATTAGCTAATAGCAAGAGCAAGAAAAATGTCAACATCAATATGATCCCTATAGCAAGAAGAGTTGTTTGTATCTCCCTTTGACTGATTCTGTTTGATTGAGTAAGGATATTAAGATATGAGGTTAATCTGACTTGTTTTAAGGATAGTCACCAGTTGTTTTCAAACCACACGATTGAAAGTCTAGTCTATTAGTATGCTTAAAATTGGCTACTAATTTTCTTGAGAAAATTAGCTAAGCTTAAAATAAATTTTTCAAAAGAATCGAGCCTTTAGCCCAATTTTTCTTTCCCCATTGGAGGATTAATATATCTTGAAGATCGGCCCAAATCCTTTTTTATATATAAAACTAACCATTTGAAGAATTGGCCCAATAGTGGCCCATTTCCAAGTTCTTACAAAAAGCCCAAAATATGAGGTGTATATTATTTATGAGGATATATTATTTTTTTCACATGCTAGTTTAAATACGCATATACTTTTTTTATATGCATCTATATACTTATATTATATTTTAATTATACTCATGTATCTCATATATTATTGTCCTACCTATACATCCTTCAAATATCTATTGATTATTCTCTACAGATTATTTATACTATGTTGGTACTTTATACATACTTATACCTACTTTACTCAAAATTTGTTCCCAAAACACTTTACTTACGTTACACATATAATACTATACAAATCACGTTTGTATATCACTATTGTATATTTTTGTATATCGCTTGTCCAATTTTATATACCTCATTAATCCCTTTTCTTAAAAATTATTTTCTTTTATTTCCCTTTTAGCAATTATATTTAAAAAAATAAACAAATCTATTTTAGTTTCTTAAATAAGGTTTTAAATACTATCTTCAGATAAGCTTTGAGGAGTGCATAATACCTTCCCCTTCGGGTAACCAAACTCTTGCCTAGAATCTCCTATTTTCAAGACCTAACAGAGTTTACATCGGAAAAGAAGATTTTTCTAGTTTTCTAAAAATTAGGTGATGGCTCTAACCTTTCAAAAAATCCGAAGTGAATCAACCGCAAAGTTGTGAACTATTTTGAATTGGCTTAAAATAGGGTGCGACAGAATGGCGATTCTGCTGAGAATCCTTAGACTTTAGGTTTAACTTTGGAAAATCTTATTTTAACTAGTGTTTTAAGGATAATTGTTTGTTTTTTACCTTCTACTTGTTTAAACTACACTGCTTGAGTTATTTATGCTACTTTATTTGAAAGAATGCAGGTTAAATCTATACCTACGTTCTTTATTGTCTGGGAAAACACTAACTATGACTATATTTCCTACATTGCTATATGCATCCTCCTATTGAGTCTTTTTCACAAGCACACGTTGAACACATGATGAAGTGTGTTGCACTTCTCCCAACATTTTTCAAAATTCTTAGTTTCAGTGAATGGAGCCTTTAGTTTTACTATGCGCCTTCTTGCAGTTATTTAGTCTCACTATGAAAATCTATAAAATACTCCTACTCTACATAAAATAGGTCATATTTCATAGCCCTAGATAGGATAATACTTGGTATTGATCCCACATTTAAGAAATCACCTTTGTGTCAATGAGTTCCATATCCAACCCCCCCCCCCCACACACACACACACACCACACACACATACATATATATATGTGAGAATGATTGATTTGATCCAAGTACTAAAAAATTGCATATCCAGGATCTTAGGCATAACCTCCTCCTTTTCCTATTTCAGATGGAGATCAATATTAAATGGTATTTGAGATTCCCGAATTCTAAACTACTATTCAAATAGCACATGGAAATGAAGTATGTTGCACCTAGGATCTCTCATTGAGATATTGAAGTTAAGGATAAATAAGTAACTCATCCACTTGTTGATAGAATTTTGGGATCAAACAACAGTTACCTTCATATTCTCGAACTTTGAGATCACACTTACGCTAGAGGAGGTGAGTCAGCTCACAAACATACTCTTGGAGAACATATAATCAATTACACTTTCAACAATATCAGAAAGTGATTTCCTACATGCTTTAAGACTTAGGGTTCGACTTAGGGTTACAAAATGTCGAGGATGGATAGGTTAGGTCGGAGTAGCTCTTCCAGAGGTTTGGACTTTGGATTAGCTATGATAAGTGTCGAGAATAATTTTTTAGCACTAGAGAAGAATGGGAAAAAGTATGAGCCCTTGCCTTCTCAGTGGCCTCTCTAGGAACCATGATTTTTTCAAAGAGAAGGGGTCATATAAGCATCATCTTGTTTCCCATGGTTATGGGAATATTCAGGGGACCTGTCAGAACAACACTAGTACCAATGATCTCAACAAAAATCTTCCAGTCTTGATCAGACTGCTATAGGGGATATAACTTCTTCAAAGGATGCAACTTGTTGTTGAAAGTCTGGATACTAGAGCATTTCTATAAGAGGGATGTATGATCTATGGCCTCGATTAGGCCATGCACAGTTAAATCGGGAGTCAAGAGTTGAGATTGAGCTAATGGAACCCCAACTAGGAAGGAGGAATGGTGTTTTTCCTAACTCATGTTACAAGGAATCTCATCCATTGATAACTATCGTGGAACGATGGTCAAGTACTACTCAGAAGTGAGCAAACCTACCTACTTGAGCTAATCAGTTTGGAGGGGTTACAACCTTATTCCACACGCAGGGTTCTTTGACAATTTAGAATATCATAGGATGTTCTGTTATGGTCTAATACGGTGTTGGAAGAAGATGACTATGATGGAATAATACCGCAGGAGAGAATCCGAAATCTATAATGGGAATGGGGAGATATCCTTGTCACCCATACAGGGGTTAGGTCATGGTATACTCCTAAGTACTATGTCGGCTCACAATAGGAGGTCCTTTGGAAATGACAAGCATTGCAAGAATTCACAAGATCTCGGATGATCAAAGAGTAAGACAAATTACCATTGATCTAGTACATATCCTACGCATCTCCACCACCATATATTAATAGGTGATCCCTGATTCTCTCAATTACCTCATATAACCAATTTATCGTAAAGAGGACGAGGAGATAGAAGCAGATTTAATAGAGCCCATGAAAGAGATAGAGGAAGACCTAGAAGAGAACTTAGAATATGACCCAGCTATATACGACCCTAGGGATGGAGGAATAGAAATTCCACTAGTACAACCTAAGGAGGACGAAGTTTAGTTTTCTTATAGATCAGCTGAGCATGGTGAAGTGGAGGTTGCTTATTATTAAGGGTGGCAGACGGGTGACCCAAGACAATTGAGAGTCTCTGAAATACCACCCGACACCTTATTATGATCCAGATAACGACAACGATGACAACCAACTTGGCCCTAGGCACTTTTCTTTTTTAGGCTTTGCATGACTCACTTTTAGTCTTTTGGTACACCTTCTGGGCACTAGTCTCTAAAATCTCAAGAGCCGAGATCTGTAAACGAACTCAGTTTCTTCTTTTGTAATATGGGATTTTTTCCACTTATCAATAAAATTTTAGATCATCCTAAATTTGAAAACGCATTGAAGAGCTTGATATCAAATCAATCATTAATGTTTGTAATGTAGGCCCTACGGGGGCAAAAGAGGCTCCATTTGAAGATGTTTTCTCTCCATATCTTACATTATTTCCCAAACTAATATGTTTTTCTATTTTCTTTTCTTTTCTCTCCTTCATGTTTAATCCCCCCCCCCCCCCCCAAAAAAAAAAAAAGAAACTTGATTTGTGTTGACTGGCAAACTGGCTGACTCACATTACAAATATTGATCCAAGAGGAAAATAACTAACATGGAAGAATATGACACTGGTGTAAACATCCTGATACCAATAGAGAACACTGAGATTCTTAAAGGACGAGTCATACTCAGAGGCGAACAGATGGCCCACATGGAACGATAACTGCAAATACTAAGAAAGAACTACATTTGGTGCAAGATTTGACCAAATTCCCAGCAACCTCTTTCCCTCACCAACCTCACTTTTAGACACCAATCTTTTTCATAAGTTCCAAGATGCCTCTGACTATTGCGCCTAGCACACGCGGTTGTACAAGTAATAAAGGGGATCTTACAAGCCGGATGTCGAACCCATAGGGACTTGACTTTTAGCGAATAACCAAATTTAAGTATTGTTATTACTTTTATCAAATGCGTAAATTTTCAAGATTTTGTTGTTTTTTGTAAAATCTAAAATTAATCACGAACTATGTTGTAAATAATAATGGGAAAATATTCCAGAGTTGAGGCCTACATTCATGCTTAGCATTAATTTACATTGGTTCATTTACTCATCTTTACTGTTGATTTATGGGGTTAATGACATAATTATGGTCTTTCAAACCACAAATCATTGACCTCACAACTACATCGTTGAGTGGTGATATGATTAGCAATTCTACACATTTATTTATCATCCCATTTTATTAACTAAGTGTGGCATATAAGGTATATTTTTATCCTAAAGGCAAATCAAGTTCAAGAACAAAATCACACTCCTTGCATTCCAAATTCAATCCTAGGGTTTACCCTTTCAAGTTTGCCTAAGAATTCTAGGTGTATTTTAATGGTGATCAAACATTAAAATAGTTAATACATGAGTGAAAGAATAATCAATATAGATAAGTAACCAAACCAACATGAAATTAAGCATAAACAATCATGTTTGTGGCCTCAATCCTAGAATGATGGTTCTAGCCACTCATTATCTTACGAAGTAATAATTATATAATTCATGTCAAAACAAATGAGTGGAAGAAAAAGAAAGGAAGGAAAAAAAGAACCCTAGCAATAGTGTCCTTAGCCGTTCTTGTTCTGGCTGCCTCCCATGTCCAAAGTATATCCTGATATCTCAAATAATAGCCTAAGTGTGCTATTTATACTTGCTGGATTTTTAGCCGTTGAAAACTACCTCTGTGTCACATTGATAGTCGCACTGCTTAGCCTCCATGACACAGCCTGGTCGTGTTGCTTCACTAGATAAGGAGTTGGAGCAGCATGGCATGAGCGTGACACGCTGGTGGTTGCGGCACAACTTCTCTGTGGCACAGCGTAAACGTACAGGCACACTAGATAAGCAGGCCTTGCACACAACATGCTAGCATGACATGGCCATCATCACACAAATTCCTTGGTGTGGCACGGCCATGAACACGCACTTCATGTGGCGTGGCACAACTTCCATCATGGCAAGTTGTCTTGGGCATCAACATGTCTTCAAGTTAAACTTTTGTCCCTTGCCATAGTCTATCTTCTTCATCTCATATTGAACTCCATTATTTTAGCACCTTTCACATATAAGATAGCTAATCATACTTGTTAGTCAATAAACACATTTATACACAAAATGGATGAGATTATACTCAAATAACGTGCAAACAAGTCTAGAACATGGGCATAAAATAGCACTTGAGTGTGTAAATATGCCCAAGATCACTATCCCACACTTAAAACCTTGTTCGTCCTTGAACAAATCTTTTACATCTCATGCTACAAGAAGGCTCAAAAATTACCAATTGAAGCAAGATAACTCAAGTTAAGGCTACAACGACTGACCTAGATGACAAGTTCTTATCAGGCATGTTACTCACCACACAATTAAATTAATGAACAACTAAGTTAAGATCTCCTAGCCTTAAGAGCTGACCTTACAACCTCAACAAACTCACCCAAGTTAACCAATCAAGAGGTTAAATATGTAACTTATCTTTCATCAACCATGTTCCCTCACATCAAGAGAGTTACCCATTTTCACTCACTAATGAACAAGTTATAAGAAATATGGGTATGAGAATAAAATTTTGTTCACTCTCAAAAAAGATTTCATATGCAACACATAATCAACCATAAGCTTGACTTTGGTGTACTACTCCACTAATATAGGAACATCTAAAAGTTAGTTCAAGTAGGAATTTTAGGATTGTAATGTAGGTTAAGGAACGAGTAGGTACTATTCCAGCTAGTAATAGTGACTATCTTCCCTAAGTGCTTTTAATACATCACACTTTCTCATTAATCACAATCTTTCAATAATTACTTCTTCCCTTACTCTTCTCATCTATCCTTTTCCTTTGTTTTCCCCTTTCTAGAAGCAATTTTCACTTATATTAGTAGGGAGTACTCAAGTAAAAAGAAAATTCAATCCTTCTTTTTCTACTCCCTACCCACAACATATGCATTTTAAATACTTTCACCCTTAATCTTTTCTTCTTACTTTCATGCCCAACTATCTCCCTTTTTCAATAGTCATTCCTTTTACTCTTGTACCTTTTTTACTTAAGCGCTTAGGATTTTTGAATCAAATTCAGGTCAATTGAAAGAAAAGGATTAAGCTACATGTGTGGCCATCAAAGAATAGGCTAAGGCTAAATGGGGATAACTAGGATCATGTATTTTTGGCGGGTAAAGTGAGGATAAAAGCATGTTTGTTCAAAGAAATGCCTATATTATTTCCTACCACTAACATTTCTCATTTCACTTTGCAAACACACCAGGTAAGTTCTAGACATCACATGATAGCATGGAATATACAAAAAACCTTACACTCACTGCACATGTTTAATTCAAGACAGATTCGTATAGATTCTCAATTCAGCTAACCATATGAATTCAAAATTAAGCACAAAGCATACAAGGGTCAAATTCATGAGCCTTGGTGTCTCTATAGATTTATTCACTTCACATAACATGCTTCTTAATTTAAAACCCATTTTCATCTTTCGGACATGTGTAGCACTCAGCAAAAGCATCAAGCATTCAATCAGTTAAGGGTTCAAAAGAAAAATCCTAATGACTTATTTTTCCTCAAGGTGGTCGTCATCCATCCATCATCGGGAGAAGTCCCTAACTATGACTCAAGACAAAATTTCACCCAAAAATCTAACATGTATGCTCAATTCAAAGTGCCCCCCTCCCCCCTCCCCCCCCCCCCCGGGAAAGAATCAAAAAGAAAAATCAAAGGGCTATTGAAGTGTAATTTACTTCCACTTTTCAAATAAACACTTTCAGTCTAAGCACCCACTTCAACCTCATCCAACACCAAAAATTTTAAATTTCCCTCACCCCACACTTAAAAATATGTTATGTCCCCAAAGCATCAATTACTCTCAAAACAAGGGTTAGGGATACTTCCTGAGGCCTCTAGGCCTAGCTAGCAGCATGTTCGCAAGGGTTGGTGACAAGGGTCAATGACCCTACACCCATGCTTCACGATGCTCCTTAGCTTCTTTCTATGGGTATTCAGACTTCCCCTTAATCTGAATAATCAAAACAAAAACAAAACAAAGGTGATATTAAACAAAATAAAGTAAAAGAGAAATATATACCTATTTTACAACTTGAGTTGCCTCCCAAGTAGCGCCTGATTTTACGTTGCGGCACGACGTAAAGTACATCCCTTTTAGGATGTCCTCAACCTCTTCCTCCCTTTCGGGAATAGTCTTCTTCTTTTCTTAACTCTTAAGGGAATAAACTTCACACTCTCCATTTTCTTCACCATCACATCTCCACAAGGATCACAAGCAGTCTATCAACTACAAACTCAGGTTCCCTTTCTATGCGAGCCTTCAGATGAAGGTTTGTCAGCTTGCATTTCTCCACCCTATACTCATCCTCCATTAATACAGTGATCATAAAGAGATCCCTGTAGTGTGATGGGGTATTGAGTACTTTGTACACTCTGAAGGTCTTCTCCTCATCATTGACCCTCATCTTCATGTTGCCTGCCTTGACATCTATCAATGCTCCACCCGTGGCTAGGAATGGACGTCCTAGTTGGTACCTTGTCATCCACTTCAAACAAAAGAATAATAAAGTCAACAGGGTTATGAATTTACCAATTTTGATGAGCACGTCCTCTATGATCCCTTATGGAACCACTTTGGTTTGGTCATCAGCTCCAACACAACTCTGGAAGGCCTTGATTTTCCCAACACAAGTGTATTGAACAATGGTAGGATCATTAAGTTCACATTTGCCCCTAAATCACACAAGACCTGCATCAGCTCACTTACACCAGTTTATATCGGGAGGGTGAAACTCCCAGGGTATTTGAGCTTCTCTGGAAGCTTTCTTATTACCTTTGAGCTCCACTCTTCAGTAAGTGACACTATCTCCACATCAACCAGCCTCTTCTTATTGGACACCACCTCCTTCAAGTACTTAGCGTACTTGGGCATTCCCTACAAGATATCAATTAGAGGAAAATTTATATGAAGTTCTTTGAAAATGTCAAAGAACTTCTTGAAACAAGTATCCTCCTTGCTTTTCTGAAGCCTTTAAAGGAATGGTGGTGGTATTCTCTTTTTTGGCTACACCTACTGGTTGTACATTATTCTCTGCAGCTACCTTGGAATTTGCCCTTGTCACTAGACGAGCCTGGTCTTGTCAAATCTACTTGCACCTCATTCTTCTTTTGTTTCATTGGTGCATCATCTAGATCTCACCCGCTCCTCAAACTGATAGCCACGACCTACTTTGGATTTGATCTGTGTCACTTGGTAAACCACTTGAGGTTTCTTGTGCTGAGCTGCAACTAATTTCCCCATTTGCCTCTCCAAGTTCCTGGTGGCTAACTGCTGATTTTTGAGCTCAGCTACCATTTTGGCTTGGTCAGCTTCTAGTTGATTCTAGTTAGCCATGATCTTTTGAAACATCTCCTCTATGTTGCTTGATTGGGCATTAGTGTTATTACCTTGTTGTTGATGCTATTGATGCTGAAAGTTATTACTCTCTCCCTAATTTCCACCCCAAGAGAAGTTAGGGTGATTCTGTCAGTTCCTGTTATAGGTGTTCCTATAGTTTTGGTTCCCTCTCGGCACATTACCTATAAATTTTACTGACTTTGGGTTTTATTCCACAGGAGTCTGTCACATTACTGCTGCCTCCACATATCTCACACCATCTTTGAGCTGGTTGAGCTGCATGTACCTGTACCTACAGTTGAGCCATGTTCAGCCTGTATAATTGTGTCATCATCTGGTTTTGAAAAGAGGCCAAATAAGCTACCAAGACATTCACACTGTCCACCTCTATCATTCCAGCTATTTTTCTGACAACACCCCTTGATGCATCGCTGTACACTTTTGGATTTTCCTGTGCAATCCTGTTCAGCAAAGTGTACAACTCCTCATATTTTTCTCCAGTGCTTGACCCTCTGCTGTAAAATCCAACAGAATTTTAATGTGTGTCAAGACTTTCTACAAATGTGTGTGCCAGCACTTCATTAGTCTGTTGGTGATGGGGGCAGTCTGTGAAAAGAGATTTGAATCTCTCCCATGCAAGGTATAAATTCTCATCTGGCCTCTGCTTGAAGCTCAAAATTTCACTCTTTAGCTTAGTCTTTCTAGATGGGAAGAATTTGATGAGGAACTTCCTTGCAATGTCGTCCCAGGTAGTGATGGAGTTTGGTAGTTCTGCCTTCAACCACCTCTTTGCTTCTCCCAAAATGAGAATGGGAAAAGGGTAAGCCAAACATAATTAGTTGACACTCCGATGTGAAAAGAAGTGTCACTAATCTCCAAAATTCTACTCCGGTGTGAAAAGAAGTGTCACTAATCTCCGAAATTTCTGCAAGTGCCGCTGTGGATCCTCATGGGTTAGGCCTGTGAATTGTCCATTTATGTAAAATAATTGCACCATGTTCTGCTTCAGCTCAAATCTTCCTCTAGTTTCTGGTCTGCGGATACTGGAGTTAACATTTGTTGCGTGTGGGATTGCCACTTTGCAGATGGTTTGGCTTACCTCTCTACTGGAACAACCTCGTCCTATTGAACCTACTGGATGGGATAAAGAGCAGCACCCTCTCTTCTCAACTGTCTTAACCTTCTCTCAGGTTCAAGGTACGGTTCTAGCAACTCTCTATCCCTTACCAACTTGGTGGAAGGACCAATCTGTACCAGCAAAAGTGATGACTAAGACCAAGTTGTCAGCACTTTAGAAAATACAACAATAACACTAAAACAAGAAATTCGCTAATTTGCAAGTCCCCAACAATGGCACCAAAAACTTGTTGTGCCCCAGTGCATATGCAAGAACACGTGGTTGTACAAGTAATTAAGTGGCTCTTGTGAGCCGGATGTCGAACCCACAAAGACTTGACTTTTAGAAAATAACCAAATTTTAGTACTACTATTACTTTTCTCAAGTGAAAAGGTTTTCAAGATTTTGTTGTTGTTGATAAAATCTAAAATTAATCATGAACTAAGTTTTAAACAACAATGAAAAAATATTTCATACTTGAGGCCTATATTCATGAGTAGCATTAACTTACATTGGTTCATTTACTCATCTTGAATGTTTATTTATAAGGTTAATGACATGATTATGATCTTTTGAACTTCTAATTGTTTCGCATCAAATTGACCTCACAAATACATCATTGAGTGGTGATGTGATATCTTAATTCTATGTATTTAGTTATCATCCCATTTTATTAACCAAGTGTAGTGTATTAGGTATATTTCTATCCTAAACGCATATCAAGTTCAAGAAGAGGATCACACTCCTTGCGTTCCACATTCAATCCTAGAGTTTACCCTTTCAAGTTTGCCTAAGAATTCTAGGTGTATTTGAATGGTGATCAAGCATTAAAATAGTTAATACAAGAATGCAAGAACAATCAATATAGATAAGTAATTAAACCAACATGAAATTAAGCATAAACAATTATGTTTGTGGCCTCAATCCTAGAATGAGGGTTCTATACACTCATTGTCTTACAAGAATTAACAATTGTGTAATTCATGTCAAAACAAATGAATGGAAGAAAAAGGAAGAAATAAAAAGAACCCTAGCAATAGTGTCCTTAGTCATTCTTGCTCCAGCTGCCTCCTTTTTCCAAAGTATATCATGATCTCTCAAATAATAACCTAAGTGTGCTATTTATACTTGCTGGATTTTTAGCCATTGAAAACCACCTCCGTGTCACATTAATGGTCACGCTGCTTGGCCTCCATGACACAGCATGGTCATGCTGCTTCACTGGATAAGGAGTTGGAGCAGCATGGCATGAGTGTGACACGTTGGTGGTTACAGCACAGCTACTGGCACGGCGCAAACGTGCAGGCACATTGGATAAGCAGCCCTTACGCTCAACATGTCAGCATGACATGGCCATCATCGTGCAAATTCATGGGCGTGACATAACCATGAACACGCACTTTGTGTGGCATTGCACGACTTCCGCCGCAGCAGGTTGTCTTAGGCATCAACATGTCCTCAAGTTAAACTTTTGTCTCTTGCCATAGTCTATCTTCTTCATCCTCGAAATTGAACTCCATTATTTAGCACCTTTCCCCTACAAAGATAGCTAATCACACTTGTTAGTCCATGAACACTTTTATAAGAAAAATACATGAGATTAGACTCAAATTAAGGCACAAACAAGTCTAGAACATGGGCATAAAAATAGCACTTGGGCGTGTAAATACACCCAAGATCACCGGCCACTGCTGCTGACTCACTAAATCCGCCAAAGAAAACTCCACACATGCCCACCTACGATTAAATCTCGTCTACTTCACCGCTAGCAAAAAAGGTCGAACCTAGAGCAACATAGACATCATACTTCCCACATATCTCGCAATGCCCATAAGACTGAGAGATTACTTCGTCACCACTTTTGATCCAACCCCGTACCCCATGGAAGTCTACCCTTTCACAATACCAGTAACTATCAAAACACCATCCAAAGTAGACCAGTATGCAGAAATGGAAAGAAATTCTCGCCAAGATAACAAAGATTCAGTAGACAATTAGCTCCATAAGATAAGGAGGATACTAAAGAACCTGCATGTCACTAAGGAAACTAAAAGTTTAGACTATGATGACCTATGCATTCATCCTGATGTTGACATGCCAATAGGGTACAAGTCGCCAAAATTAGATATGTTTGATGGAGTAGGAGATCCCCACACTCACTTGAGGGCATATTGTGACAAATTAGTCAGCATAGGCCAAAATATAAAATCCAAGGATAAAGTTGTTCATTCGAAGCCTGTTTGGTGAAGCTTTAACATAATAGCCAAGGACTTCATGACCCATTTCCATTTCAACAAGGAAATATCCCCAAATCATTCTCATTTCCTAACATCTAAGAGAAGCCCTCTGAATCATTTCAAGAATATGAAAGGCGATGAAGGAAAGAGGAAGCCAAGCTAAAAACCCCTCTGGATGAGGAAGAACTCACCAATTATTTCATCAAAGCTCAAGAAGGTTTTTATTTCGATATGATGATGACAATGATAGACCGAAAGTTTGCCGATTTGGTAAAAAATAGGGAACTTCTTAAAAGAAGAGATTACAACCAGAAAGGTTCAATTATGGTTGCGTTACAAGTAGGGAGAAAGGCCATATAGTCAAGGACCAGAAGTAGTGCCAAGAAGAAAAAAGAGGATGTATCAGTTGCCACACCTTACTATCAACACAAAGAGTCTTTTCGGCGCTCTCCCAGCAGTCCCCAAATCTTCACCCACCTTATTTGTCCCTTACCCAGTATACAATGCCCAATCTTACTATATCCACCTCGAGCGTCGGCATATCATACCCCATTAAGACCACATGTCTAAGAACTAGTTCAGCAAAATAGACTAGTCTATGCACAAAGACCTCACCCAAGTCCCGAAGTTAGAAACACCCCCACCTTCACACACATTACCGAGCCATACAGTCAACTTTTTAAAAGGTTGAAGGTCGCATGAATGATTCAACTAGTCAAAGGAAGGATCACAGACCCCATCCCTCGATATTTCGATGGAAACAAATGATGCACTTATCATTTGGGAGTACAGCTGTATAGGGACACGACACTGAAGAGTGTTATATTTTGAAAAATTAGATCGAGTCTTTGATCGGAAATGGAAAAATTAGGTGTACCACGACACCCCCTAATATGAACAACAACCCACTACCAAACCATGGGAACTGAGGGGTAAACATGATAATTGTGGATGAAGAATAAGTTGGAACCATTATGCCCATTGAAGACGCAGAAGTATTCTCTATTATCACGGTCCAACTAATGACCCCTTTGACCATGTAGATATACCGGTCAGGAACTATCACAGCTAGTCTCTCTAGTGAAAATACTAACTGTGATGCTAAAGTCGTACCATTGAGACATAACACAGAATCAAAGGGCAAAATTATAGAAACAGCGGTAGCCTATGGGATATCCAAATCAGGGAGGTTTATTCCCCAGAAGATCCAAGTTGAGGAATCCCTAGGAAAGCGTAGAGCCTAAAAATAATGTCATTGATGCAGAGGCTGCAGAGTTTTAGAAGAAAGTGCAATTCAAAGACAACTCAATTAAGGAGCAACGGAAGAAGAAACCAACCCAAATATCCATCATGTACTTACTTATGACCTCCAAAGACCACAAAAAGAATTCTAGTAAGGGTATTGACCAAAGTTAGCATATTAGATGAAACCACGAGTGGAACTATAGTAGCAACCATTGGTCAAATGGTGGAAGCAAACAATATCTCTTTACATGATGATGAATTACCGGTAGAGGGAGCCAGTCACAACAAAGCACTTCATATCATGATCAAAATTTGCGGAAAGATCGTGTTAAGAGTTTTAGTTGACTTTGATTCTGGATGTAACATATGTCCTTTCACCACTTTGAGAGACTTGGATGTCAATCTGGGAGAAATAAAGGAGAGTCGCATAAAGATAGACCTTCGATGGAGCTTAGAGAAGTGCCATTAGAGAAATCTACCTCATTTTGCAGATAAGATTGGCCAAATTCCCCATTTTATTTTAAGTTATGGATGTATCATCCACCTACAACCTGCTATTGGAAAGGCCATGGTTCCATATGGTGAGATCCTTCCCCTTTACTCTCCATTAGTGTGTGAAGTTTGAATGGGGCTATATGAAAGTCACCATCCATGGAGAACTCATCCATCCCATCTTTTGAACAAAGTCCTGTTCCATCCAATGATAGAGCGAAGGAGTTAGACGAGGCTAATTTCCCCTCATTGGAAATTATGCAAGCTACAAAACTAGGTGAAGGAATTGTAGCTGCCGAACCAAAGATGTAGAGGGAAGCAAAGATGGTGGCATTAGAAATGTTGAGATACGGTTATCAACCCAAGACAGGACTTGGACCTAGATTTGATGGTATAGTTGAGCTCATCCAGCTAAAACATCAAAGAGGCACCACCAGACTAGTGTATGGTCCTACTATAGGAGGGGTTCATAACAAACGAACAGCAGTGTTGGTGTTAGAACAATTCCCAGTACTAAGTTAGGAAGTTGAGGAGGATTTCGTAGAAGGAATGGGACATCTATTTGTGTCCATGATCAAATGAGAATAGGATATGGGGCTCAAAATGCTGATGATTCTCGATGCCGAGCCCGAGGAAGCCCCCCACAATTAGACTATCAGCCCAATGCTATTCTGACACGAGTCTTGGTAGTGTGGAAATGTAGACATTTTTCCTAGAGAAGAAAAACTTTTGAATGATCAATTGAGGCTTGAATCATGCTTTAACTCTTTTTGTCATCTACCTCCTTTTAGAAAGGCTACACGTCTTTTTAATAGAAAGTCTTTGTTTTTATATTTACGTTACTATCCTTAACTAATTTTTTACTCACCTCTTATACTTTTCAAGATCCGCATTAGTAAAAATCATCATGCAACAATTATGACATGAAAGAATCCATTGAGAAAAGCAGGAGCCATGAGCAAGATAATGAAGAATACAATGAAATTATGATGCCTGAAAATCTACTGCAAGAAATTGAGCAACTCAAAAGCCATAAAAAACCCAACTTAGATGAAACAAAGGTGCCGTAAGAGACAACTGGATCAGCATACACTTGGAGATTGAAAGGAAGCAATAAATGATAAAGTTTCTCAAATAATACATCAACGTATTTGCTTGGTCTTATAACAACTTGTTGGGATTCAGCACTAATACCATATCACATAGGCTACCAATTAATCCCACCCACCCACCAGTGAAAGAAAAGGAAATTCAAGCTGGATCTAAGCATAAGAATCAAGAAGGAAGTCACCAAGAAAATTGAGGATAATGTCGTAAGGGTGAAAAATTACTCTGCTTGGTTGGCCAATTTGTACAAGTACCCAAAATGATGGAAAAATCAGGATATGTGTTTACTATTGGGACCTTAACAAGGCCAGTCTCTAGGATGATTTTCTCTACCAAACATACATTTACTTTTAGACAATTGTTGAAAATATGAGTTGCAGTTTTTGTCGAATGCTTTGCAGGATATAAGTAAATCCAGATGAATGAAGATGATGTAGAAAAGTCGACATTTATCACCCCATAAGGAGTATATTTCTATAGAGTAATGTTGTTTGGCCTCAAATATGCTAGCACAACTTATATGACGGCCATGACTACTCTGTTTCATGACATGATCCACAAGGAAATTGAGGTGTACGCTGACGATGCTATCATAAAATTCATAAAGAGCTCGGATCACGTAGCTGATTTGAAAAATTTTTCTTCAAAAGGTTCTAGAGATACAGCTTGAAATTGAACCCCGCCAAATGCACATTTGGAGTTTCCACTAGAAAGTTGTTGGGATTTGTTGTTGATAGAAAGGACATAGAGCTGAATACACGAAAAATCAAAGCAATCCAAGAGTTGCCTCTGCCCAAGACCAATAAGGACGCAATGAGTTTCTTAGGAAGACTTAATTACATTAGTCGATTTATAGCACAATTTACGGTAATTTGTGAACCAATGTTCAGCTACTAAAAAAGGATACATCCAAAAGATGGACAAAAAAATGCCAAAGGGCCTATGATAGAATCAAAGAATGCTAGTCTAAACCACCAGTTTTGGTCCCGCATGAGCCAGGAAACCTTTATTGTTGTACCTATCCATCTTGGATGGTGCATTTGGACTCACGTTGGGACAACATGATAAGACAGGAAGGAAGGATCAAGCCAATTACTACTTAAGCAAAACATTCACGCCATATGAACTAAGATACATGTTGTTGGAACAAACATGTTGCGCTTTGACTTGGATTGCACAAAAATTGAGGCACTACCTATCCTCATATACCACATACTTGATCTCAAGGATGGACCCGATCAAGTACATCTTCCAAAGACCAATACCACCAACAAGCAAGCAAAGTGGCAGATCATATTAAGCGAGTTTGATATTGTATATGTGTCCCAAAAGGCGGTCAAGGGACAAGCCTTAGCAGATAACCTCATTGAAAATCTAGTAAATCCAGATTATGAGCCTTTCACAACTTACTTTCTAGATGAAGAAACATTATTTACAGGGGAAGACATTTAGAAACATACAATGGATGGAGAATGTTCTTCAATGGAGCATCCAATTTCAAAGGACTCGAGATAGGACCGATTTTAGTTTAATAAATGGGACAACACTACCTAATTTCGGCTAAAATTAGATGTTCTTTCACAAACAACATGGTGGAATATGAAGCTTGCATTCTCGGAATCAGAATGGCCATAGACATAAACATCAAGGAACTTCTAGCGATAGGTGATTCCCATCTGTTGGTTCATTAGGTGCAAGGGGAATGGACCGCCAAGAATGTCAAGATCCTCCTTTTCTTTCACTATGTGAAAGAATTAAGTAAAGGGTTCACCTAGATCGAGTTCAGACACGTCCCTCAAGCTCAAAATAATCTTGTCGATGCGTTGGCAACCCTGTCTTCAGTAATCCAGCACTCGAACAAGAACTACATTTAACCCATCAAAATAGAGATACATGTCCAACAAGCATATCATTTCCATATGGATGAAGAACCATATGGAAAACCATGGTACCACAACATCAACAAGTTGCTCGAAGCAGGAGAACACCTAGAAAACATTAGCAACAAAAAAAGCCAGACTTTAAGAAGAATGGCAAATCACTTCTTCCACAACAAGAAAATCCTTTACAGGAGGAACCCAGACTTAGGATTGTTGAGGCATGTCGATGCCGCGAGCCAACAAAGTTGTTGGAAGAAGTACATGCAGGAACATGTGGACCTCATATGAATGGGTTCACTCTGGTAAAAAGAGATTCTAAGAGCGGGATATTTTTTATTATCAGGAGAGGGATAACATTCGCTAGATGTAGAAATGTCATCAATGGCAAGTTCATGGATACCTCATACAAGTTCCACCAAATGAGCTCATCGTAATGGGTTCCCCTTGGCCATTCGTCGCATAGGGCATAGATGTAATTGGGCCCATAAACCTTTCATCATCAAAGGGACATCATTTCATTTTTGTGGCCATTGATTATTTCAAAAAATGGATTGAAACCTAGACAGACAAGGAAGTCACTAAAAAGGTGGTAGCAGATTTCATTCGCAACAACATAATCGGTTGGTTTGGAAATCTGGAGTAAATCGTTGTAGATAATGTGGCTAACCTTAATAGCAATCTTATGAGAGAAATGTGTGAAAGATTTAGTTTTACTCATTGAAACTCCATAGAATATCGACAATAGATGAATGAAGCAGTTGAGGCCGCCAACAAAAAAAGCAAGAAAATTTTGAGAAAGATAGTGGACGGTCATCGACAATGGCACAAAAAGCTACCATATGCTTTGTTTAGTTATTGAACCACAATCAGAACCTCCATAGGAGCAACCCCATACATACTAGTTTATAGCTCAAAAGCAGTGATACCCCTAAAAGTGGAAATGCCTTCTTTAAAAATCATTTAGGAGGTTGGATTGGACGATGTAGAATGGATACACACCAGACATAAACAATTAATTCTCATTGATAAGAAAAGGATGGATGTAGTATGTCAGGGCCAAATTTATTAGAATAAAATGATCAAAGAATTCAACAAAAAGGTTAGGCTTCACAGTTCACGCTAGGATAATTATTACTAAAGAAGATACTTCCTCACCAAAAAGATGCTAAAGGAACATTATTCACCAAATTGGAAAGACCCTTATGTATTGCACCAAGTACTCTTAGGAGGAGAAATAATCTTGGTAGAAATGGATGCGTAGTAAGAATGAAACCGATCAACTCAGACAACAACAAAAAGTATTGCATATGAAGACATCAAAGTCAGCTTTTTTTCCTTGTATCCTTTGCATTTTCACATAACAAAACTACTCTTGTCTTGACTTCCCTCAGTCGGATATGAAGGCAATCCTCATCGAATTCTATCACTTTATATTTTATATTTTCTCAAATATATTAAAATACGTCATCACACAATTTCGCTTGGATATGCATTTGCATATTTTATTTTTCTTAAATGTATTAAACTACGTTATGACCTGATTCCGCTTGAATATGTAGGCAGCCTGATTCAGGCTCAGTCCATGCATTTGTATATTTTATTTTTCTCAAAAATATTGAACTACATTATGACCTGATTCCTCTTGGATATGTAGGCAGCTTGAGTTAGACTCAATTAATGCATTTTCATATTTTTATTTTTCTCAAATATATTGAACTATGTTATGACCTGATTCTGCTTGGATATATAGGCAGCCTAAATCAGGCTCGGTCAATGCATTTGCATATTTTATTTTTCTCAAATGTAATGAGCTACATTATAGCTTGATTTCGCTTGGATATGTAGGCAACCTAAATCAGACTCGGTCAATGCATTTGCATATTTTATTTTTCTCAAATGTATTGAGCTACGTTATGGCCTGATTTCGCTTGAATACATAGGCAACTTGAATCAAGCATCTGTTGATGCATTGCATATTTTTGTATAAAGACCCTCGAACTATGTATAAACCTGATTCCCATTAGGGGATATGTAGGCAAGTAAGAAGGTGTGGTAATACCCTTAGAAATAACCTCCATTTATAATATACCTTCAAAATGTTTCCATTACAGCGGGACCAAATGGATGAAGAAGCACTATCATAAGGTACAACTATGGTGACAACAAGGTTCAACTACGATTAGCAAAATAGAGAAGCTCGATGGATTTCGAAACATCTCATAATCTAAAAATGATAGAGATTACTATACATTATGCTCAATACCTACATTAAAAAATTTCCTAAAAGCTCATATTTTTCTACAAAATGCTTCTCTACTTTTCCACCTACGCGGTCCCTAGGATGAAACATCCCATGCAACCAAAAGAAGGAATCCAGTGACAAGGACAAGATCCGCCAAATTGATGCAAATTAACGTCCCCCTCGCAAAACTAAGAATTTCTACTTAAGCGTAGGAAGACAGGAATAAAGGAAGAAAATACTGTAATAAGTTCAATACAAAAGCAAAAGAGTCACCCAGCTTACCATAGAATCATGAGACAAGCCTCTTCTTGTAGCTTTTAAGAATCCATCAAGTTTTACATCTCAAAAAGTTTGTCTAAGTTTTGTAGGTACCTCCGAGATACAAATCAAAATAACAAGTTAGAGAGCCCTCATAGGATAAATAGTATACTCCCAGTTTATAGAATAAGCTTCACAAATTGGAACATGACAACTATTTCATCAACTAAATCTTGTCAATCGAAGACTGTTATCTAACTTCATCAATAACTCTTACATATAGAGAATACCGACTAAGTTCATCAAATAGCTTTAAGTACCTTGCCCAAATATTACAGACTCTATTGACATCATCAAAACTCCGCAAATCGTAGGCCTGTATAAAAGAAAATGACACTTCATCAATCAAAGGTCGTACATAAGTAAATGACACTCTGCCAATAGGAGGCATGTATATAAGAAAAGTGCTAATCTCTATCAATCATAGGCATGTATATTAGCAAAGCAGCACTCCATCAATTAGAGGATTGAATATTATCAAGCAAAGCAACACTCTGCCAATCGGAGGCCTGTACATTATAAAGCAAAGCAACATTCCACCAACAGAGACATTTATATTAGCGAAGCAACACTTCGCCAACTAGAGATATGTAGACATGTACATTATCAAAACTCCGATGTAACATCCCAAAAGTCCCTAAGATTAGACCCGTGGAGAAAATAGGAAACACTACACCATGTCACAGAACGAGTTATCAAATGACTCATTGTTTGACCTAACGTGTGGTCAAATGACTCGTCATTAGAGAAGATTAGAATGACTCCCAATGAGTCATCAGATGACTCATCATTTGCCTAAGGATTCGTCAGATGACGAGTCATTTGGAAAGATCATAATATCTCCCAACGAGTAGTCAAGTGACTCATCATTTGACCCAAAGGGTCATTAAATGACTCGCCATTTGGGAAAATGATTTTTCAGATAGTCATAATGAATTAAGTAAATGACTCATAATTTGAGCTAACCAATCGTTAAGTGACCTGTCATTTTTGTAGCAATGTGGAAAGTGGGGAATTCCGGTGTACTTCACGGATTAAGGCAAACTAGTCGTCAAATGACTCATCGTTTGCCTAACGAGTCATCAAATGACTCATCATTTTTAGCAGTATGAAATTTTCTGTCAAACCATTAAAGGCGTTTTCATAATTTATAAGCTCCTAAATCCTAAACTACATTATTTTAAGCCTTTAAAGGAGTGTTTTAAGAGAGTTTAGCCTACTCTAAGCCATTATATTCCCATACATGCAAGATATTGAGATCCTTCTTCAAGATCAAGCTAGAATTCTTCCCAATTCTCTTGGGCTTTCAAGGCTAGTTTGAGGATCAATTTACCCAGTTATGTAGGGCTATCAATGAGGGTTTCCTTCCATGCTCATGCCCAAATTTCTCCTCGAGTTCATGAATTCAAGTTTTAATTCAAGTGTATGGATTTATAGGGTTTTAACCCAATTTTATAAAATTCTCTATGATATATTTATGGGTCTAATCCCCTCGTGTTCTAAGGTATGTTTTAAGTCTAATGGGAAGATTTTATACAAAATTTGATTATAAATTCATGATTTCTAGTTATTAGAAATTATGCCTTATTATGCAAGTTTTATGAAAAGTCAAGCTTATGATTCATGATTTCAAGTATGATGAGATATCTAGCATGATCGAATGTTTATAAATTTCCCATGTATGAATCCATGATTTTGACTTGTGAAGTCTATTTCAAGTATGCATGATTTTATAATTTGGGCAAGCCCACACAAGTTAAGTATGTTTTTATGATTTAGCCAAGGCTAATGAGATCAGTTTATCATATGTTTTGGAGTCAAAACTCCCAATATTCAGATTTCAAGCTATGTATGGATTATGATTTTACCTTCATTCAGAAACAATGTGTACTATGAATGTAATATGATTTCACCTTCATTAAAAATGATGTGAGCACTATGCATATTTTCGGGAGTAGTATCTAGCACCAAGAAGGCTCGGGGTTTGATGTTCTCCAATCGCAGAACTACATGCCAACATAGGTATATGTTACATGTTTGGGATCTCTCAAGAGAGTTTTCCCCTACCCCAAGGGGGCTTCAGGTTGATATCATTATCATGGTAGCGTCCTTAGCCTGGCAAGATTTTGGATGGCTCTGCCCACTTGAGTGTGATAGTTAGGGCATCACGTAAGAGCTTATGTGATAGAGCTTACGTGATGCCCCAACTATCATATGACTTTTCATATTGAGATGTATATTATTATTAAGCTTCGTTTCATATGATGTTGAGTTTATG
Source organism: Datura wrightii (assembly GCA_035772735.1). Classification (NCBI taxonomy): domain Eukaryota; kingdom Viridiplantae; phylum Streptophyta; class Magnoliopsida; order Solanales; family Solanaceae; genus Datura; species Datura wrightii. The sequence continues at coordinate 80,958,882 of JASDFA010000007.1, read as the reverse complement.
CATGATATCATTGTTGAGCCTCATCAATAGACGATGTTGAGCTTCATTATATACAATGTAGAGCAATACATGTTTTGGGAGAAGAGTCTAGCACTGAGCGAGCTAAGGGTCGATCACCCTATGCCCCAGAACTATGCGCCAATGTAGGTTGATACTATTATGTTATCGAGACCTCCCTTGTGAGCTATCCCCGGCCCTAATGTCCCACGAGCTTGATATCGATATCATGGTAGTGTCCTTAGCCCTTGCAATATTTTGGACGGCTCTGCCCACTTGAGTGTGATAGTCGGGATTACGTAAGCTCTATCGTGGTGTGTCGGTTAAGTGATGATTCTCCCATTGTCTACATGATTCAGATTTGCATATTCTTTACTCATGATTATTACTTTAAGCATGCATGTTCTAAAAGAAAGTTTTGACTCATTGTTCAGCTCTTCTATAAATGTTGGCTTTCAGCTTTGACTCATTCAAGTCAGTTATGATGTTATGAAGCTATGCATGGTCACATTATGATAAGATTGCAATTTCAGAATGAATGCATGTAGTCCTTCCTCTAAGATTTGAAAGCTTATGATATGTTATGAAATGTTTTAAATGACTTACTTTACTTAAGCGGTTTTACTTATCTTGCATACTCGGTACATTTCACATGCTGACTGCATACTTCCTATGTTGTATCATTTTATGATACAGGACCCAGCTCTGAGGCTCTGCCTCATTCGTAGTCGATTGTCAGAGTTAGCTCCTACTTGGTTGGTGGGTCCTCATCCTTCGAGGGCTAGGCTTTCAGTTCCTTATGTATTTTTATTTTCAATATTGTTGAGTTAGTTGGGGTCTTGTCCCATCAACTCATCCAGATTAGAGACTTTACAGACTTATGTATGTGTTAGCTTCGGATGCTTATTCTGATGTTATGATGAGTTATACTTCTACTGAGTTATATTGATGATTCCTTCAATTTATCGAATGAGTTAGATGTATGCTTATGAAATGGGTCGACTTGGGGTCTCTCAAGGTCCCTTGTCCCATGTCTACAATCTAGGCTTCTGTTCGGTTCATGAAAAACTTGGTATGAGAGCAATAGGTTTGAAGTGTCCTAAGGTGTCTGAAAACTGAGTCAAGTAGAGTCTTTTTCATGGGTGTGAAGCACGCCACACTTATGACGAAGAAGCTAAGAGACGTTTAGGAGAATTTCCCTTCTTTCATGATCTATGTCATGCGATGGAAAGTCTTTCTATCCTTCTAATTCGTGGTATTCATGATTGCAGAATCATGGCTCCTCGAAGAATAAATGAAAGGAGGAATGGAGGTGGTGAAAGCCACGATGATGGAAATGGTTATGGGCATCAGCCAGCCCCACCAGTTTAGGAGCCTCAGGCACCGGAGCCAGCCGCTCATGCTGAGTTTTGGGCCCCCATTCAGATCCTTGCATAGGATTTGACCGATCAGGTCAATCAACAGGCAATTGCACATGTTCTGCAAAATGGCAATGCAGCGGCTGCTCGAGTCAGAGACTTCTTGAGGATGAACTCGCTGGAGTTCTTGGGGTCCAAGGTAGATGAGGACCCACATGATTTCATTGATGAGATTGTCAAGATCACCCAATTCATGGGGGTGAGTAGTGTTGAGTGTCCAAAGTTGGCCTCCTACCAGTTGAAGGGGGTTGCGCATATCTGGTTTCGCTAATGGAAGGATAGCAGGGTCACAGGAGCAGGTCCGATCACGTGGGAGGAGTTTCAGGTTGCATTCCTAGATCGGTTCTTCCCTCAGGAGATGAGAGAGCTGAGGGCAGCCGAGTTTGTAAACTTGAAGCAGGGAAGAATGAAAATGCAGGAGTATTCTCTTGAGTTCACTGGCCTATCGAAATATGCTCCAGAGTTAGTGACCGACCAGAGGGCGCGAGTGAGCAGATTTGTGCATGGTATAGCAGGGTATTTGGACAAGGAGTGCCGGATTGCTATGCTTCACCAGGATATGCATTTCCCCCACATAGTGTTGTACGCCCAATAGATGGAGGAGGCACATTTGAGAGAGAGGGGGTCCAAGAGGGCCAGGACCAAGGATCACAGATTCTCTCAGCAGAGGTCCGGTGATGGGCACCGACAACAGACTCACCAGAGGTCATCAGCCCTGGCATCTTCGGCATTGAATGTGCCATCCAAGACCAAAAATGATCATAGAGGGCGAGCATCAAGCTCGAGGGGTCATAGCAGCAGACCCGCAGATTCTAGCATCCCAACTTGTCGCAAATGTAGTCGGGGGCACACAGGCTAGTGCTTGGTAGGTTCAGGAGCTTGTTTCAAGTGTGGGCAGCTTGGACACATGCTTCGAGATTGTCCAGCTACGAAACAGGATCAGGTTGGGGGTCGAGGCCCAACTTCTAGTTCAGCAGCCCCTCCCCCATGCCCAGCACATCAGGGGGCATCTACTAGCATAGCTGGTGGTTAGCGCCAAAATAGATTCTATGCTTTAGCTTCCCATCAGGAGCAGGAAATCTCCCCGGATATGGTTACTGGTATGTCGCGAGTTGTCCATATTGATGTATATGCTTTGTTAGATCCGGGAGCTACCTTGTCTTTTATGACACCTCATCCCTTCAAAAGGTCACCTCAGCAGACTTGATAGAGTTAGCCATGACCGATTTCTATGTTATTCTCGACATGGATTGGCTATTTGCATTCTATGCTTCAGTTAATTGTAGAACCTGGGCAGTAGAGTTTAGATTTGCGGGTGAGCCAGTCTTAGAATGGAAGGGTAGTTTAGATGTTCCTGTAGGTCGATTTATTTCCTACCTTAAGGTCAGGAAGATGATTTTTAAGGGTTGCATATACCATCTAGTTAGGGTTAAGGATGTCGAGTCTAAAACCCTAACTATCCAGTCAGTTCCAGTCATACGTGAGTATCCAGAGGTCTTTCCCGATGATTTGTCAGGTGTCCCTTCTGAGAGGGAGATTGATTTCGGTATAGATCTTCTTCCCAACATGCAGCCTATATCTATTCTGCCCTACAAAATGGATCTGGCCAAGATAAAAGAGTTGAAGGATCAGTTGAAGGACCCATTAGAAAAGGGCTTTATTAGGACAAGTAAGTCTCCATGGGGTGCACCAGTGTTATTTGTCCGGAAGAAGGATGGTTTGCTTCAGATGTGCATTGATTATCGGTGGTTGAACAAGGTCACTGTTAAGAATAGGTGTCCTTTACCTAGGATCGATGATTTGTTTGACTAGCTTCAGGGTGCCAAGTGTTTCTCCAAGATTGATCTCAGATTCGGGTATCACCAGCTTAGGGTTCGAGAGAGTGACATCCCGAAAACCATTTTCAGGACTCGATATGGTCATTATGAATTTGTTGCTATGTCTGTTTTACTGACCAATGCCCCTTCAGCTTTTATGGATCTAATGAACAGGGTGTTCAAGGCATATTTGGATATGTTCATGATTGTGTTCATTGATGACATCCTTATCTACTCTCGGAGCGAGGAGGAGCATGCCGCTCACTTGAGAGTAGTGCTTCAAACCCTCAAGGATCGCCAGTTGTATGCAAAGTTTAGAAAATGTGAGTTTTGGTTGGACTCTGTGGAATTTTTAGGCCATGTGGTATCGAGTGAGGGCATAAAGGTAGATTCTCAAAAAATTGAGGCGGTAAAGAATTGGCACAGATCGGTGAACCCATCAGATATCAGGAGCTTTTTGGGCTTAGCGGGTTACTATCGGAGATTTGTTGAGGGCTTTTCATCTATTGCGGCACCTTTGATCAAGACTCAGAAGAAGGTAAAGTTCCAATGGTCGGAGGCTTGTGAGAAAAGCTTCCAAGAATTGAAGACTCGACTCACTTCAGCACTAGTGTTGACCCTACCCAAGGGTACCGATGGTTTTGTGGTGTATTGTGATGCTTTGAGAATCGGACTTGGACGTGTTTTGATGCAGCATGGGAAAGTGATAGCATATGCCTCAAGACAGTTGAAAATCCATGAGAAGAATTACCCGACCCATGATCTTGAGTTGGCTGCGGTGGTGTTCGCCTTAAAGATATGGCGGCATTACTTATATGGGGTCCATGTTGATGTATTCACGAATCACAAGAGTTTGCAATATGTGTTCATGCAGAAAGATCTCAATCTTCGGCTAAGGAGGTGGTTGGAGCTATTAAAGGACTACAACATGAGTTCCTTTACCACCTGGGTAAGGCTAATGTGGTAGCGGACACACTTAGTAGGCTCTCTATGGAGAGTGTGTCCCATGTGGATAAGGGAAAAAAGGAGTTGGTTAAAGATGTCCATCGACTTGCGAAGTTGGGGGTTAGATAGGTCGACTCCATAGATGGCGGCGTTGTGGTGCAAAACGGATCAAAATCGTCCTTGGTGACGGATGTGAAAGCCAAACAAGAAGAGGATCCAATTTTGGTAAAGATGAAGGATGCTGTTGGAAGTCAGAAGGTGGACGTCTTCTCCCAAGGGGGAGATGGGGTGTTGCGGTACCGGGGCCATCTATGTGTTCCAGATGTTGATAATTTGAGGGACCGGATATTGCATAAGGCATATGGATCCAGGTATTCTATCCATCCAGGTGCCACCAAGATGTATCATGATTTTCGGGAAATATATTGGTGGAACGGCATGAAGAAGGATATTGCAGAATTTGTAGCCAAGTGCCCCCAAACTGTCAGTAAGTGAAAGTCGAGCATCAAAGGCCGGGAGGCGTACTTCAGGATATTAGCATTCCTACTTGATAGTGGGAAGATATTAATATGAATTTCATTATAGGCCTACCTCGTACTCGCCGACACTACGATTCTATTTGGGTGGTGGTAGATAGGTTGACCAAGGCTGCACACTTTCTACCGGTCAAAACCACAAACTCAGCAGATGATTATGCCAAACTATATATACGGGACTTAGTGCGATTGCATGGAGTTCCCTTGTCTATCATCTCAGACCGAGGTGCTCAGTTTACCTCTCAGTTTTGGCGGTCTTTCCAAAGAGGGCTTGGGACACACTCAGGTTAAACTCAGCACAGCATTTCATCTGCAAACGGATGGTCAGGCGGAGCGGACAATCCAAACTCTTGAGGACATGTTCAGAGATTGTGCGATGGACTTTAAAGGTAGTTGGGATGATCACTTGCCCTTGATCGAGTTTGCTTACAATAACAGTTATCACTCCAGCATCTAGATGGCACCATTCGAGGCTCTTTACAGGCGGAGGTGTAGATCGCCCATTGGATGGTTTGAGGTTGGTGAGGCAGCTATGATAGGACCTGATTCGGTTCATGAGGCCATGGTGAAAGTTTAAATGATAAGGGACAGGCTGAAAACCGCTCAGAGTCGTCAAAAGTCATATGCAGATGTGAGAAGGAGAGAGTTGGAGTTCGAGGTGGACGATTGGGTATTTCTGAAGGTATCGCCCATGAAGGGAGTTATATGGTTCGGGAAGAAAGGAAAACTCAGTCTCTGCTATGTTAGTCCCTACCGGGTTATGAAGAGAGTTGGTAAGGTAGCGAATAAGTTGGACTTGCCATCAGAGTTATCTTCAATTCATCCCGTCTTTCATGTATCGCTCTTGAAAAAGTGCTTAGGTGATCCAGCTTTAGTTGTCCCAGTGGAAAGCGTTGGTGTGGGAGATAACCTCAGTTATGAGAAAATTCCAGTTGCAATCTTGGATCATCAGGTTCAGAGGTTGAGGAACAAAGAAGTGGTTTTGGTAAAGGTGTTATGGAGAAATCAGCATGTTGAAGGAGCTACGCGGGAAGCCGAAGCGGCAATGATGGCTAAATACCCTCACCTGTTCCCTACTAGCTTAGTTTCAGTTTGAGGTATCAGTTTTTCCCTAATCCTCTAATCGGTTTCCATATTCAGTTCATGTGCACAAGTTTGATTTATGTTATGATAGGTGTATGTGATGTATGAATTCAGTTCAGCTTTGTAGTTCTTTTCGGAGGTAGTCATTTCATCAATTTTTGATTTAAATGATTAGTGTTTGAATATGAGGATTTCATGTTTCTGCGTTTTCTATATATTTCTAACATTCGAGGACGAATGTTTTCAAGGGGGAGATATTGTTATACCCCGAGAACCCGAGGATCAGACCCGGGAGTCAAAATGGTGAAAAACTAAAATTTCACACCACGTCATAGGACGAATCATGAGGAGGTTCGTGAGGAGTGACCACGAGTCGTGAAGTGACTCGTGGTCCAGTAGGGTTGGCAGGATGTGGTGAGAAGACCACGGGCATGACCACAAGTCGTGTTCAGGCCTCACGACTCGTGAGATCTCCCATGGCCTAGACTAGTTGTTTTGCAAAGAGGCAGTGGGCAGTAGAAGCCATGGATGGTGACCACGAGTAGTGGTGTCTCGGATGAGGTCCCCTAGTTGTTTTTGGGCAGTAGACCAGACGACTCATGGCCACAAGTCGTGGCCTGTGAGCACAAGCCGTCCAGTCCCTCGTGGGGACTGGCAGTCAGCCAAATTATGCGATTTTAGTAAGGGATTTTCCGTAATTCCTAAGTCCTAGGGGCCTATACTACGTCATTTAAGGCTCGTTTTACAGGGTTTTAAGAGGGAAAAACCTATTCTAAGCTAATTCATTCCATGCATGCAAACTTAAGTGTTTGAAGAGAGGATTTAGAGCAAGTTTTGAAGGTTTCCATTGGAATCTCATCTTGGGCAATTAGAGAAGTGGTAAAATCATCCCTCCCAGGTATGTAGGGTTATGAGTGGGTGTTTTCTTCCACACCCATGCCCAATCTCTATCTAGTATAAGAAATTCACATGATCAAGTTATGGGGTTTTTACCCAATTGCATGATTCTTCAATTTCTATACATGGGTACGATTAGATTATGTTTATATTGATGAATTGTGAAGCTTGGGCAGATTATAAATTGTTTTCAATCAAAAATTGTGTTTTTAAAATTATGAAATTGAATGCCTATGGATAAGAAGTTCATGAAAGAAGAGGATGATGATGAATGTGTGATGATGAAAAGCATATTTCTAAAGCTACCTATGATTATGATAATGTTTTCAAAATGAATTGAGTAGATCCAAGCATGATAAGATTTTGGGAAAGGCCCTTATATCAAGTATGATGATGTAGTATCTCTAAAATAAGCTTAACACATGGTTTTGGAGTAGATACTCCCACTTATATTTGAGCTTGTGGTATGTTTCAAAATGAGCTTCTCATATGCATGAATTCATAATTGAGATGTATGTTATAATTGAGCTTCATTTTAATATGATATTGGTTCTATGCATGATTCTATTATTGAGCTCTGTCAAATGACAATGTTGAGTTTCATTTCATACGATGTTGAGTTTATACATGATATCATTGTTGAGCTTTGTCAATAGACGATGTAGAGCTTCGTTATATACGATGTAGAGCATTGCAAGTTTTGGGAGAAGAGTCTAGCATCGAGCGAGATAAGGGTTGATCACCCTATGCCCCAGAACTACGCGCCAACGTAGGTTGATACTATTATGTTATTGGGACCTCCCTTGTGAGCTATCCCCGGCCCTAATGGCCCATGAGCTTGATGTCGATATTATGGTAGCGTCCTTAGCCCTGGCAAGGTTTTGGACAGCTCTGCCTACTTGAGTGTGATAGTCGGGACCATTTAAGCTCTACCGTGGTGTGTCGGTTAAGTGACGAGTCTCCCATTGTCTACATGATTTAGATTTGCATACTCTTTACTCATGATTATTACTTTAAGCATGCATGTTCTCAAAGCAAGTTTTGACTCATTGTTCATCTCTTATATAAATGTCGCATTTCATCTTTGAGTCATTCGAGCCAGTTATGATATTATGAAGCTATGCATGGTCACATTATGATAAGATTGCGATTTCAGAATGAATGCATGTAGTCCTTCCTCTCAGATTTGAAAGCTTATGATATGTTATGAAATGTTTTAAATGATTTACTTTACTTAAGCGATTTTACTTATCTTGCATACTCGGTGACGTGCCCTCATTCGCGCGTCCGAAAGTGTATGGGTCGTGCAAGTAATATAGTGGCTCTTTTTAAGAAACGAAATGTCGAACCCACAAGGACTGGACCCATTCCTCTAACTATCCATTTCAAGTGTGATCTTAACTTTCGCAAGTGTTGGTTATAGAAGTTTTCGAGGGAGATTTAATTAAGTCTAGTTTTGGTCAACAAAATATCCTGAATTTACTCTAGGAGCAACATAGAGTTAAAACCAGATAATAATGCGATACTACGATTTGCAATGGGTTAAGCATGAAACTATCGATTGTTGTTTCACATAATTAGAATTGCATGTTCATGGTCTTTCGAGCCTCTAAACACGGCAAACTAGCCTCACTGCATCATTGTGAGTGAGGATGCTAATTTCTAGTTCGTGGGCAATTAATTATGTTGTGGTTTACAGGGAAACGATTAGGGACTTTCGTGCGTCTAACCATTTAACTCAACTTACCCTCAAAACTACTTCTTCGAGTGGTGATGTGATAATCCTAAGTTGGTCTCTTAATAACCCCCGTTTTATCAACCAAGCAAGGTGTTAGGTATATTTCTATCCTAACACGAAATTATATCATGAGATACAAACATGCTCCTTACATTCTCATGTCCTGACCTAGATAATTCTTTCTCAAGCAATTTCCCAAGCTAACGTATATGTTTTCATGTTGATCAATCCTAAAAACAACCAACAATCCAGAATGCAAGAAGAAAACAACAATCAATAACTTAATTCCAAAACAATTTCATAAAATCACAATCATAATTCATGGTTTCAACCCTAGAGGAAGGGTTCTTGCCTTTCATGTTTGTAAAACTACAACTAACTACTACTAAACTAGCATACTTACATGAATTTGGTAGATGAGAAGGGAATTTGCCAAACCCTAGATGAGTTCTCCCACTTCTCCCTTCACTCCTAGATAGTTTTCCAGAATAAAATCGTGACCAATTGGATTTAGGAGCTAAGGGTCCTATTTATAATAAATGAGAAACGTGCACAATTTAGCCTGTCGTGGAATGGCTCCGTGTCACGGAGTGTATCGCGGAGCACTGCCTCCGTGACACGGATGTAACGCAAAAGCTCTCTGGAAATTGCCTTCGGAAGCCAAAACTGCCGAGTGCCACCATGTTGGCAGCGTGTCACGCTGCTTGGGCAGCGCGTTGGCCTTGCTCTGTCATGCAGCTGGCACAGCGTGGCACGTTGCTGGCGCGCTGGTGCTACCTGCCTGCCGCACCTGCTCCCGACTCCATTCCGCTACTTCACCAACTTATAAATTAGTTCCTCAAAATTATTGAAACCTACAAAACAAGGACTAATCATGTTGGTTAGCACTTATATTCACATTTATATAAAATCACATGAAAATGTATACAATTACTTAGCTAAACAAGACTAAATTAAGTTATCAAGCGTCACCTATTTTGCCCGAGATCACTCGGTACATTCCACTACTGATCGCATACTTCCTATATTGTATCGTTTCATGATACAGGACCCAGCTCCCAGGCTCAGCCCCATTCGTAGTCGATTGTTAAAGCTAGCTCCTACTCGGTTGGTGAGCCCTCATCCTTCGAGGGCTAGGCTTTCAGTTCCTTATATATTTTTAGTTTCAGTATTATTGAGTTAGTTAGGTCTTGTCCATCAACTCGTCCAGATTAAAGGCTTTTCAGACTTATATATGTGTTAGTTTCGGATGCTTATTCTGATATTATGATGAGTTAGACTTCTGTTGAGTTATATTGATGATTCCTTCAGTTTATCGAATGAGTTAGATGTATGCTTATGTCATGGGTCGACTTGGGGCCTTTCGAGGTCCCTTGTCCCGTGTCTACGATCCGGCCTCCGTTCGGTCGGGACACCTTGCCGCCGCTACATTCCCATTCGGGGGAACACGAGCCACGCCTGCTGATTAATCTGGGCAGTCATGGCCTGTGCCAACATATTAAGGGTTGCCCTGAACTCGGCATGACTAACATGGTTGTCCATGGGTTTGTCGGGGATAGTGGTGCCTGCTGGCGTCCATTACCATTCCTCCTTCTATTCTCTCTTTTGGGAGACATTATCTACGAGCACGTAAAGCACGAGTTAGGGGAGGAACTGTTAGAGTTTCATACTCAATGCACGATAAGAATAATGAAGAAAAGGGGACATTCCTAAAACGTCTCATAGCCTCTTTGCCATAAGTGTGGCGCGCTTCACACCCATGAAGAAGACTCTACTTAACGCGGTTTTCAGACACCCTAGGACACTCTAAACCTTTGCTCTGATACCAAGTTTGTCACGACCCGAGTTTACACCCTAGCCGTAACACGGGACAAGGAATCCCGAAAGGCTCCAAGTCGACCATGGAATAATCATAGCATAACACTTAACAATATAAACAGCTAACAAAACATAACTGAGCGGAAACTAACTTCAAGAGACAAATTAACACTTAAGGACATAATCTAGCAAAACATAATACATAGATAGAATCTGATTACACATGTCTGAAAGCCTCTACTAAACTGATGAGTTGCTGGGACAGGTCCCCAGCTAACTCCTACAGTCTGAAAACTGAAATACAACTGAATAAGAACATAGACCTCGTTCTCGAGAGATGAGGACTCATCACAATCCTCTGAGATGGGAGGAGGAGCGTGCCTACCCACGGGGTTGAGTCTGGATACCTGAATTTATATCATGAAACAATATAGCACATAAAGTATGCGGTCAGTACTTGGAATGTACCGACCATGCGGGATAATGTAAACAACTAAGCATACAAGTATACAAGAAGTAAATAACTGAGTACATCGACACATAACTGATTTAGAATGCAATAATCCTCTTCTGAGTCACATACACATATATACATGAAACTTTCATTTGGAACTCATATTCTGATACATCATCGAACTCATGCATAAGGGTCAAGTACTGAACATTTAATGAGGGTCGAAGCTGAGGTTAGTATCACACACTGTACTGGACATCTACTGATAACTGAGTCTGTATTTCATTATATTACATCTATTTTCACTGAAGTACGCACTATACGGAACTGGACCATACTGATAACATAAACTGAGGGAGTCATTCTCTACTGTGGGGAGTCCCAACTAAACTAAGGGAGTCTTTCTCTGATATGGAGAGTCCCGACTGAACTAGGGAGTCATTCTCTACTATGAAGAGTCCCGACTGAATTAGCGAGTCATCTCTGCTATGGAGAGTCCCGAGATGACCAAGGAAAACACTCTTGGCTATGGAGAGTCCCTGGCTGACTAGAACATAAGGAGTACTGATCCGACATTATACATCTAGTCTATGCTACTACAGCTAATCAGAAACATAAGCATTTACTGGTTTCATCATACAACATTCGTTTATAAAGGATTAGGGATACTTTCTACTAACAACAAACCCAAACGTCGGAAGTATCATTCCCATGCTTTATCATCATAATTCATATCTCCATGGTACCAAATCAACATTCAATTCACACATCTTACATTAACGAACATCTATAGATTCACATCATGCATTACACTTCCACAACATTCAAGTTCCAAGTTCATAAGATACAACATATAACATAGGGTCATGTAGGATCCATAGGTCCAATTTACACTTCAACATAGATACATTGTTTCATATATTTAGATTTACGGGAAGCCCATACACTAAACTCAAACCTTAAACATTTACAACGAGGTCATGGGAGAAGCATACATTTTCATTTCATAGAACCCATTTCAAAATTTACTCCAATTCGTAAGAAAGGTACAATCATCATGCTATTATCATAGGTTTACCTCATATCCAAAACAGCTTCATCGAAAACATAATGAAAACACATACTTACCTTCAATTGATCAAGCCCATAAACTCTAATCTCATCTCAACATATTTACCAAATTGTATATTCTAATTTTTAGGGGAATTCTTACGATCTTCACATATTTTAAACATGGATACGAGTTATTGATATAGTCGAGTGAACAATAATAAAATCCCAATCAAAGTTTAAGCCATCTCATGAAGAAAATTCTATAGTCATGCATTTTCACCATCTAACACATAATTCAAGGTAATAAAATAATTCCATAAGAATAATTAACTTGTGATCCTAATGGGTTTTAAAATTCATAGAATATAGAAGAAATCATCCATAATTCAGAACCCTAGGTCATGCTTTTCTAGAATAGTTGAAATCAGGTTTTTGATAAAACATTTTAGGCCACAAGGATGGAAGAATATCCTTGTTGGAAGCCCACATACCTGATTCAAGAACAAACCCCCACTTGAACTTGCACCTTGAAGCCTTGAGGACACCTTGATGAATCCTTACGTCTTAAAAGAGAGGAGGAAGAAGAGTTTAAGAGTGATTTTTGATAAAATGAGGTTTTAGGCTAGTTATCCCCTTAAAAACATCCCATACCATGCTCAAAACGACGTAGTTTTGGAGTTAGAAGCATAGGATTTTACGAAAATACCCTTGGAAAAACGCAGGAAAAATCCTCCTGCCAGTCCCCACTAGGCACTCCATGAGTCGTGGGGTTGGCAACGACTCATGGGGCCAAGTCGTGGAGTGCACTGGCTAAATTTCCTTTTTCTGCTCTTTTCTCCCCACGGGTTACTTGACGAGTCGTCAAGTGCACGAAGACTCGTCCCTCCTTCCGTGGTCTCTATTGCCTCGAAACCTCACCAGAAATTTCCAACCTTTGCCCAACGGCCGACCTAACGATTCGTGGTCTGCCTAATGACTCATTGGGTCGTCCGTTGCCAATTAAGCCCATGATTTCCTGATTCTCCTTCTCACGACTTCCCTAATGAGTCGTTACCTGACACGACGACTCGTCAGGTCATCCATGGTCACTGGACCTGCTGCACTTCCTGGATGCTCCTCACGGGCTTGACGACGATCTGTTAGGTCACCTAATGAGTCGTTCCACGACTCGTTCTTAGGAAAATCCTATTGGTCTTTCTGTTGCACTCTATCTAACTCAGGGGTCTGGTCTTAGGAACTTTCGGGGTGTTACACTAGTATGTTCAGCTTTGTGATTTAGCATAGATTAGTATGTTCATCTTTGAGATTTAGCATTGTGGTGTATCATTTGATATACATTTTATTTTACTCAGACTTACGCTTATTCATGTTTAAATTATCAGTTTCCTCTTTAACTTATGCTCTTGAGTTGCTATGTATATGTCATGGGTCGACTTGGAGCCATTCGTGGTTCTAGGTCCCGTGTATCAATTCAGGGTTCTAGTTGGGGTCGTGACAGGAGGCATGTGTATTAGCAACACCATTTGATGTTACTTTCTACAAGTTCCTACCAAACGGAGACCCTATATATCAATAGCCTCGCTAGACGGAGGCCCCTAAATTTCAATTGCCCTACCAAATGGAGACCCTATATATCAATAGTCTCGCTAGACGGAGGCCACTACATTACATTACCCCACCTGTTGGATGTTTCTACATTTCAATTGCCCCACCAAATGGGGGCCCTTATATCACACTACCCCGCCAGTTAGAGGTTTCTACATTTCAAATTACCCCGCCATACGGAGGCCACTACATTACACTACCTCGCCAGTGGGAGATTTTTACATTTCATATTTCCACGGCAGATGGAGCCTACTACATTTTTAATCTCACATCAAGTGATCTATAAATGATTTGGAGGAGAACGATGTCGGGTAAACTATGGTTCGAGCATTTTTTGAGCTTTTTCTTAAACCGCAACCATATTTCATAAAGAGCTTTCAAAGGGAAAGCCAAAAGTTGTTGATTTTATCCTGGATTTGGATCATCCAAGAAGGAGGAAAGAGCCTTTCTAAGAATTTTTTGGTCAACTCGGCCCATGATATAACTGACTACTTCAACAACTCTCCTAACCAAATAATGGCTTTCACGTCAGGGAAAGGAGGAAAAGCCTCAACAAGGTAGATTCTTAGGGGATGTTGGCACAATTGTAGACTGAGAAAACCTCCACAAAATTCTTCAAGTTCCTATTCAGGTCATCATGGGCTAGGCCCTCGAATAGACCCTTCATGCTAAGTAGGTGCAACAGGTGTCGGTGATAATGCTCAAACTCACACTCCTGATAAAGCATGAAGCGGACATTGTCAATAAAGACCCAACAAAGGTTGGGGTCGATCCCAAAGGAAATAAGGTCAGGATGTAGAATAACGCTAGTATTTAAGCTTTTAAGTATATTATCTCCAAAAGGGGGGTTTTATAAAGCAATTATAAGACAAGGTTGAGAATTGGTTATTGTTTATCACTATTATCCAATTAACTAGTGTAAGTGTTCCCCATGGATTCATAACTACTTGGGATTTTACACAAGTAATTTATCCCAATGCTTACTTATAGAACTTGAAAACTAGGGTTCATCCAAACAACTGGTTTGTCCCTATTGGATGACTATACTCAATCACTAGGTAAGGTCTCGTGAGCGATTTCAATTCAACCGTTATCAAATTTTTCCCAAATTAACTATCCTGCGTCCGCAGCTCAAGTTATACAATGACAAATAAAGATCAAGGCTTTGCTGTAATTCTCTTTTCCTAATCTCTACTTCTCTAGGTTCAAGCAAGTAAAGAATTCGAGCAAGTCCTAACATTGTGCTCTGTTAAGAAATATTAAATATGAAGAGAATACTATACAAGCGTTTAGCATTAGTTTAGAATCACTTTTGTGCAACCCTAATTTGTTAATTCACCATGGTTCCCACAATCCTAGTTGTGAAGGTTTTAGCCTCTCATGATTGTGAGAAATAATAAGCATTCATAGACAAACACATAATTAAATACTTACAAAGATGATTTAAAAGAAAATATGCTTGATTATTTCAAGAATTGATGATGAATAATTCAAGAACAAGGAAGAAAATCTAAACAAGAAAATCTCCAAGACTTGAATTAAAAGTTAACAACAACTTGTCTCTCTATGTGTTTTACGTAAGAAAACTTCAATCTATGGCTCTCTCTATTGAAAATAACCTAAAAAGTATTTATACAAATATTTGAAACCTTCTTCTAAGTAAACAAGGAAACTGTCGCCTTCACCTATGACCTATAACAGGATTGTACGGGTTGTACCTCGACTCGTATGTTCGCAGGCATCTATTGAACCTGGCTAAATGTTGAATTCAGGTACGACTCGTACCAAGAACCTACAAGTCGTACAATCTTCCCATGGCTTGAACTTGCCCTTTCTGGCACTCTCTGTTAACTTTCACGAATGGCTTGGTACGACTCGTACCTTAGTTCCACGACCTATGACTCCTTCTCGTACCTTGAGACCTGCCAGTCTTCTCTTATTCTAGACTTTTCCATGATTCCTTGGTACGGGACTTAAGTAGATGTCACGACTCACAATTGTTATTTCTACCAGGAAACTTGGCCTGTGCAAACCTTCTAGAATTTTCTACGACTGCTATGGTACGGCTCGTACCATGAGTCGTAACTTGCCTTTGCCTCACACTTTGGTCCTGGACCTTTCCATGGCTCTCAGTACGGCTCATACCAGGATGGTACGGCTCATACTGAGGTTCGTACTTAGCCACTTTTCAAATTTTTCTCCGTCTTTTGTACAATTCAGCTCCAACATCTATTTTTCCTTTAAACAAAGTAAAAATGTCTCATATCCATAAACACACCTAAGTCCATGCTAGTTTCCTCAGTTTTAAACATCGAAAGTGCTGTAAACCTACAGCACATCAGTCAGTCACATTGAAGTTTGCATTTTCAACTATGGGTGTAGGTCGGATGACACTAGAGAAGCCTGCTTGTGCCAAATTATCAACACCCATCTCTTCTTCTATGTTAGCAGTAGAAACAAGGCAATACACACAAAAAAAGAGTAAAATGAGAAATCAAGACTAAAAGCAGAATTTTACACTAAATAGTAATTTCTAAAATATATTCCCCGGCAATGGCGTCAAAATTGATGTTGCCCAAATTACACCATAAGACGGTATAAAGCGGTCTTCATATCAAATATAGAACAACTAGGTTGGGGTCGAAATCCACAGGGATACAAGATGAAAATATAATTAAAGTGCACTACCCAACTTGAAGTCTTAATTTCTTAAAGGAAAAAAGAGGAAATTTTGGTTGAACTATTAATTTCTACTAACTTTTTATCAATTTGAACTTTTCAAGAGAAACGACCGAGTTCTTGGTCCCGATGAATTTTTTCTAAAAATATTTTCAACGAGAAAATTGGCATAGGACATCTCATCAAAAGCACTCCTGGAGGCATCTAAGCTCAGTGTCTGTAAAGATTTGAGATAGCGCATGATTCACGGGTAGACTGACAACAACTCTTCCACTTCTTAGATACGTTACATTAGATATTCGAAAAGTGGGGGACTATCTGTATGAAAAACAATTGTGTGAGATAAAAAAGATAGGCTACCCGTGACATATTATTGAGTCAGAACCGGTGAGAGGCTTGCTCCAACTTAGGAAAGTTTGGATGCATTATCCCAGGTGCAGCTCGGACCGGTGCTAGTCGCCTCGTGACCGTGTAACCAGTAGGCCTCCTCCCTGAGGAAGAACCACTTGATAGATAAAATGCCCTCATAATGATCCTTGGGTAGATTAATAATTATTCTCTAGCTGACCTTCCCTCAATCGGCCTTGAATCCAATGTCAGAGCATAGGCATGTGCTACTAGGTAGCCTTTTTAGTGTTAAGTGTATAGTCATTTCACATTAAAGTGATGATTCAAATTTTTAGTATATAAAAGAGTCCTCTCAGAAGGATAGAAGGTGATGAGAACATCCCAAAACCCATGCCAGAAATCTTTTATCTTTTTCTCTAAGAATTTCCATGGGAGAAGACTTTTGACCTTCCCCTTACTTATATTTTTCTATTCCTTTAGGAATATACATACATGTAATCAATCCCCACCTTGATGGTTTGGCTAAAATAAAATGAACATGATCGAACTTAACCAATTTTCCTTTAACCCCTTGTTACCAATTTTACTGTTAATCGAAATGAGAATTTTTTTAGTAAACAATAAATATTCCTCCTACTTAACAAAAAACAACCAAAAAGGTTTAAATTTGCTCTTAAATTTTGCGATATGATCCAAATATTTTCTAGGTTAATAGTTGAGGTTAAAGTTATCCTTGTCACTATAAGATTGATTCAAATATGTTATTATTTACTCACAACAAGAAGCTTTTCGTTATATGGCCTCTTTTTACAAAGGAAAATGGTCAAATTTTCCCTTAAACTAAACAAAATGGTTCGAATTTGCCACTAAATTTTGAAAAAAGGGGTCATATTTAGGCGACACCAACATCATCTTCCTAACCGTTCAAAACCTTAAATTGCAAGGTCTTAAACCCTCAAGCTCAAATAAACCACCTTAAACCCATATATCACCAAATGGAACTTAAACAATAAACAATGAACAATTACACCATTAAGTTAACTTTTGGCTTTTGCTAGAACTTCATCGACACAATGCTATCACCAATCACTGTCAATGCATCAATAATAATATCACTACTCCACATCAACCTCCTAATGTTAAAACGAACTTAGGTACACAACATTTAGCTTTTAAATCACTTGAAGCAATATTATGGTGGTCAAGGTGGGTTTATAATGGTTGAGGGTTGGGGAAGAGATAAAATGATGACAGGAAAACTGGTAAAGATGAAGTTGTGAGAGAGATCGTTTGAATGAACGACTTTTGTATGTACTTTTTGTGAGTATCATCAGGATATAGTATTGGTGGAGTAAAGGTGGTCTTCAAGTGGTGTTTTTAAAAATGAAAATGATCAATTATTTTAGTGGTGATTGACTTAGAGAGATGAAGGATGTTAATTGAGAAAAATGAAATTCATACAATTTCACAAAGTTCGAAAAAAAATATGAACCGTTTCACATAGTTCAACAGAAAACTTTGACCATTTTCCTTGTAAAAATGTCTATGTGTTAGAAGCTTCCATAGTGAGTGAATAACACCATAGTTTGAAGAATCTTGTAACGACAAGAATATACTTGACTCTGACTATTAATGGAGAGCAAGTTGTTATGTTTTACAAAGTTTAAGGCCAAAGTTATACCTTTTACTTAATATTTGAATCTTTTGGGTGACCAAGAAAAAGATTTAAAAAATTTCTTAAAATATACTTCTTCCCTAATGGGGGGAAGCTTTTCTCATTTTATTTACTAAAAGTACTACAATCCTCAATGTGGAATAATCGATGATGAGTAGTGGTGGTAAATAGGCGGGTTGATTCAAATTTAAACTGATTAAAAATGAATTACACAAAAACACATTGATTTTCAACCAGTCTATATTAGTAAGGGTAAAAAATGAGTTGGATAAAATTTGGGTTGGGTAAAAAATAATTTTCCCATTAACTAAAATCTTCCGTAACAACATATATACCCATCTTGTTTATAGGAATCTGAGCTTCCATTTTATTTTCGGAATATCGTTCTTAATGTGGAAGCTATGAAAAGTAAAGGTCTGAGTAGAATCTATATATATATATATATATATATATATATATATAGGAGACTTAGAGGCATGCTGATGTGGCATGCCTCTAAGAGCTCCATTCCTTTTTTTTTTGAATATTTTTCTCATTTAAAATTAATTTTTTAATTTATTTAATTATCATTTAATGTTATGTAATTAAATAATTTAATATGATAAGATGATTGGTTAATATTCCTATAACTTACCTCCATTACTCTTCTATCAGTAACTACCTATTTCCTCAATAACACACCCTTTTACAATTAACAGGATTAAATTGGAGTAATTTATTATTAATTACTTCTCAAATTTATTGCTCACTAATACTCCTTCAAATTACATTCCACAATATAAGAGAAGAGATGGAGAAAATTAAAGCGGAAGAAGTGAAAGACACTGTTTCAGTAATGCACCGGCAATAATAACAACTGTGGTGGTTCCATCTCCGGCAACAACGTCTTGGGACTTGGATAACTCAACGAGAAACTTAGCAGCGGGTTGAAGGACCTCCATTTTGTTAAGAATAGTGGCTTCGTAGTTGCTGATAATGATCTCTCCGTTCGCAGTAGAGATCCATTTGTCCATTCCTTTGGGGCCAAAACTGGTATGAACGGCTTTGGCCACAGCTTGTGCGGCGGCAATATTGGCCATGCGGATATCATCCTTGCACTTGTTGTCCACAAAGTTCTCAGTTTTAGCAGGCTTAGTATGCATCAAGTCATTGGATCTCAGTAAATCATATTCTCTTTGCCAAGGTAGGCTTACCAAGTTCCATAAAACTTGGTTCTTCTATTTCCCAAAATACCCACTTTCCAATAGAAGTCTGTGACCTAAAGTTATCAATTAAAATCACCTTTGCAGCACTGCGATTTAATACCCAGTTGGTCAACAAACAGCAGATGATGCCTCATAAAAAAATTGTAAGACAAGCACGTACAAATATAAAGAGAGCCCAAACAGATATCACAAAAACTCTTGTGAATTTCTGCTTTTAATACCTGTAATTTTTTTTTTTAATAATTGGTAACTTTAATACCTGTAAGGTTTTGCTCACAGAATCACAAAATTGGATAATTATTTAACTATAAAGCATCATAATTTTGTACTTTAGTATGTGATGGGGATGCAATGGCAAATTATCACTTCAATCAGCGAAATCAAATGGAATGGATGAGCCAAAGACTCATCTTCAGAAAACAAGGAGATAAACAATTTGGTTTTCATTAAATATAACAGAAGCATAAATTTGCAATAGCGTACCATCAGCATGACTTGCAGGGGTTTTAAGGTGCTCTGTTTCATTGGATGGGTAGGACTCTTCAACTTGACAGGTACAACACAACCACCTTCTCATTCTCACTCTCTTTCTCAAATAAAGATCGTCTTCAACCCTTCTATCTCCAAGCGTGAAAAGTAACCAGGAGGAGGAGCAGGTGCCTATGCATTAAGTCAAATGTAAGAATGATTCATAATGAACAAACTTCATAATATCATGCAAACCACAACACATGCTACCACTTAATTTGAAAATAAATAGATTGAAAATGGCATACCACTCTCTCCTTGTTCGAAGGGTAATTTACAAGGTACTCCCAATAGTTTGAAATGTAAATGACAAAAATGTATTCGATAAATGAAACACAATCTGTTGTGTGCCTTTAAGAGTCCATTACCACAGATATTCCAAATCGAAAAATCATTTCAACAGAAATAAAGAAAGGAGAACTCCATTTCAACGCTATGGATATATCATTCTTCATATAAGATGCCCAACCTTAATATTTATGAAAAAGGAAAAATGTCCAAACTTTCCAACAAAAAATATCTTACAGAAAGCTCCTTTTAAACATAAATTTCATTTTAAAATGAAGGGAAGAAAGGAAAGACAAGAACAGACAAACCAGAAATATAACTTTTCTCGGTCAATATTGGTATCAACAGATACAAAAATTAACACCAAAAGATACAAGTTAGTGATGCAAGACTATAGAAATACATCACAATTTAATGCCCCGACCCCTGCCTGTTGAAACTGAGGGCCTGCGCCCAGTCGAGGATGCTGTGGCTCGTGATTCTGCCGATGCCCTATCCTGTCTATCCCGGTCCTCTCGACCTCTGGCTGGGCAATCTCTCATCAAATGGCCTTCTTGGCCACAAATATAACATGCGATGGAACCATATCTGCATGCTCCAGAATGGCGTCGACTGCATATAGGGCAAAGTGGTAGGGTATACCTACTCTGCTCCGCCCTCCTCTGTAACGGTGAGTCTGCCATCTGCGAGCCTCTACCAGTCTCTGACTGCCCCCTGCGGCTGAATCTACCCCCCTGTGACTGTGGCGGAGGCGGGGGCCTGGGCGGCCTGTCTGACAATCGTGGCCTGGGTCCTCCCCGGGCCTCTCTCTGTAACTCAACTGGCCTGTCCCGGCGACGCTGTTTCTGATTGACCCTTCTGATCTCCCGATGTCGCTGTCTGATGCCCTCAATATTCTGGGCAAATGCCTGAATTCGAGAAATGTCCATGTCCTCTCGTAGTGTGGCCGTAATACAAGTCTCGACATATTCTGGGTTCAACCCCATAATAAAACGGTGCACTCTGGATGCCATGGTATCAACAAAGGCCCGTGCATATCGAGCCAAAGAATCAAACCGCAAGGAATATTCCCGAACACTCATGGCCCCCTACTCTAGATGTAGGAACTGGTCTACCCGGGCCTGTCGAATCTCCCGTGGCAAATAGTGATCCAGAAAGGCTCCTGAAAAGCTGGACTAGGTGGGAGGGGAAACATCTCTCCCTCGGGACCTTTCCCAGCTTTCATACCATAACACAGCAATATCCCGTAACCGGAATGCTGCCAATTCAATTGATTCAATAGGCGTAGCATGCATAACCCTGAAGATTCTCTGCATCTGATCCAGAAAATTCTGAGGGTCCTCTGTCCGATCCGTACCTGTAAACTGAGGGGGATTCAGGGCTAAGAACTCTCGGACCCTCGAACTACCGGGCCCTCCTGACGATTCCGCAACTGTAAACGGCATTGGCTGACGCTGAGCAGCCATCATCTGTGCTAACATAACTACAGCACTCCTAACCTCCTGGTCGGAAGGTGTCGGTATAGGGACTGCTGAAGGTAATGTCGCCCCAAGTGGCTCCTGACGCGGTGGAGACTGCTGAGAAGGCTGGGACGATGCCTCTGTAGTGCCCTCTGGTTGGGCTGTCTCTAAACGAGGGGGAGGCATCCTGCTGGTGCCTTCCCCTGCTACAATATCTAAACTCCGACCTGTGATAGGATGTTGCTGGTCTGACATTATCTGTAACCAAAGAATATAGTAAGCTTTTAGAGACTCAACCCTATGTTGCACCGCTCTATAGCACGACTGAATAAGAACAAAAGACAACCATCCTATCATGCCTTGCAGCCTCCTATCCATAGTATGTGGTGCACAACACATCCATGGACAGGACTCTACTTAGCACGGCTTGCAGACTCCCTGGGATACGACCGGCTCTGATACCAAGTTTGTCACACCCCGCCTTGGGGGGTATGACTGGCACCTGGTGCCCTACTGGGACCTGAACTGCTGGACTGCTAAGCCTGGGCACATCTGGTGCCTGGCTGACTCTAACTCAAATTTCTGGGAACAAAGGGCTATATAACGGCTGTAAACACAGCCCCCGGCCCATTGGCCTATAGCCTCCTGTACCTGTACTAACAGCTGACCAGAAACATGTCAATTCAGGGGAACCTATGCGGGCCGACAAGGCCACCATGCTGTCTAGTTATCTGCAATCCAATCATGAAGTACTAAAAAGCTACGTGACCGGCAAGGTCACCACTACTGGCAAACTATGGCCCCACACGGCCATCATAATAGAAAGAAAGAGTACTAACAGCTATACAACTGCACGGCCTCACACGACCGGCTCATCTGACCACAGGGAATATATTCAGACTGCAAGCCTCTAGGAATAGCAATAGAACTGATCGGGACAGGGCCCCGACCTACCCGTACTATACAACAAAAAGGAACTGAAATACACCTCTGAAATTCAGCCTCCGGAGGACAGGAGCTGAATACCCGATCACTGACAGGAATCACGTAGTCTCGCCTGCTCGTCTATGAGTACCTGCAGGCAAGTAATGCAGTGCCCCACCAGGCGTCAGTACCACTGGTACTGAGTATGTAAAGTAATAACTGAAAGAGATATCTGAAATCAATAACATAACTGACGAAACTGAAATAGGAAGAACTAGATTAACTGTCTGATGGTGTAAGTCGTACCTGTTCTTAATCATACTGGAGGGAGTAGGAGTCATACCTGGAGACGTATCATTCTACTACTAATCTACTCATGTCTAATGTAATATGGCATAACATACATAACATAACATGGCATACACAAACCTTACCCGGCCCTCATAAGCCGGGAGGTACAACCAGCACAGAATCTACACCCCTACCCCGGTCATCCCATCTCCTATAATGGCTGTAAGCATCCTGCCGGTCCCCTGGGTATGCACTTGGGCTCGCTGAGCCCCTGACTATAACTGTACCTGAGTCTGAAGGACTCCTGAATCAACACCCCGGGCGTACCCGCTCGACGGGGGTGTATAAGGGCCGATCAAGGCACAATATGGGGAAAACTGGCATCCCATCTTCGTCCCCTTGCGGGACGGCATACCACTCCATAGAGTGACGTATCCTCATCCTCTGGAGGACGAGTCGATACAGCTATTAACCCTGGGGCGGTCATGGATGCTGGGTAGTCCAACCCCAAACAATACAACGGTCTCAACTAGTAATGCTGTCTGCGTATCTCACATGCTGAGGCTAATAGGGGTAAGGTATCGTATATATTACATGCTGAGCTAATGATAGTAATCTGTACATATCTGATACGTGCTGAGGCAGGTAAATATATATAAATATGAATATAGTCTCCTGCCGGGCTGTACTGGGGCAAATGTTATACGAGATAGTGTTTCTGCTGAAATATATGTTGTTTACTGAGTTTCTGTATTAACATGATTTCCTATTCCTAGCATGCTTCCTGAACTTCACTTTAGCCTGTTATTCTGTTTCTGAGGTGCTTTACGGATACCGCATTGCTTTGCGGGGTTTCAACTGAATGCAACAATATCTTAGCATTTCGTATTACATCACATACTGAGCATGCTGAGCAGTTTCTAACACTTGAGTTGGAATCTATGTCATACTAGTAAGTTTCACGCAAGTTACAACTTGAGGCTTCTGATATCGTATCAACATTTACAGTAACGCAATACTTAACTTCTGAACATTCTACTGGCCTGTGAATTACTATACTGTACCAATATTACTTAACTTGCCGAGGGAACGAGCTTTACATACCTTATTCTTGAACTATTCGTCCGTCGGACGAGGCTCGGCCGGTACTTCAGCTATTTTCTCCCAACTGCATTCATAAGCATGTCAATTAATACTAAATACAGCTTTATTGTAAAGAGCAATGTCAATTTCGATATAATTTATAGCCTAAACTTAGGCTTATCGAAAGACGGTCGAAAACTCGCTATTTTTCAGCGGGCCAGAAGGGAGAAATATTCACTTCACAGCTAGGAACACATAGACACTAATTTAGAGCAATTCCACTTACCTTAGCTTGGTGGCTCGACGATTCGTCGGCCGTATTTTACGAAACTGAATCCGTAGGAATGCTCTCTGCTGCTAAATACTTCGGTATCTGGGATTAATTTGAGTTTGGGCAGCGTTTAGCAACGTTATCGGACGAAAATTATTTAATTTCCTTCGTTCCTTTTCTCCCTCTGCCGGTTTGCTCTGTTCTCTGGAAATTATAACATGTTTTTACCATTTAAAACCGAAGTGGGGCTTTATATACTTGGGTCTGGACAAGGCCAACGTGTCACGGAGCCAACGCGGAGGCCCCTCCTCCGTGACACGCTGCCATCGCGGAGGGGCTCTGCCTCGGCTCCTTCCGCGATGGTTCGACAGGTTTCTCGTCGGATCTTTTCCCGGACCTTTCTCCAGCACGTATGGCCTTCAAATATGCTTAACCAACGTGCGAATAGGTCGTCTAGGTGCCAGAAATTCTACAGGGTATAACATAATTAGTGACTCGGCAAGGCCATTTTGAGTGTGAACATGAACTACATGATGTTCAACTTTTATCCCAATTGATACGCAATAATCATTAAATATTTGGGATGAAAACTCTGCAGCATTGTCAAGGCGAATGGACTTAATTTGATTATCAGAAAATTGTGCCCGTAATCATATTATTTGTGCCAATAATTTTGCAAACGCCAGGTTGCGAGATGACAATAGGCACACATGAGACCATCTAGAGGAAGCATCTATTAGGACCATGAAGTATCTAAACGACCCACTAGGTGGGTGGATAGGTCCACAGATATCCCCATGTATGTGTTCCAAGAATGCAGGGGACTCAATCTCAACCTTTGTTGGTGATGGTCTCACAATTAACTTGCCTTAATAACAAGCACTACAAGAAAATTCACCATTTGAAAGAATCTTCAAGTTCTTTAATGGATGCCCATTTGAATTTTCTATAATTCGTCTCATCATTATAGATCCAGGATGTCCCAGACGATCATGCCAAAGTACAAAAGTATTGGAATTAGTAAACTTCTGGTTTACTATAGAATGTGCCTCAATTGCACTAATCTTTGTCCAATATAAGCCAGAGGATAAAGCAGAGAACTTTTCTATGACACATGTCTGCCCAGAGACATTCTTGGTGATACCAAGATATTCAAGATTCATCTCATCCATTATGTTGATATGATAACCATTTTCACGGATATCTTTAAAACTCGACAAATTCCTCCGAGACTTAGGAGAAAACATGGCATTTTTTAGGATGAGTTTAGTTCCCTTAGGCAAGATTATAATGGCTTTTCCAAAGCCTTCAATCAAATTGGTACTACCAGATATCGTTGTAACATTTATCTTGCCCATATTTAAGTAAGAAAAATATTTCTCATCTTTGAATATCGTATGTGTGGTACCAGAATCAATCAAACAAATGTCTTCATAATTGGATAACATGTTTTGAGAATTATCCATATCTTCAAATGACATACACAAAAATAATATATGTATATATTAATATTTGTACAAAATAAAAACTTAAGTAATATAACAAATTAAGAGTCATCTTCTTATTACATGATTAACAAATTAATAGTTGCATGTATGTCTAATATTAAGTTTAATAAATAAACTTAAGTGAATAATTAAATGAAAATCAATTTATGAGGGCTTCTAATTGATGAAAAGTTGAGGACTTTGTGAAGTCCTCTGTGGCTTTCAGAAATTTGAGTTTACTTTTTTTTTTCTTTTTTTTTTAGAGAAAGAATAAAGAAATGAAAAATATATATATATATATATATATATATATATATATATATATATTATTTAATAGAAATTAAATCAAACTTTATTAATAACTTATAAAAAAAGATTAGTACTCATGTAAATAACTATTTTTACATGATTTTTATTCACTAGCTACTATCACTAAAAAAAAAAAATTTAGAAAAATTTTCACTCTTCCATAGCTACAGAACCATCACCAATCAAGTGATCTATCTTTCCTTTAGGGTGCTCGAAGAAATCTGCTACATCCAAACATGTGATGTCAACATGATTTTCAGAGATAAAATTAGCCTCAGGATTTTTCTCTTTCTTCTTTATTAATGCTTGATAAAGCTCAACCAAGTGTTTGGGAGTACGACAGTCACGTGCATAGTGTCATTTTCCACCACATCGAAGCATCCAACTGTTTCAAGCTTCTCATGCTTTTCTTTTTTCTTTTGATGGTGTTTTTTCTTTGAAGAATAATTAACACCAGGAACATGATTTCTTTCTTCACCATGATCACGACCACGTTCACATCCACGACCAGAGCCGCGACCTTTTTCACGCCTAGCATGGTGAGCATACACCTCATTCACTTCAGGAAATGGTGTAGCTCCAGTAGGTCGGTTCTCGTGATTTTTAATTAACAAATCATTATTTTGTTCAGCCACGAGAAGATGAGAAATCAGTTCAGAGTACTTCGTGAAACCCTTTTCTCGATATTGTTGCTGTAAAAGCACATTCGAGGCATGAAATGTGGAGAGCGTCTTTTCCATCATATCAGCATCATTAATAGTCTCTCCACATAGTTTCAATTGAGACAGAATTTTGAACATAGCAGAATTGTATTCATAAACAGACTTATAGTCTTGAAACCTCAGATGCATCCAATCATATCGTGCCTTTGGATGGATGACCATCTTCAGGTGGTCATATCTTTCTTTCAGGCTATTCCACAAAATAAGTGGATCCTTAATCGTGAGATATTCAATTTTCAGAATTTCGTCAATATGATGACGCAAGAATACATAGCCTTAGCACGATTTTGGTTTGATGTTTTATTTTCATATTTAATGGTGTCTCCAAGACCCATTGCATCCAAATGGATTTCAGCATCTAACACCCATGAAAGGTAGTTCTTGCCCGAACTTTGAAGGGCAACGAACTCAAGTTTCGTAAGATTAGCCATATTAAAAGAAAGAGAGGAGGTGAAAATAATATAATACCTTAGCCTTCAAATTTTAAGATGGTAGAGTCTCGTGCTGATAACGTGTTATGAAATAATAAAGAAAGAACAAGAATATTGTAGAGAAAGAGAAAAGGAGAGAAGTTCTTATTTCTGTTGATGGGATGAAATACAATGAAGGAGAACCCCTCTATTTATAGGGATAATTTCTCCTAACTTTTCTCCAAAAGATAGACTTTCACAATGATATAAACACAAGTATCCAGTACAAATACAAATACCTTTATAGACATTCACTACAACACAAATATGTTTATAACACTATTACTTATTTTTAGACCTTTTTTATTTTTTCCTTTCCTTTCGTATCCGATAATTATATTGAAGCTCTTATTAAATTTAAATTAGCACCAACAAGTCTTTACATAGGAGATGAAATATTCTCCAACAAAGGAGACTCTATACCATAGCTCGTAAACGTGACCGCTAATCAAAGATGAAATAGTATTTATCACTCCATCATAAAGATATTTAAGTAAAAATTATATATATTGTTTGTGTCAAGGCTTTAAGCAAGTGATGTGGCACCACTCTTAGGATATCATTAGTATTTATCTTTTTTTTTTGTTTTTTTGAATAGTTTCTCTTATATTTCTTATTTATCTCATTATAAAATAAAAGTCTTAATTGTTATTTCATTACTTCAACTTTTCATATTCCTTATATTTCAATCATCAATATCCATCATTACTTAATCTTTTTAATGATACTTTATAATTCATATCATTTAAAATAAAATTTAATATTTTTTTATCATAAAAAGATGACAGTTATATATATATATATATATATATATATATATATATATATTTAATTATCTTTAATTTCAGCTACTAAATGTATAAGTTAAAATGTGTAAATTTATTACTCAATTAAAAGATAAAGAAAATAAAGAGATTTTAGGTGATGTTTAAATATTGTCTACTACTAGAAGAAATTTATATTTTTCAGATTTTGCAGGTGTTAGCAAAGGCGAAAGAGAACTTTTGATATATTTCATTATTATTTATGAACTTTTCTTGACAATATTTTCACAATAAGTGTTGCATTCTGATACAATAAAAAATAGAATATAGATTATTACTTATTATCGTGGTTTCTTACCATAGCTATCTTTTTCCCAAGAAATTCTTAATTAATAATTCTTTGTAATTTTCTTAATATGTTTCCCAAAATATGTTTTATGTGCAATTTATAACTCTTTGTATCGATGATCGATAAGAGTTGTGGTGGGATAGATAAAATCTTTCTATCTTTAATCAGAGGTCTCGAGTTTGGCCCTTATATGTGAAAAAAATTCTATTGAAAATGTTTTCCCGTTAAATGAGCCTTACATTACGCGAATTAGGGCCCCAATAGGAATATCAAATACTAAATAGAAAAAAAATCTCTTTGTATCGAAAATTTTCATAGTAATTTTGTACCGAATTTCATTGGATGGACTATTTGGATTTATAAGAGATGGTGGGGAATTTTTGGGATGGCAGAAGGATCAAATGATGTGATAAAATTATTGTTTGAATTTTTGGAGAAAAATTGAAGGAAAGAGGTAAATTGAATTGGATATTGAAAAGGAAGAGAAATTTTGTTCTTTTAAATTTTAAAAATTAAGTAGAGAGGGGGAAAAATTAAGAAAGAAACTGAAGAAAAAACAAAATGAGATACAAAAGAAAATACGAGAGAGAAAAACAGTAAAAAAAATGATATCATACATTTCTCTCTTTATGTTTCATAGTACATATATATTTTGATTAGTAGTCTTTGAAGATCATAAATAATTATGCCTTTTTAAATAAATTATCATTTGCCAAATATAGGCTCAATATAAAGTCGCTCAATTAATATAAATTATAATAAACTTCTTTACGGAATGATAGAATTTCTTAGGATAGTTAAAGACTTATGAACATCCAATACTTATATCAATTATATTAATTTATTAGAATTAAGTTATAAACGAAAGTGAAAATACATAATTAGGTAACTATAATTTGTTAATAGGGATATATATGAAGATATATTGCATATTTATTTGATTGTATAAAAATACATCTGCATGACAATTCTCTTATATTAAGAAAGCCTTCTATTTTATTTTTTATTTTTATATTTTTTTGGGGAGGGGGGTTAATCCTAACTTTTTGGGTTTTATTATAAAACGATTAGAATTATTTAATTATAATACTTAATTAACACTATGAGGTGTAAAAATACGTGCAAAATAACGTATTAAAGTATTATAAATATATAATAAAAAATTAAAAGTTGTGTTAATGAATTTTATATATAAATCTTTAAGAGGCTATAAGAAAATAAATGTTTTTGTATGTTTTTTTTTTGTGATGATTATTTTAAAAAAAATTATTAAAATAATTTGTTAATGTTATTTATAATCGCGCGAAGCGCGGAAATATTCACTAGTTCAACATCTAAGAAACTACTTTGTTTGTTTTTTCCTTTTTTATTTTTGGTTCATAAAGTACTAGAAAAGAGGTTAATAAAATCATATTTCTATATTTTAACCTAATCTGCACTAAACCAAGATTGATAAAAAGAGTTATCAACCGTAATTACCATTTACATATGACATGATAGGATTGATCAAATGGTAAACACCCTCGATTTTCAAAGCTCTTAAGAAGGAGTAAAAAAATATTTACATATTAATTTTCTACCCCTCAAACCATTTAATATGCCATATGTGATACAAAATTCTTTACCTATGATTCTATGAGTCATAAGTAAAGAATTCAAATTTTGATGTGTCATTGGGTATTTTGCTTATGTATGTCAAAAGTGTTTGGCATTATATACTTGTATAGTTTTAAAATTTTTTATTTGTAATGGCAAGTACTTGAGTTTATTATTAATGCATATATTCTTATTCTACTTGCATACTAGAAAAAAGATGTTAGCTCATTAGAACTAGCTAATATTACGTTCAAACATCAAACATTGTTAGGTAGACAATTCATATTTTACCCATTTTTTACCCGTTATTACCCATATTCTTACGAGTAAAAAACGGGTTGAAATCTAAATATCATGACTTAAAATATCACTCAACCAACCTGACGTATTGAGAAAATATAGACTTATTTTGCCGATACTACTGATGAGCATAATTTCAGAAGAATTTGCTCTCCTATGTGAAATCCACCAGGAAAATAAATTTCATGTTTCAATCATTTGAGCCAAAAATTTTTATTATGCACAAAACATTTGCAAAGCTGTGAACAAAAAAAGAATAGTTAAAACAACATTAGGAAAACAACCTTTTATCTGAGCCTCAATTTTTCTATCAAACAGTTAATGACTCAGTGAGCTAGAAAGTGAATTCTAATTCTAGAGACTTCAAGCTATTATATATTGCTGCAAATGTCTTGTTCTTTTCTTGTTCTTCAACTTACGCAATGCACTGGACTCGATTTGCCTTATTCTCTCCCGGCTGACGCCCATTAATTCTCCTATCTCTTGCAATGTCTTCATCCTTCCATCCTCTAATCCAAATCGCCACCGAATGACCTGCCTTTCCCTTGGATTCAATGTGTCTAAAACCTTCTGTAGGTCCTGTTTCATGAACTGCTTGATCAGCAACTCTTCTGACGTTTCAGCTTCAGGGTCTGCAATAACTTCCTGAACACCATAGGGGAATAAAAATCGATATAAATGAGCACAACAAGCAAGAGCCAAAGAATTTGAAGCGGAAAGAAGCAAAGAGTTGTTGGGTTAATTTCACGTATATTCATTGAATTTTATCCACTATAACACTGAAGTCACAATACTATTTTGTCATATTAAAATAACTAAACTTTATCCACTATAATAGTAAAGTCACAAAATGATTTTTTGTCCCCAATATTTAACGCTCTACAACAGTAAAGTCATGTTGATGGTAAATTTTGTTGTGATAATCGGTAAAAATTAGTTACTTCATAGTTACAGTGGAAGTTTAGTTATTTTTAATGCGACAATAGATAGTTTTATGACTATAATAACATAGTGGGTAAGTTTAATTATTTTAATGTGACAAAATATAGTGTTGTTTTACCATTATAGTGAATAACGTTCAGTTAACAGTAACACGCGTGAAATTAACTCAAGAATTGCTTGATTGGAAACAGTAAGACCAAAAATGCGAAAAAAAAAAAAAGATTTTCCAGGACCAACCGAAGGTTTGAGATTTTGGTTGAATCCAATCTTCTGGTCAAGTGATTTTGGGGCTTTAGGAGTTAGCATCACAGCAGAGAGTCTCTTCATTGACAATCCTGTTGCTTCAGCAATTTCCTCCTCGTCAGGATGTCTACCATTTTCACTATATAATTGCTTTCTTGCTTCCTTAACTCTATAAGTTGCCTCAACCATGTGAAACTATCACAGAAAAATAAAAAGAATGAGAAAATTTTGATAAGGAAAGTCAGCTAAGACACATATTTAATTTATGTCTTTTCATCAGGAGTTAAGAGTCAACCTGAAATTGGCAAATAAACAAAACATTTTGTAGAGTTTGAAGACATACTGGCAACCGAATTGTCCTGGACTGATCAGAAAGAGACTTCCTAACAGCCTGTTTAATCCACCAATGAGCATATGTTGAGAACTTAAAACCCTTTGAAGCATCAAACTTTTCAGCACCCCTTACAAGGCCCCGACATCCTTCCTGTAAATCAATTTCCACGTATAAGCACAAGCCTGCACATTAAGTTTCTGATCGTTTTAATGGAGAAAAAGCTCAAACATCATCCGTTATCTTTGTTTTTAAATTCAAAATCATCCTTCTCCTTTTATATGGATGATTTTGGGTTTTTTCTCGTTTTAATGCCTCCAAAGAGGTACAGCCTCGTGATCACATATAATTGCCCCATATATACCTGAACCAGATCTTGAAGATTCATTCCAGCTCCTTGATAATTTTTGGCAATGGATATAACAAGCCTTATGTTGCTCTTAATCATTTTATCTTTACAAAGAATACCATAGTTTATACGCTTCCTTAGGGTCTTCTGGTCAACTCCGGCTGCAGCAGCCCATTGGCCAAAAGTGGGCTTCCCCCCACAGCGCTCTGCAAGCTCCTCCTGAAGCCTTTCCAACTTCAGTAGGTCCTGTTTTTTTGTGATAACAAATTGTTAAAAGAACAAACACAGATACGACTTACAAGGAAAAGGAAAAGGCAAACACCTCAGCGAAATTAACTATAGTTATTTTTTGACAAGGACAAAATCAATTAAAAACATAAACTTCACGAACAAAAATTCAACAGTAGATATAATGAGCAACTTGCAGTATTCTACTAAAAGCTCCTAATTGTCATGGAAGCAGACAATCTCACTTGGACAAAAAGTATCCTTTGAAATGATATGTATTAGTAGATTCACTTTCAAGGAATATCTACACAGCCGGATGGTAAATCAACATCTAAATCAGGGTAAACATGATATAGAAGATCACAAACTACTCGTGCACCTAAACGTAGTTCTGCAGATTCAGATCTAAGAAACAACATTTAGGTTTGAGCCAAAGATAAGCAAGTGGAAAGATATATATGGGTAGTAGACTCACAGAAAAAAGAATTGAACAGAGGAATACATTATAACATACAATTCTATGGATCACTGCACCTAAATTTACTTTGGATAAAAAGAGAAGGTAAATTCTGGTACAAAGTGCTTGCTGCTGCAGTGAAAGAGGGAAATGCTTGTACAAAATGTTGAAAGGCAAATGTCACCTGTATTCCTTCCGATAACTTATGTTCTTCAGATGCAGTGAGCAGCCTAGAAGTACTTGTTGTTCCTCTCAAGTAACGCAATGGATCAGAATAATCAACATCTTGTACTGAGGAACGCCTTTTTCGGCCTGTTGAACCAGACTTCACTGACACAACATTGGCTGCAGCCCTCTCTGCAGCTCTAGCTCTTCTAGCCTTCCGTTCATTTTGACGCTTAGATCTTACAGCTATACCATCTAAAACCTGTGCTTGAAGAAGTTCCAGTTCTTCATGTGTTGGTTCCAGGTCATCAGAATCCATAAGTGAGTTCCCCCATGAATTACTTTCACTCCATCTCATCTCACTTGCCTTTAGCTCCCCAACTGTGCTCTTTCGGCCTGTTTCACCGGGTTGAGCCAGATGAACCCTCTCAAGCAGGGTAATCCCACCTGTGGATGGAGTACCTTCCACAGTGTTATCCAAGTATTTTGAGTTGTTATGGCCAACTAACATGACAGCATCTTTTGCAACCTTTAATGCAGCTTTTGCCAAAGCAACAGCTTCGGCGGCGGCGGCGGCTATTACAGCTTCTTCACCCGTAAGAAGATTTTCAGTAGCTAAAGCAGCTTTAGTGTTTGCCTGCAGATGTACTGAATCAGCAATTTACATGTAACAACTTTTTCACATCCGCACCAGGTATATTATCAATCTATGAAGAGGCAGAGTAAGATCCAATAGAAATAGCACACTAGGAACCAGAATTTGATACCATGGTGCTAAAGTAATTACGGCGGCTTGAAAATTTGACTCTGTGGCCAAAGACAATATATAACCTGTTTCCACTTGTGACCTAAAAGCTGCTCAAGTTTAAAATGAAAGGAATTACTTAGTATTGCCTCTCTTTGTTTCTCGAAAACTAAGTCCTCCTGAAACTTATCTCATCCTTCTCATCTCACAGATAGAAACACTCAGTTTCTCAGCATTTAGGATTAATCAGAAAGAGCGCTATATTTTTCTGGGCTATGAATTACATACTTCAACGCTATTCATTTAAGTCCTACCTCAGTGGACAGAACAACTCCACTGTGTCTCCACGGACTCTCTGGAGCAACTGAATCTGAATGAGCCTCCAACGACTGCAACTTTAGCTTCTGTATATCTACTACTGTCGTTGTGGCAGTTTCTGACGGCGGGTTCCATGATCTGTCTGCCGCAACTGAATTTGAAAGAACTGTGATAGATGGTAATTGTAGCTTCTCAATATCAAGCACTGTAGTTGTCACTGTTGATGTAGATGGTGATGTAGTGGATAAGACGCACTGAGTCCGCAATCGACAAGGATCTCTACCTTTTACTGCATTTCAGAAATGATGATTATTATAAGAACCATGGAGTTCTATGTCCTATAATATGGACAATTAACAACTTCCCAACCAAGCAAGGCACCGATATGTAATAGAGAATTGAGCAACTTTATGCTAAAACTATACAACTTTAGTATAAAGCTACATCCAAGTCCAGGGGTAACACTAAGATTAGAAAAAGGAAAGCTGGTTCCTGCAGTAGATCACCAAAAATCAAGTCATCTTGGACAACTCACACTATAGCAAAAGCTTAAGGTTCATGATCATAAAGCAAGCTTAGAGACGCAATGTCAGGAAAATAATAAAAGAAATAGTTAAGCAAAAAGGCTATGTCTTCTGAAAATACAACTAGCATAAACAGATAGTCCTAGTTATATCAAGCTCACTTGGAATAGTGAGATAGAGCCTAGCATTTCCTAAACATCATCAATAGACATAAGCCATCTATGGTCCTCAGAGTTATACAGTTTCATTCAAAGAATTCCAATTCAACCAACAATTTTTTCCCAGAAGACCACAACATGAGGAACTGAAAATAACAATACTAACTATATGACACCTGAAATTGGCCCAAACACCACCATTATAAATAAATAAAAGCTACATGACTCCTGAAATTGGTTTTAAATATAGATAGACGTATAGTCAGGTACCGATAGTATTGTCAAATGACCTTGAAAACTGCAGGAACTCCTGTTGGAGAATTTAGCTTCATAACAACAATTATATGATGTTTGTTCTCTTAACCTAACGCAATTATTCATGGGGCCTTCTAATTCAGGAATATGTAGGCAAAAGATGAATTATTCAGTCATTCAGAAGGTCATATTCCTATATAATTCCTTCAGTGAAAAAAATCAACATCCAATGTCAATCAAGAATCTAAATTTTATATACTTGTAAGTCCTATAAAACATCCTCTTTTTGTGCCATTTTTTACATGGGATTCAGTACCAAAATTTCCTTTTGATTCTTTTTCCAAAAAAAAGAGAGACAGAACCTCTACATCTTACTCACAAAACTAAAAAAATTGTTCACCTCAGTTGCATACAGATTGAAAATTTTGCAAAATCATTCACCTCATTGTACATTGAGGTATAAAGCGCAGCCCCATGAGAAATATAACTAGTTAAAGAATTAATTCATTTGGTGCAAAAAGCAAGTATTGTTTTTTTCTTGTTATTATATATTTAAAATGTGTTGAGGGGTAAGGAAGAGACTTACAAAGGTGAGGGGCAGAGTGTTGGTGGGTTTTGAAGCTAAGGGCAAAAGTATCAGGCAAGCACTTGAATTGAGGCAATAGACAAGACATTTTTTTCTACTATAAATTCATATATAGGTATAAGAGAGTCATAAGTTGTCACTTATTTAAAATACACTAATAAATGGTCAATGAAGCAACAACTCCATTCCATTCCACTGGAGAATTGGAACGAAGGCGGAGGAGAAGAAGGAGGAGAGAGAATTGTGGTTCTTTTAGAATGTGATAAATAAAAGGATAAGAGAACATAGGCCAAATATTTTTATATTCATTTCTTTATCGGGCCGTTTTCTTGGCCTTACTTGTTACAGGAAGACAGCAACTTTTTAATTTAGGTCTTAATAAATTGGCACTTGTGTGACCAAATATTTTTAAAATTAGAAATTTAATTATTTTATTTCACAGTTGAATATTTCTAACATTAGGAAATAGGAATTTAATTATTCTATTTTTTTATTTCACTTACTGATATCACTAAAATTAGAAGATCCAATCATTTTATTTAGCTCTTCTTATTTGGATTAAGTATAAGTTAAAAATAATTTATTTTTACAGTACCTTGATTTTTTCTCATATATATAAATTTATTAGGTGAATAGGGGCTTAGCATATCAATGCATATATATATATATGTATATATATAAATTTATTAGGTGAATATATATATCAATTCTACCGACGCAAACAAATGTATACAAATTTTTTAGGTAAATAAGTATTAAAATATATATATCGATATAAAATTATAAAATATAAAATTATAAAGATATAATACAAATAAATGCATACCAATTTATTATACAAACTTAAAATTATCAATTAATAAGAAAATGATGCAATAAAAACTCTGGGTCTAAAAATGAAACAAATAAATAAAAGATGTTACAAATCCTTTCAATATGAATGTCCATTTTATAACCTTTCTTGGCTACCGAATAAAAAAACTCATTATCTCTTATATTGGAGAAAATATTTTGTAAGGTATAAATAGGTGATTATTCTGAAAATATAGAGAAAGAAAGATATTTCTTTCTTTCCTTTCAATTCTTATCTTTCTTCTTGAACTTTAGTTTATTATTATAATATTTCTTTTACAATATGTTATCAACACAAAACTCTTATATTTTTTTGATTTTTTCAAATTGAGCTTTACTCTTTAATCTGGTATGAATTCGTAAGTTTCATTCTGACCATCGATCCTCTAATATAAACTATACATATTCTAAATAAAATGTTAATTTAAAGTTGTTTGTCAATTTTATTTTGATGCAAAAGTTTCAATATTATGTGTCTAATGATATTATAAATTAGTATGAAACTTTTATATATAGATACCCTATTCAGGCAAACAAACATGACAAAACGCTAATTTATTTCCAACTTTCCCATGCAAGTATGACAGTAACCTATGTGCTATAATAGTAATTAAGCAAAACGTTAATATATTAGTATTATATTTAATTTCTTTAGTGCTTTGAGAATTTTTTTATTAATTCCAACTCAATTATTTCCTTTTTTTAGTTTTCATTATGTTATATTTCTTGAAACTTCGTGATACTTGATATTTTTGGAAAGTATTACCTATTATGGATGCTTGACGCTGAACACCTAGATGCTAAAGGTTTTGGTATCACTGTTACCCAAAGTGATACAACACCAATTCAGGAAGAAAGCGAAGGGTATAATTTTTCTTCGATATTATTTGAATGAAGGATTGAAGGTTGAATGTTTGACAGCGACAGTTTCACTTGAATTGTGGACTGATTTGAAGGAAAGGTATGACCACCTTATGACAACCATATTGACAAGGGATCGTTTGAGTAGATTCACTTATAGTCAGAGGACTTTAAAACTGTATGTAATTATAATTATGTTGTATATAACATTACTTCCCAATTAAAATTATATGGGAAAGATATAAAAGATAAAGGATATATTGGAAAAGACTTCAACTACTTTTCATGCCTCAAATATGATATTACAACAGTAATACAGTGAAAGGAGATTTAAAAAATATTCTGATTTGATCTTATGTCTTCTTGTGATTGAGCAACATAATACTCTTTTGTTGAAAAATTATGAAGTTCGTCTCACCGGAACTGCCCCATTACCAGAAGCACATGACTAGTCTGAAAGAAGACTAACTAATGATCGAGACCATAATAATGTGCACAGACGTGGCAATGGCACGGGGAGATATAATAATCGTCGTCGTGGTGGTAAAAATGAAAGAGATAATAATATGGGTTCTCAAAGTAATTCTTCAAAAGGCAACTGGCATCACTGTGGCATGAAAAGTCACTGAAAGAATGAATATCAGGCGCTTGAATATTTTGCCTGGCTTCATTAAAATTCTTTCAAAAAAAACGCAAATAAAGATGGTGCCTCTTCTGCAGATGCCTGGTGGAGTCACACTTGAATTTTAAAAATCATGCTAAGGTAGAAGCCTTCACAAAAATATGATGATAATGTTGAAGCAGATTTGATTTTGAAAGATGATGATTCAGATTGCCTCGATGATATTACTCATTTGAAAGTTGAAGATTTCTTTGGGGATCAAAACTGAAATTTGATGATTTTACTTGGGAATGCATTATGTTATTATTTTAATTTATGTGTTTGTAATTATCATGTTCTTCGTTTTGTGAAATACTTAAGTTCTCTATTGTTAGTTTTCCATTTTTCTTATAATGTACTTTTATTTTATGAAGATAAATAAAATTCTCCAGTCTTCAATTAATATCAAGATGGGTAATGAAGATATGTGTCTTCTGAATAGTGCTACAACTCATACTATACTAAGAGGAAAAAAATATTTCTCTCACTTGATTATGAAAAAGGCCTATGTTAATATAATATTTGATAGTCCAAAATCAATAGAGTGTTCTAGAAGAGCGGCCTTATTACTACGTATAGAAATAATATTGGCCAAATAATGCATTTATTGTAGTAAATCTCAAAAAAACTTATTGAGTTTCAAGGTTATTCGCAAAAATAGCTATCATGTTGAGATTGCTAAGGAAGGAAAGGCAGGATACCTTATATTACTATAGTGAAAGTGGGAATAAAGTTTGTGCATAAAAATCATCTGCACTTTCTTGTAGATTGTATCATACAAGTATTGATATGGTTTAATCACATGTTATAGTAAATTAAAAGTTTACTGGTTCTAATGATTTTATCATTTGACATGACTAATTGGATCTTTCCGATTTTAATATGATGCGCAAAATTATTAAGAATTCACATGCGCACACTTTGAAGAACCATAAAATTCTTCAATCAAAGAAATTCTCTTGTGCTATTTGTTCTCAAAGAAAATTGGTTATTAAATCATCAATAACTAAGATTGAGATTGAATCTCCTGTATTTCTGGAACGTATATAGGGTGATATATGTGAGTCAATTTTTCTTCCATGTGGATGATTTAAATATTATATGATCTTGATAAATGTATCTACAAGATGGTCACATATGTTCTTATTATTAACTCGCAATATGACTTTTGTAAGATTATTGGCTCAAATGATAAAATTAAAAGCATAATTTTCAAATTATGCAATAAATACAATTCGTCTTGATAATGTCAGTGAGTTTATATCAGGCCTTTAATGATTATTATATGTCCAGTGGAATAACCGTTGAACATTCAGCTGCTCATATTCATACTCAAAATGATCTAGAAGAATCATTGATTAAACGCCTTCAATTGATATGTAGACCATTTTCAATGAAGATAAAACTTTCCATATCAATATGTGATATGCTATTTTATATGCAAAAATACTTGTACACATAAGGCCAATCAGTTATCATGAGTTCTCCCCATTACAATTGAATTTTGGTTAGGAGCCAAATATTTTTCATCTTAGAATATTTGGATATGTTGTATATGTTTCAATTTCTCCACAGGACACAAAGATAGGTCCCTAAAGAAAGTTGGGCATATATATTGGGTATGAATCTGCTTCTATTATAAAATATTTGAAACCTATAAGTGGAGATTTATTTACTGCAAGATTTGCTGATTGTCATTTTGATGAATATGCACACATTAGGGGAGAACATAAGTAGTTGAAAAAGAAAATAGATTAGAATGCATTATCACTATCTCATTTAGATCCTTGAACAAATCAATGTGAAAAAGAGGTTCAAAAGATGATTTATTTGTAAAATATTACAAATAAACTTTCAGATGCATTTGCTAATCTTTCAAGGGTTTCTAAATCTTATATTCCAGCTGCAAATGCTCCAGTTCGAGCTGATGCCCCAATAGGACAAACTATTAATATAAAGGAATCTAGGCCACATTTAAAACTTGGTAGGCCAATTTTTTCCAAGGATAAGAATCCTCGAAAAAGAAAGAAACAAATGATCATAATATGGAGTCAAATGCTCCATAGGTCCTAGAGATATAACAACTAAGTAGGACCACAGAGGAGGTTTCAATACCTGAAAATAATGAGAATGAAGAGATATCAATAAGTTATATCTCGACAAAAAAAAAAGATGAAACCAAAATGATATTGTGACCGACAATATCTTTGCTTATAATGTTGATGTTGAAATAATTTAACAAGATCAGGATCTTGAACCAAAATCTATTGATAAATATAGACAAAGAAATGATTGGAAAAAAATTAAAGGATGTAATTCAAGTGAAATTGACTTCACTTGAAGAACGTGAGTTCTTGTGCAAAAACAAAATGAAAAAAATAGAGTTGTAATATATAAAACACAACTTATGGCACAAGAATTTTTGTAAAGGCCCGACATTGATTATATGAAGATATATTCTCCCGTGGTGGATGAAATTACCTTTAGATATCTAATAAATCTGGCAGTTCATGAAAAATTGAAATGCACCTAATGGATGTTGTCACAATCTATTTATATGACCATTGGAACACGATATTCTTATAAAAATTCCTGAAGAATTTAAAGTGCCAAAAGAATACATGGTTCCCGAGAAAATTATTCAATAAAGCTTCAGAAATTTTTATATGAATCGAAACAATCAAGGCGAATATGGTACAATTGCCTTAGAAAATATTTGTTAAGGGAAGAATGTAAAAATGATCCTATTTGTCCTTGTGTTTACATAAGAAGGTTTGGGTTTGAATTTATCATAGTCGTTGTGTATATTGATGACTT
Source organism: Datura wrightii (assembly GCA_035772735.1). Classification (NCBI taxonomy): domain Eukaryota; kingdom Viridiplantae; phylum Streptophyta; class Magnoliopsida; order Solanales; family Solanaceae; genus Datura; species Datura wrightii. Next base: position 80,918,280 of record JASDFA010000007.1, on the reverse strand, counting down.
GAATATCATTGACACTCCTAAAGATCTTTAAAAAATCATTGAGTGTTTGAAGAAAGAATTTGAAATGAAAGACTTTGTCTTGGCCTACAAATTGAGCATCTGTGATACAAGAAAAAGTAAAGATAGCTAAGTAGACACAAAATTGATTGAAATTAGCAACTCTTGTAAAGGCAGAAGGACCTCAAATTCACAAATCAATTAGCACCTAATTCTAGAAAGACCTCAAAGGAAATGATCTACCCTTGCAACCCTTCTTTCTATACAAGAAATAATTCAAAGCTAGATAAGCTCTCTGTACATTCAAACAAAATATCAAGTTTAAAGTTATGAAAATCTCATATCATCTAAAACTATTATTGAAATTAAATGAACACCTATTTATACTAACTAAAGGAAAGGAAAGACTATTACAAATATAACCTTAATAAGTAAGGTCCTTGTTTGGGTAGTCTTCTTTTTTTTTGAAATCCAAGAATGACCAATTGCATATGTAGTCATTTTCTTCACTCTAGCCATCTTCATTCTATTGGCCATCTAGTGGTCCTTCATCTACCTAAGCTATGATTAAACATGGATCCCTTTGGATTGCATCATTCTCTCCTTCTTGAAAAGGATTCATCCTTAAATCTAAATGTAATACCCCGAAAGCCATAAAATCAGACTGTTACACCCCGTAAATTCTTGACATGTAGATGACCTATTCGCATGTTGGTTAAAGAGTTTTAGAATGCCATACATGCTAGAAAAATGTCCGGGGGAAGACCGGACACGTGTCGCATCGAACCATCGCAGGAGGAGGCCAGGCAGACCCCCTCCGCGATGGCAACGTGCCATGGAGGAAGCCCCTCCGTGATGGCCAACATGCCACGGAAGGGGGTGTCTAGGCCCAAGTATATAAAGCCCAATTTCATTTTTTTATTCATTTTCCATTTTTTTTTCCAGAAACCGAACAGAAAATAGAGAGGAACGAGGTTTCAATATAAAATTCATCTGATTACGCCGTCAAACGCAGTCCAAACTCAAATTAACCCTGGATACTGAAGTATAAAGCTGCGGAGTTAGTTTTGTGAAATTCGGCCGGCGAATCATCGTCCTACCGAGCTAAGGTAAGTGTAATTTCTCCAAATTAGTGTCAATATACTCCTATCCCTAAAGTGAGTATTTCTCCCTTTTGAACTTTCGAGAAATAGCAAGTTTTCTGCTATTTTTCGATAAGTCAAAGTTTGGGCTATATATATAAAGTAGTATTTTCTTCCAGAATATTGATGAATTTAGTTCTAATTGCTATGAATGTGAATACAGCTGGAAGAAATAGCTGAATATTGGCTGAGTTACGCTAGTTAGCCGGGAAGCCGACAACTGAGGTATGTAAAGCTAGTTTCATCGGCAAGTTAGTAATTCTAGTATAGTAAAATAGAATAAACTCCAGAAGAAAGTTCCAGAAGCCGAGTATTAAGTATGTTTGTATTATTACGCCATCTTCAGAATAAAAGTCAGTAAATTTGTACCAAACAGCAAGATATCAATCGCAGACTCAGTTTTACTCAGTATTAGATTCAGTTTAATTTAGCAAGAGATTCAGAATAGAATATCAGAACATGGATAGTATTTTTAGATTCAATATACATGTTATATGTGATTACTGTTGCTTGTTGAGACTTGTTTGTGATATGTGGGCACCCTTAGAGCTTCCTTGCTACCCCAGGGTTAATAGTTGTGTCGACTCGCCCGCCAGAGGGTGAGGATACGTCACTCCAAGGAGTGGCATGCCATCCGCAGTAGGACGAAGATAGGATGCAGCATTTCCCATAGCAGGCTGATCAACATTATAGCATACCCTGTCGAGCGCTTGCGCCCAAGACACAGATTACAGATTATAGATATAGATCTCAGATTACAGTTACAAGAGTCCTCCGGACTCAGATAAAGTTATAGTTAGGGGCCCAGAGAGCCCAAGCTGCATACCCAGGGGGCTGGCGGGATGCTCATAGTTATTAGGTGAGTGGAGTGAATTTATTTTTGGATGGTTTGACCCGGGTAGGGGTATATAGTGTCACGCCCCACCTTGGGGGGTATGACTGGCACCTGGTGCCTAACTAAGACCTGACCTGCTGAACTGTTAAGCCTGGGCGCATCTGGCGCCTGGCTGGCTCTAGCTCAAATTTCTGGAAACAAAGGGCTATATAGCGGCTGTAAATACAGCCCCCGACCCATTGGCCTATAGCCTTCTGTACCTGTACTACAGCTGACCAGAAACAAGGCAATTCAGGGGAACCTATGCGGGCCGACAAGGCCACCATGCTGTCTAGTTATCTGCAACTCAAGCATAACATACTGAAAAGCTACGTGACCGACAAGGTCACCACTACTGGTAAACTATGGCCCCACACGGCCATTACAAAAGAAAGAAGTAGTAAAGGCAACTATACAACTGCACGGCCTCTCACGACCGGCTCATCTGACCACAGGGAATATAAACAGACTGCAAGCCTCTAGGAAATATAATAGAAATGATCGGGACAGGGCCCCGACCTACCCATACTGTATAACAAAAGAAACTGAACTACACCTCTAGAAATTCAGCCTCCGGATGACAGGAGCTGAATACTCAACCGCTGATGGGGATCACGTGGTATCGCCTGCTTGGCTATGGGTACCTGCAGGCAAGTAATGCAGCGCCCCACTGGGCGTCAGTACCGCTGGTACTGAGTATGTAAAGCAAACTGAATACAGGTAATATAACTAAAAATTCTGAATAGTAGGAGCTAACTGAATCTGTAAGAACTGAAGGGATATCTGAAATCAATAACATAACTGTCAAAACTGAAATAAGAAGGAGTAGATAACTGTCTGATAGTGTAGATCGTACCTGTTCTTAATCATACTGAAGGGGGTAGGAATCATACCTGGAGACGTATCATTCTACTACTAATCTGCTCGTATTTACTATAATATAGCATAACATACATAACATAACATGGCATACACAACCTTACCCGGCCCCCATAAGCCGGGAGGTACAATCAACACAGAATCTATACCCCTACCCCGGTCAACCCATCTCCTATACTGGCTGTAAGCATCCTGCCGGTCCCCTGGGTATGCACTTGGGCTCGCTGAGCCCCTGACTATAACTGTATCTGAGTCTGGAGGACTCCTGAATCTGCACCCGGGCGTATCCGCTCGACTGGGGTGTGTAAGGCCGATCAAGGCACAAATATGGGGAAAAACTGGCATCCCATCTTCGTCCCCTGGCGGGACGGCATGCCACCCCGTAGAGTGACGTATCCTCATCCTCTGGTGGACGAGTCGATACAGCTATTAACCCTGGGGCGGTCATGGATGCTAGGTAATCCAACCCCAAACAATACAACGGTCTCGACTGGTAATACAATCTGTGTATCTCACATGCTGAGGCTACTAAGGGTAAAGTATCATATATATTACATGCTGGACTAATGATAGCAATCTGTACGTATTTAATACGTGCTGAGGCAGGTAAAGATGTATAAATATGAACATAGTTTCCTGCCGGGCTGTACTGAGCAAAAGCTATAAGGTAATGTTTCTGCTGAAAATTCTGCTGTTTACTAAGTTTCTGTATACACTATATGCTGGACTAATGATAGAAATAAGTACATACTTAATACATGCTGAGGCTGGAAGTACTATATATGTATGTACGAATATAATCTTTCTGCTAGACTACGCTGTATACTAACTTTCTATAGTAACAGGATTTACTAATCCTGACATGCTTTCTGAACTTCATTTTAGTCTGCTATTCTATTTCTGAAGTGCTTTACGGATACTGTACTACTTCACGGGGTTTCAGCTGAACACAACAATATCTTAACATGGCATATTACATCATACACTGAATATACTGGGTAATCTCTAATTCTTGCGTTAGAATCTATTTCATACCGTTAGGTTTCATACACATTACAACCCAATGTTTCCCACATCGTACCACCATTCATAATAACGCAATACTCGACTTCTGAACATTCTACTGGTCCGTAATTTGTTACGCTATACTGATATTACTTAACTTGCCGAAGGAAACTAACTTTACATACCTTATTTTCGACTATTCGTCCGTCGGACAAGGCTCGGCCGGTACTTCAACTATTTTCTCCCAACTGCATTCATAAATACGTCAATCAATACTAAATACAACATTATTGTAAAGAGCGATGTTACTTTCGATTTAATTTATAGCCTAAACTTAGGCTTATCGAAAGACGGTCAAAAATTCGCTATTTTCCAGCGGCCCAGAAGGGAGAATTATTTACTTCTCAGCTAGGAACACATAGACATTAATTTAGAACAATTCTACTTACTTTAGTTCGGCGGCTCGCCGATTTGTCAGCCGTATTTTGCGAAACTAACTCTGTAGAAACGCTCTCTGCTGCTAAATACCTTGGTATCTAGGATTAATTTGGGTTTGGGCAGCGTTTGGCAGCGTAATCGGACGAAAATATTTAATTTTCTTCGTCCTACCTCGGTTCACAGCGTTTCTGGAAATTTACTAATGAAGAAATGAATTTTAAGCCGAAGTGGGGCTTATATACTTGGGCCTGAACCTGGGCAACGTGTCACAGAGCCATCGCGGAGGCCTCACCTCCGTGACACGCTGCCATCGCGGAGGGGCTCTGCCTCGGCTCCTCCCGCGATGGTTCGACAGGTTTCTCGTCCGATCTTTTCCCGGGCCTTTCCCTAGCACGTATGGCTTTCAAATATGCTTAACCAACGTGCGAATAGGTCATCTAAGTGCCGGGAATTCTACGGGGTATAACATTCTCCCCCCCTTAGGAACATTCATCCTCGAATGTATACTACTATCTAGAGGACTGCTTATTCTAGTTTCTGGAAAAATTTTGGCAGAGTTTCCCCTGTAATATGGACTATCGCAAAGACCTGAAACGCAGAAAAAGTCCAACACAGGCACTGCACACAATATTCTACAATCCACTGGACAACTAAATATCACTTCTTTCTTTATCATTTACAATATACATACCATAAAGTACTGTGTAAATAATGATACGGACATACCTGTCATCTGACTAGGCCTGAAATAAGTGAGGGTATCTGGTTTTCATATCTTCTTCAGCCTCCCACGTCATTTCTTCCCGATTTCTGTTACGCCACAATACCTTGACAGATGCAACATCTTTAGTTCTCAGCCTGCGAATCTGTCTGTCTAAGATAGCTACGGGAACCTCTTCGTAGGCTAACTCCTCTGTGACCTGAACATCCTGGACTGGAACTACTGTAGAAGGGTCCCCTACGAACTTTCTTAACATGGAAACGTGGAATACTGGGTGTACTGACGCTAATTCTGGAGGTAAGTTCAACTCGTATGCCACGCGGCCTATTCTTCGCCGAACCTGATACGGCCCAATGAATCTTGGGCTAAGCTTGCCCTTCTTGCCAAACCTCATTACCCCTTTCATCGGGGACACTTTCAGATATACCCAGTCATTTACCGAAAATTCTAGATTTCTGCACCGTCTATCTGCATATGACTTCTGACGGCTCCGAGCGGTCAGTAAACGTTCTCGGATAAGCTTTATCTTTTCCTCGGACTGCCAAACAATGTCTGGGCCAATTAATGCTGATTCTCCTATTTCAAACCAGCCCACTGGCGATCTACATTTTCGCCCGTACAATGCCTCGAAAGGCGCCATCTGAATAGCTGAATGGTAGCTGTTATTATAAGCAAATTCAATTAATGAAAGATGTTCATCCCAGCTACCCCCAAAATCTAACACACACGCTCGTAACATATCTTCGAGCGTCTGAATTGTATGTTCGGCCTGCCCATCTGTTTGAGGATGGAATGCTGTGCTCAAATTAATCTGCGTTCCCAAACTTTTCTGAAACGATTGCCAGAATCTAGCTATAAACTATGCTCCCCTGTCTGAAATGATAGATACCGGCACGCCATGCAATCTAACTATTTCTCTGATATACAATTCGGCATAATCCTCAGTTGAGAAGGTAGCCCTTACTGGCAGGAAATGAGCTGATTTTGTCAGCCTGTCAACTATTACCCAAATGGAATCATTTCTGCGTCTAGTACGGGGTAACCCTGTTACAAAATCCATGTTTATTACTTCCCATTTCCACATAGGTATCATTATCTCCTGAGTCAAACCACCCGGTTTCTGGTGTTCTGCTTTCACCTGCTGACAATTAGCATATCTAGATACAAATTCAGCTATCTCAGTTTTCATACCTGGCCACCAGTAGATGTCTCTGATGTCGTGGTACATTTTCGTCGCCCCTGGGTGAAGGGAATAGTGAGCGTAGTGTACCTCATGCATGATCTGCCCACGAAGTCCTGCGACATTCGGGACACAAAGGCGGCCCTTACAATGTAGCACACCATCCTCGGTTATCTGGAAATCTGGCTCCTTACCCTTCTGAACTCTATCTCTGAGCTGGACTAAATCGGGATCCTCATACTGCCGTTCTTTTACCTCTGTAACTAATGATGACACTGCAGAATTCTGAATTACTGCTCCATTATTTTCTGTTTCTATTACTCGAACAGCTAGGCCAGCTAACTGATGAATTTCTTTAGCTAATTTCTGTTTCTCGGGTCGCAAATACGCCAAACTCCCCATTGACTTACGGCTCAGGGCATCTGCTACCACATTAGCTTTTCCGGGGTGGTACAAAATATTCACATCATAGTCTTTCAACAACTCTAACCAGCGGCGTTGCCGCAGATTCAACTCCCTCTGGGTGAAAATGTACTGTAAACTTTTATGATCTGTATAAATATCAACATGGACGCCGTACAGATAATGCCTCCACATCTTCAAGGCATGAATTACTGCGGCCAATTCCAGGTCATGGGTAGGGTAATTCTTTTCGTGTTTTCTCAGCTGTCTGGAGGCATATGCAATTACTCTACCATGCTGCATCAACACACAACCCAATCCGACACCTGACGCGTCGCAATAGACTGAATAACCTTCTGTGCCTTCCGGCAGTGCTAGTACTGGGGCGGAGGTTAACCTGTCTTTCAATTCCTGGAAACTCTGCTCGCATGCCTCCGTCCACTGAAACTTTGCCGCTTTCTGTGTCAATTTAGTTAAAGGTGCTGCAATGGTTGAGAATCCCTCAACGAATCTCCGATAATACCCTGCTAACCCCAGAAAACTACGAACTTCAGTCGGGGTAGTAGGCCTAGGCCATGACTTAATTGCTTCTATCTTCTGCTTATCTACCTGTATACCAGCGTCTGAGACAATATGCCCTAAAAAGGCCACTGAGTTAAGCCAGAATTCACACTTCGAAAACTTAGCATACAACTGGCGGTCCCTGAGAATCTGGAGCACTGTTCGCAAATGAGTCCGGTGATCTGCTTCAGAGCGAGAATACACCAGAATATCATTAATGAATACTATCACGAACAAGTCCAGGAAGGGTCTGAAAATACTGTTCATCAGGTCCATAAAGACTGCTGGGGCATTTGTTAGCCCGAAGGACATAACCAGAAATTCAAAATGTCCATATCGGGTCCTGAATGCTGTCTTAGGGATGTCCCTCTCACGTACTCGGACCTGGTGATATCCGGACCGCAAGTCAATCTTAGAAAAGTATCTAGCTCCCTGTAGCTGATCAAATAAGTCATCAATTATGGGAAGCGGATACTTGTTCTTTACTGTAACTTTGTTTAGCTGCCGATAATCTATGCACATTCGGAGCGAGCCATCTTTCTTTCTCACAAACAAGACTGGCGCACCCCACGGGGAAGTACTCGGCCTGATAAAACCTTTATCTAACAGGTCTTTCAACTGCTCCTTTAATTCTCTGAGTTCTGCAGGAGCCATACGATAAGGAGGTATTGATATTGGCTGAGTGCCTGGTAGCAAGTCAATAGTGAAGTCTATTTCCCTTTCTGGGGGAAGACCAGGTAACTCATCAGGAAATACATCTGGGAATTCATTTACCAATGGAACAGACTGGAGTGTCGGAGATTCTGCTTGGACATCCTGAACTCTGACAAGATGGTAAATGCACCCCTTAGATATCAACTTCCTCGCTCGAAGGTAGGAAATAAACCTACCTTTTGGCGTCGCGGTGCTGCCCTTCCACTCCCGTACTGCTTCCCCCGGGAAGTGGAATCGGACCGTTTTGGTCCAACATTCAACATTGGCAAAGCATGGCACTAACCAGTCCATACCCATTATGGCATCGAAGTCTATCATTTCTAACTCGACCAGATCTACTGTGGTCTGACGGTCAACAATCTCTACTGTACACCCGCGGTAGATTCGGCTAGCTGTGATAGAGTCACCGATGGGCGTAGATACCAAGAAGGGTTGCCGTAATGATTCTGGTACAATACTAAACTTCCGTGCCACAAATGGAGTAATATAGGACAAAGTAGACCCTGGATCAATTAATACATAAGCAGGGTGTGAGCAGATAGTTAGCATACCTGTCACAACATCAGGCGATGCCTCTGAATCTTGCCTCCCTGGTAAGGCATATGTGCAGCTTGGACCCGCACCTATACTGGAGGCCCCTGATCTGCCTCGACCCCTGCCTGCTGAAACTGAGGGCCTACGCCCAGTCGAGGATGTTGTAGCTCGTGATCCTGTTGATGCCCTATCCTGTCTGTCCCGGTCCTCACGACCTCTGGCTGGGAAATCTTTCATCAAATGGCCTTCTTGGCCTCAAATATAACATACGGTGGAGCCATATCTGCATGCTCCAAAATGACGTCGATTGCATATAGGGCAAAGTGGTAGGGTATACCTACTCTGCTCTGCCCTCCTCTGTGATGGTGAATCTGCCATCTGCGAGCCTCTACCAGTCCCTGACTGTCCCCTGCGGCTGGATCTACCCCCCCGTGACTGTGGCAGAGGCGGGGGCCTGGGCGGCCTGTCTGACATTCGGGGCCTGGGTCCTCCCCGGGCCTCTCCCTGTAATTCAACTGGCCTGTCCCGGCGACGCTGTTCCTGATTAACCCTTCTGACCTTTCGTTGCCGCTGTCTGATGCCCTCAATATTCTGAGCAAATGCCTGAATACGAGCAATATCCATGTCCTCTCGTAGTGTAGCTGTAGTACAAATCTCAACATATTCTGGATTCAAGCCCGTAATGAAGCGATGCACTCTGGATGCCATGGTATCAACGAAGGCCGGTGCATATCGGGCTAGAGAATCAAACTGCAAAGAATATTCCCAAACACTCATGGCCCCATGTTCTAGATGTAGGAACTGGTCTACCCGGGCCTGTCGAATCTCCCGCGACAAATAATGATCCAAAAAGGCCCCTGAAAAGCTGGACCAGGTGGGAGGGGAAGCATCTCTCCCTCGGGAACTTTCCCAGCTTTCGTACCATAACACCGCAATATCCCGTAACCGGAATGCGGCCAACTCAACTGACTCGATAGATGTGGCATGCATAACCCTGAAGATTCTCTGCATCTGATCCAGAAAATCCTGGGGGTCCTCTGTTCGGTCCGTGCCTGTGAACTGTGGGGGATTCAGGGCTAAGAATTCTCGGACCCTCGAACTACCGGGCCCTCCTGATGATTCTGCAGCTGTAGATGGCATTGGCTGACGCTGAGCAGCCATCATCTGTGCTAACAAAACTACAACACTCCTAACCTCCTGATCAAAAGGGGTCAATATAGGGGCTGCTGAAGGTAATGTCGCCCCAAGTGACTCCTGACGTGGTGGAGACTACTGAGGAGGCTGAGATGAAGCCTCTGTAGGGCCCTCTAATCAGGCTGTCTCCAAATGAGGGAGAGGCATCCTGCTGGTGCCTTCTCCTGCTGCGATGTCTAAGTTCCGACCTGTAATAGGATGCCGCTGGTCTGACATTATCTGTAACCAAAGAATATGGTAAGATTTTTAGGAATTCAACCCTATACTGTACAGCTCTATAGCACGACTGAATCAGAATAAAAGATAACCATCCTATCATGCCTTGCAGCCTCCTACCCATAGTATGTGGTGCACAACACATCCATGGACAGGACTCTACTTAGCACGGGTTGCAGACTCCCTGGGATACGACCTGCTCTGATACCAAGTTTGTCACGCCCCACCTAGGGGGGTATGACTGGCACCTGGTGCCTAACTAAGACCTGACCTGCTGAACTGTTAAGCCTGGGCGCATCTGGCGCCTGGCTGGCTCTAGCTCAAATTTCTGGAAACAAAGGGCTATATAGCGGCTGTAAATACAGCCCCCGGCCCATTGGCCTATAGCCTTCTGTACCTGTACTACAGCTGACCAGAAACAAGGCAATTCAGGGGAACCCATGCGGGCCGACAAGGCCACCATGCTGTCTAGTTATCTGCAACTCAAGCATAACATACTGAAAAGCTACGTGACCGGCAAGGTCACCACTACTGGTAAACTATGGCCCCACACGGCCATTACAAAATAAAGAAGTAGTAAAGGCAACTATACAACTGCACGGCCTCTCACGACCGGCTCATCTGACCACAGGGAATATAAACAGACTGCAAGCCTCTAGGAAAGATAATAGAAATGATCGGGACAGGGCCCCGACCTACCCATACTGTATAACAAAAGAAACTGAACTACACCTCTAGAAATTCAGCCTCCGGATGACAGGAGCTGAATACTCAACCGCTGATGGGGATCACGTGGTATCGCCTGCTCGGCTATGGGTACCTGCAGGCAAGTAATGCAGCGCCCCACTGGGCGTCAGTACCGCTGGTACTGAGTATGTAAAGCAAACTAAATACAGGTAATATAACTAAAAATTCTGAATAGTAGGAGCTAACTGAATCTGTAAGAACTGAAGGGATATCTGAAATCAATAACATAACTGTCAAAACTGAAATAAGAAGGAGTAGATAACTGTCTGATAGTGTAGATCGTACCTGTTCTTAATCATACTGAAGGGGGTAGGAATCATACCTGGAGACGTATCATTCTACTACTAATCTGCTCGTATTTACTGTAATATAGCATAACATACATAACATAACATGGCATACACAACCTTACCCGGCCCCCATAAGCCGGGAGGTACAATCAACACAGAATCTATACCCCTACCCCGGTCAACCCATCTCCTATACTGGCTGTAAGCATCCTGCCGGTCCCCTGGGTATGCACTTGGGCTCGCTGAGCCCCTGACTATAACTGTATCTGAGTCCGGAGGACTCCTGAATCTGCACCCGGGCGTATCCGCTCGACTGGGGTGTGTAAGGCCGATCAAGGCACAAATATGGGGAAAAACTGGCATCCCATCTTCGTCCCCTGGCGGGACGGCATGCCACTCCGTAGAGTGACGTATCCTCATCCTCTGGTGGACGAGTCGATACAGCTATTAACCCTGGGGCGGTCATGAATGCTAGGTAATCCAACCCCAAACAATACAACGGTCTCGACTGGTAATACAATCTGTGTATCTCACATGCTGAGGCTACTAAGGGTAAAGTATCATATATATTACATGCTGGGCTAATGATAGCAATCTGTACGTATTTAATACGTGCTGAGGCAGGTAAAGATGTATAAATATGAACATAGTCTCCTGCCGGGCTGTACTGAGCAAAAGCTATAAGGTAATGTTTCTGCTGAAAATTCTGCTGTTTACTAAGTTTCTGTATACACTATATGCTGGACTAATGATAGAAATAAGTACATACTTAATACATGCTGAGGCTGGAAGTACTATATATGTATGTACGAATATAATCTTTCTGCTAGACTACGCTGTATACTAACTTTCTATAGTAACAGGATTTACTAATCCTGACATGCTTTCTGAACTTCATTTTAGTCTGCTATTCTATTTCTGAAGTGCTTTACGGATACTGTACTACTTCACGGGGTTTCAGCTGAACACAACAATATCTTAACATGGCATATTACATCATACACTGAATATACTGGGTAATCTCTAACGCTTGCGTTAGAATCTATTTCATACCGTTAGGTTTCATACACATTACAACCCAATGTTTCTCACATCGTACCACCATTGATAATAACGCAATACTCGACTTCTGAACATTCTACTGGTCCGTAATTTGTTACGCTATACTGATATTACTTAACCTTTTGAAGGAAACTAACTTTACATACCTTATCTTCGACTATTCGTCCGTCGGACGAGGCTTGGCCGGTACTTCAACTATTTTCTCCCAACTGCATTCATAAATACGTCAATCAATACTAAATACAACATTATTGTAAAGAGCGACGTTACTTTTGATTTAATTTATAGCCTAAACTTAGGCTTATCGAAAGACGGTCAAAAACTCGCTATTTTCCAGCGGCCCAGAAGGGAGAATTATTTACTTCTCAGCTAGGAACACATAGACATTAATTTAGAGCAATTCTACTTACTTTAGTTCGGCGGCTCGCCAATTTGTCGGCAGTATTTTGCGAAACTAACTCCGTAGAAATGCTCTCTTCTGCTAAATACCTTGGTATCTAGGATTAATTTGGGTTTGGGCAGCGTTTGGCAGCGTAATCGGATGAAAATATTTAATTTTCTTCGTCTTCCCTCGGTTCACAGCGTTTCTGGAAATTTACTAATGAAGAAATGAATTTTAAGCCGAAGTGGGGCTTATATACTTGGGCCTGAACCTGGGCAACGTGTCACGAAGCCATCGCGGAGGCCTCACCTTCGTGACACGCTGCCATCGCGGAGGGGCTCTGCCTCGGCTCCTCCCGCGATGGTTCGACAGGTTTCTCGTCCGATCTTTTCCCGGGCCTTTCCCTAGCACGTATGGCTTTCAAATATGCTTAACCAACGTGCGAATAGGTCATCTAAGTGCCGGGAATTCTACGGGGTATAACATATAGATTGAGTGTTGATTGGCACCTTCCGCCTTATGGGGGCTGATATAGGTTTTTGTATGTTATATATATATATATATATATATATATGTTACTTATTAAGTTGATAAATAGCAGGACGCCGCATCGACAGGTATGATCTTATCTTCTTTCCAGTACAGTTAAGCTCGGTACAGATTCTGCTATTCCAGACAGTTTTAGCTATCCTCTGTCATTTCAGTAACTACCAGTTTACTGTTTATCTTCAGTTATATTCAGTTTGCTTTGCATACTCGGTACCAGTGGTACTGACGCTCGTTTGGGGGCGCTGCATTACTTGCCTGCAGGTACTCATAGACGAGGAGTCGATCCCTCGTGATTCCATCCGGCACATAGAGTCATCAGCTCCTGTCATCCAGAGCTAGACAGCTAGAGGTTTATTCCTTTTCTTTTGTTGTACAGTATGGGTAGGCCGGGGTCCTGTCCCGACCATCTTATTAGTATTCTTAGAGGCTTGCAGATTGTATATTCCCTGTGGTTAGCTATACCGATCGTGTGAGGCTGTGTGTATATTTTAGTTTGTTTATGATGGTCGTGTGGGGCCTTATTCAGTTGGTAGTGGTGACCTTGTCGGTCACGTAGCAGTTAGCACTTGTTTTCCTGATTCAGAAATAACTAAACAACATGGTGGCCTTGTCGGTCCGTGTAGGTTCCTTCATACTACTGTTCTTCTGGTTAACTGTTGTTGTCTTACAGGTGGCTATAGGCCTAGTCGGCCGGAGGCTGTATTTACAACCATTATATAGCCCGTTGGTTCCATGAACCCAGAGTTAGAGCCAGCCTGGCACCAGAAGTGCTTAGGCTCAGTTAGTCCAGCAGTCTAGGTCCTAGTAAGGCACCAGGTGCCAGTCATGCCTCCCAAGGCGGGGTGTGATACAGACCCAAGGGTAAAAACGTAGAAAATAGAATTTTCTACACTAGGTCATAAGACGAGTCTTCCAGTAACTTGTGAGGTGAACCACGAGTCGTTAAGTGACTCATCGGGAGGAGGGTGGACTTAGCTGGATTTTTGGATTTGGGGTTGACCATGGCCGAGGCCACGAGTCGTCAAGTCACTCGTGGCCAGAGGTTGGCATGAAGTGGAAAATTTAGGCAGTGTTGGGCACGACTTGGTCACCACGAGTCGTTGGGTACACCACGAGTCGTGGTGTCCCTCGTGGTGACCCTCAGAGGTATGATTTCAGTATTGGCCACGAGCAATAGACCACAAGTCGTGGTGTTGAGGACGAACCGTCCAGTCCCCCGTTGGGACTGGCAGTATACTTTTCCCTGCGAATTTATTAAGGGCTTTTCCGTAATTTCTAAATTTCTAAGTCCTAAACTATGCCGTCTTAAGCTCAGTTAGGATTATTTTAAGAGGGTTTAGCTCATTCTAAATCACTCTTCTCCATGCATGCAAAACTAGAAGGTTCTTGGGGGTAATCAAGGCTAAAATCCATTTATTCTTCTTTAATTTTCTTTGGGCATTCAAGGAAGAGTGTAAGACAACTTACTTAGGTATGTGAGGCTATGAATGAGAGTTCATTTCACTCTCATGCTCTAAATTCTTCTCAATTCCATAAAATCTCAAATCTAAATTCAAGTTTCATAATCTATGGAGTTTGTCCCAATTCTTGTGACTTTCTCTATGAACTATCTATGGTCAATTTTCTTCATGTATCAAATCATGTTTTATAATCTGTGGGCAAATTTTATAACTATTTTTTATTATAAATCTATGATTTCAAATGTCACGACCCGAACGTAGACCCGGATCGCAACACGGGACAAGGAGCCCCGAAAGACCCCAAGTTGACCCATGGAATAAGCATACATCTAACTCGATAAATAAAATAGAAGAAGTAACATAATGAGCTTAACAGAAGTCTGAGATAAGCATAACATCATAATACACAATTTGAAGCTGAATACATCATTTGTCTGAAAGCCTATAAACATGACGAGTTGATGGGACAAGTCCCCAACTAACTCAAATAAGCGGAAACTGAAAGTACATAAAGGAAATTTGAATAAGATCTAGTCCTCGAGAGATGAGTACTCACCAACAACGAAGGTGCTAACTCTGAAGACTGACTATGAACGGGGCTGAGCCTAAGGGTCGGGTCTTGTATCATGAAACGATACAACATATAGTATGCGGTCAGTACGTGGAATGTACCGAGTATGCAAAGTAAGTAAAACGGACATCTAATAATACATAAAAACTCATAATAGATCATAAGAATGGGACAACATGCTCATAACATAATTATCATACGATAACATAAGGCTCAAGGTTTTCAAATCATTCATAATCCATTCATTACCATAGTCATGAGAGAAACTTTATAAATCATCACTTGAACCAAATTAACATAAACATAATAGTGCATAAAACATGCGGAATAATAGGAGATTCTTATAACCTACATACCCTATATGAGCACACATGGAGCCCGACCTGTAAATCCCTAGTCGGGAGGGTGTTCGCACCTTTCCAAGGGTAGAACCGTGAAGGGTGTGATATCACACATGAAAGGGCCCATTTGGGCAAAGGGTACAGTCTCAAGGGAGGTCCTATCATGTCCTACGGTGGCACATAATTCTAAGATTCGGGGCAAAACTTGGGCCCCGAACCTACTCGGTGTTAAATACTACTCCCAAAACATATATAGTGCTCATAGTATAATATGAATGAGATTCATGAGTTAGTTAAATCATGATAATCATAAGCATGCTTGTAAATAGTGAAATAGCCATGAGGGTAAGGCCCGTGAGTCAGTCAAAAACATAATTAGTAAAATCATGAGGTTCATGCATACTTGTAAATCATGTATAGGATTTTTAAACCATAAATTCATAATGGGAATTTGAACAAATCCATATTATAACTCATAAATCATGATGAGTTTATGAATATCAATAATAGAGGTAAAGATCATAACTCAATTCATCATAGAATATGCAAAATTAGGCATAATTTATTAGAAATTGAAATCAATAAATTTATAATCAAATTAGTTGTAAAATCTGGTCATAATTCATAAAATATGATGTAATTCATGAGAAGTAATGACCCATGGAGGTATCATTAGAATTTCACAAGATTTAAGATAAACCGCATAAGATTTTTGAACAAAACTTCATGAATTTGGAGAAATTGGGCATGAGTGTGAACAAAAACATCCGCTCATTACCATACATACTTGTTTATGGGTAATTCTTACATCCCCTTGAGTGCCAAAGAAGAAATTGAAGCGAACCTTGAAGGATTTGCCTTGATCACCTCTCTAGACTATCACTCTTGCATGCATGGGTTTGAATTGGTTAGAAGGACTTAACCTATCTTGATACACTCAGAAAATAACTTAAAACGATGTAGTTTAGGACCTTAGAGTGTAGGAATAACGAAAATGCCCTTAATAAAATTCCTGAAATTTTTGCACTGGTGGTAGCCACGACTGGACTAACGGATTGTTAGTGGATACCACGACTCATGGTATTCATTCGTCGTCTCCACTGCATACTCTCATCTTCTCAGATTCGATCCCGTGACTCGATAGGACGAGTTATCCCTTCAGACAACGACTTGTTAAGTCGTCCGTTGTTTCCCCCTTCATTACCTTTACCAATCCTTCCCACGATCTACACCACGACTCGTTCTTTCCTCCAATGAGTCGTGGTTTCCTTTCGTTACATTGACTGGAGATTTTTAATTTCCTCCCCATGACTGGTGACCACGACCCGTGGCTCCTCACAATAGGTCTTTCCATGACCTGTTACTCCTCCTTAGGCTGAGGACTAGTTCCCACCATTACTCCAAACAATGACTCGTTGTATCCAACAATGAGTCATTTCTTGACCCATTACTTCCCATTGCCAACCAGTCATACCTCACCACGGGTGCTCACCACGGACCATTGGTTTGACCAACAACCCGTTAGGTGACCCGTCTTGTGGGAATTTTCCCAGATTCAACAAATTTTCATTTTAAATCCCGAGTCTAATCTTAGGCACTTTCGGGGTATTACAATATCTCCCCCTTGGGAACATTCGTCCTCGAATGTGGGAAAACATACAGAAAATAGAGAAATGCAGTCATTACACTCAAATACTGATCATTTAAACCGAAAGCTAACAGAATGACTATCTCCAATTCAAACTACATGGCTGAACTGAATTCATGATTCATATACACATCCATATACATAAAAGAAACTTGAACATGAAAACCAAATAGAGTTTTAGTGCAAAAACTGATACCTCAAGCTGGAACTGAGCTGGTAGAGAATAAATGTGGGTATCTAGCCATCATATCCACTTCGGCTTCCCACATAGCTCCGTCAACATGCTGATTCCTCCATAACACTTTAACTGAAGTTGCTTCCTTGTTCCTTAGCCTTCAAACCCGATGATCCAGTATTTCCACCGGAACCTCCTCATAGCTAAGGCTGTCTTTCACACCGACACTGTCCACCGGAACAACTAGAGCTGGATCACCCAGACACTTCTTTAAGAGCGACACATGGAAAACAGGATGCAGAGAAGCTAATTCTGAGGGCAACTCCAATTCATAGGCCACCTTACCAACCCGTTTCACAATCCGGTAAGGGCCAACATAACGAGGGATGAGTTTTCCTTTTTTTCCAAACCGCATCACTCCCTTCATGGGAGATACCTTCAGAAACACCCAATCGTCCACCTCAAATTCCAATTCTCTCCTTATCATATCGGCATAGGACTTTTGGTGACTTTGAGATGTTTTCAACCTGTCCCGTATGAGCTGAACCTTCTCTATAGCCTCATGGATAGAATCTGGTCCTATCATCGCAGTTTCACCAACTTCAAACCAACCAATAGGTGATCTACACCTCCGCGCATAGAGAGCCTCAAACGAGCCATCTGAATACTGGAATGGTAGCTATTATTGTATGCAAACTCGATAAGAGGAAAAAGATCATCCCAATTTCCTTTGAAGTCCATTACGCATGCTTTCAACATGTCCTCGAGAGTCTGAATTGTCCGCTCCGCTTGGCTATCTGTTTTGCTGGTGATATGTTGTGCTGAGCTTAACCTGAGTACCAAGTCCTTTTTGAAATGACCTCCAAAATTGAGAGGTAAATTGAGTACCTCTGTCGGAAATGATGAATAATGACACTCCATGCAATCGAACTAGCTCCTGGATGTATAGTTTGGCATAATCCTCCACTGAATCCATGGTTTTGACCAGTAGGAAGTGGGCAACCTTGGTCAGCCTGTCTACCACAACCCAAATGGAATCATATTGTCGATGAGTATGAGGTAAACCTGTGATGAACTCTATATTAATTTATTCCCACTTCCAAGTAGGAATGCTAATATCCTGAAGCACACCTCCCAATCTCTGGTGCTCGACCTTTACTTGCTGACAGTTTGGGCACTTCGCTACGAACTCTGTGATGTCCTTCTTCATGCCATTCCACCAATAGACTTCCCATAAGTCATGGTACATCTTGGTGGCACCTGGATGGGTAGAATAACTGGATCCATGAGCCTCGTGCAACATTTGACTCCTCAAGTCATCAATATCCGAAACACATAAGTAACCCTGGTATCGAAGCACACCATCTCCTCCTTTAGAGAAGACCTCTACCTTATGATTTTGAACGACTTCCTTTAACTTTATCAAAATTGGGTCCTCATCCTGTCTAGCTTTTACATCAGTCACCAAGGACGATTCTAATCTGTTTTGAACAACAACATCGCCATCGGTCGAGTCAACCAACTGAACTCCCAGCCTTGCGAGTCGATGCACATCCTTCACCAGCTCCTTCTTCCCTTCATCCACATGAGACACACTCTCCATAGAGAGTCTACTAAGTGTGTTTGCTACTACATTGGCCTTACCCAGATGGTAAAGAACACGCATATCATAGTCCTTGAGTAGATCCAACCACCTTCTTTGCCGAAGATTGAGATCCTTCTGTGTAAACATATATTGTAAACTCTTATGGTCCGTAAACACATCCACGTGGACCCCGTACAAATAATGTTTCCATATCTTCAAGGAGAATACCACCGCAGCCAACTCAAGATCATGGGTTGGATAATTCTTCTCGTGAACCTTTAACTATTTGGAGGAATAGGCTATGACTTTACCTTGCTGCATCAGTACACACCCAATTGCGATCCTTGAAGCATCACAATACACTATGAACCCACCGGTACCCTCGGGTAGGGTCAACACCATTGCTGAGGTAAGTCGAGTCTTTAACTCTTGGAAGCTCTTCTCGCAAGCCTCCGACTATTGGAATTTCACCTTCTTTTGGGTTAATTTGGTCAAAGATGCTGCAATATATGAGAAACCTTCAACAAATCTCCAGTAGTAGCTAGCTAAACCCAAGAAGCTCCAGATATCAGAAGATTCACCGGTCTAGGCCAATTCTTCACCGTTTTTATTTTCTATAAGTCCATATGTATGCCCTCACTTGATACCACATGGACCAAAAACGCCATTAAGTTAATCTAAAACTTGCACTTGCTGAATATAGCATATAATTGGCGATCCTTGAGAGTCTGTAGCACCACCTTCAAATGAGCGGCATGCTCCTCCTCGCTCCGAGAGTATATCAAGATGTCATCAATAAACACAACCACGAACATGTCTAGGTATGGCTTGAACACCATATTCATCAAGTCTATAAAAGCTGCAGGAGCATTCGTTAGTCCAAAAGACATAACTAAAAAACTCATAATGACCATACTGCGTCCTAAAGGTTGTCTTCGGGATGTCACTCTCCCGAACTCTGAGCTGATGGTACCCGGATCTGAGATCTACCTTCGAGAAACACTTGGCACCTTGAAGCTGGTCAAATAAATTATCAATCTTGGGTAGAGGATACCTGTTCTTGATGGTGACTTGGTTCAATTACCAATAATCAATGCACATTCGAAGGGAACCATCCTTCTTGCGGACAAATAGAACTGGTGCACCCCATGGAAACTTGCTTGGTCTGATGAAACCCTTATCCAAGAGATCCTTCAACTTCTCCTTCAAACCTTTTAGCTCAGTTGGAGCCATTCTATAGGGAGAATAAATATAGGTTGCATGTTAGGAAGAAGGTCAATACCAAAATCAATCTCTCGCTCGGGAAGGATCCCCGATAAATCATCTGGGAAGACTTTTGGATACTCACATACTACTGGAACTGATTGGATAGTCGGGGCCTCAGAATCAACATCCTTAACCCTAACTAGATGGTACACACAACCTTTAGAAATTATCTTTTTGGCCTTAAGGTAGGAAATGAAACGACCTATAGGCACAGCTGAACTACCCGTCCACTCTAAGACGGGTTCACCCGGAAAGTGGAACTCCACCGCACGGGTTCTACAATTAACAGAAACATAACACGCATACAACCAATCCATGACAAAAATAATATCAAAGTTAGTCATGGCTAACTTTACAAGGTTTGCGAAGGTGACTTTATTTGATATAGTGATCGGACACCTTCTATACACCCTCGTAGCTACAAATGAATAACCAATAGGAGTAGAAACTGAAAATGGTTCTGACAAAATTTTGGGAATGACTCCAAAGCTACTAGAAATATAAGGTTTCACAAAAGACAAGGTAGCTCCTGGATCTAACAAAGCATAAGCATCAAGGTGAAACACTCGTAACATACCAGTAACCACATCTGGTGAAGTCTCCTGCTCCTGACGAGTCGCAAGGGAATATAACCCGTTCTGGCGCTGACCGCTAGCTAAACTAGTCGAGGCGCCCTGCTGGGAGGGACGTGCTACTGGAGCGGCTGAACTAGCAGCTGGCATATGGGCTCCGCCACCCCCTGATCTGGTCGAAGGGCAATCCCTGAGTTTGTGTTCAGGTTTGCCACACCCGAAACAAGTGTCTGTGCCAACTAGGCACCTCCCTGGGTGATTCTTGCCATACCTTGCACAAGCTGGGAAGGTGTGCTCTATCTGCATGCTACCCTGGCCCCTCGAATCTGAAGCCCTGCTTCTCTGATCCCCTTATGATCTAGATGGTGTACTAGCTAATGCTGGTGCTGGAGCAAAATACCTTGTGATGAGACTGCTGGCACTGTCCATCCCTCCATCTAGTTTGAGAAATCCCATAACTGTATGCCTGGCCCTCTTGGCCTCTCTTTTACTCCGATACACTGTCTCCATCTATGGGCATGCAACACTATGCAGGGAAAATCTATGTCTCGATATGGCATGGCGATCCTATAGTCCTTATCCAGGTAGTCAACCACTCCATGCACAAATTGGCTCACCCGAGCCGTCTGTCGGCCACTAACTTTGGTGCATACTTGGATAGGCCGGTGAACTCCAAAGAGTACTCCTAACCTCGACATGTCACCCTACTTCAGATTTACAAACTCATCCACCTTAAGTTCCCTTATCTCTCGAGGGAAGAACCGATCCAAAAAGGCTGCATGAAACTCTTCTCAA
This sequence comes from Datura wrightii, assembly GCA_035772735.1. Taxonomy (NCBI): domain Eukaryota; kingdom Viridiplantae; phylum Streptophyta; class Magnoliopsida; order Solanales; family Solanaceae; genus Datura; species Datura wrightii. The sequence goes on along the minus strand of JASDFA010000007.1, from coordinate 80,896,980 downwards.
CCTATAGGGCCTGCTCACACTGCCCTACTCTCTCTCCATTGTTTAAACCAAATATGCGCCACCCCTTTCATCTAATAAGAGGCTAAATCAATGCACTCTCCATTTGTCACCCCCATGAACTGGGTGATCTTTAGAATCTCATCTATGAATTCATGCGGGTCCTCATATACCTTTGACCCAAGGAACTCTGGGGGGTTCATTTTCAAGAAATCCCTGACTTGAGCTGCTACTGCATTTCCATTTTGCGGAACATGTGCAACTGCCTGCTGATTAACCTGAGCAGTCAAGGCCTGCGCGAGCATCTGAATAGCTGCCCAAAACTCAGCATGGGCCGACTGTGGTGCATGGTGCTCCCAAACTGGTGGGGCCTGCTGGTGCCCATTTCCATTGCCATCCTCGAGGTCGTCTCCATCCCATTCCTCCTACTATTTACTCTGCGGGGAGCCATGATTCTACAATCGCGTATAGCACGAGTTAGAATAATAGGGAGACTTTTCATCACATGACATAGATCATGAAAAAAGAGAACATTTCCTAAACATCTTGTAGCCTCTTTGTCATAAGTGTGGCACCCTTCACACCCATGAAAAAAATTCTACTTAACGTGGCTTTCAGACACCCTAGTACACTTTAAACCTATTGCTTTGATACTACGTTCGTCATGACCTGAACGGAGGCCCGGATCCCAATACGGGACAAGAAGCCCCAAAAGACCCCAAGTCGACCCATGACATAAGCATACATCTAACTCGATCAATAAAATTATAATACCCTGGGAAGGCCTAAGAATAGACCCGGGAGTGTAATTGTAAAAGTGCAGAAAAACTGGCAAATATCACAGGATGGACCTTAGACCGACTCATGGTATCAAACCATGAGTCGTTGGTTAGGGAAAGGTTGGTGACAGTGAAGACAACGAGAGGTATGATGACCCATTATGGGATACAACGGGGCGCCCTTTGCAATCGTGGTTAGGGTCAGGCTGGGCGTCAGGGTAAACAACTGGAGACCCAATGACCCGTTAGAAGTAACCACGGGTCGTTGGATGTGGTCATTGTTGGAGGATAATAAATTCAAGTGTAGGCGACGGGTTGAGACCATGACTCGTTGGAAGGAACCACGAGTTGTGGTGAGGCTCGTGGTAAGTGGGTTCAGATCTTATGAGGAGCAAACAACGGATGATGTAACATACCGTGGTTTCACATGATGAGTCGTCCTGTCCGTGGGTTGGTTAGTTCCGAGAGAAGGCATTCAGCAGTCCATTCAACTAGGTACATGATGGGTCGTTGGTGGTTCCCATGACCCGTTGGTACCACCCGTGGGTTCCATCCGGCCAGATTTCAAGGCAAGTTCATTAAAGGCATATCCGACTTTTCCATATTTTAAGACCCTAAAACTACATCGTTTGTGAATTTTTCTGAGTGGGTTAAGGTGAGTTAAGTCCTTTATGCATGCCCATTCTCATGCAAAAGATTAGAGAGATTTTAGGAGATTCAAGATATTCTTCCCCAAGTTTTCATCTATTTCTTTGTGGGTATTCAAGGAACTTCGAAATCAATCTATTTCCAGGTATGTAGGGTTTAGAATGGGCGAATCCTTTCACACCCATGCTCAAACTTCGATGTAATCATGAATCCTCCTATCCAAATTCTATGGGATTTTACTCAAATGCTTGAAAATGTGATTTTTCTAGATGGGTTTGATTTAATTGAGTTTTAATTGTTGAATTATGAATGATGGGCAGGTTTTATATTGTTTTCCTTAAAATCATGTCTTAATCTTTAAATTGAAAATGCCCATTTGATGAAGGTTCATGAATGTTATGATTTACGATGAATATGCAATATTTTGAATTTATTGATGACGGAAAAGCATGAATATAAGTTACCCATGTTTATGAGCATATTTTTGAAAGAATCGAATATGATGAAGCATTGGGCAATGTCCACATGTTAAAGAATGATTTACAATTTATGAAGTGAATTACATGATTTATCAATTTATGATGTCGGCCGATGAAAAGGGCCTTTGATTCTTGGCTAAGCATGTTTTAAAGGGGATCAATGATGATAAATGTTATATCTTAGCCATAGAATTTTAATGCATGATGTTATTGATTTAAGTATGAGCCTATATGCATATTTTTGGGAGTCGTGTCTAGCACCGAGCAGCCCTGCGTTCAAAGGACTAAGTCGGTGTCTCATAACCACGTGCCACTGTGGGTTTCTAATGATATACTGTATTGATATTATCCCCTCAAATGTGATATCACGCCTAATGCACGACCCTCGCCTGGCAAGCTAGGGTTGGCTCTGCCCACTTAAGTGAGATAGTTGGGGAATCATGAAAGGCTCTACCATGATAGTGTCGGTTATGACGAGTCCTCCCATTGTTCTGCATGTCTTATGCATTGTTATATATTTACGTTATTCGCTCAATTTATATTTTGATAATGTTTACTTAGGATTATGATTATGAACGCTTTATGAATGATTTGAAAGTCTTGAGCCTTATGTTTTCTTATGTAGTTTATGATATATGCATGATGTCCTTCACCTACATTTACTTATGAGTTTTACTTTACTTTTAAATGTCTATTTCACTTACCTTGCATACTCAGTACATTCCACGTATTGACCACATACTTTCTATGATGTATCATTTTATGATACAGGGTTCGGATCTCAGGCTCATCCTCATCCTTAGTCCATCTCAGCTTACGCTTTCAGCTTGTTGGTGAGTCCTCATGTTTCGGGGGCCATTTGATGGAATTTCATGGTGATTATGTTTAAGTATTGGTCGGGCTAGTTCGGGATGTTGTCCCATCAGCCCATCTTATGTGTTAGAGGCTTTCAGACAAGTATGTAGTGCTCAACTGTGTATTTTTCCAGTATTTCCTGACATTATGCTATAATTACGTTCCCCTATGTTTTTATGACTATCATTCCGCTTATTTGAATGAGATTAGTTGTATGCATGTGCCATGGGTCGACTTGGAATCTCTCGGGGTCCCTTGTCCCGTGTCTAGGATCTAGGGGTATGTTAGGGTTGTGACAAAAATATAATAAATAACATAATGAGCTTAGGGGAAATCTGAGATAAGCATAACATAAGAATACACAATCTGAAGATAAATACGTCATTTGTCTAAAAGCCTCTAAACATGACGAGTTGATGGGATAAGTCCCCAACTAACTCAAATAAGCAAAAATTGAAAGTACATAAATGAAATCTGAATATGTCTAGTCCTCAGGAGATAAGGACTCACCAACAATGAAGGTGCTAACTCTGAAGACTGACTATGAACGGGGCTGAGTTTGAGAGTCGGGTCCTGTATCATGAAATGATACGACATAGGGTATGCGGTCAGTACGTATAATGTACCGAGTATGCAAGGTAAGTAAAATGGACATTTAATAATACATAAAAACTCATAAGAGATCATAAGAATGGGACAACATGCTCATACATAATTATCATACGATAACATAAGGCTCAAGGTTTTCAAATCATTCGTAATCCATTTATTACCATAGTCTTAAGAGAAACTTTATAAATTTTCACTTGAGCCAAATTAACGTAAACATAATAATGCATAAAATATGTGGAACAATGCGAGATTCTTATAACCGACATACCCCATATGAGCACACATGGAACCCAACCTGTAAATCCCTAGTCGGGAGGGTGTTTGTACCTTGCCAAGGGTAGAACTTTGAAGGGTGTGATATCACACATGAAAGGGCTCATTTGGGCAAAGGGGACAGTCTCAAGGGAGGTCCCATCATGTCCTACGGTGGCACATAGTTCTGAGATTCTGGGTAAAATCTGGGCCATGAACTTACTCAGTGTTAAATACTACTCCCAAAACATATATAGTGCTCATAGTATAATATGCATGAGATTCATGAGCTAGTTAAATCATGATAATCATAAGCACTCTTGTAAATACGTGAACTAGCCATGAAGGAAGGCCCGTGAGTCGGCCAAAAACATAATTAGTAAAATCATGAGGTTCAAGCATACTTGTAAATCGTATATGCTTCCATTGCTTGAACCAAATGTGCCTGACCCCTTTCAGCTAATACGAGGCTAGATCCGCGCACTCTTCCCCAATCATCCCCATGATGTGGGTGATCTTCGGAACTTCCTCAATAAAGTTATGTGGATCCTTGTCCACCTTTGATCCAAGAAACTACGGAGGGTTCATCCTCGAAAAGTCTCTGACTCATGCCGTTGCCGCATTCCCATTCTGACGAATTTGTTCTACCGCCTGTTGATTAACCTTGGCGGTTAAGGCCTGAGCTAGCATCTGTATGGCAACCTTGAACTCTGCATGGGAAATCTGCTCGGGTATATGCTCCTAATGGGATGGTGGGGCCTGCTAGTGACCATCTCCATTGCCATTCTCGTGGCCGTCTCCATTCCCATTTCTTCTTTCAGTAACTCAGTGAGGAGGCATGATTCTGAAAACGCATATAGAATGAGTTAGAAGGATAGAGAGACATTTCAAAGCATGACATAGATCATGAAAGAAGGAAAAATTTCCTAAACGTCTCATAGCCTCTTCGTCATAAGTGTGGCGCGCTTAACACCCATGAAAAAAGACTCTACTTAACACGACTTTAAGAAACTCTAGGACACTTCAAAACCTAATGCTCTGATACTAAGTTTTTCACGACCCGAACATAGGCCCAGATCGAGACACGGGACAAGGAACCCTAAGAGGCTCTTAGTCAACACATGGCATGAACATAAAATCTAACTCAATCATAATAAAGTAGAAGATTAACATAATTAATATAGCAGAAGACTGATAACCTCATAACATCGGAGTACATAACTCAAGTCCGAAGCTAATTACATTCTATTTCTAAAAAGCCTCTACTACTGACGAGTTGATGGGACAAGAACCCAACTAACTCACTATAGTCTGAAACTGAAAATACAAGTATGATTGAAAAGAAGGGCCCTCGAAAGATGAGGACTCACCAACTGAGACCAGGAGATACTGAAGCTGAGAGTCTGGCTAATGGCGGGCTGAGCATGGATATCCGAGCCTGTACCATAAAATGATACAACATAGAGGATGTAGTCAGTACGTGGAATGTACCAATTATGTAAGGTAAATAAAACCACTAAGTAAGTAAAATCATAAATCATGCATATTATAAAATATAATTAAGATAAGATTCTGAGAGTAGGGCTTCCATGCTATTTTCTAAAATCATGATCTGAACATAACTAAATATCTTAATTGAATTGAATGACCCAAAGTTAAAAACTGATAATCATAAGTAAAATTAAACATTTGGCCAAACCCGCTGAAAACATGATAACATGACTGATGAACACGCATGACCGAAATCATGAGGAACAATGGGAGACTCGTCATATAACTGACATTACAATGAAAGAGCTTACGTGGTCCCGACTATTACACTCTAGTGGGCAGAGCTGTCCAAAGCCTTTCTAGGGCTAAGGACGCTACCAAGATATTGATATCAAGATAAAGGCTTCTTGGGGGCATGGGGAGATCAAAAGGGAGGTCCCAAATAATCTAAACATACCAACATTGGCACGTAGTTCTGAGGTATAGGGTTGACTGACCCTTAGCCTACTCGGTGTAGACACTACTCCCAAAAACATGCATATGCTCTCCATCATATTTTCAACAAAGCTAAACCATCATCTAGTGTCGAAGCTGACTCATAATATGTATGCATAAATCTGAATTCATAACATGAGGATCCTTGGGCTCAAACCATACCATAAGCCGAAAATAGTGGGAGTTTAGACTCCAAAATCCATGGGGTAAGCTGATATATGAAGTTTAGATAAATCATGAAACACACTTGATCATATGGGCTTGCTTAATATTTACATTCTTAACATAGTCTTCATCATTCGAAAACATGAATATAGACATGGATAATTTGAAATCATACTTTCTTCATATACATCTCATTACGCTTGAATACATATTTCATAGATCTCAACTTTCATGAACTTTCATGGATGGGCATCATAATTTATAAGACTTAAAATCATAATTTATAATTGAAAACATTGTAAAATATGCCCATTAATCATAATTCAACATTTGAAACATGCTCAAATCATATCCATGATTGATACTTAGAGAATTCATATGTTGAGTTAAAACCACATATATTCATCAGCTAGAATTTTCATGAATTAAAGAGAGATTGGGCATGGGTGTGAATGGATACACCCATTCATAGCCTTATGTACCTGGAAGAATCTGATTTCACCAACCCCCTAGAAAGCCCAATGGATTTTGGGGAAGAACTTGATGATTCCTAAGCTTGATCACCCTGAGAAAACCTCTAGGTTGCATAAATGGAAGAGAATGGGTTTTTAATAAGTTTAATCCTCTTAAAAAGCCCTTTTCTGATCTTAAAACAATGTAGTACAGGACTTAGGGTCTTAGAAGTTACAGATTTGCCCTTACTAAACTCGCAGGAAATTAGTCACTATTCAAACCAAGGACCAACATGATGGGTCGTCCCTTGTTCCCACGACCCATTACTTCGCTCTCATCCCTGTTTCCTGTCTCAGTTCTTCTACCATGACCGTACAGGATGAGTCGTTCCAAGGTCTAACGACTCGTCGTTGCCAGCAGTCGTCACCACTGCCCCTATCCTTAATATCCTCCCAACGAACACTTATGACGACACATTGTTCCCAACAATGAGTCATCCCATGACTCGTGACAGCCTTCGTTGGCTAAGACCACCTTCACAATGACCCACTCACAACAACTCGTTACATCAAATGACAGGTCGTTCCTAGACCCGTTACTCCCAAGTCCAATTCTGCAGCTTCTCACCATGGGCATAACCAATGGATCATTAGACCCGCCAACGACCCGTACCACGAGTCATTCTGAGTGTAAATCTTAGATTTTCTACTTCTTTTCATTTAAAATCCCGAGTCTAGGCTTAGGCACTTCTGTGGTATTACATTTTTGTTCGATGGACCACAAGTCCCCATTATGAGTCATAGTATGTGGGTATGACCCGTGATCAGGAGTCATAGCAAGTCCTTGGACCTATCCAGTGATTGATGGTACGAGTGATGGTACAACTAGTAGAACTGTGTTATGGATCATAGTAAGATTCGTTGAAATATTTCGAGGGTTAGATGTTTTGGACGTAGTTAGTACGGGGGGATACCAGGAGTCGTAAGAGGATTGTACGACTCTTGGAACGATTCATGATAAATGACAGATCAGTTTTTCCTGTGAAATCATTAAGGGTATTTCCATAAATCCTAAGCTCCTAAGCCGTAAAATAAGTTGTTTTAAGCCTTGAAAGGAGTGTATTAAGGATGATTAACCTATTATAATTCATTCAACTCCCATGCGTGCAAGTTTAGAGGGTTCCGTTGAAGATCAAGCTTAGCAATCCTCCGTTTCTCCTCTAAATCTCTTGAGCTTTCCAAGTCAAGATAAGAATCATATTACCTAGGTATGTAGGGCCATGAATGAGAGTTTCCTTTAACTTTGATTCCCAAATCTCTCCTCAAGCTCATTAATTCAAGTGTATGACCCTAAGGGGTCTTATCCCAATTTTCATGAAATTGTAGATGATTTTTTTAAGGGTCAATTCCCTTCATGTTTCAAAGTATATTTTAAGATCTATGGGTATATTGTATATTTATTTTTTATTATTAATTTATGATTTCAAATTTTAGACAATCATGCCTAATTATACAAGCTTCATTAAATGTCAAGTTTATGATTCTACTATGATGTTGATTCTCATAAGCCCTAGTTTATTATTTATGACTTATGACATGATTTCCTACAAGTACCCTTCATAAATTTATGAATCTCAAGTATGATGATCTCTCAAGTATGTATTTCTTCATGATTTATGAATTTATGATTTTGGCCGACTCACAGGCCCTTCTTTCATGGCAAATCATGTATTTCAAGTATGATCAAGTATGCTATGATTTAACTAGCCATGAATTTCCTGTATGATTTCACGATTAGTATATGAGCCTTCATGTGCATGTTTTTGGGTGTAGTGTCTAGCACCAAGTAGGCCCGGTGTTCTGTAATACCTCAGGAAGGCCTAAGAATAGACCCTAGAGTTAAATTTGGAATGTGCAGAAACACTGGCAAAACATCACAGAACGATTCATCTGTCATTGGTTGGGGAAAGGATGGTGGCAGTGGAGACCATGGGAGATATGACAACTCGTTGTGGGAAACAACGAGTCGTCGTTAGCAATCATAGGAAGGAGATAGGCTGTTCAGGTGACCTTCAATGGGCGTCCCAATGACCCTTTAGTATAGACCACGAGTTGTTGGTTGTTTTCATTGTTTGAGTATTAGTGTTTCCAATGGACTCTACGGGGGATAACAATGGTCCATTATTTCTTGTGACGGGTTGTGGTGTGACCCGTTAGGAGAACAGATGCCAAGGTTCAGGAGGTTAACCACAGGCGATGTGACGAGTCATTGGTTGAAGGTACGGGTCGTCCTGACATCTGTTGTTTGAGTTTCGAGAATGGGATACCAGCAGTGGCTTCAACGAGGGATGTGACGGGTCGTCGTTGGTTCCAACGACCCGTTAGTCCCACTCGTGGGATCGACCTGGACAGTTTTCAGGGCAGGTTCATTAAGGGTATTTTTGACTTTTTCACAATATAAGGCCCTAAAATAGGTCGTTTTGTCTTGGGAAAAGTTGGGTTTTAAGAGGATGACCTATTCTAAAATCCCATTCATGCATGCAAGACTTTGAGAGGGGATTCAAGGGGAGATTTCAAGCTTTTCACCTCAATTCCTTCAATCTCATTCTTGGGATTTTAAGGAGGGTTAGGAGTTGATAATCCCATGTATGTAAGGTCTTCAATGGGTGGATTCTTCCAAACCTATGCTCCCATTCAATGATTTTACTTATAAATTATCAAAAACTCATGGGGTTTTGTATTTGATTTGTATGAAAGTAAATGATTTAATTATGGGTCTAGTTATTTTGAAATCTTATCTTAATCTACTAATTTTGATCATCCTTGAGATTTAAATTGACTATAATATTGTTGATTTTGAATTTCTAAACAATTAAGCTTGATTATGCATTCCCCATGATGAATCGATTTATGATCCATTGATCCATCGATGTATTTGATAAGCCCAGCATGAATTATGAATTTATTTATGAAATTACTATGTTATCTATTATAAACTTATGAATTTCAAGCTATATGCATGATCTACAAGTATGTATGAATTTTATGAATCATGAATTGTGTTTTTGGCCGTCCCACGGGCCTCAAGTTATGGCTAATTCACGTATGTTCAAGAATGTTTATGATTATTATGATTTGACTAACCCATGAACTCATATATGTATTATTATGAGCACTATATATGTTTTGGGAGTAGTATCGAACAACGAGTTGGTTCGAGGCCCATGTTAAGCCCCGGATCTCATAAACTACGTGCCACTATAGGTATGTTGGGACCCTTTCTTGTTTGTCCCTAGCCCAATTGGCCCTTTTCATGTGTGATCACGCCCTTCATGGTTCCTACCCTTGGAAAGGTACGAACACCCTCCCGACTAGGGTTACAAGTCGGGCTTCATGTGTGCTCATATGGGGTATGACGGTTAAGAGAATCTCCCACTATTCCTCATGATTTATGCATGTTTATGATTATGAATGTTGTCTCATGTTATGTTAAGTAAGGCTCTTTATTTATGATTATGATTATGTTTACATTATGAATGTTTACGTTATGAATTTTAGTTAGGGTGTTGTCCCATCAACCCATCTTTCACGATTAGAGGCTCTTTAGACTATAAGTTGTATTCAGCCATCATGTATGGATCATTTATTGTATTTTCTCCATTATTATGACATGTTTACGTTTTCTTATGTTATGTCTTTTGCTTATGTGAATGAAATGGATGTATGTTCATGCCATGGGTCAACTTGGGGTCTTTTTGGGCTCCTTTTCCCATGTCTACGACTCAGGTGTACGTGCGGGTTGTGAAAAACTTGGTATCATAGCAATAGGTTTGAAGTGTCCTAGGGAGTCTAAAAGCCGCGTTAAGTAGAGTCTTTTTCATGGGTGTGAAGAGCGCCACACCTATGATGAAGAGGCTACTAGACATTTAGGAAATACTCCCTTCTTTCATGATCTATGTCATGCGATGAACGTCCTTTACTCCTCTACTTCGTGCTATTTGCATTTGTAGAATTATGCCTCCACGCCAGGTAAATGCCAAGAGGAACGGTAACGGTGATGATCATGAGGGTGCCCATGATTGAGGGCATCAACCAGCTCCACTCGCTCATGAGGAGCATGTACCAGAGCTAGCTGCCCACACTGCGTTTAGGGCGGTGATCTAGATGTTAGCACAGGCTATGATAGCTCAGGTCCAGAATCAGATTGTAGTCCATTTTATGCAAAACGGAAATGCGACAGCTGCTAGGGTAAGGTACTTTCTGAGGATGAGCCCTCTGGAGTTCACCAGGTCGAAGGTGGATGAGGACCCACATGACTTATTGAGGAAATTCTAAAGATCACCCATGTTATGGGGGTGAATAATGGGGAATGTGTTTATTTGGCCTCCTATCAGCTCAAGGGGGTAGAACATACATGGTTCAAGCAATGGAGAGGTGCTAGGGCAGCGGGTGCAGGCCCGATAGGTTGGGATGAGTTCCATACTGTGTTCATGGATCGGTTCTTCCTTCGGGAAATGAGGGAGCTCAAGGCGACTGAATTTGTGAATTTGAAGCAAGGCAGCATGTCAGTCCAGGAGTATTCCTTGGAGTTCACTCAGCTATCTAAATGTGCTTTCTTCAGAGTTGGTAGCAGAACAACGGGATGGGGTGAGCCGTTTTATGCATGGAGTAGCAGATTACTTAGATAAGGATTGTCGGATCACCATGCTACATCGGGACATCAACTTTCCTTGTATTGTATTGCATGCCCAACAGATGGAGTCGGTCTATAGGAGTCAGAGAGAGGCCAATAGGGGCAACACCGACAACTTCGGGGTTTCTCAGGCCAAGTCAGGAGGTGGACCCCATCAGCAGTCCCAACACAGGATCACTGCTCTAGTTCCATCATCGTCTAGCATGCCGTCTAGGTTCAGGGGAGACCAGAGGAGCAGGGCCTCAGGATCAAGGGATCATGGTAGCTTGCAGGTGGAGCACACTTTCCTAGCGTGTGTGAGATGTGGCAAAAATCATCCATGGAGGGGCCTGGTCGGTGCAAATGCTTATTTCGGGTGTGGCAAACCCGGGAACAGGATTAGAGATTGCCCTGCAGCCAGTTCTACCGCTCCAGTAGCACGACTCCCTCAGTAAGGTGGCTCCACTAGTTCGACAGGTGGTCAGCACTGGAACAGGTTTTACGCTCTAGTGCCTCGCCAGGAGAAGGAGGCTTCGCCAGATGTGGTCACAGGTATGTTGCAAGTCTTCCATATCGATGCTTATGCTTTTTTAGATCCAGGATCTACCTTATCTTTTGTGACCCCTTACATTGCTAGTAATTTTGGAGTTAGTCCAGAAATTCTGTCCGAACCATTCTCCGTATCTAATCCAGTTGATGAGTCAGTTGTAGCTAAGCGGTATATAGAGGTTGCCCCATTACGGTGTTGCATAAGGTTACCTCCTTGGACTTAGTAGAATTGGCCATGACTGATTTTGACATCATTTTGGGTATGGATTAGTTGTTTGCATGTTATACTTCGATTAATTATAGGACCCGTGAAGTGGAATTTCATTTTCTAGGAGAGTCAGTGTTTGAGAGGAAGGGTAATTCAGCCGTACCAGTCAGTCGGTTTATTTCCTATCTTAAGGCCTGGAAGATGATCTCAAAGGGTTGCATGTACCACCTAGTTAGTGTAAAGGATGTCGAGTCCGAGGCCCCGACTATTCAATCAGTTCCAGTGGTGTGCGAGTATCTAGAGGTTTTTCCCGATGATTTACCTGGTGTTCCTCTGGAAAGGGAGATTGATTTTGGAATTGAGCTACTGCCCAACATGCAGCCTATATCTATTCCTCCTTATGGGATGGCTCCAGCCGAGCTAAAAGAGTTAAAGGAACAGTTGAAGGATTTGTTGGATAAGGGTTTCATTAGATCGAGCAAGCTCCCATGGGGCGCACCGCTTCTATTTGTTTAGAAGAAGGATGGATCCCTTCAAATGTGTCTTGATTATCGACAACTTAATAAGTTCACCGCCAAGAATAGGTACCCCTTGCCTAGGATTTATGATTTATTTGACCAGCTCTTGGGTGCCAGATGTTTCTCGAAGATAGATCTCAGGTCTAGGTATCACCAGCTCAGAGTCCGAGAGAATGATATCCCCAAGACAGCCTTCAGGACCCGGTATGGCCACTATGAGTTTGTAGTTATGTCTTTTGGACTAACCAATTCTCCTTCAGCTTTTATGGATCTAATGAACAGGGTATTCGAGGCATACTTGGACATGTTCGTGATTGTGTTCATTGATGAAATCCTTATCTACTCCCAGAGCGAGGAGGAGCATGCTGCTCATCTGAGAGTAGTGTTTCAGACCCTCAAGGATCGTTAGTTGTATGCAAAGTTTAGCATGTGCAAATTTGGCTGGACTCGGTGGCGTTTTTGGGCCATGTAGTGTCGAGTGAGGGCATAAGGGTGGATTATCAGAAAATCGAAGCGGTGAAGAATTGGCCTAGACCGGTGAATCCTTTAGAAATTCAGAGTTTCTTGGGCCTAACAGGCTACTACCAGAGATTTGTTGAGGGTTTCTCATCCATTGCAGCACCTTTGACCAGGTTGACTCAGAAAAAAGTGAAGTTCCAATGGTCATGGTCAGAGGATTGTGAGAAAAGCTTCTAGGAATTAAAGACCCGACTCACTTCAGCACCAGTGTTGACTTTACTCGAGGGTATCGATGGCTTTGTTGTATATTGTGATGCTTGGAGAGTCAGACTGGGAAGTGTGTTGATGCAGTGTGGGAAGGTGATAATATACGCCTCACGACAGTTAAAAGGTTCACGAAAAGAATTACCCGACCCATGATCTTGAGTTGGCCGCTGTGGTGTTTGTATTAAAGATATGGCGATATTACTTGTATGGGGTTCATGTGGATGTATTTATGGATCACAAGAGCTTGCAATATGTGTTCACACAGAAGGATCTAAATCTTCAAATGAGGTGGTTGGAGTTGCTAAAGGACCACGACATGAGTGTTCTTTACCACCTGGCAAGGAAAATATGGTTGCAGATGCGCTTAGTAGGCTCTCAATGGAGAGTGTGTCCCATGTGGATGAGGGGAAGAAAAAGTTGGTGAAAGATGTCCACCGACTGGCAAGACTGGGAGTTAGATTGATCAACTCCCGATGGTGGTGTTGTTGTACATAACAGGTCAGAATCGTCCTTGGTGGTTGATGTTAAATCCAGTAAAGATGAGGATCCAATATTGAGAAAGCTGAAGGAGGCGGTGCAAAGTAAGAAGGTGGAGGTTTCCTCCCAAGGGGGAGATGGTGTGCTATGATACTAGGGTTGACTATGTGTTCCGAACGTCGATAATTTGAGGGTTCGGATGTTGCATGAGGCACATGGTACCAGATATTCCATCCATTCAGGATCCACGAAGATGTATCAAGACTTGCGAGAAATCTATTGGTGGGCTGGTATGAAGAAGGATATTGTGGAGTTCATAGAAGAATGTCCAAATTGTCAGCAAGTGAAGGTCGAGCATCAAAGGCTGGGAGGCATACTTTAGGATATCAGCATCCCCACTCGCCGACACTATGACTCTATTTGGGTGGTGGTAGAAAGGTTAACAAAGGCTACACACTTCCTACTAGTCAAGACCATGGATGCAGCGGATGATTATGCCAAGTTGTATATTCGGGAGTTGGTTCAACTTCATGGAGTTCCCTTATTTATTATTTCATACCGAGGTACTCAGTTTACCTCCCAGTTCTGGTGACCTTTTTAGAAGAGACTTGGGACTAAGATTAGGCTCAACACAACATTTCATCCGCAAACAGATGGCAAAGCAGAACGAACAATCTAGACTCTTGAGGATATGTTGAGGGCATGTGTTATGGATTTCAAAGGTAGTTGGGATGGTCATTTTCCCTTGATTGAGTTTGCTTATAATAACAGTTATCACTCTAGTATCCAGATGGCACCATTCGAGGCTCTTTACGGGCGAAGGTGCAGATCGCTCATTGAATAGTTTGAGGTTGGTGAGGCAGCCATGATAGGACCTGATTCGGTGCATGAGGCCATGGTAAAAGTCCGGTTTATAAGAGACCAGTTAAAAACTGCTCAGAGTCATCATAAATCATACGCTGATGTGAGGAGAAGGGATTGGAGTTTGATGTGGATGACTGGGTATTTCTAAAGGTATCTCCCATGAAGGGAGTCATGTGGTTCGAAAAGAAAGGGAAACTTAGTCCCCTTTATGTTGGTCCCTACCAAGTTGTGAGAAGAGTTGGTAAGGTGGCGTATGATTTGGACTTTCCCCCGGAGTTATCTTCAGTTCATCCGGTATTTCATATGTCGCTTTTGAGAAAGTGTTTGGGTAATCCAGCCTTGGTAGTTCCGGTGGACAGTGTTGGGGTAAAAGAGAACCTCAGTTATGAAGAAATCCAGCCTTGAATTATCTTGCTAAATTAGTTATGTTGGAGTCTCCATATGCATGATATGTAAAAGGTTGTTCGAGGACGAACAAGGCTTTAAGTGTGGGTTGTGATCACGGGCAAAAATATATGCCCGAGATAAGCTTTACGACTTAAATTAGTCTTGTTTATCTAAGATTATTGTATACATTTTCATGTAATTTTAGATAAAGTAAAGATATGTGCTAACCAACATGATTAGCCTTTGTTTTGTAGGTTTTGATGACTTTTGAGCAACTAATCCATGAGTTGGTGCGGTAGAGGCTTGGAAACGGAATCAACACACGAACGTCGGCAAAGTGGAGGCACAAAACAGCCCACCGGCGCGTCGACAAGGTGCCACGGCAGGCAGGCCGCTCACAACAGCCCACCTGCGCGTTGGCAACGTGCCACGACAGGTGGCCTCCGTGACCAAGGGCTGCCAACGCCCTGCCCAAGCAGCGTGACACGCTGCCAACGCGGCAGGGTGCTGCCCAGGCCGATTTCGGGTGATTTCCAGAGGGCCTCCACGTCCGTAGCGTGTCACGGAGGCCGTGCTCCGCGATGCACTCCGTGACATGTTGCTTGTTATTCCGGGAAAGAGTCCTACTACTATAAATAGCACACTTAGGTTTATTTTTCAGAAATTCAGACTTGGTGGAGCAAGGACGTGGGTTACAGGCAGTTGAGGGACGAAAAAGCTAAGGGTTTTTCTCTCTTTGTTTCTTCTTTCAATCAATTATTTGTATGATTAACACTTGTTTTAGGATGATTAATCCACAAATGAGTGGCTAATTCTCCTCCTTGCTGAGGTTATGAACAATGGTGATGAATTTTGATTGTTGAATTGTATGGTTTTTCATCTTCTTCTTCCATGTTGTTCTATTAATTCTTGTTTCTACTGCATTAGTGTGTGGCCGACATTAATGTACATCTAAAAAGTCCGATTTCACTCGAGAGAGCACGAAATTAGAAAGTTGTGAATTAATAGGGTATTGTTCTTAACTTGATTTGGGAAAATTGGGTTTTGATGTGCTTTCCTGATAGAAATATACTTGAAAGCCGTATTAGTCAATTTAGGAACCGGAATTGTATTGCGAGGTCATAAATTGCATTTGATCACAGAAATGTAGACAGATGGTTTATGATTCTTAAGTGAGATTAAATACGAGAGTTTTAATCTCTAGGCTAATGTTCTTGGCTAGCAACTAGAAGAGAAGAATAACCGAATTATGATTATAATCAAGTTCATTACTTGTTCTTAAACTTGGCATGCTCATATCCATAGTTTCAATTCAAAGTAGATATTTGTTAATAGTTTTAGTATATAATTTATAAACAAAAATTATTTAACTTTTGGTTACGTTGTTGTCAGCATATATAGAAGTAAGATAGAATATAGTATACTTGAGCAATTTTTACTTATCCAGAGTCTCCTTGGTTCGATACTTGGCTTACTTAGCCACTTTATTACTTGTTTGACCACGTGCACCTGCGTGTCAGTTTTTAACCCATATGCAAACAACCGAACAAGTTTTTGGCGCCGTTGCCGGGGAGACTAGGCAATTGGTGAAATTGTATTAAGTGTAAATTTACTGTATTTTTATTTTATATTGTTAAGTGCTGACAACTTAGTCTTAGTGGTTGTTTTAATTCTTTTGCATTTTACTTTTTCTTTTTCGAATACCCTTATTGACATGACATCGTGGAATATAAATGGTTTCAATGGTGGATACTCATATTTTAGTGAAACTTGTCTGAATTGCGGAGGACACCACTTGTGGCAACAATGTAACACGTGTAATATATGTGGTGGTCAAGATGGCCATTGGGATGGCTGTCCGAATGCATATTCCCCTTCCCCAAGCCCCTACTATGATCCTTCTGTTGTTTTTTCTGAATATAGGCATGCTGAAAATGAGGACTTGGGACGCCAAGCTCGAATAAAAGACATGCTGAAACAACTCCTGGAGCAATCAGAAGCAATGAAGGAGGCGATGGCAGTATTGAGAATTCAGCAAGAAGAGAATGCAGAGGCTCTAGAAAGGATGAGCATCAAATTCATGGAGATGATCGCTGAAGCTGAAGCGTGTGATAAATCGCAGGCAACAGTTTTAGCCGATATTCAAAAGGAACTACAAGAGGAAGACAAGGGTGAATTTTTGGAGGAAGCCCAACAATCAGAATCTCTTCAGTGCCCCCGTGATGGGCTCAAACTTACGGAAAATCTATTCGTGGATGAAGAGACAGAGTATCCCCCAGTTGACATTAATGGAGAGATAGATGTCGATGTTGAGAAGGTGTATACAAGTAAGGAGGTCAAGCACAATGCAGTTTCAGAGTTGAGGATTATTGGACCACACTCTACGCATTTTGCGACGTTAAATTTGGTTGACAACATAGAAAGAGAGTCTTCCAAGCTTATAGAGAAATGTCTAGAGGAGGACCAAGCACCATATATGTTGAAATTTGCCAACGCGGAGAGATAAAATGACTTCGCTTACTTGAGGGCCAATAAAGTAAAAAGGAAACACCTACTGTTTGGTCCTTACAATTTTTCACCACCACCCCTGGAGCATAAGAGGAAATTAGAGAAGAAATTAGGGGTGAGATTCATATCCTCAAGGTGGAGGAAAAAGTGGTGAAACTTGATACGTTGTGCCGCGACGTAAAATTAGGCGCTGCTTGGGAGGCAACCCAAGGGTACCAGGGGTACCATTTTAATTTCTTGCATCTAAGTTGATTTTATTTATTTTTCATCTTGTGTTGTTTTGGTGGAAAGTTAAGCGCAGATGGAGGGGAAGTCTGAGTACCCGTGGAGGAGGAAGCTAACAAGCATGGAAAAGAAAAAGTGTGGGGTCGAACACCCACTTGTGCAAAGTTGAAGAAAGGCATGTTGTTAGCTAGGCCTAAAGGCCTCAGGGAGTATTTCTCACCCTTTTTAGATTTTAATTTGATGCTATGAGGACATAGCATGATTTAAGTGTGGGGTGAGGGAAATTTCAAGGGAAACTTCAAAAATTTTTGTTGTGCTTAACGATTTTTGGTGAATGTAATGCTTGTGAGAAATTTGAAAAATTTGAAATTTTTTTGTGAATTAAGCATGACTTCATCACCCGTTGGTTTTTCTTTTCGGTTCTTTTCCGAAGGGGGGTATTTGAACCGAAGAATAAAATTTTTCTTTTTCTTATCTTGGTCTGTATATAAAGTTTTTAGTCATAGCTAGGGACTGTTTCCGACGATGGATGGATGACGACCGTCTTGAGGAAAATTAGTCGATAGGTTTTGGGTTTTTGAAACCCGTAGCTAATTGATGGCTTGATATTCTTGTTATGTGCTATACATGGTTGTAAGAGGCAAGTATGTTCAGTGTGAAGCATGCAAGTGTATAACTTTGTTTGAGACACTTAGGCTCTTGAATTTGACTCAATATGATGGAAGCTTAATTCTGAATTCTTGTGATTAGCTGAGTAAGAGTCTACTGATTGTGTCTTGATTTGAGCATGTGCCATGAGTGTAAGGTTTTTGAGTATTCTGTGCTATTATGAAATGTCTAGAACTTGCCTGGTGTGTATATAAAACGAAATGAAGGATGTGAATTATAGGAGATGATTAGGGCATTTCTTTGAACGAACCTAAATGTTATCCCTCATTATACCTACCCTGAAAAATTAATCCTAGTTAACCCCATTGAGCCTTGAGCCTATTCTTTGACAGCTGCAACATAAGCTTAATCCTTTTACTTTCATTAGCCTTGAAATTGAACCAAAACTCCGATGCGCTTAAAGGAAAAATCCGAAAGGGTAAAGGAGTGAGAATAATGAAAAAGAAGGAAAAATAGCAAGTTGTAAATAGTTGAGAAAAGGAAAAAGGTGCATTTGTGTGAAAATGGTTGATTATTAGTAGGGAGTAAGAAAAGAAATGAATGAAACATATTGCTTAAGTACTCCTTACTAATAACCTAAAAGTGCAGAAAGAAATAGGGGAACAAAAGAGGAAAAAGAAAACTAAAAGGAGAAAAAGGTGAAGTAAGGGAAGGGAAGTTCGTAATGAAGGCGTGATGTATTAAAAGCGCTTAGGAAAGACAGTCACTATTACTGGCAAAAATAGTACTTACCCGCACCTGAGTTACATTACAACCTACAAAGTCCTACTTGATCTTACATTCATACATCCTTAAATTAGTGGAATAAAACACTAAGGGCAAGCTTATGGGTCAGTACATGATGCATGTGAATTCTTTGTGAGAGTGAGTGTAATTCTATGCGTGTACCCACACATGTTGTGATATAAAAATTCTTTTTGCGTGTGAAATTGGGTAACTCTCTTTCCGTGAGGGGCACATGTTGAATGAAGGATATAATTCATGTGAGATTACATAATCAGTTGATTTGTATGAGTTTGCTAAGATTGAGAGTCGATTCTTGAGGTTAAGAAGTCTTAACATAGTTGTACTTCATTTCAATGATCAAATAAGGCATGCACTATTTTTAGATTGTATCTTACGTAATCATTATAGTCGTAACTTGAATTATCTTGCAAAATTAGTTATGTGGGAGTCTCCATATGCATGATATGTAAAAGGTTGTTCGAGGACGAACAAGGCTTTAAGTGTGGGGTTGTGATCACGGGCAAAAATATATGCCCGAGATAAGCTTTACGACTTAAATTAGTCTTGTTTATCTAAGATTATTGTATACATTTTCATGTAATTTTAGATAAAGTAAAGATATGTGCTAACCAACATGATTAGCCTTTGTTTTGTAGGTTTTGATGACTTTTGAGCAACTAATCCATGAGTTGGTGAGGTAGAGGCTTGGAAACGGAATCAACACGCGAACGTCGGCAAAGTGGAGGCACAAAACAGCCCACCGGCGCGTCGACAAGGTGCCATGGCACGTAGGCCGCTCACAACAGCCCACCTGTGCGTTGGTAACGTGCCACGGCAGGTGGCCTCCGTGACCAAGGGCTGCCAATGCGCTGCCCAAGCAGCGTGACACGCTGCCAACGCGGCAGGGTGCTGCCCGGGCCGATTTCGAGTGATTTCCAGAGGGCCTCCACGTCCGTAGCGTGTCACGGAGGCCGTGCTCCGCGATGCACTCCGTGACACGTTGCTTGTTATTCCGGGAAAGAGTCCTACTCCTATAAATAGCACACTTAGGTTTAT
Organism: Datura wrightii; assembly: GCA_035772735.1. NCBI lineage: Eukaryota > Viridiplantae > Streptophyta > Magnoliopsida > Solanales > Solanaceae > Datura > Datura wrightii. Next base: position 80,877,170 of record JASDFA010000007.1, on the reverse strand, counting down.
TTTTCAGAAATTCAGACTTGGTGGAGCAAGTACGTGGGTTACAGGCTGTTGAGGGACGAAAAAGCTAAGGGTTTTTCTCTCTTTCTTTCGTATTTCAATCAATTGTTGGTATGATTAACACTTGTTTTAGGATGATTAATCCACAAATGAGTGGCTAATTCTCCTCCTTGCTGAGGTTATGAACAATGGTGATGAATTTTGATTATTGAATTGTATGGTTTTTCATCTTCTTCTTCCATGTTGTTCTATTAGTTCTTGTTTCTACTGCATTAGTGTGTGGCCGACATTAATGTACATCTAAAAAGTCCGATTTCACTCGAGAGAGCACGAAATTGGAAAGTTGTGAATTAATAGGGTATTGTTCTTAACTTGATTTGGGAAAATTGGGTTTTGATGTGCTTTCCTGATAGAAATATACTTGAAAGCCGTATTAGTCAATTTAGGAACCGGAATTGTATTGCGAGGTCATAAATTGCATTTGATCACAGAAATGTAGACAGATGGTTTATGATTCTTAAGTGAGATTAAATACGAGAGTTTTAATCTCTAGGCTAATGTTCTTGGCTAGCAACTAGAAGAGAAGAATAACCGAATTATGATTATAATGAAGTTCATTACTTATTCTTAACCTTGGCATGCTCATATCCATAGTTTCAATTCAAAGTAGATATTTGTTAATAGTTTAAGTGTATAATTTATAAACAAAAATTATTTAACTTTTGGTTACGTTGTTGTCAGCATATATAGAAGTAAGATAGAATATAGTATACTTGAGCAATTTTTACTTATCCAGAGTCTCCTTGGTTCGATACTTGGCTTACTTAGCCACTTTATTGCTTGTTTGACCACGTGCACTTGCGTGTCGGTTTTTAACCCATATAGCAAACCAACCGAACAAGTTTTTGGCGCCGTTGCCGGGGAGTCTAGGCAATTGGTGAAATTGTATTAAGTGTAAATTTACTGTATTTTTATTTTATTTTCTTAAGTGCTGACAACTTAGTCTTAGTGGTTGTTTTAATTCTTTTGCATTTTACTTTTTCTTTTTCGAATACCCTTATTGACATGACATCGTGGAATATAAATGGTTTCAATGGTGGATACTCATATTTTAGTGAAACTTGTCTGAATTGCGGAGGACACCACTTGTGGCAACAATGTAACACGTGTAATATATGTGGTGGTCAAGATGGCCATTGGGATGGCTGTCCGAATGCATATTCCCCTTCGCCAAGCCCCTACTATGATCCTTCTGTTGTTTTTTCTGAATATAGGCATGCTGAAAATGAGGACTTGGGACACCAAGCTCGAATAAAAGACATGCTGAAACAACTGCTGGAGCAATCAGAAGTAATGAAGGAGGCGATGGCAGTATTGAGAATTCAGCAAGAAGAGAATGCAGAGGCTCTAGAAAGGATGAGCTTCAAATTCATGGAGATGATCGCTGAAGCTGAAGCGTGTGATAAATCGCAGGCAACAATTTTAGCCGATATTCAAGAGGAACTAGAAGAGGAAGACAAGGGTGAATTTTTGGGGAATCCCAACAATCAGAATCTCTTGAGTGCCCCCGTGATGGGCTCAAACTTATGGAAAATCTATTCGTGGATGAAGAGATAGAGTATCCCCCAGTTGACATTAATGGAGAGATAGATGTCAATGCTGAGAAGGTGTATACAAGTAAGGAGGTCAAGCACAATGCAGTTTCAGAGTTGAGGATTATTGGACCACACTCTACGCATTTTTCGACGTTAAATTTGGTTGACAACATAGAAAGAGAGTCTTCCAAGCTTATAGAGAAATGTCTAGAGGAGGACCAAGCACCATATATGTTGAAATTTGCCAACGCGGAGAGACAAAATGACTTCGCTTACTTGAGGGCCAATAAAGTAAAAAGGCAACACCTACTGTTTGGTCCTTACAATTTTTCACCACCACCCCTGGAGCATAAGAGGAAATTAGAGAAGAAATTAGGGGTGAGATTCATATCCTCAAGTTGGAGGAAAAAGTGGTGAAACTTGATACGTCGTGCCGCGACGTAAAATTAGGCGCTGCTTGGGAGGCAACCCAAGGGTACCAGGGGTACCATTTTAATTTCTTGCATCTAAGTTGATTTTATTTATTTTTCATCTTGTGTTGTTTTGGTGGAAAGTTAAGCGCAGATGGAGGGGAAGTCTGAGTACCCGTGGAGGAGGAAGCTAACAAGCATGGAAAAGAAAAAGTGTGGGGTCGAACACCCACTTGTGCAAAGTTGAAGAAAGGCATGTTGTTGGCTAGGCCTAAAGGCCTCAGGGAGTATTTCTCACCCTTTTTAGATTTTAATTTGATGCTATGAGGACATAGCATGATTTAAGTGTGGGGTGAGGGAAATTTCAAGGGAAATTTCAAAAATTTTTGTTGTGCTTAACGATTTTTGGTGAATGTAATGCTTGTGAGAAATTTGAAAAATTTGAAAATTTTTTGTGAATTAAGCATGACTTCATCACCCGTTGGTTTTTCTTTTCGGTTCTTTTCCGACGGGGGGTATTTGAACCGAAGAATAAAATTTTTCTTTTTCTTTTCTTGGTCTGTATATAAAGTTCTTAGTCATAGCTAGGGACTGTTTCCGACGATGGATGGATGACGACCGTCTTGAGGAAAATTAGTCGATAGGTTTTGGGTTTTTGAAATCCGTAGCTAATTGTTGGCTTGATATTCTTGTTATGTGCTATACATGGTTGTAAGAGGCAAGTATGTTCAGTGTGAAGCATGCAAGTGTATAACTTTGTTTGAGACACTTAGGCTCTTGAATTTGTCTCAATATGATGGAAGCTTAATTCTGAATTCTTGTGATTAGTTGAGTCAGAGTCTACTGATTGTGTCTTGATTTGAGCATGTGCCATGAGTGTAAGGTTTGTGAGTATTCTGTGCTATTATGAAATGTCTAGAACTTGCCTGGTGTGTATATAAAATGAAATGAAGGATGTGAATTGTAGGAGATGATTTAGGCATTTCTTTGAATGAACCTAAATGTTATCCCTCATTATACCTACCTTGAAAAATTAATCCTAGTTAACCCCATTGAGCCTTGAGCCTATTCTTTGACAGCTGCAACATAAGCTTAATCCTTTTTCTTTCATTAGCCTTGAAATTGAACCAAAACTCCGAAGCTCTTAAAGGAAAAATCCGAAAGGGTAAAGGAGTGAGAAGAATGAAAAAGAAGGAAAAATAGCAAGTTGTAAATAGTTGAGAAAAGGAAAAAGGTGCATTTGTGTGAAAATGGTTGATTATTAGTAGGGAGTAAGAAAAGAAATGAATGAAACATATTGCTTAAGTACTCCTTACTAATAAGCTAAAAGTGCCGAAAGAAATGGGGGAACAAAAGAGGAAAAAGAAAACTAAAAGGAGAAAAAGGTGAAGTAAGGGAAGGGAAGTTCGTAATGAAGGCGTGATGTTTTAAAAGCGCTTAGGAAAGACAGTCACTATTACTGGCAAAAATAGTACTTACCCGCACCTGAGTTACATTACAACCTACAAAGTCCTACTTGATCTGACATTCATACATCCTTAAATTAGTGGAATAAAACACTAAGGGCAAACTTATGGGTCAGTACATGATGCTTGTGAATTCTTTGTGAGAGTGAGTGTAATTCTATGCATGTAGCCACACATGTTGTGATATAAAAATTGTTTTTGCATGTGAAATTGGGTAACTCTCTTTCCGTGAGGGGCACATGTTGAATGAAGGATATAATTCATGTGAGATTACTTAATCAGTTGATTTGCATGAGTTTGCTAAGATTGAGAGTCGATTCTTGAGGTTAAGAAGTCTTAACATAGTTGTACTTCATTTCAATGATCAAATCAGGCCTGCACTATTTTTAGATTGTATCTTACGTAATCATTATAGCCGTAACTTGAATTATCTTGCTAAATTAGTTATGTGGGAGTCTCCATATGCATGATATGTAAAAGGTTGTTTGAGGACGAACAAGGCTTTAAGTGTGGGGTTGTGATCACGGGCAAAAATATATGCCCGAGATAAGCTTTACGACTTAAATTAGTCTTGTTTATCTAAGATTATTGTATACATTTTCATGTAATTTTAGATAAAGTAAAGATATGTGCTAACCAACATGATTAGCCTTTGTTTTGTAGGTTTTGATGACTTTTGAGCAACTAATCCATGAGTTGGTGAGGTAGAGGCTTGGAAACGGAATCAACACGCGAACGTCGGCAAAGTGGAGGCACAAAACAGCCACCGGCGCGTCGACAAAGTGCCATGGCAGGCAGGCCGCTCACAACAGCCCACCTGCGCGTTGGCAACGTGCCACGGCAGGTGTCCTCTGTGACCATTGGCTGCCAACGCGCTGCCCAAGCAGCGTGACACGCTGCCAACGCGGCAAGGTGCTGCCCGGGCCGATTTCGGGTGATTTCCAGAGGGCCTCCGCGTCCGTAGCGTGTCACGAAGGCCGTGCTCCGTGATGCACTCCTGGACACGTTTCTTGTTATTCCGAGAAAGAGTCCTACTACTATAAATAGCACACTTAGGTTTATTTTTCAGAAATTCAGACTTGGTGGAGCAAGGACGTGGGTTACAGGCAGTTGAGGGACGAAAAAGCTAAGGGTTTTTCTCTCTTTCTTTCTTCTTTCAATCAATTGTTTGTATGATTAACACTTGTTTTAGGATGATTAATCCACAAATGAGTGGCTAATTCTCCTCCTTGCTGAGGTTATGAACAATGGTGATGAATTTTGATTATTGAATTGTATGGTTTTTCATCTTCTTCTTCCATGTTGTTCTATTAATTCTTGTTTCTACTGCATTAGTGTGTGGCCGACATTAATGTACATCTAAAAAGTCCGATTTCACTCGAGAGAGCACAAAATTGGAAAGTTGTGAATTAATAGGGTATGTTGTTGTCAGCATATATAGAAGTAAGATAGAATATAGTATACTTGAGCAATTTTTACTTATCCAGAGTCTCCTTGGTTCGATACTTGGCTTACTTTGCCACTTTATTACTTGTTTGACCACGTGGACTTGCGTGTCGGTTTTTAACCCATATAGCAAACCAACTGAACAGGTGGCAGTGGAGACCACGGGAGATGTGACAACTTATTGTGAGAAATAACAGTCGTTGTTAGCAGTCGTAGGGAGGAGCTAGGCTGTTCAGGTGACTTCCAACGAGCATCCCAACGACCCGTTAGAATAGACCATGGTTGTTGGTTGTGGTCGTTGTTTGATTTTTAGTGTTTCCATTGGACTCTAGGGGGGATAACAACGGTCCATTCTTTCTTGTGACGGGTCGTGGTGTGACCCATTAGGAGAAGAGATGCCAAGGTTCAGGGGGTTAACCACGGGCGGTATGACGAGTCATTGGTTGAAGGTACGGGTCATCCAAACGTTCCGCTATTTGGGTTCTGAGAATGGGCTACCAGTAGTGGCTTTAATGACAGATGTGACGGGTCTTTGTTGGTTCCAACGACCCATTAGTCCCACCCGTGGGATCGACTTGGACAGTTTTCAGGGTAGGTTCATTAAGAGTATGTTTGACTTTTTCATGATATAAGACCCTAAACTACGTTGTTTTGGCTTGGGAAAAGTTGGGTTTTAAGAGGATGACTTATTCTAAACTCCCATTCATGCATGCAAGACTTTGAGTGGGGATTCAAGGGGAGATGTCAAGCTTTTTACCTCGATTCCTTCAATCTCATTCTTGGGCTTTTAAGGAGGGTTAGGAGTTGATAATATCAGGTATGTAAGGTCTTCAATGGGTGAATTCTTCCACACCCATGCTCCTACTCAATGATTTTACTTACAAATTATCAAAAACTCATGGGGTTTTGTATTTGATTTGTATGAAAGTAAATGATTTAACTATGAGTCTTGTGATTTTGAAATCTTATCCTAATCTACTGATTTTGATCATCCTTAAGATATTAATTGAGTATAGTATTGTTGATTTTGAATTTCTAAACAATTAAGCTTGATTATGCATGCCCCATGATGAATCAATTTATGATCCATTGATCCATCGGTGCATTTGATAAGCCCAACATGAATTATAAAATTTATTTATGAAATTACTATGTTATCTATTAAGAACTTATTAATTTCAAGCTATATGCATGATCTACAAGTATGCATGAATTTTATCAATCATGAATTATGTTTTTGGCCGATCACGGGCCTCATGTTATGTCTAGTTCACGTATGTTCAAGCATGCTTATGATTATTATGATTTGACTAGCGCATGAACTCATGTATGTATTATTATGAGCACTATATATGTTTTGGGAGTAATATCGAACACCGAGTAGGTTCGGGGCCCATGTTAAGCCCCGAATCTCATGAACTACCTGCCACCGTAGGTATGTTGGGACCTTTTCACGTTTTTCCCTGGCCCAATTAGTCCTTTTCATGTGTAATCATGCCTTCCATGGTTCCTACCCTTGGGAAGGTACGAACACCCTCCCGAATAGGGTTACAAGTCAGGCTTCATGTGTGCTCATGGGGTATATTGGTTAGGAGAATCTCCCACTGTTCCTCTTGATTTATGCATGTTTATGATTATGAATGTTGGCTCATGTTATGTTAAGTAAGGCTCTTTATTTATGATTATGATTATGTTTACGTTACGAATGTTTCGAGAACCTTGAGCCCTATATCATATTATGATAATTATGTTATGAGCATGTTGTCCTATTCCTATGATCACTTATGATTTTTACACATGTTTTAAATGTCCGTTTTACTTACCTTTTATACTCAGTACATTCCACGTACTAACCGCATACTTTCTATGTTGTATCATTTCATTATACAGGACCCGGCTCTCAGGCTCACCCTCCTCAGTAGCTCCTCAAAGTTCACTATCAGCTTATTTGGTGAGTCCTCATGTTCCAAGGGCCATATGTTCAGACTCTATTGTTTCTCTTTCAGTTTCAGTATTTTAAGGTTAGTTAGGGTGTTGTCCCATCAACCCGTCTTTCATGATTAGAGGCTCTTCAGATTATAAGTTGTATTCAGCCATCATGTATGGATCATGTATTGTATTTTTTCCATTATTATGACATGTTTACGTTTCTTATGTTAAGTCTTTCGCTTATGTGAATGAAATAGATGTATGTTCATGCAATGGGTCAACTTGGGGTCATTTTGGGCTCCTTTTCCCGTGTCTACGACTCAGGTGTACGTGCGGGTTGTGACATATTCAGGTAAACTCCATGGTCTCAGAACTACGCGCCAAGTAGGTTTTTATTCATGGACTCTAGGTGGGTCCCATTAGTGATATCACACGATGTACGTTCCTTGGTTGTCAAGCCTGGGATGGCTCTACCCATTAGGGAGATATAGCTGGGGCATCATGTAAGCTCTATCAAGATGGTGTTGGTTAAGATGAGTCCTCCCACTGTTCCTTATGTTTTATGCATGATCATGATTACAATACTTTGGATTAAGTTATATTTTTATAAGGATTCTCTTATGATTTCAATTATGATGTTATACCCCAGAAGCCCAAAGATCAGACTTGGGAGTTGAAATGGAGAAAAATTAAAATCTGGAATCAAGCACAGAACGGGTAATGAGGTGACCCGTGAGAGCAGCCCATGAGTCATGACATGACTCGTGGGGAGGCCCAGGGGAAGGTTTGAAATTTGGGAAATAAGATCCCCACGGGCGTGACCGCAAGTCGTTGTTAGGCCCCACAACTCGTTAGGTCAGTCGTGGGGAGTGTTGGATGAGAAGAATGAAAGAAATGGCAATGTACTTAATGGAAGGATCCCACGAGTCGTGGTTTGTACCACGAGTTGTAGGATGAGTTGTGGTCAGTTGGTTGAGGTTATTTGAAAATCTTACGCAGTGTACCTGACGAGTAGTGACCACGAGTCATGGTCACCAAATAACAATTCGTTAAGTCACCCGTTATGAAGCAGTGTACCTGATGGAAGACTCCACGAGTCGTGGCCCATGATGACGAGTCATTAGGTACCTCGTTGGGACCAGCTGATAGTTATTTTCTACGATTTTAGCAAGGGCTTTTTCGTAATTCCTAAGTTTCTAAGGCCTAGACTATGTCGTTTTGAGTTATGAATAGTGACTTTTAAAGGGGTTAAGTTCAATTTAGGCCATTTTCATATTCATGCATGCAAGAGTGATAGTCTAGAGAGGTGATCAAGGCAATCCTTCAAGGTCTTTCTTCAATTCCTTCTTGGGCATTCAAGGAAGTGTTAGAATCAGCCATAATCAGGTATATAAGTTTATGAATAGGTTTTTTCGTTCATACCCATGCCCAATCTCTCCTTATTCGTGAAGTTTTGCTTAAAATTTTATGTGGTTTTATCTTAAATCTTGTGGAATTCTAATGATCTAATCCATGGGTTACTAGTTCTCCTGTTTTACACCATATTTTATGAATCACGATAAGATTTGACAGCTAATTCGATTATAAATTTATTGATTTCAATTTTTATTAGATTATGCCTAATTATGTAAGTTCTATGATGAATCGAGTTATCATCTTTACTTCAATTGTTGATATTCATAAACCCAGCATGATTTATGAGTCATAATATGGATTTATTCAAATGCCCATTAAGAAGTTATGATTTACAAAGCCTATACATGATTTAAAAGTATGTATGAACCTCATGATTTTACTAATTATGTTTTGGCCGACTCATGGGCTTTACCCTCATGGCTAGTCACGTATTTACAAGCATGCTTATGATTATCATGATTTAACTAGCCCGTGAATCGCATGCATATAATACTATGAGCACTATATATGTTTTGGGAGTAGTATTTAACACCGAATAGGTTCGGAACTTAGGTTTTCCCCCTAATCTCTGAACTACGTGCCACCGTAGGACATGATGGGACCTCCTTATGACTGTCCCCTTTTGCCCAAATTGGCCCTTTCATGTGTGATATCACGCCCTTCATGGTTCTACCTTGACAAGCTACAAACACCTTCCCGACTAGGGATTTATAGGTCGGGCTCCATGTGTGTTCATAGGGGGTATGTTGGTTATAAGAATCTCCCACTGTTTTTCACTCAAGTCATATTTAATAAAGCTTTTCTCTTGTGGGTATGATTATAAATGATTTATGAATGTTTTGAAAAACCTTGAGCCTTCTGTTATTGTATGCTATTTATGTTATGAGCATGTTGTCCCACTCTTATGATCTCTTATGAATTTCTTTTATGTATCTTAAAATGTCCGTTTTACTTACCTTGCATACTCGGTATATTTCACGTACTGACCCCGCATACTGTATGTTGTATCATTTCATGATACAGGCTCCGATCTTCAGATCCAGCAACGTCATTAGTCCATCTCAGAGTTTAGCATCCAGCTTCTTGGTGAGTCCTCATTCTCCGAGGACCATATGTTTTAGATGTTGGGGTTTCTTTTAGTTTTTAGTTTTTTCGGGTTAATTGGGGATATTGTCCCATCAACCCATCAGATACATCAGAGGCTTTCAGACTATATGTTGTACTCAACTGTTGTGTATGTAGTACGTTCTGTTCACCATGTTATGTTATGATTATGCATCCATGGTGTTGTTATGTTAAGTTTTCCACTTTATTAATATTGAGTTAGATGTATGTTCATGCCATGGGTCGACTTGGAGTCTCTCGGAGCTCCTTGTCCCGTGTTATGATCCGGGTCTATGTTCGGGTCATGAAAAATTTGGTCTATGAGACATTTAGGAAATGTTCCCTTTCATGATCTATGTCGTGCGATGAAATGTCTTCCTTTCCTTATAACTCGTGCTAATCGTGTGTGCAAAAATATGTCTTCTATGGACAACAACGGGAGTCAGCCAGCCCCACCAACTCCAATGGATTCCATGCAAGTTACGGATGCGAAACTCAAAGCCGCCCTCAGAGTGTTGATGGGGGCCATGATCACCCATCCTAACCAGTAGGTTATCGCACCGGTGAACCCTACCGGGGAGGCGAAAGCTACTAGGGGTCAAGGAATCATGAAGAGAAGCCTGCCTAAGGTTGGTTACTCGAATATGGTTGGGGAGCGTAAGGGGAAAGGAAGGAGGAACAAGAGGCCCAGGGCCGGAAACCTTAAGAGATCCCAACAAGGGTCGAGTAGTGGGAGTCACTCTAAAACCCATTAGAAGTCTCTAGCCCAAGCTCGGGGATACAAGCCCCGGGTGGGAGAGATTACTTATCCAATTTGCGGGCGCTGTGGGAAGCACCACCAAGGAAAGTTCTTGGTAGGTTCGGATGTTTTCTCTCATTGTGGCTAACTCGATCATAAACACAGAGATTGTGCTTCATCCAAGTGAGACGGCCAGAGAGGCCATGCCCCGGCATCCCCTCCAGCAGTCCTATCTAGCTAGTTGGCATGCTTGAAATGTGGTAAATCACACGTGGGACGGTGTTTGGCAGGTTCAGACATCTTTTACAGAGGTGGAGAGGTTGGGCACATGTGTAGGAATTGTCCATCAACCAAGCAGGGCAAGGATAGAGTCGAGGTTCCAATCATCGGATCAGTAGCTCCAGCTAATCACCCATCCCTGCAGGACAGGTTACCAAGAGCAAGTGACAGTAAGCTTTGAACCTTCCATGATTGCTAGTTTTGAGGACTCCTATACAAGGTGCAAGATCTCTTTATGTATTTTAGGATGAGATTTATCCGTGGGAGGTAAGAAAATGGTAAGTGAAGGTCCCAGTCAGGTCTTAAATTTTTTTAGTAAGGACGTTTTATAGATAGTATGTAGGGGTAGTCCATTCTTCCTCCTTTGGATGTTACCCTATGTATCACTCGATGCTACGCTTGACTTATGCTTACATTCAGAACCTTAAGCTGATAGGCAACCCTATCTGTCAGCGGTCCCAATATTACCCGTTCAGCTTCATATCATGACCCTCACTATGTGTGTGAACCCATCTCTCTTAGTATGCCCAACTTAGATTTCTTAACATTCATGCTCATGATTCCCTTACTCTAAACCCTATGGATGTTTTCCATGATGGAAATGATGGTTAAGGTGTGTACATTCAGGGTAACTCCCTATCCCCACCAAAGATGTCGGGTATGTAAAAGTTCATGGGGGGTACAGTTATTAGCCAATACTAGAAGTGTAACAACCCACATAGTCATTTTGTGATTGTTGATCCATTTTCCTAGGTTGAACCTTTTCGTATCTTTATTCTATTATTCATGATTTGCGGAGGTGGGTGATATCGTTCTCGAGATGACCTAATTAAGGCTGGGTGAGATTTTTGATTTTGAAGGGTTTGAAGTTGAGGGGTTGACCAAAGTCAACATCCTAGGTTGTCGAGCTCAAATTCTGATTCTGAAAGTATTGTTGGTTTCGGATAGTGGTTTATGATTTAGTTAGGTAGTTTGCATGGGTTCCGAGGTGGTTTGATTGGTTGAACTTATGAGTTTAGAGGATTCTAGATGTGACCACGGTCAATTTGGGGTCAAACAACCTTATATGGATAACTTGAGGGTCCCAACGGGTCCGGATTGGGTTTCATGATTAGGTTGCGTGTATGGGTTGTGACCAAAGGATTCCGGATGGATTTCAGGTGGATTTGAGCATATTGCTTATTTGGCATGATCTTAAGCATAAAGGATGAAAACTCAAAGGTTCAGGACTTCAAAATTTTTAATTGGAATTGTAGGAGTTCGTTTGGTTGCCTCGACTGGTGGCGGTGTTATAGTTCAGAACGGAACAAAATCATCCTTGGTGACTAATGTAAAAGCTAGATAAGACAAGGATCCTATCTTGGTGAAGTTGGAGGAAGTCGTTCAGGAGCAGAAGGTAGAGGTCATCTCCAAAGGAAGATATGGTGCTTCGATATCAGGGTAGTTGGTGTATTCCGCGTGTTGAAGATACAAGAGCTAGTTCAGTTACATGGGATGCCCTTGTTCATCATATCAGACGGAGGTACCCAATTTACCTCTCAGTTTTGGAGGTCATTTTAAAAAGGACTTAGTACTCAAGTTAAGTTCAACACAACATTTCACCTGCAAATAGATGGTCAAGGGGAGCGAACAATCTAGACTCTTGAGGACATGTGGAGAGTGTGCGTTACTTCAAAGGTAGCTGGGATAAGCATTTGCCTCTTATCGAGTTTGTGTACAATAACAGCTACCATTCCAGCATTCAGATGTCCCCATTTGAGGCTCTCTGTGGATGGAGATGTAGATCGCCCATTGGTTGGTTTGAGATTGGTGAAGCGGCTCTGGTAGGACCAAAATTGGTTCATGAGGCTACGAAGAAGGTTCAATTGATAAAGGACAGGCTGAAAACCACTCAGAGTCGCCAAAAGTCCTATGCCAAAGTGAGAAGGAGGGAACTTGAGTTCGAAGTCGGTGATTGGGTGTTTTTTAAGGTGTCTCCTATGAAGGGAGTGATGCGGTTTGGGAAGTAAGGAAAATGTAGCCCTTGTTATGTTGGCCCCTACCAGATTGTGAAACGGGTTGGTAAGGTGACATACGAATTGGAGTTGCCCTTAGAATTAGCTTCTGGGCATCCTGTATTCCATGTATCGCTCTTAAAGAAGTGTTTGGGTGATCCATCTCTAGTTGTCCCGGTGGACGGTGCGGTGTGAAAGACAACCTTAGTTATGAGGAGATTCCAGTAGAAATGCTGGATATTCAGGTTCGAAGGCTAATGAACAAGGAAGTAGCTTCAGTTAAAGTGTTAAGGAGGAATCAACATGTTGAGGGAGCTATATGGGAAGCCGAAGCGGATATGATGGCTAGATACCCACATTTATTCTCTACCGGCTTAGTTCTAGCTTGAGGCATCAGTTTTGCTCTCAAACTTTATTTAGTTTCCATGTTCAGTTCATGTGCCCAAGTTTCTTTTATGTCTGTGGATGTACGCATGATTCATGAATTCAGTTCAGCTATGTAGTTTGAATCGGAGATAGTCATTCCGTCAGTTTTTAGGTTAAATGATCAGTATTTAATGATTGCATTTCTTTGCTTTTCTGTAATTTTTCCAACATTCGAGGATGAATATTCCCAAGGGGGAGATATTTTTATACCCCAGAAGCCTAAAGATCAAACCTGCGAGTTGAAACAGAGAAAAATTAAAATCTGGCATCAGGCACAGAATGGGTCGTAAGGTGACCTGTGAGAGTAGCCCACGAGTCGTGACATGACTCATAGGGAAGCCTAGGGGAAGGTTTGAAATTTGGGAAATGATATCCCCACAGGCGTGACCACGAGTTGTAGTCAGGCCCCACAACTCGTTAGATCAGTCGTGGGGAGTGTTGGGTGAGAAGAATGAATGAAAGAGGCAGTGTACTTAATGGAAGGACCCCACAAGTCGTGGTCTATCACCAAGAGTCGTGGGGTGAGTCGTGGTCAGCTGATGGAGGTTATTTGAAAATCTTAGGCAGTGTACCTGATGAGTGGTGACCATGAGTCGTGGTCACTAGCTAATGATTCGTTAAGTCACCCGTTACGAGCCCAGAAGACTGGATAAGCAGTGTACCTGAAGGACGACTTGACGAGTCGTGGCCCATGATGACGAGTCGTTAGGTCCCTCATCGGGACTAGCTGGCAGTTATTTTCTTCGATTTTAGTAAGGGCTTTTTCGTAATTCCTAAGTTCCTAAGGCCTAGATTACGTCATTTTGAGTTATGAATAGTGACTTTTAAAGGGGTTAAGTTCATTTTAGGCCATTTTCATATTCATACATGCAAGAGTGATAGTCCAGCAAGGTGATCAAGGTAATCCTTCAAGGTATTTCTTCCATTCCTTCTTGGGCATTCAAGGAAGTGTTAGAATTAGCCCTAATCAGGTATGTAAGGTTATGAATGGATGTTCTCATTCACACCCATGCCCAATCTCTCCTTATTCATGATGTTTTGCTTAAAAATATTATGAGGTTTTATCTTAAATCTTGTGGAATTCTAATGATCTATCCATGGGTTACTACTTCTCCTGTTTTGCACCATATTTTATGAATCAAAATAAGCTTTTACAGCTAATTCGATTATAAATTCATTGATTTCAATTTCTATTAAATTATGCCTAATTATGTAAGTTCTATGATGAAACGAGTTATGATCTTTATTTCAATTGTTAATATTCATAAACCCAGCATGATTTATGAGTCATAATATGGATTTATTCAAATGCTGATTATGAAGTTATGATTTACAAAGCCTATACATGATTTACAAGTATGCATGAACCTCATGATTTTACTAATTATGTTTTAGCCAACTCACAAGCTTTACCCTCATGGATAGTCATGTATTTACAAGTATGCTTATGATTTTCATTATTTAACTAGCCCATGAATCTCATGCATATTATACTATAAGCACTATATATGTTTGGAGAGTAGTATTTATCACCGAGTAGGTTCGGGGCCTAGATGTTACCCCGAATCTCTGAACTATGTGCCACCATAGGACATGATGGGACCTCCCTTATGACTATCCCCCTTTGCCCAAATGGGCCCTTTCACATGTGATATCACGCCCTTCATGGTTCTACCCTTGGCAAGGTACGAACACCCTCCCGACTAGGGATTTACAGGTCGGGCTTCATGTGCGCTCATATGGGGTATGTTGGTTATAAGAATCTCCCACTGTTCCTCATGATTTATGGATGATTATTATTATATATTTGGCTCAAGTCATGTATAATAAAGCTTTTCTCTTGTGGGTGTGATTATAAATGGTTTACGAATATTTTGGAAAACCTTGAGCCTTCTGTTATTATATGTTATTTATTTTATGAGCATGTTGTCCCACTCTTATGATCTCTTATGAGTTTCTTTTATGTAATTTAAACTGCCCGTTTTACTTACCTTGCACACTCGTTACAGTCCATGTACTGACAGTGTACTCTATGTTGTATCGTTTCATGATATAGGCTTTGGTCTTCAGATCAAGCACCATTATTAGTCCATCTTAGAGTTTAGCATCCAGCTTCTTAGTGAGTCCTCATTCTCTGAGGACCATATGTTTCAGATGTTGAGGTTTCTTTTAGTTTTCAGTTTTGCTGGGTTAGTTGGGGATGTTGTCCCATCGATCCATCAGATACATTAAAGGCTTTCAGACTATATGTATTACTCAGTTGTTGTGTATATAGTACATTCCGTTCACCATGTTACATTATGATCATGCTTTCGCCATGTCGTTATGTTATGTTTTCCACTTTATTAATATCGAGTTCGATATATGTTCATGCCATGGGTCTACTTGGAGTCTCTCGGGGCTCCTTGTCCCATGTTACGATTCGGGACTACGTTCGGGTCATGACATATGACTGGTTTTGAAAACCTTGAGCCCTCATGTTTATGCTATGATTATTACTTCATGTTTTGAACTGTTCTACTCTTATAAACTCTTATGTATTTTACTAGTCTGTTTTATTTACCTTGCATGCTCAGTACATTCAAAGTACTGACCACATACTCTATGTTGTATCATTTCATGATACAGGTCTGAGAGATCAAATTCAGCCGTGCCATTAGTCCTACTTCCTGATAATGCTCAAACACACTCCTAACAAATTATGAAGATGATGTTGTCAATAAAGAACCCAAAAAAGAGGTTGAGGTAGAACCCACAGGTAATATGGTAAGAACTAGACTAATGCCGGTATTTAAGCTTTCTAGTGTGTTATCTCCAAATTGGGGGATTTATAGAAAAACAATTGTAAAACAAGCGTGAAGATCAGTTGTTCTTAATCCAGATTTGCAATTAAGTAGGGTAAGTATTCCCCATGGGTTCATATCTACTTCAGGTTTACACTCGTGATCAATTCCAATGCTTACTTTTAGAACTGATAACTAGGGTTCATCCAAATGACTGATTCATCCCTATTGGATGAGTATACTCAATCGCCGGGTTAGGTCTCATGAGCGATTTCAATTTCTCCCTTATCAATTTGTTCCGAATTAACTATCCTCCGACCGAAGTTCAAGTTATACATTGATCATAAAAATCAAGGCTTTGTTGTAATTCTCTTTTCCTAATCTCTACCTCTATAGGTTCAAGAAAGTAAATAATTCGGGCAAGTCGTAACATCGCACTTCGTTAAGAAACATTAAAGATGAAGAGAATACTGTACAAGCATTTAGCATTGGTTTCGAATCACTTTGTGTAACCCTAGTTCATTAATCCACCACGGTTCCCGCAACCCTTAGTTGTGGAGGTTTTAGCCTCTCATGATTGTAAAATTATAATTAGTATTCATAGACAAATACATAATTAAATACTTACAACGATGATTGAAAGAAAACCTATTGTGCATATTGCAAGAAAATATGATGAACAAATTCAAGAATAATTGAGAAACCCAAGTTATGATTCTCAAGAATTTCTCTCCAATGTTGTCGAAAAATAATTACAAACTTGATAATAATTGGCAATCAACTAATTCTAACCGTCCCTCTCCAAACAGAAACATAAAACTTATTTATACAGATAATAAAACCCTTTTCCTACGTTAACAGGGAAATAACCAAATCTAGCGTAGACACATCCTACAACTCATCATACGATCCGTAACAAGATTGTGGGGTTGTACCTTGTCTCATACGTTCCTTGGCTTATGTAGAATTGGCTAAGTGTTGGCATCTGGTATGACTCGTAACATGATCCCACTAGTCGTACAATCCAATCGCGGTTTGACTCTGAGAACTTTGGCATCTTCTGAAGTTTTCTATGAGTGTCTTGGTATGCCTTGTATCCTACTCCTACGATTCATAACATCTTGCCATATCATAAGAACTGCCAAGTCCCAAAAGTCACTGAAGCTTTCAACGGCTCATGGTATGGGTCGTTGGTAGATTCTATGATTCGTAGTTACCACCCGTATCAGGAGACTTCAATTGTGTAAATTTCTCTAAAATATTCCATGAATCAAGTTAGGCCTCATACCAGGATGGTACGGCTCGTACTAAGAGTCGTACTTTGCCTTTGCATTGTTCTAATATTCTGAGCTTTTCCCTAAGTCTCAGCACGACTCATATAGTCTTGGTACAACTCGTACTGAGAAGTATTTGGCTGCTTTTCTGCACTTTTCTTGCAACTTTTGCACATTTTTGTTCCCACACCTAATTTTCCTTCAAAATAAAGTAAAAACACCTCATATCCATATAAACATACCTAATTCCATGTTATTTTCCCAGTTTTAAATGCCAAAAGTGTTGTAAACTACAATACATCAACACCCTCAACTTAAGACTTTTGCATGTCCTCAAGCTAAGAAAAAAAACTAAAAATGATTCTTAACTAGAAAATGAACCTCGGATACTACAACCAACACCAATCGAAATTTGCACTATGATCACAAACAGCTATTGTCCCCTTCTTTATGAAAACCAAATCAGCTATGCACATCATGTGACCACAAACCATGATAAACAAGGATCAAGATATGTCGTCTAGTTATTTGCAGAGAATCAAGTTATTACTAGTGCTTTTCACATAGACAACTGGCAGAACAAAACACAAATCATGTACCCTCACAGCAAAATGAAGTCCCCAACTCACAGATATATGGAAAATATGAAACTTGGGACTAAACAAGCAAGACTCTCACTCTAACAATAAAATTCCAAATACTGCACATCGGATATCATAGGTTATTTTCTCTACTTTGGTTCTTTTGACTGTTAGGCTAGAATCACTATAGGACTTTATTTGTCTTGTAATAGAGGCTTCAGGCTAGGCATAGTAAATATGGAATTTTAGTTACTAAACACTCCTTGTCACTACATACATGTAGCTCCACATTTTACCTATTTTATCGTTTTGCACTTTTTCAACTTTTTTCCTCCTTTTTCTCCTTTTTATGCAATGTTTGGGTCTAGTGCGTTTTCAACTTTTCATTCATTTTTCTCTTTTGTATTTTCTTTTAAATCTTTCTTTTTCAGCTCTTTTTTCTTCTTTTCTTGTCGTAACACATCTTATTTTCAACCTCTTTTTCTTTTCCTTTCCTTTTTAACCTCCCTATAATCTATGCACCCCTACTCTAGCCACCCTCAACATAGGGATTTTGCCTGGTTTGAGGTTCACAATTTATAAGGAGGGACCAGTGCCAAAATAGGTTCACTATAAAAACATGGGTAAGGTTAATAAGTTAATCGAAGAAAAATGGTCCATTTAAGGCTCAAAATCGGGATCAAAGAAATCATATCATTTTTGTAGGGAAATTTAAGCTAACATGGGATAAACAAAATGACCTATGTTCTTTTCCTAACCAACCATCCTAAAACCTATGTAAAAACCAACCAAGCAAGTTCTAGATCCTCTATGCAGTATTGAACTAGGTATTGATCCTTACTCACTCATTGTACATATTTTGTATTCATTCTATCTGTCCGGTACATACATGGTCAACTGTAATTACTCATGCTAGTACACTAAATGACACAAAATGATCCACAGAAATCATGTTTTGCAATCAATAAGTACACAACTAACCATCAAAAATTTTAAACAGGGTAATTTTTTAAAAAAACTAGTGCATTTTATTGGTTGAATAATCCTAAGCTACTTTCTAATTAAACAAAAACATCCTAAACATGTCGTTTCTACTAGATAGTATGCCTGACGAAAAAAACACAGTAAGAAAAACCTTCAGACGAATTTAAAAATCCCAAAAATATACAAGTAAACTCACTCCCCTTTTGAAAAGCATGCTCGTCCCGAAGCATAGAATAGAAAAACCAAATAGAAAGAGACATACTTGTGACTACTCACAGTTCACCTTCCATGGATTGCCTCCCATGCAATGCTTGATTTAACATCACAGCACAATGTAACTACTATGATTCTTCAGGCGTCATCAAGGTACACTGCCTCAATTCCTTTTATTTCCTCGGTGGCTCCCAAATATAGCTTTATCCTCTGCCCATTCACCTTGAACCACTTGCCATCTTTATTTTCAAGCTCTACTGCACCATATGGGGACATATTCACCACTCTATATGGTCCCATTCACCTAGATTTCAATTTTCTAGGATGCAAATAGAGCCTTGAATTGAACAGTTGATAACGCTCAAACCACACCTCCTGCTGAAGTATGAAGCAGACGTTGTCAATAAAGAACCCAACTAGAGGTTGGGTCGAACCCATAGGAAATATGGAAGATCTAGATTAATGTCGGTAAGTAAACTTGTTGGTTAAATACTCCAATTTGGGGGTTTAAGATAAATAATAATTAAACCAATGATTGAAATAGTAGATGTAAAATCAAGAGTTAAGACAAACTAAGATTTGTGTTCCCCATGGGTTCATAATTTCGGGTATACACACGTGATCAATACCAGTGCTTACTTGCAAAACTAATAACTAGGGTTCATCCAAATGACTAGTTTGTCCCTATTGGATGACTATACTCAATCACCAGGTCAGGTCTCATGAGTAGTTTCAAACTATCAATTATCAATAAGTTCCAAAGTTAACTATCCTGTGACCACAACTCAAGTTAATACAATGATCATCAAGATCATGGCTTTGTTGTAATTCTCTTTCCCTAATCTCTACCTCTCTAGGCTCAAGCAAGTAAAGAATTCAGGAAAGTCCTAACGTTGTACACCGTTAAGAAATGTTTAAGCATGAAGAGAATACAATACAATCATTTTGCATTGGTTTCAAATAATTTTTGTGTAACCCTAGCTCATTAATCCACCATGGTTCCCACAACCCTAGCTATGGAGGTTTTAGCCTCTCATCGTTGCAAAGTTGTGATATGCATTCATAGTTAAACACATAAATCAATACTTACAATTGTAGATGTATAATACCCTGAAAGCCCTAAGATCAGACCCGAGAGTTGAAATCGAGAAAACTAAAAATCTGGCACCAAATCACAGAACGAGTCATTCTGTGACCCGTGGGGTAGACCACAAGTCAGGAGATAACTCGTGGTGAGGTTCAGAGTGTGAGTTAGAATTTTGGGATTTGAAGTCCCCACGGACGTGACCACAAGTCGTGGTCCGACCCCACTACTCGTTGAGTCAATTGTGGGAAAGGATTTTGGGAAGGGAAGGAGGCCTGACAGTGTACCCTACGAAAGGTCCCCATGAGTCGTGATCAGTCACAACGATTCATGGGGTGGGTCGTGGTTAGCATGTTGGAAATAATTTGAAATTTTAGGTAGTGAAGGTGACGAGTGGTGACCACGAGTCATGGTCACTAGTAACGACTTGTGAGGTCCTCCGTAGCGAGCTCCAAATGAACTTTTAGACAGTGCACTTGATGACCAATGCCAAGACTCGTTCCCTCGGACAACGACTCGTCCAGTCCCTCATTGGGACTGGCAGTCAATTATTTCTTATGAGTTTAGTAAAGGATTTTCCATAATTTCTATGATCCTAAGGCCAAAACTATGTCGTTTTAAGCTATGAATGACGAGTTTTAAGAGGGTATGTTCATTTTATGCCATTCTTACACATGCATAAAAAGTTAGAAAGTTAGAGAGGTGATCAAGCTCATTCTCCTTCAAGTCTTCTTCAATTCTTCATTGGGAAATCAAGGAATGATAAGATCAGATCTTCCCCAGGCACGTAGGGTTATGAATGGGTTAATCCGTTCAAACCCAAGCCCATTTCTCTCTTAATCATGGAAATTCCTATGTTGATTCTATGGGGTTTTAACCCACTACATGAAATTTCTAATTCTCTATATGGGTATGATTTAAATGTGTTTCTAGTATTGAATTATGATTCATGGGAAACGTTTACGTTGTTTTCAATTAAAATCATCTTTTAAGCTTTATAAATTATAATGCCCAATTATGAGAAGTCCATGAAGTTTATATTTATGATGAATGTTCAAGTATTGATGAGATATCTATGATGAAAAACATGTTTTCAAGTTACCAATGTTTATGATCATGTTTTCAAGCAAATTATGTATTTTCAAGTATGTTAAAGTATCGGAAAATGCTCGTATGTTCAAGTATGAGTTATGATTTTACGAATTAAGCTTACCACATGGCTTTGGAGTGAAGACTCCCATTTATGTTTATCTTGTGGTATGGTTTGAGCTAGAGCTCCACTTATATGATTTCAGATTTGATATGTATTTGATTATTGAGCTTCGTCAATAAATGATGGTAAACTTCATTGAAAAATGGTGGAGAGCATATGCATATTTTTGGGAGTAGTGTCTAGCACCAAGTAGGCTAAGGATCGATCACCCTATGCCTCAGAACTATGTGCCAACGTAGGTTTACACATATCTTATATATACTTTGGGACTCCCTTGTGAGCTATCCCCTACCCCGATTGGACCCTGAGCTTGATATCGATATCATGGTATCATCCTTAGCCCTGGCAAGGATTTGGACGGCTCTACACACTTGAGTGTGATAGTTGGGCCCACGTAAGCTCTATCATGGTATGTCGGTTAAAAGATGAGTCTCCCATTGTTCCTCATGATTTCAGTTATGCATGTTTATCATTCATGATGTATATATATATCTATATATGTTTTAAAGAAGGTCTGACCCAATGTTCAGCTTTACTTATGACTATCAGATTTCAGCTTTGGGTCAATCGATTTAGTTATGATATTATGTTATGTTGAGATCATGATTTTAGAAAAATAGCATGCAAGCCCTACTTGCAGATTCTTATTTTGTTTATGATTTTATATTATGCATGTTTTAAATGATATTACTTATTTAAGAAGTTTTACTTACCTTTCATACTCGGTACATTCCACGTAATAACCACATACTCTATGTTGTATGGTTTCATGATACAGGCCCCCATACTCAGAATTAGCCTCGTCCTTAGCCAGGCTGTCAGAGTTAGCATACCACATCTGTTGGTGAATCCTCATCTCCTGAGGACCATGCTTTTTCGGTTTTCTTCATGTATTATTAGACTTAGAGAGTTAGTTGGAGTCTTGTCTCATCAACTCATCAGACTTAGAGCCTTTTCACACAAAAGGATGTAATCAGCTTCAGATTCGTGTGTATTTATGATGTTATTCTTATTTTAGACTTCCGCTAAGGTTATCATGTTAATCCTTCTGCTTTTATTGATTGAATTAGACGTATGTTCATGCCATGGGTCAACTTGGTGTCTCTCGGGGCTCCTTGTCCTGTGTCTCCATCCAGGCCTATGTTCGGGTGGTGAAAAACTTGTTATCAAAGCATTATGTTTTGAAGTGTCTTAGGGTGTCTGAAGGCCGCGTTAAGTAGAGTCTTTTTCATGGGTGTGTAGCACGCCACACTTATGACGAAGAGGCTATGATACTTTTAAGAAATGTTCCCTTCTTTCATGATCTATGTTCTGCCATGAAATGTCTTCCTATCCTTTTAACTCGGGCTATTCGCAATTGTATAATCATGCCTCCCCGCAGAGTTAACGGTAAGAGGAATGGACATGGAAACAGCCATGAGGATGGCAACGGAGACGGGCACCAACAAGCCCCACCAGTCCTGGAGCACCATGCACCGGAGCCGGTGCCTATGTTGAATTTAGGTTAGCTATTTAGATTCTAGCGCAGGCTTTGACCACTCAGGTCAACCAGGAGGCAGTGGCGCATGCCCACAAAATGGAAATGTGACGGCAGCTTGAGTCAGAGATTTCTTAAGAATGAACTCGCTAGAATTCCTTGGGTCGAAGGTGGACGAGGATCCACATGAGTTTATATACAAGATTATGAAGATCACCCAGGTCATGGGGGTGAATGGAGATGAGTGTGCTGAGTTGGCCTCATTTCAGTTGAAGGGGCTCGCACACATATGGTTTAGACAGTGGAGAGATAGTAGGGAAGCTAGAGGAGGCCCTACCAGTTGGGAGGAGTTCCATGTTGCATTTTTAGATCATTTTTCCCTCGTGAGATGAGGGAGTTAAAGGCGGATGAGTTCGTAAATCTCAAGAAGGAAAAGATGATGGTGCAAGAATATACCCTAGAGTTCACTCATTTGTCAAAGTACGTCCCAGAGTGAGTTGTGGATCAGAGGGCTTGAGTGAGCAGGTTTGTTCATGGGGTGGAGGGCTATTTATACAAAGATTGCAGGATCACTATGCTCCACCAGGATATGGAGTTCCCTCATATAGTATTATACGCCCAGCAGATGGAGGCGGCACATATGAGGGAGAGAGAGGCCAAGAGGGCCCGCACATATAGCTACGGATTCTCTCAGCCGAGGCCAAGTGGTGGGCACCGAAAATGTTATACCCCGGAAGCCCAAAGATCAGAACCGAGAGTTAAAATGGGGAAAATGTAAAGTTGATGTTGCAGACTCAGGATGAGTCGTGAGATGACACGTGAGGACAACCCACGAGTCGTCAGGTGACTCATGGGGAAGGCTTGGGTTTGTAGAGTAGTCCTAGATGAGTTGAAGTCCCACGGGCGAGACCACGACTCGTGGTCAGAACCCATGAGTCGTTGGGTCAGCCATGGGGAAGGGAATTAAGTGGGAAAAAAGGAAGAAGGGAAATGTACCTGGCGGGAGACCCCATGAGTCATTATCAACCCTAACGATTCGTGGGATGAGTCGTGTGTAGGCTTGAAGTCAAAAGTTGAGAAGTGAGGCACTGTACTCCACGAGTGGCGACCACGAGTCGTGGTCACCCCTAACGAGTCGTGAAGTGACCTATTACAAGCCTAGGAGAAAAGATGATGTGCAGGCTTGAAGTCAAAAGTTGAGAAGTGAGGCACTGTACTCCACGAGTGGTGACCATGAGTCGTGGTCACCCCTAACGAGTCGTGAAGTGACCTGTTACAAGCCTAGGAGAAAAGATTATGCAATGCACTTGATGAGCGAAGTAATGAGTCGTTGCCTTGGACCACGAGTCGTTAGGTCGTCCGATAGGACCACCTGGCAGTTATTTTCTGTGAATTTAGTAAGGGTCTTTTCATAATTTCTAAGTTCCTAAAGCCTAAACTATGACGTTTTGGGGTATGAATAATGGCTTTTTATGGGGTTAAGTTCGAATTTCTTATATTCTCATCCATGCATGCAAGTTAGAATAATTTTAGAGATATCAAGCTATTCTTCAAGCTTTTCACTATTAATTCATTCTTGGGCATTCAAGAACTTTAGGAATCTAATCTTACCCAGGTATGTAGGGTTACGAATGGGTGTTTTCGTCCACACCCATCCCCATTCTCTACTAATTTATGAAAATCTACCAAAAATCTCATGGGTTTTAATTCAAATTTTTATGAAAATCTAATGATTTACAAATGGGTTGTTCTAAATTGTGATTTACATTATATTTTTATGAATTATGATAATATTTTATAATTATTTTTATTATATAATTGTTGATTTTGATGTCTATTAAATTAAGCCTATCTAACCATGATCTTTGATGAATCGATTTATGATCTTCTCTTCAATTGATAATACTTACAAGACTAGCATGATTTATGATTTGAAATATCAATTTATTCAATTACCCGTCGTGATTTGATGATTTACAAGTTATATGTATGATATACCAGTATGCATGAACCCTATGATTTATGAATTATGTTTTGTCCGACTCACGGGCCTTGTTTCATGGCTAGTTCATGTATTTACAAGCATGTTTATGATTATAATGATTTACCTATCCATGAACTCATTCATATTATACTATGAGCATTATATATGTTTTGGGAGTATTATTGAACACCGAGTAGGTTCGGGGCCCAAGTTCTGCTCGGATCTAATAAACTACGTGCCGCCGCAGGTATGTTGGGACCTCCCTGTGACTGTCCCCGGCCCAAATGGCCCTTTTCATGTGTGATCACGCCCTTCATTGTTCTACCCTTATCAAGGTACGAATGGCCTCTCGACTAGGTTTACAAGTCGGGCTCCATGTGTGCTCATATGGGGTATGTCGGTTAAGTGAAGTCTCCCATTATTCCTCATGATTTATGCGTGTTTATGATTATGTATATTGGCTCAAGAAATGTTCATTTTGGCTTTTCTCTTATGATCATGATGACAATTGTATTAGGGGTGCTTTGAAAACCTTGAGCCTTTTGACGTGTTATGTTTTGACATGAGCATGATGTCCTACTCTTATGATGTTTTATGAGCTTTTACATATTTTAAATGTCCGTTTTACTTACCTTGCATACTTGGTACATTCCATATACTTATCGCAAACTTTCTATGTTATTTCGTCTTATGATACAGGTTTCGGCTCTCAAGCTCACCCTCATATCTAGATCATCTGAGAGTGTACTTTCTTCTTATTGGTGATTCCTCATATTCTGAGGGCTGTTTGACAGAAATTCATGCTATTTTATGTTTCAGTACTTGTCCGGGTTAGTTGGGGGTGTTGTCCCATCCACCCATCGTATGTAGTAGAGGCTTTCAGACAGTGTGTAGTACTCATCTTGTGTATGCCTAAGTGACTCCGTTTGTTATGATATGTCATGATTATGCTTACGTTTCCGCTATGCCTTGTGATTAGTATTCCACTTATAATGAATGAGGTTAGATGTATACTTATGCCATTGGTTGACTTGGGGCCTCTCGGGGTTTCTTGTCCCGTGTTACGATATGAGTCTATGTTCGGGTCGTGACAGAAAAGAAGAACCAACAGAGATCTTCAGCCCCAGCATCTTCAGCATTGAGTGTGCAATCCAGACCTACGAACAACCAGAGAGGGAGAGCATTAGGCTCTAGGGGGCAGAGCAGCAGGCCCGCAGATTCTAGTATCCCAGTTTGCAACAGGTGTGGTCGGGGGCACACAAGCTAGTTCTTGGCAGGTACAGGTGCTTTTTTCGGGTGTGGGAAGCTCAGAAATATGCTCAGAGATTGCCTAGTAGCTCGACAGGGCCATGATAGGGTCCGAGGCCTAGCTTCTAGTTCAGCATCTCCACTCGAACGCCCAGCCCAACAGGGGGCATCTACTAGTACAGGTGGCGGCCAGTGCCAAAATAGATTCTATGCCGTAGCATCTCGCCAGGAGCAGGAGGTCTCTCTGGATGTAGTCACTGGTATGTTACGAGTTTTCCATCTTGATGTATATGCTTTGTTAGATCCAGGGGCTACCTTGTCTTTTGTGAAACCTTACGTGGCTAGTAGTTTCGGAGTCAGTCCGAAATCTTGTCCGATCCCTTCTCAGTATCTACTCCAATGGGTGATTCAGTTGTATACAGTCCTTCAGAAAATCACCTCAACAGATCTAGTAGAGTTAGCCATGACCAATTTTGATGTGATCCTCGACATGGATTGGCTATTTGCATGTTATGCCTCAGTTAATTGTAGAACCCGGGCAGTAGAGTTTAGATTTTCAGGTGAGCCAGTCACAGAGTGGAAGGGTAGTTCAGTTGTGCCTGTAGGTCATTTCATTTCTTTCCTTAAGTCCAAGAAGATGATCTCCAAAGGTTGCGTCTACCATCTTGTTAGGGTTAAGGATGCGACGTCTAAGACATGATCTAGTCAGTTCCAGTAGTATGTGAGTATCTAGAAGTCTTCCCAGGGGATCTACCGGGAATCCCTCCCGAGTAGGAGATTGATTTTGGTATTAACCTTCTTCCCCACATGCAGCCTATATCTATTCCTCCCTACAAAATAGCTCCAGTCGAGCTAAAAGAGTTGAAGGAATAGTTGAAGGACCTGTTAGATAAGAGTTTCATTAGACTGAGCAAGTCCCCATGGGGTGCACCAGTTCTATTTGTCCGAAAGAAAGATGGTTCTCTTCGTATGTGTTTTGATTATCAGCAATTGAACAAGGTCACCATCAAGAACAGGTATCCTCTACCCAGGATCAATAATTTGTTTGACCAGATTTAGGGTGCCAAGTGTTTCTCGAAGATAGATCGCAAATCCAAGTACCATCAGCTGAGGGTTTGGGAGAGTGACGTTCCGAAGACAGCCTTCAAGATGTGGTATGGTCATTATGAGTTTGTAGTTATGTCTTTTGGACTAACGAATGCTCCTACAGCTTTTATGGACTTGATGAATAGGGCGTTCAAGCCATATCTGGATACGTTCATGATTGTATTTATTGATGACATCCTGATATACTCTTGGAGCAAGGAGGAGCATGCCGCTCATTTGAGAGTGGTGCCAATTATATGCTAAATTCAGCAAGTGCGAGTTTTGGGTTGGACTCGGTGGCATTTTTAGGACATGTGGTGTCAAGTGAGGGCATAAAGGTGGAATCTCAAAAAATAGAAGCGGTGAAGAATTGGCCTAGACTGGTGAATCCTTCACATATCTGGAGCTTTTTGGGCTTAGCTGGCTACTATCGAAGGTTTATTGAGGGTTTTTCGTTCATTGCAGCGCCGTAGACCAAATTGACCCAGAAGAAAGTGAAATACCAATGGTCGGAGGCCTTTGAGAGAAGCTTTTAGGAGTTGAAGACTCGACTTACTTTAGCACCGGTGTTAACCCTACCCAAGGGTACCGATGGGTTCGTGGTGTATTTTGATGCTTCGAGGATTGGACTTGGATGTGTATTGATGCAGCACAAAAGAGTTATAGCTTACGCTTCTAGACAACTGAAAGTGCATGGGAAGAACTACTCGACTCGTGATCTCGAATTGGCAGCAGTAGTATTCGCCTTGAAAATATCATACACTATTTGTACAGGGTCCACGTAGATGTGTTTACGGACCATAAGAGCTTACAATATATGTTTACCTAGAAGGATCTCAATCTTCATCAAAGGTGGTGGTTGGAGCTACTCAAGGACTATGATATGAGTGTCCTTTACCATCCGGGCAAGGCTAATGTAGTAGCAGATGCACTTAGTAGACTCTCTATGGATAGGGTGTCCCATGTGGATGAGGGAAGAAAGAAGCTGGTTAAGGATGTGCATCGACTTGCAAGGTTTGGAGTTCGGTTGGTTGACTCGACCAATGGCGTGTTATTGTTCAGAATGGATTAGAGTCGTCCTTGGTGACTAATGTGAAATCTAGACAGGAGGAGGACCCGATTTTGGTAGAATTGAAGGAAGCCATTCAGAATCAAAAGGAAGAGGTCTTCTCCAAAGGGGAAGATGGTGTGCTTCAATACAGGGTCACTTATGTGTTCTGGATGTTGATTATTTGAGAAATTGGATCATGCATAAGGCTATGGTCAAGGTTCAACTCATATTGGACAGGTTGAAAACAGCTCAAAGTCACCAAAAGTCCTATGCTGATGTGGGAAGGAGAGAACTTGAGTCGAAGTTGATGATTGGGTGTTTCTGAAGGTGTCTCCCATGAAGGGAGTGAATGAGGTTTGGAAAGAAAGGAAATCTTAGCCCTCGTTATGTTGGCCCCTACCGGATTGTGAAATGGGTTGGCAAGGTGGCATATGAATTAGAGTTCCCCTCAGAATTAACTTCCTTGCATCCTATTTTTCATGTGTCACTCTTAAAGAAGTGTTTGGGTAATCCAACTCTAGTTGTCTCGGTGGACAGTGTGGGTGTGAAAGACAACCTTAGTTATGAAGAGGTTCCGGTGGAAATACTGGATCATCAGGTTTGAAGGCTAAGAAACAAGGAAGTAGCTTCAGTCAAACTTTTATGGAGGAATCAGTATGTTGAGGGAGCTATGTCGGAATCCGAAGCAGACATGATGGCTAGATACCCACATTTATTCTCTACTAGCTCAGTTCCAGCTTGAGGTATCAGTTTTGCCCCAGTATTCTATTTAATTTTCATGTTCAGTTTATCTGCCCAAGTTTCTTTTATGTCAAAGTATATATGTATGGTTTGAGAATTCAGTTCAGCCATGTAGTTCAGTTCGGACGTAGCCATTTCGTTAGTTTTCAGCTTAAATGATCAGTATTTGAATATGATGATTGCATTTCTCTGCAGTTCTGTATGGTTTCCAACATTCGAGGACGAATGTTCCCAAGGAGGAGATATGGTAATACCCAAAATCCCTAAGATCAGATCCGGGAGTTGAAATGGAGAAAACTTGAAATCTGGCACCAGGTTACAGAACGAGTCATTTTGTGACCCGTGGGGTAGACCACGAGTCGTGAGGTGACTCGTGGTGAGGTTCAGAGTGTTAGTTGGAATTTTGGGATTTTAATTCCTCACGAAAGTGACCCCGAGTCGTGGTCAGACCCCACGACTCATTGAGTCAGTCGTTGGCAAGTATTTTAGGAAGGTGAAGGAGGTCTGGCAGTGTACCCTACGGAAGCTCCACATGAGTCGTGGTCAGTCACCATGTTTCGTGGGGTGGGTCGTTGTTAGCATGTTGGAAATAACTTGAAATCTTAGGCAGTGAAGGTGATGAGTGGTGACCACGAGTCGTGGTTGACAGTAATGACTCGTGAGGTCCCCCATGGTGAGCCCCAGATGAACTGTTAGATAGTGCACTAGACAATCGATGCAACGACTCGTCCAGTCCCTCATTGGGACCGACAGTCAGTTATTTTCTGCGAGTTTAGTAAGGGCTTTTCCATAATTCCTATGATCCTAAGGCCTAAACTAAGTCATTTTAAGCTATGAATGATGAGTTTTAAGACGGGTAAGTTCATTTTAAGCCATTTTTACTCATGCATAAAAAGTTAGAAAGTTAGAGAGGTGATCAAGCTCATTCTCCTTCAAGCTTTCTTCAATTCTTCATTCGGCAATCAAAGAGTGATAAAATCAGATCTTCCATAGGTATGTAGGGTTATGAGTGGGTGAATTTGTTCACACCCATGCTCAATCTCTCTCTAAATCATGGAAATTCTTATGTTGATTATATGGGGTATTAACCCAATGCATGAAATTTCTAATTCTCTTCATGGGTATGATTTAAATGAGTTTCTACTATTGAATTATGATTCATGGGAAAGTTTTACGTTGTTTTCAATTAAAATCATGTTTCAAGCTTTACAATTAAAATGCCCAATTATGAGAAGTTCATGAAAGTTGAGATTTGTGATGAATGTTCAAGTATGATGAGATATCTTTAGTGAAAAGCATGTTTTCAAGCTGCCCATGTTTATGATCATGTTTTCAAGAAAATTATATATTTTCAAGTATGTTAAAGTATGGAGCAATGCACGTACGTTCAAGTATGAGTTATTATTTTATGAATTAAGCTAACCGCATGGTTTTGGAGTGGTATGGTTTGAGCAAGAGCTCCTCATATATGATTTCAGATTTCATATGTATTTGATTATTGAGCTTCGTCAATAGACGATGGTAAGCTTCACTAAAAAATGATGGAGAGCATATGCATATTTTTGGGAGTAGTGCGTAGCACCGAGTAGGCTATGGGTCGATCACCCTATGCCTTAGAACTATGCGCCAACGTAGGTTTACACATATCTTATATATACGTTGGGACCTCCCTTGTGAGCTATCCCCTGCCTCGATTGGGCCCTGAGCTTGATATCGATATCATGGTATCGTCCTTAGCGCTGGCAAGGATTTGGACGGCTCTACACACTTGAGTGTGATAGTTGGGCCCACGTAAGCTCTATCATGGTATGTCGGTTAAAAAATGAGTCTCCCATTGTTCCTTATGATTTCAGTTATGCATGTTTATCATTCATGATGTGTATATATATATATATATATCTACATATGTTTTAAAGCAGGTTTGACCCAATGTTCATCTTTACTTATGACTATCTGATTTCAGCTTTTGGACAATCGATTTAGTTAAGATGTTATGTTATGTTGAGATCATGATTTTAGAAAACTAGCATGCAAGCCCTACTCTCAGATTCTTATTTTGTTTATGAATATATATTATGAATATTTTAAATGATTTTACTTATTTATGCAGTTTTACTTACCTTGCATACTCGGTTCATTCCACGTACCGACCGCATACTCTATGTTGTATCGTTTCACGATATAGGCCCCGGTACTCAGACTCAGCCTCGTCCTTAGCCAGCCTGCTAGAGTTAGCATCCCACATCTGTTGGTGAGTCCTCATCTCCTGAGGACCATGCTTTTTCGGTTTTCTTTATGTATTCAGTATCAGACTTAGAGAGTTGGTTGGAATCTTGACCCATCAACTCATCAGACTGAGAGGCTTTTCAAACAAAAGGATGTAATCAACTTCAGATTCATGTTTATTTATGATGTTATGCTTATTTCAGATTTCCGCTAAGGTTATCATGTTAATCCTTCCGCTTTTATTGATTGAGTTAGATGTATGTGCATGTCATGGGTCGACTTGAGGTCTCTCAGGGTTCCTTATCCCGTGTCCCATCCAGGCTTATGTTCAGGTCGTGACAAGATGAGACAAAAACTTCTTTGATTATATCTGAAATAACTCAAGAACAATCACAAAGATCAAGAAGAAATCAATAAAAGGTTGATCACAAGCCAATCAACTCAATTCTATGTTTTTCCTCACTTCATAACCTTCTCTCAACGTTGTATGGTTGTTCTCTATCATTTTCTAACGTATTCGATTGAAAAAAAACATAAAAAGTATTTATACGGACATAAGAATCCTTTTCCTAAACTAACAGGTTAAGTTTCCATAACTGGTGCCGCCTGAGCCACGACAGATCCTACGACCCATAGTAATATTGCACGGGTCGTACCTGCTATCCATATGTCCTTGGCTTGCTGAAATTTGGCTAAGTGTTGGGCGTTGGTACAAATCCTACATGCTTCCTACGAGTCGTACTGTTCTTCCATGGCTTGACTCTAAGAGATCTAAATTTTTCTAAAGTTTGTCACGAGTGTGATAGTACTACTCGTACCTTGCTGCCACGACACGTACTGTCAATCTTCTGAATATTTTTCAATGCTACGGCTCATACCAGCGGTTTACAACTTGTACTGAGAGTCGTAGGATGCACTCTTCACAACTCAACCATCTGAAACTTTTGACGATCTTCAATACGGCTCGTACTGAGACAGTGACTTTAGCCCATTTTCGGCACTTTCAGGCTATCTTTTGCAAACTCTTGCTCCAACACCTATTTGTCCTGTAATCAAAGTAAAAGTGCCTTATATCAATATAAACAAACCTAAGTCCATTCTATTTCCTTAGTTTTGAGTGTTGAAAGTGTTGAAAACTCACAGCACATCAACACCCTCAACTTAAGACTTTTGCATGTCCTCAGGCAAAGAAAAGAAAAAAAACTAAACACGACGCTCAACTAGAAAATAAACCTAGGATACTATAACCAATATCAAACAAAATATACACTATACATTCAACAACTTTTTACCCTTCTTCTATGAACCAATATCAGCTAATGTACTACAAGCAACCACTAAACATGCTAACCAGGGATCAAGGCATGTCATCTAGCTATCAACAGGCAATCAAGTCATCGCCAATGCTTTTAGCATAGACCAATGGTAAAAGTAAACATAACCCATGTACCCTTACAATAAATGAAGTCCCCACTCACAGATATAATTTCAGATATTGCATGGGACTGAACAAGTGAAACTCTTACTCTCACAAAGAAGTTTCATGTACTGTGTATCCGATACCAAAGGCTTGCCCTTATTTTCTCTGCTTTGATCTATTAGATGGTCAGATTAGGATCACTATAGAACTTTCTACGGCTTGTAATGTAGGCTTGAGGCCTGGACATGATAGATGTGGATATTTTTAAGTGACTAACCCTTACTTGGCACTACATACATTGGCTTCACCGTTCACCTATATCACCCTCTTTTATTTTCATTCTTTTTCCTCCCTTTTCACCTCTTTTGTATGTATTTGTATGGGTGTGGTGTATTTTAAACCTTTTCAAGCATTATTTTTTTCTTTTGAATTTTTCTTTTTCAAGATTTTCAACTTTTTCATCTCTTTTTTTTCTCATTTGTCACACCACACCTCATTTTTCACCTCTTTTCTTTTCTTTCCCTTTTCCTAGTTCCTACCATTTATGAACCCCTACTCTAGCAACCCTCAACTTAGGAATTTTGCCTATGTTGAGGTTCACAAAGTCCAAGGAAGGACCAGGGTCAAAATATGTTCATTATAAAAAATAGGTACAGTTCATCGGTTAATAAAAAAAAATGGTCTATTAAAGGCTCAAAATTGGGATCAAGGGAATCGTATGATTTTGGTAGGGTCATTTAGGCTAAATTGAGCTTAACAAAAAATGTCCTATGATCATATCCTAACCAACCATCCTTAGCCTATGCAAAGACCAACCAGGTAAGTTCTAGATCTTCAACACAGTACTGAACTAAGAATTAAAACTCACTCACCCATGGCACATGACTTATATTCACTTTATATGTCTAGTTTACACATGTATTAACAAGAATACTCATGCTAATACACTAAATGACATCAAAAGATCCATAGAAATCATGCATGCAGTCACAAATACATAGCTAATGCATCAAAAATTTTAAACATGGTCAATTTTTTTCCAGAAATTCAAAACTAGGGCACTTTCATTGGCTGAGTACTACTAAGCTATTTTATAATTGAAATAAAATCATAAAATAAGAAAATAAAATCCTAAACATGAGGGTTCTACTATATACCAAGCACGAGAAAAAAAGAAACACGGCAAGAAAAACCCTCAGATGGATCCAAAATTCCCAAAAATTACCAGTACACCCGCTCCCCTTTTTGAAAATTGTGCTTCATCCCCAAAGCATGAACTACAAGAACAGAGGGAAGGGAACATACCTGTGGCTACTCATACTTCACCATTCATGGGTTGCCTCCAATGTAGCGCTTGATATAACATCATGGCATGACGCAAGTCTCTTGACTACTCAGAATTCATCAAGTGACTCAGATTCCTCCTCTAATGCTGAGACTACACTAAATTCCTTTGGTTACTACAATGATCGGCAGATGTTTAAGGTGACCTCTTCTTTTTTCAGTCTGAACTTCAATTCGCCCGCCTCCACATCTACTATGGCCCTCCCAATTGCATGGAATAGTCGCCCAAAATGATGGGGACCTCATAATCAACCTCGCAATTCAAAATCATGAAGTCTGCTGGGAATATGAATCTGTCTACCTTAACAAGCACATCAAACTGGATCCCCACTGGCTTCTTCATAGTTTTGTCAGCCATCAGTAGCCACATAGTAGTCGGAGTAGGGGCTCCTAAGCCTAATTACTTGAACACTGCCAGGGGCATCAGCTTGATGCTCGCTCCTAGATCACAAAGTTCCCTTCTGAACTCGACATTGCCAATGGTGCAAGGTCTAGTGAAAGCACATGGATCTTCCTTCTTTTGAGCCAGGACCCGTGTAGCTATGGCACTACAGTGATGTACATAATCTAGCAGATCATAGATTACGGACCTCTTCTTTGTCACCAAGTCCTTCATGAACTTAGCATATCCCGGCATTTATTCCAATGCCTCAACCAATGGTATGTTCAAAGATAATTGCTTAAGCATTGATAGGAATTTCTGGAAGTTACCATTTTACGCCTTTTTCTTCATTATTTGGGGGAACGGTGGAGGTGCTCGCAGGATAGCTTTGTACATTTGAGTTGCTCCTTGATCAATGTCAGGTTCTTTCTCACCTATTGGGGCCTTTGGCAACTCAGCATTCCCATCTCAGCACTCTTCTCATTCTCCTCAGTTATGCTCTCTTTCTTCTATCCAACTACAACCGAAAAAGGGGGGTCAATTGTGGTCTTACCACTCCTAGTCTTCACCGCCATGCAGTGGCCATCATTCTTTGGGCTCTGGATGGTGTTTCTAGGTAGTGTACCCTTTTGTTTGTGGTTCAGTGATGCTGACAGTTTCCCAAGATGCCGTTCAATCTTCTTGATGGATATCGCATGAGATTCCACTCTCTGACCCATGCTTGATATATCACCATGAATTTCCTTCAATTGATCATCAGTGGACCTTACATTTTTCAGCATCTCGGCAATCATACTCTCTAGCTTTGATTGCCCAGCCTCTCCCTCTTGTGCATTGGGAGGCACATATATTCCAGCTCGGTCATTGCGGTACCCATCCTTCCTTTTCCATTATCTATCATGCTTACGACCTTGGCTCCTGTCTCTGTACTCGTTTCGGTTGTAGTTATCTCTGTAATTGTTCCGATCTTGGTTTTTCAGAACCTTGGCGCCAATTGCCATGTCCATATGCTTGGGCGTTGGTTCAAAAACCCGCCACCTGGTTGTCTAGGAAATTTGCCTCCTCCTCGATATCAGAGTGATCTATCCCTGGCTCCAGTCCTTATGTCCCCACTGCATTTACCTTTTTAGCCCCAGCTCTCATAATGTGCTTTGTAAGAAAATCCAACAATGTGCGCATATGAGACAACTCCTGGTCACGTTCTTCTTCCTTCCTATATTTGTCTGCAGTCAAACCAACTGCATATGTACTGGCCGGTGCATCTGCCTCCTTGGTATGCCATATGCTATTTGTTTTAGTCACCCTGTCAAGGATAGTAGCAACTTTCTCCGAGGTGTGACTCATCAATGCTCCTCCTGCCACCGTGTCTACCATAGCTTATGTGCTATTTTTTAAAGGCCTGTAAAAGATTTCCAACAAACTGTCATCCGGAATCTTGTGGTTTGGGCACTTTTTCAACTTCTTCTTAAACCTCAGCAAGGTTTCATGAAGTGCCTCAATTTTGAGCTTTCGAAAATTATAAATCTCATCCTTAAGATGCAACATTCTGTAGGGGGAAAGAATCTCTCCAAGAAGGCTTTCTTGAGCTCCCTCCAGTTGGTTATGGAGTCGTTGGGCAACTCCGATAACCATAAAGTGGCTACCCCTGACAGAGAGAAGGGGAACAGTCTGAGTCTGATGGCATCTTGGCTAACTCCAAGCAACCTGTACGCGTTGCATATTCCAATGAGGTTTATCAGCTGCAGGTTGGCGTCAGCTGCTGCGTGACCACTGGACACCCCTTTCATGTTTAACAGTTGAATCATGGTGCTCGTGATGTAAAATTCTACCCCAGCAGGGAGTGATGGTCGTACAATTGCTCAAGTTGACCCAACTTCATCAATGTCTAGGTCCTTATCATCGAAGAACTGAGGGGCAAATCTATGACCTCTGTTTCCCCGCCTATGTCATCCGACATTAACAACCTCTTCTCTGGCATCTTCTGCATCCTAAAGTGTAGCTTCCTGAGCTAGCTCGGCTTGCTTAGGTTCTTTAGCTATACATGCATCTCTCTGCTCCTGATTTTCCATTCTGCGCGGTGTTCATTCAATTTGAGGGTTCAACGAAATCAGGGGATTTACACTACTCCAAGTGCTTGGCATCCACCAGAAAACAACTTGTGGGTATCGCTAACAAAAAGAAAACGTAATTAAGGAAATAACTACCAAAAGTCAAATACAAGAAATTAAACTAGTCTTAGCCGTATTCCCTGGCAATGGCGCCACTTTTTGATAATTCTCAAACCACACCTCCTACTGAAGTATGAAGTGGTCATTGTCAATAAAGAACCCAACTAGAGGTTGGAGTCGAACCCACATGGAAGATCTAGACTAATGCCGGTAAGTGAACTTGTTGATTAGTTACTCCAATTTGGGGGTTTTAAGGAAAATGATAATTAAAACAATTATTGAAATTGTGACGTAAATTCAAGAGTTAAGACAAACTAGGATTTGTGTTCCTCATGGGTTCATAACTGCTTCAGGTATACACACGTGATCAATACCAATGCTTACTTGCAGAATTGATAATTAGGGTTCAGATGACTATACTCAATCACCGATACAGGTCTCATGAGTGATTTCAAACTATCCGTTATCAATAAGTTCCTAATTTAACTATCCTGCTACCACAACTCAAATTAATATAATGATCATCAAGATCAAGGCTTTGTTGTAATTCACTTTTCCTAATCGTTACCTCTCTAGGCTCAAGAAAGTAAAGAATTCAGGCAAGTCCTAACGCTATACACCATTAAGAAACGTTTAAGCATGAAGGGAATACAATACAAGCGTTTTGCATCGGTTTCAGATCGTTTTTGTGTTGCCCTAGCTCATTAATCCACCATGATTCACACAACCCTAGCTATGGAGGTTTTAGCCTCTCATATTTGCATGGTTGTGATATGCATTCATAGTTAAACACATAAATCAATACTTGAAATTGTAGATGAGATATAAACTTCTTTGATTACAACTGAAATAACTTAAGAAGAATTCACAAAGATCAAGAAGAAATAAAGAAATGGTTGATCATAAGCCAATCAACTAAATTCTATGTTTTTTCTCACTTCCTAACCTTCTCTCAACTTGTACGGATGTTCTCTAATGTTCTCTAACGTCTTTTATTGAAAATAAGAAATAAAAATTATCTATCAGACATATGAATCCTTTTCCTAACATAAAAGGGTAAATTTCCATAACTGCTGTCGCCTGAGCCACGATAGATCCTACAACCTGTAGCAGGATTGTATGAGTTGTACCTACTATCCGTATGTCCTTGGCTTGCTGAAATTTGTAGTGTTGGGCCTTGGTACGACTCATACATGCTTCTTCCGAGTCGTACTATTCTTCTGTGGCTTGACTCTAAGAACTCTCAATTTTTGTGAAGTTTGTCACGAGTGTGTTGGTACGACTCGTACCTTGCCGCCATGACTCGTACTGTCTATCCACGTCAAGAGTCAGTCTCTTGTGCATTTCTTATGAATATTTCCTCAACTCAATGCTATGGCTCATACTAGAGTTCTACGACTCATACTGAGAGTCATAGGATGCACTCTTCACAACATAGATAGCTATTTGTCCTGAGACTGTGACTTTAACCCATTTTCTACACTTTCAGGCTATCTTTTACACATTCTTGCTCCTACACCTATTTGTCCTATAATCAAATAAAAAGTGCCTTATATCTATATAAACACACCAAAGACCGTGCTATTTTCTTAGTTTTGAGCGTCGAAAGTGTTGTAAACTCATAGCACATCAACAGTATGACCAGATCACCAGCATTGAAATCCCTTTTTTTAATCTTCCTATCATGATAGATTTTCATTCTTTGTTTATAAATGGTCACACTCTCATAAGCTCGGAGCTGAAATTTATCTAACTCATTAAGCTGGTCGAGTTTCAACTTGGCTACTTCATTCCAATCTAAGTTCAGCTTTTTCAGAGCCCATAACGCCTTATGTTCTAACTCTACTGGCAGATGATATGACTTGCCATAGACCATATAATATGGAGATAAGCCAATGGGGGTCTTATAAGCTTTCAATATGCCACAACGCATCATCAAGCTTCCTAGACCAATTTGTCCAGTT
The DNA here is from genome assembly GCA_035772735.1 of Datura wrightii. NCBI lineage: Eukaryota > Viridiplantae > Streptophyta > Magnoliopsida > Solanales > Solanaceae > Datura > Datura wrightii. Next base: position 80,839,146 of record JASDFA010000007.1, on the reverse strand, counting down.
GGTATTCACCATTTTGGCCAGAATAGTCTTTATCTACTTGTTAGAAACTTCCACCTGCCCACTTTATAGAGGATGTTAAGGTGTTGCCACCTTATGCTTCATGCCATATTTCTCCAGTAGAGTTATAAAGAGGCTGTTACAATAATGTGATCCACCGTCACAGATGATTGCTCTGGGAGTACCAAACTTGGTGAATATGTGCTTCTGCAGAAATGTTGTGATACTTTTTCCTTTATTATTAGGTAGTTCAATAGCCTTTACCCATTTGGAGACATAATCCACCACCACTAAGATGTATTTCATCCCATATGGGCTAACAAATGGGCCCATGAAATCAATATCCCATACATCGAATAACTCAACTTCCAGGATAGGGGTTAATGGTAACTCATGCTTGCGAGTAATGCCACCTTGTCTTTGGCACTGATCATATGCCTTGGCATAATCATAAGAATCTTGGTGAATAGAGGGCCAGTAATACCCACACTACAGAATTTTGTGTGCAGTTCGGATAACACTATGATGACCCCCAACTAGGGATGAGTGGAAAGCCTCCAGAATGCTCAACATCTCTACCTATGACACACACCTCCGAATCAAGCCATATGCACAAATGTCGAATAAATATGGTTCATCCCAATAGAACCTTCAAGTATCAAACAAGAACTTCTTCCTTTGTTGGGGTGTAATATCTACACGGATCATGTCGCTGACCAAATAACTTTCATAGTTAGCAAACTAAGGGACCAGGTCTTGAGATGCAATTAATAACTGTTCATCTGGAAAAGCATTATTCATATCAATCTTCTCTTTTTCTCTAGCCTCAGATTCCAGTCTAGACAAGTGATCAGCTACCTGATTTTCTAATCCTTTTTGGTCCTTTACCTCAAACTCGAATTCTTGGAGAAACAGCACCCATATGATCAACCTAGGTTTAACATCCTTTTTAGACATCAAGTACCTCAGAGCAGCATGGTCTGTATGGACAATCACCTTAGTTTCAAGCAAGTATGCTTAAAACTTTTCAAATGCAAAGACCATTGCTAGAAGCTCCTGTTCAATGAAAGTGTAGTTCTTTTGGATTGTGCTAAGTGTTTTACTATCATAATAGATAGGGTGAAAAATCTTCACTCTCCATTGGCGCAAGACAACACCTAGGGCGACTCCACTAGCATCACACATTACCTCAAATGGAAGAGACCAATCTAGAGCTATAATAATAGGAGCAATAGTGAGTTTCTCCTTTAGGAACTCAAAAGACTTCATACATGCCTCATCAAATATGAACTTCACCTCCTTCTCAAGTAGTTTTAACAATGGTTGTGCCATCTTTGAAAATTCCTTGATGAACCTCCTATAGAATCCTGCATGCCCTAAAAAGCTTCTGCCCTTTTTTATGAAAATAGGTGGTGGAAACCCTACTATTACTTCAATTTTTGCCTTGTCCACCTATATCCCCTTTCAAGAGATTTTGTGACCCAACACTATTCCTCGATGGTATCCTCCACCATATTTGAGAATATCGACATCATACAACACTGGAATGTGGCTGGTGCATTGCACAACCCAAAGGGCATTCTCCTGAAAGTGAATTTTACACACAGGTAAGTGAAGGTGGTATTCTATTGGTGTTCTAGGGTTATAGTGATCTGATTGTACCCTGAATAACCATCAAGAAAATAGTACCCGCCTCTCCCTACCAACCTGTCAAGCATCTGATCCATGAATGACATCAGAAAATGCTCCTTTTGGGTCCAGTGGTTGAGCTTTCGATGATCCATACATACACGCCAACCTGTGACTGGTCTTTTCGGTATCAACACATTTTTTCATTGGGCACCACTGTGATTCCACCTCTCTTTGGCACACATTATACTGGACCTACCCACTTGCTTTCCACAATGGGGTAAACTACACCAGCATGTAGCCACTTGATAATCTCCTTCTTTACTACTTCTTGCATCGGTGGGTTCAGTTGTTGTTGATGCTCTATGCTTGGTACACAATTCAGCTTGAGCTGGATTCCGCGAGTGCCTATGCCTGGAGCAATCCGATGATGTCAGCTATGGCCCATCCGATTGCCTTTTATGCCTTTTCAATATTGTGGCCAAAGCTTATACTTGCCAGTTGTTCGCGTGATTGTGGGGTTATAAAACGACACGCAAGTGCACGTGGTCGAACAAGTAGTAAGTGGCTTTAGTAAGCCAAGTATCGATCCCTCAGAGACTTGGATGAAGTGCAATTTGCTAAAGTGTACTATATTTTACTTCTAAAAATGCAGACAACAGTGTAACCAAAAGTTTGATAGTTTGTTTTATAAATTTTTGTACTAAAACTAAGAACAATTATCTACTTTGAATCTGAACTATGAATGAAAGCATGCTGAGGTTAAACGAACATGTAATGAAATTAATTATCGTCATACTTTGGTTAATCTTTTCCTCCAGTTGCTAGCCAAGAACATTTGCCAAGAGATTAAAACTCTCGTATTTAACCTCACTTAAGAATCATGAACCATCCGTCTACATTTATGTGATCAAATGCAATTCATGTCCTAGCCATACAATTCCGGTTCCTAAATTGACTAATACGACTTTCAGGTATATTTCTATCCTGAAACCAAATCAAGACTCAATTTTCCCAAACCAAGTAAAGAACATATCCTATTAATTCACAACTTTAAAATTTTCTTGCTCTCTCGTGAAACCGAACTTTTTAGATGTACATTAATGTAGGCCACACACTAATGCAGTAAGAACAAGAATTAATAGAACAACATGGAAGAAAAGATGAAAAACCAAAGAATCAATACTCAAATTTCATTACAATTGTTCATAACCTCAGCAAGGAGAGGAATTAGCCACTCATTTGTGGATTAAACATCTTAAAATGAGTGTTAATCATACAAGCAATTGAATTAAAGAAGAAAGAAAGAGAGAAAAAACGCTGATATTTTCGTCCCTCAACTGCCTGTAACCCACGTCCTTGCTCCACCAAGTCAGAATATTAAAAAATGAACCTAAGTGTTCTATTTATACTGCTGGGAATTTTTCCTGGAATAACGAGCAACGTGTCACGGAGTGCATCGTGGAGCACTGCCTCCGTGACACGCTATGAACGCAGACCCTTACTGGAACTGGGGGTCCGGGAATTTAGGCTCAACGTGGCACGGCGTGCATCGCGGAGCACTGGCTCCGTGCCACGGAGCAAACGCGGACCCTCTCTGGAATTTGGGCGAATTTTCCCATCCAGGCAGAATGCCTCCGCGATGGAAGCGTGACACAGCTCCATCGCGGAGCCCCTTTAATTCATGTTGTCCAATGCCTTTTCCCTTGCTCGCATCCAAGTCCAACTCTGATATCATCCAACATGCATTTTAGCTTCCCGAAATCACATTTTACCTGCAAAACAATGCTAATCATGTTGGTTAGTATAAATTCACATTTTATTACCAATTACATGAGAATGTATACACATTGATAGATAAACAAGGCGAAAATGGTACTTTTGAGTATCACTTGGGCATATAAATCTGCCCAAGATCACTTACCCCACACTTAAATCCTTGTTCGTCCTCGAACAACAAACATACAATTCATGCAATTTACATCCCAACCTCGCTACTTTGGTTCGACAATTTAAGCTATGGTTATACCGATTATTCAATACAACAAATCATCAAGAAAACATTCATGGTCTTATCAATGCAATGACCTTCAATACATTAAGACCTCCTAGACTTTAAGAATCGACTCTCGATATCGGCAAACTCATGCAAATCAGCTGATCAAGATATCCGACACGAAAATTAATCTTTCACCAAGCATGTGCCCTCACAACACAAGAGAGTCTTCCCCTTTTTGCTCATATGACTCACAAACATTCAAACAGGGGCATGTACACACAATTTCACTCTCTCTCCCAAAAGAATTCACATGCATCATGTCATGACCCATAAGCTTTCCCTTAGTGTATTACTCCACTAATATAAAGAAGTGCGATGTAAGATCACGTAGGACTTTAATGGGTTGTAATGGAAGCTACGGAACTAGTAAATATTGGATTAGCCAATAATAGCCACTAGCATCCTTAAGCGCCTTTTCAAAACATCCCATCAACTCATGGACATTGTTTCCCTTTTTTTTATCATCCCATTCTTGAAGGTTTTCTTTAGTATGGCCCATTTCATTAAGCACACTTGACACAACAACAAAGATGCACCTTCATTATCGTGTATTTATAGCAAGTACACCTTCAACCTTTTCTTCTCTTCCCTCACTCTGCTTTTCTTTTTCTTTTAACCATTCTCACTCTTTGACACTTTGGGAAAATGATTTTCTTTTCTTAAGCGCTTAAGAGTTTTGTATAGACTTTACGGCTAATGAAAAGAAGGAATTAAGCTCGGTTTACACTTTTTGGACAAAAGAAAGAAATAATTGGCTAAAATGCTCAACGGGCTGACTAGGGTATACAATCACAGAAAGGGGGGTATGACAAGGAAAAAAATAGAAACTCTCGGTTAAAACAAAGAAATGCCTACATCCTTTCCTACAATACACCTCCTTCATTTCGCTTTGTACACACACCAGGAAAGTTCTAGACACTTCACAATAGCATGGAATGTCAACACCTCACTTCACACTTTTTGCACATGCTCGATTCAAGATGTATTCACATACTCTTCAATTAGCTAATTACATGAATTCAAACATTAAGCCTCAATCACACTGAATCGAACTCTACAGCCTAGGTATCTCAACATATTTACAAATTTTCATGCTTTCATACGAATCACCTTTGCATTTTGAATATCATGTACAACACGCAACCAGAATTTCGCAACCATAGAGTAACTACAGGTTCCGGGATGCAATCCACCAAAGAAAAACTGAAAAATTGAAAAATAATTGAAAGCAATCTACTCCTAACAACTACATTTCCCTTAAGACGGTCGTCATCCATCCATCATAGGGAACGGTCACTAACTATGACTTCGGTTTAATGGGACCATTCTCGGTAAAAGAACCGAAAACAAACGCCGAGAAACCCAAGAATTAGAAAATGTCAAAAATATCGATCATTTCAATAGAAAAATTATTTACAAAATATTTTAAAATTTACAAAATATTTTCAAAATTTTTTTGTTTTTAAAAATATCGATCATTTCGATAACAAAAATATGTACAGAATCAGAATCAGCTAGCAACATTCAGCAACACACATCAATTCAACAAATATTTACAAATACGAAACAACATGAAAATTCACACTCACAGGGACAAACAACATACATGACAACAGAAGAGAGCATACAAAAAAATAGCCCAGCCCAACACCTAACTACTCCCACCCCACACTTAGCTCGAACACTGTCCCCAGTGTTCACAAAAATTCAAATAGCACAAATTCGGGTGGTGGAACTCCGTGATCAGTCAAAGTATTCCACTTCTTCGTCGGGTGCTGCTGCTTCATCTCCCATATTCGAGTCGCCTCCGTCGTCATCATCGGACTCCACATTGGAGTCCTCCCGACGTGTCTCCTCATCTGTGGGGACATCATCGTCCGTGGGCTCTACAAATGCTGGCCCCACTCGGCATAGAGCCCTGGCATTTTCGCCAAAAGGGTAGTCTAGTTCGAGCTGCCATAGCTCATCCTCCGTCGCCGGCCTCCCACCTATCCTTAGTTGGAGCATCTGCATCCCATACATCCGATCCATATACTGGTCATCACGAGCGTGTTGCTCGCCAAGTGTAAGCACTGGCCCGTGGGTGGTGTCGGGAGCCTTAGTTTTAGTAACGTCTAAGGCCCGCCGCTCCATCTGCGGGATATAGTCAAGGGCCTCCTCCTCGACATCGAGGCCCCTGAGGAAGGTGGTCAGTAGTCCACCAAAGCCATACCTGTGCCCCTGGTGCAACCGGGCTCTCTTCATGGCGGATATAATTACCGCCCCTACATTGATCTCCATCCCTTTCATCAGGGCGTACACCAGGCAAACACGATCCTGGGTAACATCTGTCATATGTACCCCCGGGATTAGGCATGAGCAGACTATCTTCAGCCAGATTCGGGCTTCCCTGTTCATCTGTGAATAGGGCAAAGTCTGGTGGTAGCCCCTCTCTTTGTGTCTGCTCCATCTAGCTGTCGACCGAGCCCCACACAGTGTGCGTCTGATGTCCGCATACGGTGGGGTAATGTTCAGCTGTCGGAGTACATGGGCGTCTGTGTCCCGCGCTCCTATGATGGCATTGAGGTGGTGGGGCTCCAGAGTGACTATTTGCCCTCTGATCTTGATGGTGTGACTCCTGATCGTCGGGTTCCAATTGGCATAGAACTCCCGAACCAAGTGCAGATTGCATTCCTTGGGCTCTTCAAAGATGAACTTGAGCCCAGGTGCCTCGATCCGGTGGACCATTCTAGGGAACTCCTCTGCCAATGGTTCCCGTGCTATATGCTCCTCGGGGAAATATTTGCTTTCTTTGTGCTTGGCGTACCACTTTTTCCCTTCATCGGTCACCCATCTTGTTCCGTACTGGCGGCGCTGGCTGCGTGGAACTGCTGGTGCAGCTGGAACTGCTGTGCCCAGTCTGATTCGTTTCCTTCCGGCGCCTGAAGTTGACGCACCTGTCACACCCCACCTTGGGGGGTATGACGGGCACCTGGTGCCTGCTAGACTCTAGACTGCTAAATGGTCCAGCCTGAGCACATCTGGTGCTTTGGCTGGCTTTGGCTCCATTTCAAGAAACAAACCGGCTATATAACGGCTGTAAACACAGCCTCCGGCCCACTGGCCTGTAGCCATCTATACCTGTAATAACAGCTAACCAGAAACATGTCGATATAAGGGAGCCTATGCGGGCCGACAAGGCCACCATGCTGTCTAGTTATCTGTAGCTCAACACAAGCCTACTGTAAGACTACGTGACCGGCAAGGTCACCACTACTGTCAAACTAAGGCCCCACACGGCCAACATAAACTGAAATACTAAACAGCTACAGCAGACTGCACGGCCTCACACGACCGGCCCAACTAACCATAGGGAAATATATACAGACTGCAAGCCTCTATGAATACTACAAGAAAATAGTGGAAATGATGGGGACAGGGCCCCGACCTACCCATACTGTACAACAAAAGAAAAGGAGCTACACCTCGGGGAATCAGACTCCGGAAGACAGGAGCTGATGACTCACTCACTGGCTGGAATCACGAGGGATCGGCTCCTCGTCCGTGAGTACCTGCAGGCAAGCAATGCAGCGCCCCGCTGGGCGTCAGTACCACAGGTACTGAGCATGTAAAGCAAACTGAAATATGCACTGAAATGAATGGCAACAATAACATGGCATATAAGCAAGAAGTAGTTGAGTCTATCTAGCTGAGGATAACTGGGGAGAGTTTGTTCATTCTGTAACTAATTGAGCGTACCTGGTGACGTGTCGTCCTACTATTTATCAGTATCTAATAGCACATATCAATATACATAATAGTACACACAATACCTGACCGACCCCCATAAGCCGAAAGGTGCCAACCAAGCAAGCAATCTATATACCCCTACCCAGGTCTAAACCAACCAAAAATAAGTCACTCCACTCATCTGATACTATGAGCTCCTCCTACCGGTCCCCTTGGGTATGTAGCTCAAGCCTTGGCCTCTGACAATAAACTGTGTCTGAGTCCGAAGACTCCTGCCTCTGGGCGCAGGTGCACACGGGGTGATCTGCTGCTGTATCTGTGACTGAAACTGCCCCTGGGTGCAAGCATGCAACAGGGTGATTTTGTAAAAATCTGTATATAAAACTGCCCCGGCCACAAGCGCACATAGAGTGGTCTGCCCCTGTAAACAGGGTGTACTGGCTCTGCGCAGAGTAAGCTGAACTACCCCTGCAAGCAGGGTGGTCTGGACCGTATTATCATGGTGGTCAGCCATCATCGTCCTTTAGGTGGACGACATCGCCCAGGTGGTGGCGGTATCTGAATCTGGTATCGACACAGCTATAACCCAGGGGTGGTGGGGATGCTAAAAGGTTGCCCACATGCCACAACAAGTCTCAACATACAAAACACATATGCAGCAAGCATGCTCAATGAAAAATACTAACCATATTCTCTTCTTTTATCCCAAGGCCAGTCTGTATTAAATAACTGATACTATATTCTGTTTTACACTGTTTCTGATTGCTGGACTAACTGCTACCTGACCTTTATCTGTCTATCTGATTATATCTGGATATAGCTCAATAATATAAAATGTACCATCTACTACTGGATACAATCTCAACAGATGTAATACGTATTGCATGAATATCTATTATTCTGATTATCGCATGATACGTAATTAATATACTAGCATGCTTGCTGGAATTTGTACTAAAATTGTTCCTGTACGCTGGGTATCGGTTAATAGCCTTTATTCTATTTACTTTCTAAACTGTACTTCCTGGCTTGTCGAAAGAATAGCTTTACATACCTGGTTTCTGAGTACCCGACTGACCGATGTGATTTCCGTCGGTACTTCTGCTGTTTCTCCCAACTACATTCATATACATGTCAATTAGAACTAAATACATTAATATTTGGGAGAAATTATCACTTTTGATATATATATTTATCCCAAACTTCAACCTTTCGAAAAACGGTCGAAAACTCGTTATTTCTCGATAGTTCAGAAGGGATAAATGCTCACTGCAATGCTAGGAACACATTGGTACTAATTTAAAGCAATTCTATTTACTTTACCTCGGTAGCAAGATGTTTTGTCGGCCAAATTTCACGAAACCAACTCCGTAGGATTGCTCTCTGCAGCTTTATACCCCTATACCTGAGCCGGAACCGAGTTTAGACCGCGTTTCGTAGCGTAATTGGAAGGAAATTATATATGTTTGTCGTGGGTTTGCCTTTCATGGCTATACCCTCTTTGTTTGATGGAAATCATGCTATATGAAGATGAAAACCGACTTTGACTTTTTTTGACCATTTTTTTTTACCTTCTAAATCCCTTAACCAACATGCCATTAGGCTATTTATTTATTTAAAATTTACGGGGTGTAACAGCGCCTTTTCCTTTATCTTGCCGGCTTGCCATTTTACCTGTAAACCCAAGTCAACAAGATCCGTGTTAAGCTTACAGATATTAACTTCGGCTAAGGTCGGTCTATGCTAGGTTACCCCACACTTAGTCCTTAGCTGCATTTACAACACTACAACAAGATTATCTTTATTTACACCCCATAAACAACATACAATCATGCTTAGTGCGTTCGAAAAATTCGACGGTATAACTTCTGCGTACTACTCAGACTTCATACAGCTAATCACAATCACTACCATCACTAACATCTTAACCATCGCACTTAGCAAAGAAAAACAAAGAAACAAAAACAACAACAAAAATTTATCTATATGAACCTATACAACCAACCAAATTTTTACAAATTTCAACATTTCCCCAACCCGAGAATCCGTCGTTCTATTAGCATCCTAACAATTTTTACATCGACTCATCTCATTCAACATGTACATCCCGGCATAAAATTCACAATTTCAATACATTTTCAACTTCAAATTCAACAACAAGCCCTAGAATTGATATTATCAATCAAATTCGAATAAGTTATGCAATCGTCAAGTTCAAGTAATCATAACGACATTCTGAACATTCATCAACAACAATTAACTCGAATTCATGCTTAATTACTACGTAGGGAAATTTAGCTCACCTCCCATGCTCAAAATCGATGAAAATCGACAAGAATTTGAGAGAGAATCGAAAAACATACCTTAACTTTGAAGAATCGAAGAAAACTCAGTGAATTTCTTGCCTTACTCCGTGTCACGTTGATGGGGGATGGGTTTTGAGGGGTTTGGTCGCGGAGGGATTAGAAAATGAGGGAAAAGGGAAGGGTTTCGGGGTTAAAAAGTAAGAAAATCGCGCGGGTCACCCGGCGACACGGTGTGACCCTTCGCGATATACACAGCAATGTGTCACGGAGTGCATCGCGGTGCACTGCCTCCGTGACACAGAGCCATCACGAGACCATTCTGGAAATGTTTTAAAATTTCCGGGTTATACCTCAACATGTCACGGAGGGTAACGCGGAGGTCCACCTCCGTGACACGGAGCTATCGCCCCAGCTCATTGTTTTCCACTTTTTATTAATTTTTCATACCTCGACTTTTCCTTCGCGATTTCGTGCGTATTTTTCTCCGTTTGACCTGAAATTCATCTCACTATACAAAATTTGTTAGAATTATAGGTTTCACTCTAAATATAAATAAACAAAAACTAAAACGAAAAATTTTGTAGTAAATCAAGAAAAAAGAAAAAGAAAAATCTATTTACACTTTACAAAATGAAAAAAAAAAAAATTCACGGGTTGCCTCCCGTGCAGCGCCTGGTTTACCGTCGCGGCTCGACGTCGTTTAAGCTCAATTTTCTGCTAGGGTGATGGAAGATTTCTCTCGATCACCGTCCTCCCCCCAGTAATGCTTACACCTCTCCGGTGGTGTTCCCATTAACTCTCGGGATTCCTTCATCTGCTTATCATCACCTTGATCAATCACATTGATCACCGAGAGTTCTTCATGCACCGTCGGGAGCTTGGGTGCCTTGTACACATCGAACACCTCTACCTTGTCATGTGCTCACATTGTTAGCTGCCCCGTAGCTACGTCGATTAGTGCTTTCCTGGTTGCCAAGAAGGGACGTCCCAAAATAAATGGGACTTTCGCGTCTGGTTCAAAGTCCAGCACGACAAAATCTACCGGGAAAATTAGGGAGCCAACTTGCACCAGAACGTCCTCAACAATGCCATCCGGTCTGGCTAAGGATCGATCCGCCAACTGCAAGATTACCGTTGTGGGTCTAGGACTCCCTAGGCCCAACTTTCTGAATACCGAAGACGGCATCAAATTTATGCTCGCTCCCAAGTCACACAATCCACGAGCTCAGATGCTCTGCCCAATAGTAATCTGGATAGTAAAACTCCCAGGGTCTTTTAGCTTTGTGGGCAGTCTATTTTGAATTCGGGAAGTGCACTCCTTCGTTAGAGCCACCGTAGCATACTCAGTCAACCGACTTTTGTTGGCCACGATGTCTTTTATGTACTTAGCATATTTCGGCACTCCCTGCAAGACATCAACAAGAGGTAAGTTAACATGTACCTATTTCAGCACCTCCATGAATTTCTTGAAACACGCCTCCTCCTTGTGTTTCTTTAGTCGTTGAGGGAACGGGGGTGGAGGTCTTTCTGATTCAGCTTCCTTAGTCTTCCCCCTCTCAGTACTGTGCTCCCTCTCAACTTCTGCTGCTCCCGACTGCTGAGGTGGTCTTTCTGGTTCCACCTCTTTCAGCTACAAACCACTCCTTGTGGTCACTGCATTTACCTGCTTGGGATTGGGATCCGTGTCGCTCTGCAGTCCTCCTCTAGGCCTTGTGTTTTGGGCATAAGCAAATTGCCCAAACTGATATTCAAGTGCCTTGGTAGCTAACTGGTTGTTTTTCACTTCGGCTGCCAATTTCACATAGTCAGCCTGCAATTGAGCTTGGTTAGCTATCATGGTCTTGAGCATCTCCTCAATGCTGGGTGATGGTGGTGGAGGAGGTGCATTGTTGTTTCTGAATTGAGCTTGATAGTTCTGCTGCCCTCCTTGGTTCCTTTGCACACCCTGACCCGAACTTTGGCCCTGATGGTTGTTGCTACCCCATGAGAAATTAGGGTGATTCCTCCAATTGGAGTTGTAGCTACTACCATACTGCTGGTGGTTCCTTTGTGCATTACCCACAAAGTTTACCGAGTCAGGATTGGCTCCACAACACTCAGCTGAGTGCTCACTGCTTCCACACACTTCACACCACATCTGCTGGACTGCATTAATTGGGGCTTGAGGCTTGTTCAATGTCATGTTGCTGAAGTGAGTGTTCAGTTGATTTTGTAATGCAGCTATCTGTGCAGCGATAGCTGTGAACCCATCCACTTCAAGCACTCCTGCTGCTTTCCTTTTCCCACCTCTTGATGAATCAGCATTCCATTCTGGATTGCCCTGTGAAATCCGGTTCAACAAGGTATACAACTCCTCATAAGTTTTCTCCAGCGCTTGCCCTCCAGCTGCTGAATCTAGCAATATTTTGGTGTGGGGTTCCAAACCCTCAAAAATGTGAGCACCAACACATCATTGGACTGATGATGGTGAGGACAATCCCGCAACATGGATTTAAATCTCTCCCAGGCCTGATATAAATTTTCTCCCTCCCCTTGTTTGAAACTTAGAATCTGACTTCTAAGTCTTGCTGTTTTACCAGAGGGAAAAAACCGTATCAAAAACTTCCGTGAAAGATCATCCCGCGTAGAAATAGGATTGGGTGGCTCAGCTTTCAACCACCTCTTGGCTTCTCCCAATAATGAGAATGGGAACAATGTAAGCCGGACATAGTCTGATGACACTCCAGCGGGTATGTAAGTGTCACTTATCTCCAAAAAATTTTGGAGATGCTGCTGTGGATCTTCATGAGGGAGACCGATAAATTGCCCGCTAGTGTGCAACAACTGCACCATATTCTGTTTAAGTTTAAATCTCCCTCCGGGCTCTGGTTTGCGGATACTCGATGTAACATTATTGGCATGTGGGATTGCCACCTCGCGAGCCGGCCGTGCTGCTGCTTCTTCGGGCACTAACACTGCCCGTACTACCGGTGGATTCTGTTGTTGCTCCATGATCGTCTGTCTGAGCAACTGCAGCTTTCTTTGTAGAGCTTCTCTTCGTTTACTGTGAAATATCCTTTCTGGCTCTATATACGATTCCACCAGCTCCTTGTCTCTTGCCAGTGTTCAACAGCAATTAAGTCTGCAAAATACTGGCTAAGACCAAGTTGTCAACACTTAAGAAAATAAAACTATAGTAAATTAACACTTAAAACAAATTCACCAATTGCCAAGTCCCCAGCAACGGTGCCAAAAACTTGTTCGCGTGATTGTGGGGTTATAAAACGACACGCAAGTGCACGTGGTCGAACAAGTAGTAAGTGGCTTTAGTAAGCCAAGTATTGATCCCTCAGAGACTTGGATGAAGTGCAATTTGCTAAAGTGTACTATATTTTACTTCTAAAAATGCAGACAACAGTGTAATCAAAAGTTTGATAGTTTGTTTTATAAATTTTTATACTAAAACTAAGAACAATTATCTACTTTGAATCTGAACTATGAATGAAAGCATGCTGAGGTTAAACGAACATGTAATGAAATTAATTATCATCATACTTTGGTTAATCTTTTCCTCCAGTTGCTAGCCAAGAACATTTGCCAAGAGATTAAAACTCTCGTATTTAACCTCACTTAAGAATCATGAACCATCCGTCTACATTTCTGTGATCAAATGCAATTCATGTCCTAGCCATACAATTCCGGTTCCTAAATTGACTAATACGACTTTCAGGTATATTTCTATCCTGAAAGCAAATCAAGACTCAATTTTCCCAAACCAAGTAAAGAACATATCCTATTAATTCACAACTTTCCAATTTCTTTCTCTCTCGAGTGAAACCGGACTTTTTAGATGTACATTAATGTAGGCCACACACTAATGCAGTAAGAACAAGAATTAATAGAACAACATGGAAGAAAAGATGAAAAACCAAAGAATCAATACTCAAATTTCATTACAATTGTTCATAACCTCAGCAAGGAGAGGAATTAGCCACTCATTTGTGGATTAAACATCTTAAAATGAGTGTTAATCATACAAGCAATTGAATTAAAGAAGAAAGAAAGAGAGAAAAAACCCTGATATTTTCGTCCCTCAACTGCCTGTAACCCACGTCCTTGCTCCACCAAGTTAGAATATTAAAAAATGAACGTAAGTGTTCTATTTATACTACTGGAAATTTTTCCCGAAATAACGAGCAACGTGTCACGGAGTGCATCGCGGAGCACTGCCTCCGTGACATGCTACGAACACGGACCCTTACTGGAACTGGGGGTCCGAGAATTTAGGCTCAACGTGGCACGGCGTGCATCGCGGAGCACTGGCTCCGTGCCACGGAGCAAATGTGGACCCTCTTTGGAATTTGGGCGAATTTTCCCATCCAGGAAGAATGCCTCCGCGATGGCAGTGTGACACGGCTCCATCGCGAAGCCCCTTTAATTCGTGTTGTCCAATGCCTTTTCCCTTGCTCGCATCCAAGTACAACTCCGATATCATCCAACATGCATTTTAGCTTCCCAAAATCACATTTTACCTGCAAAACAATGCTAATCAAGTTGGTTAGTATAAATTCACATTTTATTACTAATTACATGAGAATGTATACACATTGATAGATAAACAAGGCGAAAATGGTACTTTTGAGTATCACTTGGGCATATAAATCTGCCCAAGATCACCAGTCAGTCAAGTCGGCTGCAATATTTACTAGCAAAGTATTGTTTTACCCAAAGAATGCATATTTGAGGTGGGGAGGTAATGCCTTAAGTTCCCGAACTGGTGGTACCTCTACCGATGGCTTTGTTGGCAGAGTTACATGATTCTTCAAGTTAGGGTCTAACTTCTTTGGTCTAAATTTATACGACCCCATTCCTTCTAGAGCATTTACCAGTTTCGTGTACCCCGGTACTCCATCTCCCTCATAATTCATCAAGACGACTGCTAGTGTATTAATATTCATCATCTCTCCCATGAGAACTAGTAGCCTCTTGTCTTCCATCTGGGTGTTCAAAGAGGTAACTTCCTTGGTGTAGCCTGAATGAATCACAGAAGAAAAAAAAATAAATGTAAAGGGGAAATAACAACTAAAAGTTAAATATAAAAAATTAGTCTAAACTTAGCTATATTCCCCAGCAAAGCCACTTTTTGATAACACTCAAACTCACACTCTTGACAAAGTATGAAAGGGATGTTGTCAATAAAGAACCCGATAAAGAGGTTGGGGTCGAACCCACAGGGAAAATGGTAAGAACTAGAGTAATGCCAATATTTATGATTTTTGGTGTGTTACCTCCAAATTGGGGGGTGTATAAAAAACGATTGTGAAACAAGAGTGAAGATCAATTTTTGTTAATCAAGATTTGCAATTAACTAGGGTAAGTGTTCCCCATGGGTTCATACTACTTTGGGTTTACACCCGTGATCAATACAAATGCTTACTTGTAAAATAGATAACTAGGGTTCATCCAAATGACTGGTTCGTCCCTATTGGATGACTATACTCAATAACCAGGTAAATTCTCATGAGCGATTTCACTTGCTCCTTTATCAATTTGTTCCAAATTAATTATCCTACGACCGCAACTCAAGTTATACAATGATCATAAAATCAAGACTTTGTTGTAATTCTCTTTTCCTAATCTCTACCTCTCTAGGTTCAAGCAAGTAAAGAATTCGAGGAAGTGTTAACATTGCGCTTCATTAAGAAACATTAAAGACGAAGAGAATACAATACAAGAATTTAGCATTGATTTTAAATCACTTTGTTTAACCCTAGTTTGTTAATCCACCATGGTTTCCACAGCCCTAGTTCTGGATGTTTTAGCCTCTGATGATTGTAAAAGTATAATTAGTATTCATTGACAAACACATAATTAAATACTTAAAACTATGATTGAAAGAAAACCTGTTGTGAATATTGCAAAAAAATATGATGAAGATATTCAAGAACAATTGAGAAATCCAAGTTATGATTCTCAAGAATTGCTCTCCAATGTTGTCAAAACCTAATTACAAACTTGATAATAATTAGCAATCAACTAATTCTGACTATCCCTCTCCTAAAAGAAACATTAAATGTATTTATATAGATAATAAAATCCTTTTCCTAAGTTAATACGAAAATAACCAAATATGACGCCGACACATACTATGACTCATCATATGACCAATAACAGGATTGTACGGGTCGTGCCTTGTCTCGTACATTCTTTGGCTTCTACAGAATTCGCTAAGTCTTAGCATTTGGTACGACTCATAACATGATCGCACGAGTCGTGCAATCCAATTTTGGTTTGGATCTGAGAACTTTGGCATCTTCTGGAGTTTTCTATGCATGTCTTGCTACGCCTCGTACCCTACCACTACGACTCATAACAACTTGTTGTATCATGAGAACTGCCAAGTCCCAAAAATCACTAAAGCTTTCCACGACTCCTGGTAAGGGTTGTAGGTAGATGATACGATTGCTGCCACCCATATTAGGAGACTTCAATTATGCAAATTTCTCTGAAATATTCCATGACTCAAGTTATGGCTCGCACCAAGATGGTATGACTCATTTTGAGAGTCGTACTTTGCGTTTGCCTTATTTTAGTCTTCTGAACTTCTCCACGAGTCTCAGTATGGCTCGTACAATCTTGGAATGGCTCATACTGAGATCAGTACTAGGCTGCTTTCTGCACTTTTCTTGCAACTTTTTCACATTTTTGCTCTCACACCTATTTTCCGTGAAAACAAAGTACAAACACCTCATATCCATATAAACATACTTTAGTCCATGCTATTTTCCCAATTTTAAGCATTGAAAGTCTTCTAAACGCATAGCACATCACTTCTGTATCAGTTTCACTAGCCCGTGTTAATAAGTCCTTATCTTCCGAGGACATTTAGTTTAGTTTGTTATTTTTTTAGTTTAGCTACAGACTTTTGTCGAGCTAGTTGGGGGTGCTGTCCCATCAGCTCATCAGTTATGTTAGAGGCTTTTCAAACAATGTGTAGAAGCTTGGCTTGTCAATGTTGACTCAGTTTATAATTATTACATGTGTAGATTTTCTCTTATTCATGTTTAGTTTATCAGTTTTCAAAAATTTATGCTCTTTAGCCGCTATGTTCATGCCATAGGTCAATTTTGAGCTATTCGTGGTTCTAGATCCCGTGTCTCGATCCGGGGTCTCAGCATGGATCGTTACAAATGGTGATTTCAGGTCTTTACTTGGTGAGGAAGGACATGGGGGCATACTTTTCACACTATATAACCAAGAGAGAAGAAAACTATTTACTTGAATTAAAGAGACAAGCTTCCCCAAGCTTCTTGGAAAAGACAACAACAGGGGACAAGGGATAGGGAATTACTACCTTCTAAAGGAGAAAGAGAGAATTTTATTTTTCTTTTTATTTTGACTTTTAGTTAGAGACATTATTGGACCTTTTGAGGCAATTATATATCCTGGAAGGCAATTCTGATTGGTCAATAAAAATCGATTTTAAGAGATGAATGGAGATAAAAAATAAAGGTGTGGGGCATAGGGTTTTTGTAATTTTAAGGTCCTTGGATCAACTTTGACCTGTTAGACCAAAAAAAAAATTTGGACCACTACACTCTGGCGTGGCGTGCTAGTCATCTCGCTACACACTTAGAATAAATTTGAGACCCCCCCAATTTGGAGATAACTCACCAATAAGTTCAAGTATCGGCATTAGTCTAGATCTTATCCTATTCCCTATGGGTTCGACCCCAACCTCTTTGTTGGGGTTTTTATTGACAACGTTCGCTTCATATATTTCTAGGAAGTGTGAGTTTGATAGTTATCAAAACGTGGCGCTGTTGTCGAGGAATACAACTGAGATTAGATTAATATCTTGTATTTGACTTTTGGTTGTTATTTCCCTATTTGCATTTTTGTTGTTTTTTCTTTTGTGATTCATTCAAGTCAACACCAAGGGAGCTACCTTTGCAAATACCTAGATGGAAGACAAGAGACTGCTAGTGCCCATGGGAGAGATGATGAATATTGACACCCTAGAAGCTGTCTTGATGAACTATGAAGGAGATGGAGTACCGGGGTAAATGGAGCTACTGAATGCCCTAGAAGGAATGGGGTTATATAACTTTAGATCGAAGAAGTTATACCTTGATTTAAAGAATAGTTTGACTCTGCCAACAAAGCCATTAGTAGAGGAACCACCAGTCCTTGAACTAAAGGCACTACTTCCCCACCTTGTACGCATTCTTGGGTGAAGACAACACATTGCCAGTGATTATTGTAGTAGATTTGACAGACTGGCAAGTAGAAGATTTTCACAGTATTAAAAAGGCACAAAAAGGCAATTGCTTGGACCATAGCTAATATCATCAGGATCCCTCCAGGCATATGTGCTCACAAAATACAGCTCGAGCCAAACTATACACCAAGTATATAGCATCAGCGACGCCTGAACCCACCAATGCAAGACGTAGTGAAAAAGGAGATTATCAAAAGGCTAGACACTAGTGTAGTTTACCCCATTGCGGATAGAAAGTGGGTAAGTTCAGTATAGTGTGTGCCAAAGAAAGGTGGGATCACAGTGGTACCCAATGAGAAGAATGAGCTGATACCAACAAGACCAATCACAGGATAGCGTGTATGCATGTATTACAGGAAGCTCAACCACTGGACCCAGAAGGACCACTTTCCAATGCCATTCATGGATCAGATGCTTGACAGAGTGGCAGGTAAAGGCTGGTACTATTTTCTTGATGGCTACTCGGGGTACAATCAGATCACTATAGCCCCAAAAGATCAAGAAAATACTACCTTCACCTTTCCGTATGGAACATTTGCTTTCAGGAGAATGCCTTTTGGATTGTGCAATGCACCGGCTACATTCCAGCGCTGCATAATGTTGATATTCTCATATATGGTGGAGGACAACATCAAGGTATTCATGGACGACTTCTTAGTTTTGGGTGACTCATTCAAATCTTGCCTCAAACACTTGGGCAAAGTGTTGAACAGATGTAAAGAAACTAATCTAGTCATAAATTGGTAAAAATGTCATTTTATGGTTAAGGAAGGAATAGTGCTGGGTCACAAAATCTTTGGAAAAGGGATTGAGGTGGACAAGGAGAAAATTGAAGTTATAGCAGGGTTGCCACTACCTATTTTCATAAAAGGGGTTAAAAGCTTTTTAGGGCATGCAGGATTCTATAGGAGGTTCATCAAGGACTTTTCAAGGATTGCACTGCCATTATGAAAATTGCTTGAGAGGGAGGTGAAGTTCTTATTTGATGAGGCATGTCTAGAGGCTTTTGAGTGTTTAAAAGAGAAACTCGCCACTGCTCCTATTATTATAACTCAACATTGGTCTCTTCCATTTGAAGTAATGTGTGATGCTAGCAGCGTTGCTCTTGGTGCTATCTTGGGCCAACAGAGAGCAAAGATTTTCCATCCTATCTATTATGATAGTAAAACACTCAACACAACCCAAAAGAACTACAATGTTACAGAACAGGAACTGCTAGCAGTGGTCTTCGCATTTGAGAAGTTTTGAGCATACTTGCTTGGAACAAACGTGATTGTCCATACATATCATGCTTCTTTGATATACCTGATGTATAAAAAATATGCAAAACCTAGGTTGATTAGATGGGTGTTGTTGCTTCAAGAATTCGAGTTTAAGGTGAAAGAACAAAAAGGAACTAAAAATCAGGTAGCTGATCACTTATCTAGACTAGTATCTGAGGCTAGGTCAAGAGAGGAGATTGAAATTGATGATGCTTTCCCAGAAGAGCAGGTACTAGCTACATCTCAGGACATGATTCCTTGGTTCGCTGACTTTGCAAATTATATGGTCAGCGACATGTCCCAGCATACATGACTCCCTAGGAAAAGAAAAAGTTCTTATTTGATGCCCGAAGATACTATTGATGAACCATATTTATTTCACATTTGTGCAGATGGGATCATTCGTAAGTATGAACCGGAGGTAGAAATGTTGAGCATTCTAGAGGCCTTTCACTCATCCCCAATTAGGGGTCATCATAGTGATATCCGAACTGTGCACAAAATCCTACAATACTGATATTATTGGCCCTCTATTCACCAAGATGCCTATGATTATGCCAAGGCATGTGATCAATGTCAAAGACAAGGTGGCATTACTCGCAAGCATGAGTTGCCATTGACCCCTATTATGGAAGTTGAGTTATTTGATGTATGGGGTATAGACTTCATGGGCCAATTTGTTAGCTCATATGGGATGAAATACATCTTAGTGGCAGTGGATTATGTCTCCAAATAGGTGGAGGCTATTGCACTACCTAACAACGAAAGCAAAAGTGTTACAACATTTCCGCAGAAGCACATATTTGCTAGATTTGGTACTCCCAATGCAATCATCAGTGATGGTGGATCACACTTTGGTAACCTTCTCTTTACAACCCTACTAAAGAAGTATGGTGTCAAGCATAAGGTGGAAACACCTACCATCCTTGGTCAAGTGGGCAGGTAGAAGTTTCAAACAGGGAGATAACGGCCATTCTTGCCAAAACAGTGAACACTAACTGGACAGATTGGTCTAGGAAGCTCGATGATGCGATGTGGGCCTATCGAACAACTTATAAGACCCACATTGGTTCATCTCTATATCAGCTAGTCTATGACAAGTCATGTCATCACCGGTTGAGTTAGAGCATAAGGCATTATGGGCTTTAAAGAAGTTGAACCTAAATTGGAATGAAGCAACCAAGTTGAGACTTGATTAGCTCAATGAGTTAGATGAATTTCGTCCTCAAGCTTATGAGAGTGCGACCATCTATAAAGAAAGAATGAAGATCTATCATCATTAGAAGATTGCAAAAAGGGAGTTCAACATTGGTGATTTAGTCTTGCTGTTCAACTCAAGCCTCCGGTTGCATCCTAGAAAAGAAATATAGGTGGATGGGACCATACAGAGTGGTGAATGTGTCCCCATCGGTGCAGTGGAACTTGAGAACAAAGTTTGAAAAAAGTTCAAGGTAAAGGGGCAAAGCATAAAGCTATATCTGGGAGATACAGAGGAAATAAGACAAATCGAGGCGGTGTAACTTAATGATGCCTTAAGAATCACAAAGGTTACGTCGTGCCGTGATGTTAAATCAGGCACTGCATGGGAGGCAGCCCATGAATGGTGAAGTTTGAGTAGTCGCAGGTTTGTTCCCTTCCTTCTGCTTTTACATTCTATGCTTCGGGGACGAAGCATGTATTTTTAAAAAGGGAGGGGATTTACTTGTACATTTGGGATTTTAATTCATCCGAGGGTTGTTCTTGCCGTGTTTCTTTTCCCTTGGGCATGCTATCTAGTAGAACTTGCATGTTTAGAATTTGATTTTTCTTTAATTAGAAAGTAGCTTAGGAGTACTAGGCCAATAAATTGCACTAGTTTTGAATTTGTAAAAGTTGATGCTGTTTAAATTTTTTTGATGATTAGCTATGCACTTGTTGATTTCAAAAGCATGATTTTTGTGGATCTTTTTATGTCATTTAGTGTATTGGAATGAATAGTTTTTGTTAGCCATATATAAATAGACAGGTAGAGTGAATGCAAGACATGTACCATGAGGGAGTGAGGTTTGATACCTAGTTCAGTGTTGAGTAGAGGATCTAGAACTTGCCCGATTGTTCTTTACATAGGTTTTAGGATCGTTGGTTAGGAAAGAATCATAGGCCATTTTTGTTTAGCCCATTTTTAGCTTAAATGACACTACCAAAATGATAGAATTCCCTTGATCCTGATTTTGAGCCTTAAATAAATATATTTTCTTTGATTAACTAATTAATCTTACCTATTTTTATAATGAACCTGTTTTGGGCGTGGTCCCTCCTTGGACATTGTGAACCTCAACATAGGCAAAATGCCTAAGTTGAGGGTGGCTAGAACAGGGGTGCATAAATATTGGGGAGGTGAAAAAGAAAGAGAAAAGAAAAAGGTGAAAAATAAGGTGTGGTGTGGCAAAAGAAAAAGAAAATACAAAAAGAGAAAGATGAATGAAAAGTTTGAAAAAAAAAACACCACACTTATACAAATGCATAAAAAGGGTGAAATGGGAGGAAAAAATGGAAAAAGCAAAAAGGGTGAAAAAGTATAAAAAAAATTGAGCCACATGTATGTAGTGCCAAGGAGGGGTTTAGTCACTAAAACAAAATCCATATCTACCATACCCAGCTTGAAATGCTACTACAAACCAAAGAAAGTCCTATAGGGATCCTATCCTGACCATCTCACAAACCGAAGTAGAGAAAATAAAGGCAAGCCTATCATATCTGATATGCAGTATTTGAAACTTGTTTGTGAGAGTGAGAGTCTTACATGTTCAGTCCCATGTTTCATACTTTACTATTGTGAGTGGGGGACTTCAATTACTGTGAGGGTACATGGTTTGTGTTTAACTCTACCAATTGTTTGTGGGAAAAGCATTGGTGATGACCTGACTATATGTTAATAGCTAGATGACATATCTTGATCCCTGTTTATCATGTTTTGTGGTTTCTTGATGTGCATGTGCTGATTTGGTTTATGTGAAAAGGGTCAAAAGTTGTTGAGTTTATAGTGTAAATTTTGGTTAATTGTTGGCTGTAGTATTCTAGGTTTATTTTCTAGTTAAATGTCGTGTTTAGTTTTTTTGTTTTCTTTGCCTGAGGACATGCAAAAGTCTTAAGTTGATGGTGTTGATGGATGTCAATTTGCAACACTTTCGACGCCTAAAACTAAGAAAATAGCAGGACTTAGGTATATTTGTATGGATATGAGGTACTTTTACTTTCATTTTAGGGAAAACAGGTGTTGGAGCAAAAATGTGCAAAAGAGGCATAAAAGTGCAAAAAATCAGCCAAAAAGAAGTCTCAATATGAGTTGTGCCTTGATTGTACGAGTTGTACCTTAATTGTAAGAGCTGTACTGAGAATCGTGGTGAAAGTGAGAAGGTTGGATTAAGAGGAAGGAAACATATGACTTTCAGTACGAGCTGCACCAAGATGGTACGAGTTGTAACTAGAGTCGTGGAGTTGTTCAAAGAAATTTGCACAAAGGCAGTCTCTTGGTACAGGTGGACTCACGGATCGTAGCACTTACATGCGACTCATACCACGAGCCATGGTGAGACTCAAGTAATTCTTCAAGACTTGGCAGAATTTCAAATACAACGACTAGCACGAGTTGTAGGAGGAAGGTATGAGGCATACCACAACACTAGGGAAAACTTCACAAGATGTCAGAGTTCTTTGGGCCAAGCCACATATGCATGGTACAACTCGTAGGACTATGGTACGAGTAATACCATCCTGCCACCACATAGACAAATCTGCAGCAACCAAGGAAGTACGAGAAATAGGTACAACCCGTACAATCCTGCTATGGGTCGTAGGATCAGTCATGATACAGTCGGCGCCAGATATGGAAACTTCTCTATTAGGTTAGGAAAAGGTTTCTAATATTTGTATAAATACCTTTTTATGTTTTATTTTAGAAGAGAAGTGAGAAAGGAAGTAATAGAGATGTGCAAAGAATACTTTTTGGGATTTTTTATCATGTTTTGGAGAGCGATTCTTAGGATCAAACTTTTGATTTCATCCATTGTTCTTGAGATTGTTCTTTGATATTCAAATTAGGTTTTTCTTTCAATTATTGTCGTGAAGTATTTAATTATGTGTTTGTCTATGAATGCTAATTGTTATCTTACAATCATGAGAGGCTAAAACCTCCACAACTAGGTGTTGTGGGAACCATGGTGGATTAATGAAATAGGGTTACACAAAAGTTATTCAAAACCAGTGCTAAACACTTTTATTATATTCTCTTCATCTTTTAAACGTTTCTTAACAATGTACACCGTTAGGACTTGCCCGAATTCTTTACTTGCTTGACCTAGAGAAGTAGAGATTAGGAAAAGAGAATTACAACAAAGCCTTGGTCTTTATGATCATTGTATTAACTTGAGCTATGGCTAAAGGATAGTTAGATTTGGAACATACCTTGCATACTCGGTACATTCCACATACTGACTGCATACTCTATCGATACATTCCACATACTGACTGCATACTCTATGATGTATCGTCTCATGATACAGGCTCCGATCTTCAAACCCAGCACCGTCGTTAGCTTGTCTTGGAGATTAGCATCCAGCTCATTGGTGAGTCCTCATCATCCGAGGACAAGTTGATATCAGTTATCTCTTTGGGTTAGTTGGGGGTGTTGTCCCATCAACCCATATGATATGTTAGAGGCTTTCAGACTATGTGTAGTATTCAGCTATTATGTATGAAGTGTATTTCGATTCTATGTGTGTCATGATTACATTTCTACTATGTTATTTATGTTAAGTATTCATCTTTTCATGATTGAATTAGATGCATGCACATGCCATGGGTCGACTTAGAGTCTCTCGGGGCTCCTTTTCCCGTGTTGCGATCCAGGTCTACGTTTGGGTCATGACAAACTTGGTACCAGAGCAATATGTTTGAAGTGTCCTAGGCTATCAGAAATAAGCGTTATGTAGAGTCTTTTTTCATGGGTGTGAAGTGCGCAACACTTATGACGAAGAGGCTATGAGACATTTAGGAAATGTTCCATTCTTTCATGATCTATGTCGTGCAATGAAATATTCCCCTATCCTTCTAATTCGGGCTATTTCCGGTTGCAGAACCATGGCTCCCACAGAGTGAATGGTAGGAGGAATGGGAATGGAAATGACCACGAGGATGGCAATGAAATAGGGCACCAACAAGCCCCACCAGTCCAGAAGCACCAGGCACCGGAGTCAGTTGCCCATGCTGAATTCCGAGAAACTATTTAGATATTAGTGCAGGCCTTGACTGCTCAGGTCAACCAGCACGCAGTGGTGCATATTCCACAAAATAGAAATGCGGCGGCAGCTCAAGTCAGAGATTTCTTGAGAATGAACCCGCCAGAGTTCCTTGGTTCAAAAGCAGATGAGGACTCGCATGAGTTCATTGATAAGATTGTGAGGATCACCCAAGTCATGGGGATGAATGGTTGAGTGTGCTGAGTTGGCCTCATATTAGTTGAAAGGGGTCGCACACATCAGGTTACGACAATGGAAAGATAGTAGGGCCGCCAGAGCAGACCCTGTCACTTGGGAGGAGTTCCATGTTGCATTCCTAGATCGGTTCTTCCCTCGGGAGATGAGGGAGTTGAAGGCAACCAAGTACGTGAATCTTTAGCAGGGGAGGATAATGGTACATGAGTATTCCCTTGAGTTCACTCGCTTATCAAAGTACGCCCTAGAGTTAGTGGTTGATCAAAGGGCGCGAGTGAGTAGGTTTGTCCAATGGGTGGCATGCTACTTGGAAAAATATTGCAAGACCGCTATGCTACACTAGGATATGGATTTCCCTCGGATAGTCTTGTACGCCCAGCAGATGGAGGTAGCACATATGAGGGAGAGAGTGGCCAAAAGGGCCCAAACATATAGCTATGGCTTTACTCAGCAAAGACCCAGCGGTGGTCACCGCCCTGAGATTCAGCAGAGGTCACTAGCTCCAACACCATCATCAGTCAGCGTTCCATCCAGATCCAAGGGTGATCAGAGGAGCCGGGCCTCAGGTTCGAGGGACTAGAGGGGCATGCAAGTACAGTGCACCTTTCTAGCCTGTGGTAAGTGTGGCAAGAGTCATGCCATGGAGTGCTTGCTCGGTTCAAATATCTGTTATTGGTGCGGTAGATCCGGCCACATATGCTAAGCATGTCCATTTTCTATACAGGATGATGATAGAGGTCGTGGACAAACTACCAGGCCAGCAGTAGCACCAGCACGTTGAGCTCAACAGGTGGCATCCACTAGTGGGGGTGGGGGGCAACGCCAAAATAGATTCTATGCCCTCACCTCGTGTTAGGAGTAGGAGACTTCATTGGATGTGGTTACTGGTATGTTATGAGTGTTTCACCTTCATGCTTATGCTTTGTTAGATCCCGGGCTACCTTGTCTTTTGTGACACCTTATATTCTTAGTAGCTTTGGGATTAGTCCTGAAATTCTGTCAGAACCATTTTTGGTCTATACTCTTGTTGGTGATTTAATTGTAGCTAGGAGGTAGTATAGGAGTTTCTCAATCACAGTATTGCAGAAAATCACCTCCGTAGACCTAGTAGAGTTAGCTATGACTAACTTTGATATTATTCTCGGCATGGATTGGTTGTATGCATGTTATGCTTCTGTTAATTATAGAACCCATACGGGGGAGTTTCGCTTTCCAGGTGAGTCAGTCTTACAGTGGAAGGGTAGTTCGATCGTGCCTATAGATCATTTTATTTTCTATCTTAAGGCCAGGAAGATGATTACCAAAGGTTGTGTGTACCATCTAGTTAGGGTTAAGGATGTTGAGTCCGAGACCCAGACTATCCAGTCAGTTCCAGTAGTATGTGAGTATCCAGAAGTGTTCCCTGATGATTTCCCGAGTATCCCTCCCGAGAGGGAAATTGATTTTGGTATTGAACTTCTTCCCGACACATAGCCTATATCTATTCCTCCCTACATAATAGCTCTAGCGGAGCTAAAAGAATTGAAGGAGAAGTTGAAGGATCTTTTGGATAAAGGTTTCATTAGACCAAGAAAGTCCCCATGGGGTGCACCAGTCCTCTTTGTCCGAAAGAAAGATGGTTCTCTCTATATGTTTATTAATTATCGACAATTGAACAAGTTTACCTCAAGAATAGGTTTCCTCTACCTACGATTGATGATTTATTTGACCAGCTTCAGGGTGCCAAGTGTTTTTCAAAGATAGATCTCAGGTCCAGGTACCATCAGCTCATAGTCTGGGAGAGCGACATTCCGAAGACAGCCTTCAAGACGCGGTATGGTCATTATGAGTTTTTAATTATGTCTTTTGGACTAACGAATGCTCCTGCAACTTTTATGGACTTGATGAATAGGTTGTTCAAGCCATACCTGAATATGTTCGTGATTGTGTTAATTGATGACATCTTGATATACTCTTGGAGCGAGGAGGAGCATGCCGCTCATTTGAGAGTGGGGCGATAGACTATCAAGGATTGCCAATTATATGCCAAATTTAGCAAGTGCGAGTTTTGGTTGAACTCCATGGCATTTTGGGTCATGTGGTATCAAGTGAGGGCATAAAGGTGGACTCTCAGAAAATAGAAGTGGTGAAGAATTGGCCTAGGTCGGTGAATCCTTCAGATATCTGGAGCTTTTTCGATTTGGCTGGCTACTATCGTAGATTTTTTGAAGGTTTCTCATCTATTGCAGCACCCTTGACCAAATTGACCAAAAAGAAGGTGAAATTCCAATGGTCGGAGGCTTGTGAGAGGAGCTTTCAGGAGTTGAAGGATCAACTTACTTCAGCACTGGTGTTAACCCTACTCGAGGGTACCAATGGGTTGGCGGTGTATTGTGATGCTTCAAGGATCAGACTTGGGTGTGTATTGATGCAGCATGGAAAAGTAATAGCATATGCCTCCCGACAGCTGAAAGTTCATGAGAAAAATTACTTGACCTATGATCTTGAATTGGCTGCGGTGGTATTCTCCTTGAAGATATGGCGACATTATTGTTACGTGGTCCACGTGGATGTTTTACGGATAATAAGAGTTTACAATATGTGTTTACCTAGGAGGATCTCGATGTTCGACACCGGAGTTGGAACTACTCAAGGACTATGATATGAGTGTCCTTTATCATCCAGGTAAGGCCAATGTAGTAGAAGATGCACTTAGTTGACTCTGT
This sequence comes from Datura wrightii, assembly GCA_035772735.1. Lineage (NCBI taxonomy): Eukaryota > Viridiplantae > Streptophyta > Magnoliopsida > Solanales > Solanaceae > Datura > Datura wrightii. The sequence goes on along the minus strand of JASDFA010000007.1, from coordinate 80,811,728 downwards.
ATGGAGAGTGTGTCCCATGTGGTTGAGGGGAGGAAGGGGCTAGTGAAGGATGTGCATCGACTTGCTAAGTTTGGAGTTCGATTGACTCGATCGATGGCAGTGTCATTGTTCAGAATGGATCAGAATCGTCTTTGGTGACTGATGTAAAATCCAGATAAGACGAGGACCCAATTTTGGTAAATTTAAAGGAAGCCGTTCAGAATCAGAGGGAAGAGGTCTTCTCCAAAGGGGGAGATGGTGTGCTTCGGTACCAGGGTCGCTTATGTGTTCTGGATGTTTATAATTTATGGAACCGGATGTTGTACAAGGCTCATGGATCCAGGTATTCTATCCATCCAGATGCCACGAAGATGTACTATTGACTTACGGGAAGTCTATTAGTGGAATGACATGAAGAAGGACATCGTAGAGTTTGTAACTAAGTGCCCAAACTGTCAGCAAGTAAAGGTTGAGCATTAGAGACCAGGAAATGTGCTTCAGGATATCAGTATTCCTACCTAGAAGTGGGAAGAAATCAATATAGACTTCATCACATGGTTGCCTCGCACTCGACGACAATATGACTCCATTTGGGTTATAGACAGGTTGAGCAAAGCTGCTCATTTTCTACCAATCAAAACCACGGAATTGGAGGAAGATTATGCCAAACTATACATCTAAGATCTAGTTTGATTGCATGGAGTACCCTTGTCTGTCATATCAGACAGAGGTATTCAATTTACCTCTCAGTTGTGGAGATCGTTTCAAAAAGGACTAGGTACTCAAGTTAAGCTCAGCACAATATTTCACCCGCAAATGGATGGTCAAGCGGAGTGGACAATTCAGACTCTAAAGACATGTTGAGGGCATGCGTGATTGACTTCAAAGATAGTTGGGATGATCATTTGCCTCTATTGAGTTTACATACAATAACAGCTACCATTCAAATATTCATATGGCTCCTTTCGAGGCTCTCTACGGGATGAGATGTAGATCACCTATTGGTTGGTTCAAAGTTGGTGAAGCTGCGATGATGGGACAAGATTCAGTCCATGAGGCTATGGGGAAGTTTTAGCTCATATAGGATAGGTTGAAAACAACTCAAAGTTGCCAAAAGTCCTATGCTGATGTGAGAAGGAGACAACTCGAGTTCGAAGTGGATGATTGGATGTTTTTGAAGGTGTCTCCCATGAAGGGAGTGATGCGGTTTGGAAAGAAAGGAAAACTCGGCCCTCATTATGTTGTCCCCTACCAGATTGTGAAACGGGTTGTCAAAGAGGCATATGAATTGGAGTTTCTCTCAGAATTAGATTCTGTGCATCTTGTATTCCATGTATTACTCTTGAAGAAGTGTTTGGGTGATCCAGCTTTAGTTTTCCTGGTGGACAGTTTCGGTGTGAAAGAAAACCTTAGTTACGAAGAGGTTCTGGTGGAAATACTGGATCGTCAGGTTCGAAGGCTAAGGAACAAGGAAGTAGCTTCAGTCAAAGTTTTATGGAGGAATCAGCATATTGAAGGAGCTACATGGGAAGCTGAAGCAGACATGATGGCTAGATACCCACATTTATTCTCTACAGGCTCAGTTCCAGCTTAAGGTATCAGTTTTTGTCCTAGTACTCTAAGTAGTTTTCATGTTCAGTTCATGTGCCCCAATTTCTTTCATGTATGTGGATGTGTATATGATTCATTAATTCAGTTAAGCTATGTAGTTTGAATCAGAGATAGTCATTCCATCGGTTTTCAACTTAAATGATCAGTATTTTAATATGATGATTGAATTTCTCTATTTTTCTGTATGCTTTTCAACATTCGAGGATGAATGTTCCCAACCGGGAGATATTGTTATACCCAGAAGGCTAAAGATCAAACCCAAAAGTTGAAATGGAGAAATCGTAAAAATCTGCACCAGGTCACAGAACAAGTCGTCCTTTGACCTGTGGGGAACACCAAGAGTCGTGAGGTGACTTGTGGTAAGGTACTGGGCTTGAGGTAAAAGTATTGTTGAGGGGGTCATCACGGGCACGACCACAGGTCGTGGTCAGGCCCCATGGCTCGTCAGGCCAGCCGAGACCAAAGAAATTCAAAGGGGAAAGGGTGAGTGGTAGTGCACCTGACGGATAGACCCCATGAGTCGTGGTCAGACACCAGGATTCGTTGGGTGGATCATGATCAATATGTAACTAATGATCTAGGGTTGAGGCAGTGGGGATAATGAGTGGTGACCATGAGTCATGGTCACTGGTAACGACTCGTATGATGGCCCGTTACGAGCTCCAGGTGAAATTTTGACAGTGTACCCAACGACCGATGTGACGACTCGTGGATGGTGGCAATGACTCATTAGGTCCCTCATGGGGAATGACGAGCAGTTATTTTCTGCGAAGTTATTAAGGGTATTCTCGTTATTCCTATGCTCTAAGGTCTTGCACTATGTCGTTTTAAGCCATTTTTAGAGTGTATTAAGGTGGGATAAGCCCTTCGAACCTATTCTAAACTCATGAATGCAAAGTTAGGAAGTTAGAGAGGAGATCAAGATTAAGCCCTTCCAATTCTTCTCAAATTCCTCTTGGGCAATTAAGGAAGTGTAAGAATCTGCTTTTAATCAGATATGCAGGGATATGAGTGGGTTAATCCTTTCACACCCATGCTCAATCTCTCAAAAAATCATGAAATTTCCAATGCTAATTCAATGGGGTTTTAACCCAATGCATGAAATTCCTAATTCTCTACATGGGTATGATTTAAATATCTTTTTACTGTTGAATTATGATTCATGGGCGAGTTTTATGTTGTTTTTCATTAATATCATGTTTCAAGCTTTTTAAATTTAAATTACCCAATTATGAGAAGTTTATGAAAGTTAAGATTTATGATGAATGTTCATGAATGATGAAGTATTGACGATGAAAAACATGTTTTCAAATTACCCATGTTTATAATCATGCTTTCGAGTGAATTGAGTATTTTCAAGCATGTTAAAGTATTGGGCAATGCCCACATGTTCAAGAATGATTTACAATTTATGATATGAATTTCATGATTGATCGATTTATGATGTTGGCTGACTAAAGGGCTCTTGATTCATGTCTAAACATGTATGTAAATGGGGATCAACGATTTTAAATGTTTATTTAGCCATGAATCTCATGAATGATGTTTATGATTTATGTATGAGCCTAATGTGCATGTTTTTGGGAGCAGAGTCTAGCACCTAGTAGCCCGGCGTTCAATGGAATACGCCGATGTCTCATATCTACGTGCCACCGTAGGTTCATGATGATACATTACAATGTTAATGGATCCCCTCTTTCGTGATATCACATAGTGCACGTCCCTTGCCTAGCAAGCTAGGGGAGACTCTGTCCACTTGAGTGAGATAGTTGGGGCATCATGTAAGGCTCTACCATGATGGTGTCAGTTATGACGAGTCCTCCCATTGTTCCACATGTTTTTATGCATTGTTATGTTTATGTTATTTTGGCTCAAGTTATGATTTATAAAGTTTCTTTTATTACTATGATAACGAATGGATTGCGAATGTTTTGAAAACCTTGAGCCTTATGTTATTATATGATATTTATGTTATGAGCATGTTGTGCCACTCTTATGATCTCTTATGAGCTTTTATGTATTTTTAAATGTCCGTTTTACTTACCTTGCATACTCAGTTCATTCCACGTACTGACTGCATACTCTATGCTGTATTATCACATGATACAGGCTTCGATCTTCAAACTCAGCACTATCATTATCTTGTCTTGGAGATTAGCATCCAGCTCATTAAGAGTCCTCATCCTCTAAGGACCAGTTGATATCAGTTATATCTTTACGTTCTATTTTCTAGACTTATCATGTTAGTTCGGGGTATTGTCCCATCAACCCATCTAGTATGTTAGAGGCTTTCAGACTATGTGTAATATTCAGCTATTATGTATGAAGTGTTTCTATTCTATGTATGTCATGATTACGTTTTTGCTATGTTATTTATGTTAAGTATTCATCTTTTCTTGATTGAATTAGATGCATGCTCATGCCATGGGTCGACTTGGAGTCTCTCGAGGCTCCTTGTCCCATGTTGCAATCCGGGTCTACGTTCGGGTCATGACAACTCATCACAGCTTTTGGACACCTGAGGACACACCTAAACCTTGGCTATGATACTATGTTTGTCACGACCCGAGCTGAGACCCCGAATCAAGACATGGAACCTAGAACCACGAAGGGATCCAAACTAAGCCATCACATATAAATAGCATGATAAGAGCCTTACTAAGTAGAGATAAAACATTTACATGATATAAGCGAACGTCTGGGTATCATAAGAATAAAAGCGTAAACACAAAAAAAAAACGTTGAACTGTTATATATGATTATTTGAAAAGTCTCTACTATCACGACGAGCTGATAGGACAACACCTTCAAGTAGCTCACTAAGTCTGTAACTGAATGACATGATAAAAACATAAATCTATTAATGTCCCCGGAGAATGAGGACTCATCTAAGCGGGAATAGAGCTGGACTGATTGGGGGCGAACTATCGGCGGGACTGAGATGGATCACTCGAACCTATATCATGAGATGATATAGTATAGAGTATACAGTTAGTACTTTAAATGTACTGAGTATGTAATATAAGTTAAACATGCTTGTAAAATGATAGTTTGAAATCATAAATGTAAATCAAGATAGATCATGAGAGTAAGGACAACATGCAAAAAACCATATACCTAAAATATACATAATATAAGCTATTCATAGCTATCTGAACAGAATGACCCAAGCTTTAGAATTAGAAATCATATAGCTTGTCATGCTTGAAATGATAACTGAGAACTCATAAACTGATCAATGGGTCAAAATGCTATAAAACATGATATCATAAGTCATGAACATGAGTAACTGAAAACATGAGGAATAGTGGGAGGCTTCATCTTACGAACACCATTGATAGAGATTACACTATTCCCCAACTATCTTTCTCAAGTGGATAGAGTCGTCCTGAGTCTTGCCAAGGTAAAGAATGATGATGGTGTGATATCACTGATGTGCGCTCCGGCGGGGGAAACACTCTATTATCGGGGTCCATGGAATCTCTGGCCCACTCAGTGCTAGACACTATTCCCAAAACATGTATATAGCTCATAATGATATTCTCAATACATAACTTGAATCATTTACTTAGGAGTCTTTCTCTAAACATTACTTCAAAACTGATCATATAAGCCTGGGCTAAAATCATGGTAAAGCATACTTGACTTTATATGGGCTTTCCCAAATCATGAAATTATACATACATGAAAGAAGCTTCATAATTCAAAATTATGGAATCATACGTTTTAGAATTTTTAATCATTCATGCATAATTGGATAATTTATCATACTAGAAACATGAGCTCATAAGCACTGAAATTCATAATCATGCATAATAGGGTATACTCTTCATAAACTTGAAATTCATGAATTTGTGAGTGAATTGAGAGTCAAACTTGCCCTAATAGCCATAAAACATCAATTAAAACATGGGAGGATTAAATCCATAGATATAGAATAGAAGATTTCAAGAAAATTGGGTAAAACCCTAGAACTTTCAGTAAACTTGATTAGGACTTGAATTCATAAGTTAGAGAAGAAATTGGGCATGAGGGTGGAAGAAATCCCCATTCATGACCCTACATACCTAGGCAAATTGGCTCTTAAAATTGGGAGAGAAATTGACGAGGAACCCTAGCCTTAATATTGAGAGGATTTCAAGTCTAATGTAGTTATGAGAGCATAAGGACTTAGGCTAGGTTAATCCCCTTAAAATACTCTTTAAGAAATTCAAAACAATGTCACTCAGGGTTAGGAGCTTAGGAATTTTCAAAAATATCCCTAAAACACGTAATTAAAATCTGTTTGGCATACACCACGGGTCGTACCACAAGTCGTACCACCAAACAGCGACTCGTGGCATCCTCTCGTTGTTAGCCAGTTGAATTCTCCAAGTTCTCTGTTTCAAACCATGAGTGCCCACTATGACTCATCCCACTATACAACAAGTCATCCTATAACTCATGGTCAGTGGGCAGTCCTAGCACTTCTTTAGAATCTCCATCCTACAACTCTCACACAACAACCCGTCACACCATACAACGAATTGTACCTTGACTCAAATGTGCAGGACTTGACAAACAGTGGCTTATCACAGTTCCTGACCATGACTCGTTACATTAACCTATGACTCATTCCACGAGTCTTCATCACTGGTTAGGGAAACTGCTAACTCACCATAATTCCTTCTATGACCTGTACCATGACTCGTACAATGAGTCATTCTGAGAGAAAATTGCAAATTTTTCTGCTGATTCTGCTACTAGTCTAAGGTTTGATCATAAGGACTTTTGGGGTGTCCTCTTCTACCTAATTTCTTATTGCCAATTGAAATTCAACCTATGTCTAGGAGAATCTATTAAGCAAGGGTTAGGACTTGAATTATTGTTGATTGATGCTAACCCAACTAAATTCGCTCTTTCAAGCATCATAAAGGTAATTGAGCAGGATTAAGTGACTTTCATCTTAAATCACACACTACAAAGCAAAATCAACTAAATATTTTTAAGCCCACAATCAATTTTACCAAATTGGGATTATTAGGATCCAAAACCCATTGGATTCACAACCCTATATTTGGGTTTAGCTACCCATAGCAAGAAGAAGAGTAGAAATCAAATAATTAAATATCCTCACCAAAGAAATTGCAAATTGAAGAGGAAAGCTTGAATTGATGAAATTGAAATCATCAAAGTTACAATCTAAATCTAAGAACTACTCTACTATGCCTATAAGTAAAATTCTCTATTAGTCTATCCAATGTCTCCTAAAAAAAGAAAAATCTATTTATACTATATCTCAAAAACCCACAAAATAATTTAAACTCAGAGGGCCCTAAGTGTGCGGGGACAGACCATCTTTTGGAAGGGCGGACCGTCCTTTGCTCCATCGATTAAACTTGCCCAAGTGCCTTCCATCCTTTAATTGACAAACCATCTTTTGGACTTCAGCATAATGAGGTTAGTTTCAACTTAATCTAGCTCCTAAATACATGCAAAATTCTATGAAATGAAGCAAAGACCTATCGACCGATACATCAACACCCCAACTTAAAATAGTTGCTCGTCCTCAAGCAACTAAAAAGATAAGACTATCCTAAGACCTAAAATAATTTCCCAGCAACACAAAATGCAATGACTAGGGTGATTTTGACTAATGGCTACAACACACACATTTTAGTCCAGCCACCACCTCCGTCCAACAAAAATCAATTTTCTCGCAACTGTTCAGACTAAGCATTCTATCTCCACTAATGACATTATCTCAACATGCATACACCCAGATTAGAGAAGTAATAGATATTAGCCATTTCCATCACATGCTCTCACAATCAGATCAAGAAAAATATTTCTATTATGAAGCAATGCTAACACACCAAATAAGGACACACAAGATCAAGAGAGGAAAGAAAGACACTCAACTCTCACAAAGAAGTTCACAAGGTTGTTCACAACTACCATATGCTTACCTATTTACTCAGATGCTTTTTCTTTCAAATATCCGAGTTGAGATCACACAAAGGCTTTTCTAAGCTTCTAATGATTGCCAAAGGGCTATTAGGGTGCAAATATGGCTTTTAATGACGCATTTACCATCCTTGAATACTTCATCACTTTTTCACAATCTTTTTCCTCTTTGATCCCTTATTTTCACCCCTTCTCTCTTCTTGGCAACTCTTCGCACCCCAAAGTGTTTTTGTGAGCTCAACTTTTCACTTTTCTCTTTTGTTTTCTTTTATTTTCCTTCTTTTTAGCTCATTTCTCAATTACACTTTGGGATATGATCAAATAGTCATCTTTGGCCTATTTCTTTCTTTCCCACCTTATCACCCCTTACTTACACTTTTTTACTCATTTTTTATCACATTTCAAAGTGTCAAGGAGGATGGATTCAAAAGATGGTCGACTTGAAAATTGATTTTGACATTCATTGTAGTTGATCCAGAAAATGGTCAAAGGCTCACAAAGGGGAGACTAGGGATACATGCATCATTTGGCCGGTCTATTTAGGCACATGTAGCTTGGAATCAAAAGAAGGCCTAAGTTAATCTCTACAATCCATAGTCAATCCTACGTTTGAGAATAAGTAACAATGCAAGTTTCAGAGTATGACCAAATCAAGTGAACAAGCAAAATTTCTCTCCACACATTGACACATGGATATCAAAATGACTAAATACATCACTCTCAACTAGGGACACATAGTCAAAATTTTTATGTCAAAATTCAAGGTACACAAGTCAATACCGAACAACTACCATAAAAATCTTGAGGGGGGTTATTATTTTTAACAATAAACACAAATATGCTAGGAACTCAATTTCCACCACCACTTAATTAAAAAATATCTTATTCAACCAAAGATGACTCACCAAGTAGTTTGGTGCCCTTAAGAATGTCACCTATCAATCTACTATTGGGACCACACACTATAACACTTTAACTACATTATTATGCTAGATTCAGTAGAAATTAAGCCTCTCAGAAAAGAACCATGGCTAAGAAAATCCAGGAGGAACCTAAGCTAAGAAAACAATAACAAAAACCAAAGAAAAAATCTATACTATGAAAGTGGTAAAATGGGACATCACACACATCTATCAACACAACAAAATGCATTATATCATAGAAAATATGAGTTTATAACAAGAAATAATACAAGAAATGTTTGCCACACAGGGCCAAATAATATCCACCCCCATTCTAAAATTGTGCAGTGTCCTTAATGCATATTCAAAGAATATAAAAGAGCAAAAGAGTGATAGAATCTCCCTTTAGTGCTCAGACTATGCTACTATAGGTCATCACTAAGGTGGTACTGAGGAGCTTGCCGTTGTGTCATGAGACAGGCCTTGGGTGTTAGAGAGTGAGGCCACTATTACTACAGGAATGTCTTAATAAGATGGCGGCCCCTCCTGTACCTAGATCTTGCCCTTATAAAGTGGAGGGACAAGAGTGGCTGTCTGAGATGGAGTATGAGTAAGAATATGCTCCTATGGAACATTGTCAATGGTGGCCCTAGGGATTGAAATTGGTGGTCGTAAGGACTGAGCCTGATCCGGTGGATTGGAACCGTATGAAGGAGCAACTCTATAAGACTTGAAATAGGTGGTGTCCAATCCACCAACGGTACCCTGACCTCCTTAGGCTGCCGCTCTTGCATCTGCAAATCTAGCACTACTACACTAGTCTCAGCTAAATCTGCTTTGAGGCTCAAGATGTTGGATGAACTCATACCCTACTCTAGATGGACCAATCTGGTGTCCATTGATCTTGGGCAGAATTATATGCCCAAGTGATACTCAAATGCTTCATTTCGTCTTGTTTATACATTGATAATTGTACATTCTCATGTGATTTGTAGTTAAAATGTGAAGTTATACTAACCAACATGATTAGTGTTGTTTTGCAGGAAAAATGAAATTTTAGGAAGCTAAGATGCATGTTGGGAGAAATCGGAAAGAGACTCAGAGGCGAGCAGTGGAAAAGGCCCAAGTTATGCAGCAAATTAAGGGGCTCCGCGATGGAGCCATGTCATGCTGCCATCGCGGATGCATTCTGCCCCGGATGATAAAAATATGCCAAGTCACAGTGAAGGTTCGCGTTTGGGCTGTGGCACATTGGCCAAGCCCCGCGTTGCACGCCGTGGCACGTTGGGCATAATTACCTGGAGGACCGGACTCCAGTGAGGGTCCACGTTTGTGGCGTGTCACGGAGGCAGTGCTCTGCGATGCACTCCGTGACACGTTGCTTGTTATTTCGGAAAAGATTTCCACTAGTATAAATAGCACACTTAGGTTTATTTTTAATCATTCTGACTTGGTTGAGCAAGAATGTTGGTTACAGGCAGTTGAGGGGACGAATTTTTTAGGGTTCTTCTCTATCTCTTTCTTCTTTATTTCAATTGTTTGTATGATTAACACTCATTTAACGATGTTTAATCCACTAATGAGTGGCTAAATTCACTTCTTGCTGAGGTTAAGAACATTTGTAGTGGAATGTAATTATTGATCATCTTGGTTTTTCATCTTTTTCTTCCATAGTTGTTCTATCAATTCTTGTTCTTACTGCATTAGTGTTTGGCCAATATTAATGTATATCTAAAAAATTCGATTTGCGCTCGAAAGAGAAAGAAATTGGAAAGTTGTGAATTGGTAGGATATGATCTCTTCTTGGTTTGGGAAAATTGAGAATTGATTTACCTTCAGAATAGAAATATATCTGAAAGTCATATTAGTCAATTAAGGAATCGGTTTCGTACGGCTAGAACATGAATTTCTTCTTATCACAGAAATGTAGGTGGAAGGTTCATGATTCTTAAGTTGGGTTAAATACGAGAGTTTTAATCCATAGGCATTAATTCTTGACTAGCAACCGGAGGAAAGATTGACCGACTTGTATCAATAAATTTCTTCCCTGCATGTTCATTTTAGCCTCAGTATGCTCATTACTATAGTTCAGACTCAAATTGTATATTTGTTTTAGATTAGTATAAATTAGGAAACAGACTCCCAAAATCTTATTGAAACTGTTGTTTGCATTATTAGAGTTAGAGTTTACTAATGATTGATTCGATTATTACCTTGGTCCAGTCCTTGTGGGATCGATACTTGGCTTACTTTAGCCATTTTACTACTTGTTCGACCACGTGCACTTGCGTGTAGTTATTTAAACGCCTGAACAAGTTTTTGGCACCGTTGCCGGGGACTGGCAATTGGTATAATTTTTGTCTTAAGTGTTAGTTTACAATTTCTTATTAGTGTTGACAACTTGTTCTTAGCTTGTCTTTTGCAGATATTGAATTCTTTCGAACACTGGCAAGGGACAAGGAGCTGGTGGATTCACACTTAGAGCCAGAAAGACAATTCCATTGACAAAGGAGAGAAGCTCTAGAGAGAAAGCTGTAGTTGCTCAGACAGACAATCCTGGAGCAACAACAGAATCCACCTATTGTAAGGGCAGTGTTAGTGCCCGAAGAAATGGCAGCTAGGCCGGTTCGCAAAGTGGCAATCCCACATGCTAACAACGTTACATCTAGCATTCGCAAACCTGAGCCAGGAGGGAGGTTCGAGCTTAAACAGAATATGGTGCAATTGCTGCACACCAGCGGGCAATTCACAGGTCTCCTTCACGAGGATCCACAACAACATCTCCAAAACTTTTTGGAGATAAGTGACACTTACATTCCCGCTGGAGTGTCACCCGATTATGTCAAGCTTACATTCTTCCCATTTTCACTTTTGGGAGAAGCAAAGAGGTGGTTGAAAGCTGACCCACCTAATTCCATCACTACTTGGGATGATCTTGCGAAGAAATTCTTGATACGGTTCTTTCCATCCGGTAAAACAGCAAGACTTAGAAGTCAAATTCTAAGTTTTAAACAGAGAGAGGGAGAGAATCTGTATCAAGCTTGGGAGAGATTCAAATCTATGTTGCGGGATTTTCATTGTCATCACCAATCCAATGATGTGCTGGTGCATACTTTCATAGAGGGTTTGGAACCCACACAAAAATCTTGCTAAACTCAGCAGCTGGGGGACAAGAATTAGAAAAAAACTTATGAGGAGCTGTATACCTTGTTGAACCGTATTTCACAGGGAAATCCAGAGTGGAATGCGGACTCTTTTAGAGGAGGAACAAGGAAAGCGACAGGAGTCTTAGAAGTGGATGGTTTTACAGCCATCGCTGTACAGTTAGCTGCGTTACAGAATCAACTCAATACCCACTTCAGCAATATGAGCATGAATCATTCTCAAGCCCCAGTGAATGTAGTGCAGCAAATTTGGTGTGAAGCGTGTGACAGTAATGAACACTCAGCTGAGTGTTGTGGTGCGAATCCTGATTCAGTAAACTTTGTTGGTAATGTACCGAGAAATAATCACCAACAGTATGGCAACAACTACAACTCTTATTGGAGAAGTCACCCGAATTTCTCTTGGGGTAGTAACAGCCATCAAGGGCAGAGTTTGAGTCAGGGAGCACAGAGAAATCAAGGAAGGCAGCAGCACTATCAGTCGCAATATAGAAGCAACAATGCACCTCCTCCACCACCATCACCCAGTATTGAGGAAATGTTCAAAACTATGATAGCTAACCAAGCTCAATTGCAGGCTGACTATGTGAAATTGGCAGCTGATGTAAAGAGCAATCAGTTAGCTACAAAGGCATTCGAGTACCAATTTGGGAAACTAGCTGGAGCTCAAAACACCAGGCCGAGAGTAGGACTTCCAAGTGACGCTGACCCCAACCCCAAGCAAGTAAATGAAGTTACCACGAGGAGTGGTTTGCAACTCAAGGAGGTGGAACCAGAAAGACCACCACAGCAGTCGGGAGCAGTGGAGAAGGAGAGGGAGCATAATGATGATAGGGGGAAGGAGAAGGAAGCTGAACCAGAAAGACCACCACCCCCGTTCCCTCAAAGACTAAGGAAACAGAAGGAGGAAGCGTGTTTCAAAAAGTTCATGGAGGTGCTTAAACAGGTACACATTAATTTACCTCTTGTTGATGTTTTGCAGGGAGTGCTGAAGTACGCAAAATATATCAAGGACATCGTGGTGAATAAAAGCAGGTTGACGGAGTATGCTACGGTGGCGCTTACGGAGGAGTGCACTTCACGGATACAAAATAGGTTGCCCATAAAGCTCAAAGACCCTGGGAGCTTTACAATTCAACTTACAATCGGGCAGAGTATCCGAGCTCGTGGATTATGTGATTTGGGAGCGAGCATTAACTTGATGCCAACATCGGTATTCAAGAAATTGGGGCTAGGAAGTCCTAGACCGACAACAGTGATCTTGCAACTAGCGGATCGTTCTTTGGCCAGACCAGATGGCATTGTGGAGGACGTGCTGGTGCAAGTGGGCTCCTTTATCTTCCCTGTTGACTTCATTGTGCTGGATTTTGAGCTGGATGCGGAAGTCCCATTTATTTTGGGATGTCCTTTCTTGGCAACTGGGAAAGCACTTATTGATGTAGCTGCAGGGCAGCTAACTATGCGGGCACACGACAAAATTGAGGTATTTGATGTATTTAAGGCCATGAAGCCGCCGGCCATACATGAGGAGCTTTCAGCAATCAGTGTGCTTGATCAAGTAGAAATTCGTCATATTGTTGAATCTCAAGACCCATTGGAAAGAGTGTTGATGAATTACGATCATTTCGGAGATAGAGATGCTTATGAGGTGGTGAAAATGCTGAATGAGAAACAAAGGCATCCCAAGAAGCAGGAATTTCAGTCTCTAATGAGGTCTTTGGAACCATTGGCGAAACAATCTATTGAGGAAGCACCAAAGCTGGAACTGAAAGAATTGCCTCCCCATTTAAAATATGTCTTTTTGGGGGAAGATGAGAATTTGTCGGTCATCATCTCCGCAGAATTGACGGAGGTACAGGAAAAGGAAGCATTGGGTGTCCTCAGAAAAAGGAAGAAAGCAATAGGCTGGCAAATGTCAGATATTCAGGGTATCAACCTAGCTTTTTGCACACACAGAATTTTCATGGAGACAGGAGCAAAGCCAACTGTTTAGCCTCAGCGAAGGTTAAATCCAGCAATGAAAGATGTGGTTAGGAAAGAAATAATTAAGTGGCTTGATCCAGGTGTGGTCTATCCTATTTCGGACAACGAATGGGTCAGCCCCGTTCAGTGCGTTCCAAAGAAAGGAGGGATGACCGTGGTCACCAATGAAAAAAATGAGTTGATTCCTACACGAACCGTCACAGTCTGGCGGATTTGCATGGACTATAGGAAGCTTAATGAAGCCACAAGGAAAGATCATTATCCTATCCCGTTCATTGATCAGATATTAGACAGGTTGGCTGGACAGAAATGTTATTATTTCCTTGATGGGTACTCTGGCTATAACCAAATAGCCATAGCACCGGAGGATTAGGAGAAGACTACTTTCACCTGTCCTTATGGGACATATGCTTTTAGGCGGATGGAATTTGGGTTATGCAATGCACCCGCCACATTCCTGAGATGCATGATAGCTATCTTCCACGACATGGTGGAGGATTTCGTTGAGGTATTTATGGATGATTTTTCTGTTTTTGGTAATTCATTTGCTACTTGTTTGCAGAATCTTGACAGGGTGCTAGCTCGCTGCGAGGAATCCAACCTTGTACTCAACTGGGAGAAATGCCATTTCTTAGTCAAGGAAGGTATCGTCCTTGGCCATAAAGTTTCTTGCAGGGGTTTGGAGGTTGATCATGCTAAGATCAAAGTTATTGAGAAGTTACCACCACCTGTGTCGGTGAAGGGTGTTCGTAGTTTTCTTGGGCACGCAGGGTTCTACAGACGGTTCATCAGAAACTTCTCAAATATTTCTAGACCATTATGCAGATTGTTAGAAAAAGAGGTGAAGTTTGAGTTGGATGATGAGTGTGTTAAAGCATTCGAGGAGTTGAAGCAGAAATTGATAGAAGCACCTATCCTTATTTCTCCAGATTGGGAACAACCATTTGAACTGATGTGTGATGCAAGCAATGTGGCTGTGGGAGTTGTATTGGGGTAGAGGAGAAATAAAATCTTTCATTCTATTCATTATGCAAGCAAAACACTGAACATGGCCCAAAGTAATTATACAGTCACAGAGAAGGAGATGCTAGCATTGGTGTTTGCATTTGATAAATTCACGTCCTATTTGGTGGGTTCGAGAGTAGTGGTGTATACCGATCATGCAGCGATTCGGTATCTGTTTAACAAGAAGGATGCGAAACCCAGGCTGATCAGATGGATCCTGTTGTTGCAAGAGTTCGACCTCAAAATTAAGGACAGAAAGGAGAGAGAAAATCTGGTGGCAAATCACCTATCGCGATTGGAAAGCCGGTCGCATGTGAAGGAAGGTGATAACATCAATGAGGAGTTCCTAGATGAGTAGCTCTTGGCAATAGGGGAAGCTAAAGTTCTTTGGTATGCAGACATAGTCAACTTGCTAATGAGTGGAGTCTATCCACCGAAGGCTACGACTCAGCAGAGAAAAAAATTGAGGCATGATTGCCGGTATTTTATTTGGTATGATCCATACTTGTTTAAACAGGGACCGGATCAGGTGATGAGAAGATGCATCCCGGAGAGCCTGATTGCAGAGGTTTTGAGAAGTTGTCACTCTTCATTGTATAGGGGGCACCACGGAGGCGAGCGGACAGCGCACAATGTTCTACAGTCAGGCTTTTTTTGGCCTACACTATTCAGAGACTCTATGCCATACGTCAAAATGTGCGATAGATGTCAGCGTACAGGCACAATTGGTAGAAGGCAAGAGATGCCGCTGCAGAATGTACTGGAAGTGGAGACCTTTGATGTATGGGGCATATATTTCATGGGCCCGTTCCCACCGTCATTTGGTAATCGTTACATCTTGGTGGCCATTGATTATGTATCAAAGTGGGTTGAAGCAATAGCTTGCCCCAGGAACGACAACAAGGTGGTAACAAAATTTGTGAAAAAACACATTCTCACCAGGTTCGGGACACCCCGAGCCATTATCAGTGATGGTGGGGCTCATTTCGTAAATTCAAGCTTCAAGAAGCTACTAGCTAAATATGGGGTGCGCCACAAGGTGGCAACAACATATCACCCCCAAACTAGTGGGCAAGTGGAGGTGTCGAATAGAGAAGTGAAGCAGATTCTCCAGAAAATAGTGAATGCACAACGTAGTGATTGGTCAAGCAAACTCGATGATGCGTTGTGGGCATACAAAACTGCTTTCAAGACACCGATTGGAACTTCTCCTTACCGATTGGTCTATGGTAAAGCGTGTCATCTGCCAGTGGAGCTAGAGCACCGAGCTTTCTGGGTCATGAGGAAATTGAATATGGACTTAGAGCTAGCGGGCAAGAAGAGGCTAATGCAACTCAGCAAACTTGAAGAATTTCGTTATGCTTATGAGAGTTCCAAGTACTACAAAGAAAAAACAATGAGGTGGCACGAAAAACATGTGGTGCATCGTATTTTTTAGCCGGGGCAGAAAGTGTTGCTCTTCAATTCAAGATTGAAGCTGTTTCCAGGGAAGCTGCGGTCCAAATGATCAGGGCCATTTGAGATATTGAGAATGACCCCGCACGGGGAAGTAGAGTTGTGTCAAGAAGATCGAAGTGCCACGTTCTTAGTCAATGGGCAGCGATGTAAGCATTACTGGGGTGAGGACGGTGGTCGAGAGAAGATATCCGTCACCCTAGAGGATGACTGAGCTTCACTGATGTCGAGCCGCGGCGGTAAACTAGGCGCTGCACGTGAGGCAACCCATGGAATTTTTGTAATATTTGAGTAGATTTCGTAGAAGAAAAAAAAGAAAAAAAAGAAAAAAAATTAGAAAAATAAAAATAAAAACAAAACAATTGTATTTTATGTGAAACCTATAAATTCTAACCAATTTCTTGTTGTAAGAAGAATTTCAAGTTGAACGGAGGGAAAAAATGCAAAGGATCGCAAAGGAAAAATCGAGATGAGAAAAATAATAAAAGGTGGCAAAACAGTGAGCCTGCGCGATGGCTCCGTGTCACGGAGGAGGGCCTCCACGTTACCCTCCATGACACGTTGAGGTTTAATTCTGGAATTTTTAAAATTCCAGAATACCTCCGAATTGGCTCCGTGTTACGGAGGGGGTGCTCCGCGTTACCCTCCGTGACACATTGAGGCTTTAATCGTGACGGGTCACACCGGGTCGCTGGGTGACCTGCGCGAAATTAACCCTTTTTAACCCCGAATTCCCTCTATTTTCCCTCATTTCTCACCTCCTCCGTGACAAAAACCCAAAAAATCCCCCATCCCCAACGTGACACGTACTTAGGCACAAGTTTCTTTGACTTTTCTTCGATTTCATCAAACTAAAGGTATGTTTTCTATTTTCTTCTCAATTCTTGTCAAATTTGTCGAGTTTGAGCATGTAATGTGAGAAAAACTTGCCCTAATTGTAAATTGCGCTTGAATTCCTTTAAGTTAGTGTTAATTGAAGTTTGGAGTATCATTTTGATTGTATGAACTCGATAAATGCATGCTTGATCAAATTTTGGTGAAATGTGTAGCTAGGGTTAGAATTTGATTACGAAGAAATGAAATGTGATTGAAAATATGGAAATTATGTGTTGGGTATGTTGGGTAAGGTGAGTTATGTTGTGCTTGTTGTTAATATGCTAAGGAAACGATGGATTTTTTTTTTGGGAGAATGGAATTGTGAATTGCATAGAACTTGGTGAATTGCATAGGTTGTGTTGAGAGTTTTTCTGTGCTAAGTTCTATGGGATGAAATGGTATTGATGGTGATATGTTGATTAACTGTACGAAGTCTGAGTAGTACGTAAAATATATTCCATCGAATTCTCTGAATGCACAAGGCATGATGTTGTTTCTTGTTGTAAATTGGGAAGTGAGAATTGTCTTGCCGTCATGTCGTGATTGTGGCTAAAGACTAAGTGTGGGCTGGCTAGCTTAACCCAACCTTAGTCGAAGCTAATTTTAATTTGAATAACATTGAGACTATCTGCTTGATTTGACAGGAACAATGGAAAGCAAGAAAGATAAAGGAAAAGGTGCGTCTAAATCGGGGGCCAGAAGGAAAAGGATTAGATTGGGAACAGCAGTCCCAACAGCACCAGCGGTTCCGCGTGGACAACACCATCAATACGGAACTCGATGGGTGACAGAGGAAGGGAAGAAATGGTACACAAAGCATAAGGAAAGAAAATACTTCCTCGAGGAGCACATTGCAAGGGAGCCGTTGGCACAGGAGTTCCCCAGAATCGTACATAGGATTGACGCTGCCATGTTGAACTTCATCTTTGAAGAGCCCAAGGAGTGCAATCTCCACCTGATTCGAGAGTTCTACGCCAACTGGAACCCGACACTCCGAAGTCACACTGTCACAATAAGGGGGCAGGTAGTCACTTTTGAGCCCCATCACCTTAATGCCATCTTGGGGGCGCGGGACACAGATGCCCATGTACTCCAGCAGTTGAACATCACTCCACCATATGCGGACATCAGACGCACTCTGTGTGGAACCCGTTCGACAGCACGGTGGAGCAGGCATAAGGAGAGGGGCTACCATCAGACGCTGCCCTACTCTCAAATGAATAGGGAAGCCAGAATTTTACTTAAGATCGTGTGTTCCTGCCTAACCCAGGGGGTGCATATGACAGATGTCACCTGGGATCGTGTGTGCTTGGTATATGCCCTTATGAAAGGGCTGGAGATTAATGTTGGGGCGGTGATCATCTCCGCCATGAAGAGAGCCGTTTGCATCAAGGGCACAGGTACGGGTTTGGTGGCTTGCTGACCACTTTCCTGAGGGGCCTAGATGTTGAGGAAGAGGCCCTTCACTACATCCCGCAGATGGAGAGGCGTGCCTTAGACGTCACCAAAACTAAGGCACCCGGCACCACTCACGGGCCAATTCTCACATTAGCTGAGCGACATGCTCGGGATGATCAGTATATGACCCGCATGTTCGGGATGCAGATGCTACAGTTGCGCATAGGCGGGAGGCCAGCAACAGAAGATGAGTTGTGGCAGCTAGAGTTGGACTACCCCTTCGGCGAAAATGCCAGGGCTCTATGCCGAGTGGGGCCGGCTTTTGTGGAGCCCACTGATGATGATGTCCCCACAGATGAGGAGACGCGCTGCGATGACTCAGATCTGGAGTCAGATGAGGATAGCTGGGGCGATTCAGATATGGGGCACGAGGCAACCGCACCTGACGAAGAAGTGGAATACTTCGATTGATCAAGGAGTTTCACCACCTACTCTTGTGCTATGCTGAATTTTGTGAACACTGGGGACAGTGTTCGATTTAAGTGTGGGGTGGGAGTAGTTAGGTGCTGGTTGTTTTGTTGTTATTTACGTTTTTGTTTTATTGTTGTGCCTGTGCAAAATTGTGACCATATGATTTTGATGTTTATGTTTTGTATTATAATTAATGTGAAGTTGTTGTGTGTTGCATGGAGTTGTTGTTAGCTGGTTGTGTAAATATTGTTGTTTTATCGAAATTAACGATATTTTTAAAATTTTTCGTGAAATCTTTTTTTGATTGGGTTTCTCAGCGTTAGTTTTCGGTGCTTTTACCGAGAATAGTCCCATTGAACCGAAGTCGTAAATAGTTACCGTTCCCTATGATGGATGGATGATGACCGTCTTAAGGGAAATGTAGTCGATAGGAGTAGATTTCTTTTGTTCTTTTTAAATTTTTTTTCCTTTGTTTGTTTGTATCCCAAATGTGTCATTACTTTATGGTTCATAATTCAGGTTGAGTGTTGTACATGATATTTAGAATGCAAAGGTGATTCGTATGAAAGCATGCAACTTTGTAAACATGTTGAGATACCTAGACCATAGAATTCAATTCGGTGTGATTGAGGCTTAATGTTTGAATTCTCGTAATTAGCTGATTGAAGATTCTGTGAATATGTCTTGAGTTGAGCATGTGCAATGAGTGTGTGGTGAGGTTTCGTTTCTTCCATGCTATTGTGAAGTGTCTAGAACTTGCCTGGTGTGTGTACGAAATGAAATGAACGATGTGTATTGTAGGAAAGGATGTAGGCATTTCTTTTCTTTAATCGAAAAGTTTTTTTTTCATTATCGTACCTACCTTGAATGTACATCCTAGTTAGCCCATTGAGCCTTTAGCCTATTTTTTTCTTTTGTTGAAAAAGTACAAACCGAGCTTAACCCCTTCTTGTCATTATCCGTGAATTTGATCCAAAACTCTTAAGCGCTCAAGAAAAGTAACTTTCCTACAATGTCAAGGAGTGGTAATTGTGAAAAGAAAGGAAAAGCGGAAGTGGCGAAAGTAAAGAAAAGGTCAAGGGTGCACTTGCCGAATTTAATAAAAGGAAAATGTATAACTAATCTTTGTTATTAAGTCGAGTGTGCTTAAAGATATGGGAATAAAAAAAATAAAGAAAGACTTCAAGAATTGGAGGATGAAGGAAGAAACAATGCCCATAATGTGGTGGGATGTATGGAAAGGCGCTTAAGGGTGCTAGTTGTTATTATTGATTAGCCCAATATGTACTAGTTCCTTAGCTTATATTACAACCCATCAAGTCCTACGTAATCTTACATCACTCGTCCTTATATTAGTGGAGTAATACACTAGAGGTAAGCTTATGGGTCATGACATGATGCATGTGAATTCTTTGGGAGAGAGAGTGAAATTGTGTTCATATGCCCCTGCATATAATGCTTTTGAGATCATATGATTGTAAAAGGGGAAATTCTCTTGTGTTGTGAGGGCACATGCTTGACGAGAGATTTAATTTCGTGTTGGATGTCTTGATCAGCTGATTTGCATGAGTTTGCCGAGATCGAGAGTTGACTCGTGAGTTTAGGAGGTCTTAATGTGTTGAATGTCACTGTATTGATGAGACTATGCTTGTTTTCTGGATGATTTTCTATGTAATTAATCGATATAACCGTAGCTTTAATTGTCGGGCCAAAGTAGCTATGATTGGGTGTCAATTGCATGAGACGTGAGATTATTGTTCGAGGACGAAAAAAGTTTTAAGTGTGGGGTAAGTGATCTTGGGCAGAATTATATGCCCAAGTGGTACTCAAATGCTTCATTTCGTCTTGTTTATACATTGATAATTGTACATTCTCATGTGATTTGTAGTTAAAATGTGAATTTATACTAACCAACATAATTAGTGTTGTTTTGCAGGAAAAATGGAATTTTAGGAAGCTAAGATGCATGTTGGGAGAAATCGGGAAGAGACTCGGAGGCAAGCAGTGGAATAGGCCCAGGTTATGCATCAAATTAAGGGGCTCCGCGATGGAGCCGTGTCACGCTACCATCACGGATGCATTCTGCCCCGGATGATAAGAATATGCCAAGTTACAGTGAAGGTCCGCGTTGGGGCCGTCGCACGTCGGCCAAGCCCCGCGTTGCACGCCGTGGAACATTGGGAATAATTACCTGGAGGACCGAATTCCAGTGAGGGTCCGTGTTTGTGGCGTGTCACGGAGGCAGTGCTCCGCAATGCACTCCGTGACACGTTGCTTGTTATTCCGGAAAAAATTCCCACTAGTATAAATAGCACACTTAGGTTAATTTTTAATCATTTTGACTTGGTTGAGCAAGAACGTGGGTTACATGCAGTTGAGGGGACGAATTTTTTAGGGTTCTTCCTATCTCTTTCTTCTTTATTTCAATTGTTTGTATGATTAACACTCATTTAACGATGTTTAATCCACAAATGAGTGGCTAAATTAACTTCTTGCTGAGGTTAAGAACATTTGTAGTGGAATGTAATTATTGAGCATCTTGGTTTTTCATCTTTTTCTTCCATGGTTGTTCTATCAATTCTTGTTCTTACTGCGTTAATGTTTGGCCAATATTAATGTATATCTAAAAAATCCGGTTTGCGCTCGAAAGAGAAAGAAATTGGAAAGTTGTGAATTGGTAGGATATGATCTCTTCTTGGTTTGGGAAAATTGAGAATTGATTTACCTTCAGAATAGAAATATATCTGAAAGTCGTATTAGTTAATTAAGGAATCGGTTTCGTACGGCTAGAACATGAATTTCTTCTTATCACAGAAATGTAGGTGGAAGGTTCATGATTCTTAAGTTAGGTTAAATACGAGAGTTTTAATCCATAGGAATTAATTCTTGACTAGCAACCGAAGGAAAGATTGACCGACTTGTATCAATAAATTGCTTCCCCGCATGTTCGTTTTAGCCTCAGTATGCTTATTACTATAGTTCAGACTCAAATTGTATATTTGTTTTAGATTAGTATAAATTAGGAAACAAACTCCCAAAATCTTATTGAAACTGTTGTTTGCATTATTAGAGTTAGAGTTTATTAACGCTTGATTTGATTATTACCTTAGTCCAGTCCCTGTGGGATCGATACTTGGCTTACTTTAGCCATTTTACTACTTGTTCGACCACGTGCACTTGCATGTAGTTATTTAAACGCCCGAACATCCATAGCCCCTAGAAAGGAGCTCAAGGCCTCATGGGAGCTCAAGGCTCAGGGATGATTTAAACCGACACTCCTTAAATCACCGCCAATATCAATGTCTCTACCTGTGATCTCAGCACTGGGTTTGACAACAGAAGGATTACGCCGTACGATGCATAGATCAAACCAGCATCTGAACATCCTGGCCCATGGGGTAGAATAGGAACTCCCAATGCTGGTGGTGTAACTACTCTAGAATGTCCAGGTAGATCTCCAATCTAGTAGCGCTGATGGTGCACTCCTCAGTGATACCCCAGCGAGGTTTCCCATTGTGGTCATGTCGCCCCTATAATATTGATCTCGGTCATCGTGAATGGCCTATCTCACCCTGAGCATGTCCTCCCCCGTCTTTTATCTAAACTTAGTTGTATCCACCGGGGGAGAAGGAGACTCTTCCTGTCATGCCCTGAGTCTAGATCCTGGACATGGCAGACACTAAGACCATCTAGTGATCCAAGCGAACCCTTGGTCAGGCTTAGTACTAGTCGAGAAAATAATAGAGTACAGCGGAAGTAATAACTGCAATGAGCCAAATAAAATAAACTAATATTTAAGGACTGAAAATAAAAGGAATGTTACAAAGTAACATTTTTTACTCAATTCTAACTCTATCTATGGGCCCCTATAACTAAAGAATAGGTGTCCGGACATGACTCCCATCGCTACCTCAAACTCTATAAAATAGAACAACTCAATAAAACTAGAACTCTCCGAAGTGGAAGGCCTTACAATGTGAGATCCTAAAGAAACGTCTACTTCTAATCCTGTCTACCTGACTCTGCATCATAACAAGATGCAACACCAAATGCTGTCAATACATGAAATGTATGTTATGTAATGAGGTTGAACGAAACAACAGTTAAGCAAGAGTATATGAACTGAATAAACTGAATTAAGTAATATAGCTAAAACTAAAGCTCTGAATGATGCATCAAACACAATATGATCAATGTGTAAAACAATTTTGCAATAAAATTATGCATCAAAATAATATATGAAAGTACATGTAAAAATGTAAAACTTTAACTTGGGTAGTTTCTCATAACCTACACCATCATGAATGAGCACATGATGCCCAAGTGTTTCGCTCAAGTTGGTAGAGCCGCTCAAAGCCTTCCTATGGCAAAGAACTATCTAAACTATAAATCCATAATTGAGTCCTTACCAGGGGCTTAACTGAGGATTCACCCAAATAAATGACATGATTCTAACCTACGCTAGGTACATAGTTCTGGGGCTTACGAATTATCTGAACTTTTCACCACTAGGTGCTAAATAATCCTCTCAAAATGAATTCTCAAATACTTATGCCTATTTGAGGCAACTTAAAATATCTTTTATAAAGCAATTTAGCTATAGATATAATAGATGTTCAAATCTCTATGGAGTCTTGGCTCAAAATCTCTTTGAAAATGTGGGAGCTTCTATGCTCCAATCTCTTGCAAAAACTCGTGAGCTTCTATACTCAAAACTCTTGATTTTTCAATATAAGATTTTACTTTATATTTTGAAAATCATGCTCAAAAGTATACTTTCTTTTTCAAGATATCTTCATGAAAACTCTCTTAAAATCTGCTCAACTTTATGAAAAGAATGCAATTTTCTCAAATAACAATATTTTTAAAATCATGACTTTCTAAAATAGGGTTCATGGGAAAAGTGACATAAACCAATCATCAACAATAAATGAAAGAAATATATCAACAATAAACATCAAGAAAGTAATGATCAATAATACAGAGATACAATTCAATAGGAATAACTCAACAATGAATAATTCAATAGATAAGGAAGAAGACAATTTAATAATTGGGTAAAAACCCTAGCTTTATTCTCAATGAATTCTTGTATAGATTTAGGACATAAGGATGAATAGGAATCCTTACTTAGGTTATCCTTACATACCTGGAAAGTTGAACTTAAACTTAAGCTTGAAGAACCTTAGGTTTAGAAAAGGACTTCCTAGATTGCTTGATGACTTGAGAGCAAATGATTTTGAATCTTACTTTGTAATGAAAGAGAATAAGACTTTAGACTAATTAAACCCTTAAATATATTCCTTAGAAATCCCAAAAAATTTTGGATTAGATGATTAAACCATAGAAAAATACTAAAATAACCCTAAAGTCCCATCTACGAAATAGACCCGTCTAGTGACGATGACCCACCACCCCTCTTGAAAACTCGTGGGCTCCTCTCGCCATTCTTGAAGCCAGGTTGGTCATTCTCTGATTCTCACCTCAAAGTCTGTCAGAACGATCTACTGAATCATCACTTGTACTAATGAATCATGGCGAACTCATTGGAACTGGGAAGAAATTATCAACTTTGGGAACATAGTTCAGAGATGACTTCACTTAGAGATTGGTGAAGTCACCTAGAGACTCACTTGATGATTCGTCTATGGTCCAATCTATTTTCAGTTGTTTTTGTTCATCATGGCTAGGATCTGATCTAAGGTACTTGTGAGGGTTATTACACTTCTATGGACTCCCAAGATGATACCTTAATGTGGCCCCACTAGACTGGGCCTGGTCGTGTTTCTTCACAAGACTGGGATGTAGATTCCAAAGTTGGTGACTTTGTCGATGCCACCTGAGCTAACGGAGTAGGTGACACCTTTGATGCTGGATCTATGGTCCTCCTAGTTCCTGGATTTAAGTAGTCATCCTCATCCTTGTCCCTAAGTTGGGACTCCTTTGGTGTATTAGACTTGCCTCATCTGGGCGCAGCTCTTTAGGGTGCCATTCACATGTGATTATGCAATAATTTGTCAGTACATGAACTCGAATTAATATGAAATTAGATAATTGAAAGTAAGGGATGAAGGAAAAGATGATCCGCACTATGAATAGGTGGATCGCACCTTGTTCCGTCCATTGAATCCAGGAATACAGTTTCTCTTAATCAAAAGATGGTTCAGGGTGCAGACCATCTTTTGAGAAGACAGTGCCTCCCTTGAGTTGTCCCTTGACACAGTGAATTTGGACATTCGTCTTCAATAGACAGAGGGAAGAATGGTCTATCTTTAAGAAAGATAGTTAGTGCCTCCATTGAGTTATCCCTTGACTCAGTGAATTTGGACATTCGTCTTCAATAGACAGAGGGAAGAATGGTCTGTCTTTAAGAAAGATAGTTCGTCTCTTTCTCTGCCTTTTGGGGAATTCACAAATATTCCATCATTTTGGGCAATTTCTTCTTGTGTAATTATTAAACATGGGACGAGGCTTTTACCAATTTTATGAATGTTTGGAATATATCAACAACATTATGCTCAAATAATTATCCAATTAGGCCCCCATCCAATTTCTAAACAATTACACCTAAGTTTCCCGCCAAATCAATATCAAAGCATAGGTTTAATATTTTCCCCAAGTCAAAGCATAATATAAATCACAGTAGGCATTCACATTATATGTTAAGAATGAAAAAAAGTACCTAGATTAAGCCAAAGTGCTCGTTTGCTTGATAAGGAGGAGACATGAAATTCAGGGCCACAAAATCCTAGCTTATGTGCACAGGTGCTTGATGTGTGTGAGTGATGCGATGCAAATGGTGTGATAAATGAAGTATGAAACAATGGAGACCTTTGCAAGTGAAAGGAAAAGACAAGAGAGAGGGAAATGTGAGAGATGGAGAGAAGAGTATCTAGGCAAGGGTTGCCTGATAACCCCTTTTAGTTTTAAAAAAAAAGAGCTGGTTGGGTCAATTTAGCCATGTGTGTCTTTTTAATAATCAAACCAGCCCACTTATCGAAGGTCCGACCCTAATTCATCAAAAAGAGGACCCATATGCCTGACTTTTCAAAACAAAAACGGTCGAATAGATAGACCTTCTAGCCAGTGTATGGTCCGTACATTGGAATGTCTCTTGTCTTGGCTTACCAGAACAAATTTCTAGAGGACAGTATGGAAGACGGTCCACCTTTTAAAAAGGTGATCCATTTTTCCCTCAATCTATTGAATTTCAAATTTCCCTTTTTCTATTTTGAATCAATTTCCTCCATCCTTTTATGTGTACTTTCATGCATCAACACCTATTAGTCCAAAAATACTTAGATTGCCTCCCAAAAAGTAATTGATTTAATATCGTGACACAATATGGATACTACACATACTGTAGCATACTTTGGGTTTCCTCTCAAGAAGTGACTAATTTATATCGCGGCATGACATAAGATACTGAATCAAGCACATGGTGAGTTGTCCTTAGGATGGGTCTTCCTCACCCACCTTCTTCCTTTTGAGCCACAGAAGTACTGCTTCAACCATTTGGAT
The DNA here is from genome assembly GCA_035772735.1 of Datura wrightii. Classification (NCBI taxonomy): domain Eukaryota; kingdom Viridiplantae; phylum Streptophyta; class Magnoliopsida; order Solanales; family Solanaceae; genus Datura; species Datura wrightii. The sequence goes on along the minus strand of JASDFA010000007.1, from coordinate 80,785,417 downwards.
TTGTCCTTCTTTTTCTTGGGTGATGCTTCAAATATATGCTCAGTTCCTTCATATTTATTCCTCACAACATTGGAAACACAAATATCCCCAACACCTATGGGCAATAAGTGGCCCCTCTCATCTTTGAAGGTTATATTTTATTCTTGACCCAGAATATAATCTCATGCTTTCTTGAATCCATAAGTGCCCCCCTAGTCATTAAAAAAGGTCTCCCAAGAATGATGGGGATGTCCCAGTCTACATCACAATTGAGTACCAAAAAGTCAGCTAAAAGCAAAATTTTTTTTACTTACACCAATACAACTTCTACCACCCCAACCGGCATCTTGATAGAATTGTTTGACATTTGGGTCCGAATAGAGGTGAATTTAAGCATGGATAGTCTGAATTTCTTGTATATGGCTAGGAGCATCCATTTATACCAGCCCCATTGTCATATAAGTCATGCAAGCAATCATATCTTTTGATTCTATAAGAAGTAGTGAATTCACCTGGATCTCCCTTCTTTTAAACACAAGTGTTGGTAATGATGGCACTCATATAATGTGTCACTAAAATCAACTCTTCTTTATCACATGGCATCTTTCTAGTCAACAATATCTTTAGGTACTTAGCAAAACTTGGCATCTTTTCGATAGCATCAATAAATGGGAACCAAATTGTAGCTTCCTTCAGTCACTCAATGTGCTTTGCAACCTTTGCATCAAAAGCTTGTTGGGCTATCCGTTGTGGAAAAGGGGGAACATGTGGAGAAAAGTACTTAGCAATGTCATCCAAACCTCCCTTGACCTTTCCCTTCCTTTTTGAAGCAACTAAACTATCTTCGACATTCTCCCTAGAGGTGGTTTCTTTACTCCTATGTAAACACTCTCATCAACACATTGGTCAACACCTGCATACACAATTTCAGCCTCTTCATCGACCACACCATCTTTAGTTTGACCACCCACAGGTTGCACAATTTTGCCACTCCTTGTGAAAATAGCCATACATTGAGCATTAGAAGCACTCACATGTCACTTAGGATTAGCCAAGGTGTCACTCTGAAGGTGGCCCTTTTTCTTGGGATTTTGATTACATGAAAGATCTGGTACTTTCCATTCTAGATTCTAAATGGACGCGGTCATGAGAAAAACAAAATTATTGAAAAATAACAATTGACATTAAAATAAATGTGGCATTTGTATAAAAGAAATTATATAAACATATTTTTAGTCAATTTATTTAACTAAAATAAATATGAATATTAAAGTGTGTAAAATTATAAATTTTAGACGTTTATGATAAATGTGTCTTTTTTATTTGATTGTTTCAATGTGTTGTTTTAGAGCGGTACCCGATGAATAAATATGAATTTGAGATAGAATATATATGTTATCCTCATAACTTTTGTATGCATATATTGTGTGTTGATTTTGAAACATATTTATATGACTTTTTCATATAATTTTATTAGAAAAACTGCATGAAATATTTATTATTATGTACGTATAAAAAATTATTAATTAAAAATAAATTTTTAATTGAATTTAAAGTCCTTAATATTAGAATTTCCTACATAGTTAAAACAAGAAAATATCTAACAAGATAAAATTTAGTTGATTTCAAGTATCAAAATATTAGAAAATAGTTAAATGACAATTTTGCGAAAGTGGGATTATATTGGGTATGTTGTTGTTGTACAATTTTGTGGTAGCATTAACTTGGCTAGGAGTCGCTAGAATGCAAAGCCCTGCCTATTGACAGTGTTAGATACATATGTTTCTCTTTGATGTAATTTTTAGTCATCTAATTTTTAATTTTTTTTACATTAGCTGATGCGGGACATCTTAGATATTTAAAAAAGTAGTTAAATGACAATTTTGTCTATTGTAAAGTCTTCATTGAAGGAAAAAAATTCAATCAACATTTTTAATATTCATGCTTTTAGTACAACATACATTACTGTATATGAATAATATTCAGTTTAATATATTATATAAACATCTTTCCAAGTCAAAAAATAAAAGTTGAAAATCACATAAATAGTACTCCCTCCGTCCCAATTTATGTGATGTACTTTGACTGGACACAAAATTTAAGAAACATTAGAAGACTTTGCAGTTTTTCAAAATTATCCTTAAAATAAATAAATTTTTAAAATAGAAAATTATACCTTTGTTGTTATAAAATAATAAAGAAAGAAGAAAAACATCGTAGAGAAAGAGAGAAGACTTCTTATTTCTCTTTAGGATGAAATACAATGAATGAGAATCCCTATATTTAGAGGGAAAAATTAACCCTAATTTTTCTGTAAAGAAACAAGATAGACATTTAATATAATATAAATATATTTATAAACATTCACTATAATACAAATATATTTTTAGACATTCATTATAATATAAATAAATTTATAACACTCCTCTCGAATATATTTGACAGATAATGTGCCTTGAGGAAAAACAATACACATATCTAATAATACGTATTTTTATCGCCTCATTGAAGACATTACAAGGAAAACCCAATAGAATAAAATCTTACAATTAAAAAATAGTACAACACATATTAACTCCTCCTAATAAGAATATCAATCCAAAAACATGAATCTTTGCATTCCAATCTTGTGGACCATCTTCTTGAAAGTTGTAATAGTAGAGACTTAGTAAATTAATCAGTCATATTATCGCTCGCACGAATCTATTGCATGTTGGTATCATCATTCTTTTGAAGATCATTTGTGAAGAAAATGCTTGATGAAATGTTCTTTGTTTTATTTATTTTTATGAATCCTCCATTTAATTGTGTAGTACATGGTGCATTATTTTCATATAATATCATATGTATTTTTTCATATTCAAACTACATTTTTCTCGAACGAGATGTATCATTGACCACAGAACAAACATTTTCAACTTGCTTCATGAATAACTATTAAAGTAGCCATAATAGACTTTTTTATAGGTCGCCAAGATATGGAAATACATATGAATACATTGCATGTTTGGGAATTAGCTTTATTTGAGTTAAATAAATATCTTGCATCAGTGTAACACAAAAAATCAGGACTGCAATTATTGGTGTTGTTCAAGCCTCAAGGAAAAGAACATCCAACATTTATTTATCATATCTATTCAGCTAATAGGACTTGGTCCTACTTTTATTATTTTTTAGGAAAAAATATTGAAGGACTATATCTATAGCAAATTATATTGAAATAATGACAGGCACCTGCAAAAGAAATGTTATAATCAACCTTCCGGGCAGCACCTGCCATCATCCTATGGGAAGTTACCAAAATAAAAGAAATAGTAACAAATATAAATAAATAAAATCTATAATCAGTGTCATTTAAAGAATCTACTCAACCATACAAAGATTGGTATAAATCAGAAATCCTTCAATACAACAAGTTCCACACGGATGAATGATTTAATTTAAATGTCTAACAACACATATCAAAATGAAAGATCAAAAAGGTTTTATGAAATTTTCCCCCTGAAGGATGGGTAATATGTAACACCTATGGTACTTTAAGGGAAAATTCAGGTAGAAATGTCTATGAATATTGCATTAGGAATAAAAAAAGAGGTTTATCCCAAGCAGAAAAGATAAGATACAGTACAAACAAAGAAATAGAAACATTGGCTAATTTGAAATCTATTAAATACTATAGTATCAAGGATGTGGATTGCAGCATTATGCAAACACACTCCAAGATACCACAGAGGATCCTTGATGAAGGATGGAAGCTTCCATGGAATATAGTTAACTAGGTGACACAAATTTAGGACTTAACCTAGAAGAGACAAGAAAGATACACACACATATTAAGAAAAGGAAACAAGATAGCAGATGCCTTAGCCAATCATTCTTTCGATAAAGGAAATATCAGATGTTACATTTTCGTAGAACTAGTAAAGGAGTAGAGAAAAATTGTAAATCGTGATAGAGTACAAATACCATATCTCAGAATCGAAGACAAACATTGACAAGAAACCAGCCCAGAAGAAAGACAAACAAAGAAAAGCAGAAAGGGAGTATAAATTTATATAATTGAGCAAAAGAATTTTTCAAAAACTAATACACATAACATATAGTACAAAAGAACAAATAAACAGAAGAAAAGGAGATAGAAAGATACATATAGATACTAGATACTCCCAATTTTATAGTGTCATGATCTGAACATAAGCCCCGAAGGAGACACGGGATAAAGAACCCTGAAAGGGCTCCAAGTCGACCCATGACATCTAAAGTTCAATGTAATAATGCAGAAGTCTAACATATAAAAATAGAGGAAATCTAAAAATTTGATATCATTGAATATCTGAATACATAATAGCAATCTGAAATTGAAAACATACTATGTCTTATAAGCCTCTACACACTGACGAGTTGATGGGACAAAACCCCAACTAACTCACTAAAACTGATACTAAATATACTTAACCCATGCTAAATAAAAGGATCCACGAAGGATGAGGATTCACCAACTCTGGCTGAGAGACGCTAACTCTAAGGATCTGGCTGATGGCGGGACTAAACCTGAATATCCAAGCATGTATCATAAAATGATACAACATAGAGTATGCGGTCAGTACGTGGAATGTACCGAGTATGCAAGGTAAGTAAAACATCTAAGTAAAATCAGAAATCATGCATATCATAAAACATTTCATCATAACATTCTAAGAGTAAGGCTTGCATGCTATTATCTGAAAACATGATTTAAACATAATTGAATGTCATAACTGAATCGAATGACCCAAAGCTAAAACTGGTTATTCATAAGTAAAACTGAACGTTGGTTCAAACCTACTGAAAACATAATATCATGACTGATGAACATGCATAATTGAAAGCATGAGGAACTATGGGAGACTTGTCATATAATTGTATTACCATGATAGAGCTTATGTGATTCCGACTATTACACTCAAGTGAGCAGAACCGTCTAAGCCTTGCCAGGGCTAAGGACGCTACGAGATATCAATATCAAGCTGAAGGCTCCGTGGGGACAGGGGAAGCTCATAAGGGAAGTTACAAATAATCTAAATACACCTACATTGGCATGTAGCTCTGAGGCACAGGGTTGACTGAGCCCTTAACCTACTCGGTGCTAGACACTACTCCCAAAATCATGCATATGTTCTCTATCATTTTTCAATGAAGCAGGACCATCGTCTGATGATGAAGCTGATTCATTGTATCACATGCATAATCTGGAAACATAACATGAGGAGCCTTGGCTCAAACCATACAACAAGCTAAAAAGAGTGGGAGTCTAGACTCCAAAATTCATGTGGTAAGCTAATAACACGAATTTGAGGTAAATCATGAAACATATCAGATAGGCTTTGCACAAACTTAAACATACTTTAGATAGTCATAATCAAAGTTATAAACATGGGTAATTCAAAATCACACTTTGATCATATATGTCTCATCATACTTAGAAACATAGATCATAATCTCATCTTTTTATGAATTGTTATAATTGGGCATCATAATTGTAAGACTTTGAAAACATGAATTTGAATTGGAAACATTCTAAAACATACCCATAAATCTGAATTCAACATTATAAACATGAATAGAATTTACCCACGATAGATACTTAGAGAATTCACAAGCTGGGTTAAAACCCCATAGATCATCAACTAGGAATTTTCGTGAATTTGAGAAGGAATTGGGCATGGGAGTGGATGGATGCACCCATTCATAACACTACATACCTGGGTACTTCTGATTTCTCAACCTTCTTGAATGTCCAAAGGAAATTAACGGAGAATTGATGAATTTTTAGGCCTGATCACCCTTAGGATCTTCTAGGCTTGCATGCATGGAGAGGGATAGGTTTTGAATGAGTTAAACCTCTTAAAACACACCTATCTAAGCTTAGAATGATGTAGTATAGGTTTTAGGATCTTAGGAATTACGGAAAACTCCTTAATAAATTCGCAGAGAAATTGCACTTCCAGTCCCAACGAGGGACTGGATGATTTGTTAGATGAGAAGATGACTCGTCGTTAGCATTCGTTGCCAGCACTGGACAAAACCACCTTGCCAGTCACCATGAGGGACACCATAACTCATGGTGTACCTAATGACTCGTGGTGACCAGTCGTTGATGTTACACCCTGTAAGCTCACGACATGTAGATGGCCTATTCGCATATTGGTTAAGAGTTATTGAATGCCATACATGCTAGGAAAAGGCCCGGGGATAGACCGGATAAGTGACACGGCGAACCATCACAAGAGGAGGCTGGCAGACCTCCTCCGCAATGGCCAGAGTGTCACGGAGGCTCACCTCCATGATACACAGAGTGTCACGGAGGCTAACCTCCGCGGTACACAATGTGTCACGGAGGTGAGGTGCAGCCCCAGGTATAAAAGCCTCCAAACTTTGGTTTTTGTTTCATTTAACTTAGAATTTCTAGAAAATAACAGAGAGCATAGTTAAGAACAGAGGGAACGAAGGATTCTTTGAAATTTCCTTCTAATTATGCCATTATACGTGGTCCAAACTCGAAATAAACGTGGATAGTGAGGGATTAAGCAGCAAGGAGCATCCCTACGGGTTTAGTTTCGCAAAATTCGACCGGCGAATCATCGTGCTACCGAGCTAAGATAATTGGAATTGCTCCAAATTAGTGTCAATATACTTCTAGCCATAAAGTGAGTATTTCTCCCTTTTGGACTTCCGAGAAATAGCGAGTTTTCGACCATTTTTTGATAAGCCAAAGTTTTGGCTATATATATATATTAAAAAGTGTTATCTTCTTCCAGAATATTAGTGTATTTAGTCCTAATTGATATATATATATGGATGCAGTTGGGAGAAACAGCGAAAATACTGACCGAGCTACGCTAGTTAGTCGGGAAATCAGAAACGAAGGTATGTAAAGCCAGTATCTTCGGCAAGTTAGTAGTTCCGGTATAGTAAAATAGTTCAAGTGCCAGTAGAATGTTTCAGAAACCGCATATTATGGTGAGTATGCACTTTAGTATGATATTAGTAACATCATGTCATGTGTAGCGTGAAACTTACTAGCACGATGCAAATTCTAGTAGAAAGTGACCAAATAAGTACAACATGCCCAGTATGTGATTTAGTAAAGTATGTTAGGATATTATCGTGTTCAGTTGAAACTTAGTAAAGTAATATAAGTTCCTGTAATGTATTTTAGAAATAGAATGGTAGCCTAAAATGAAGTTTAGGAAGCATGTTAGAAATAGTAAATCATGTTACTATGAAACTCAGTTATACAACATGATTCCAAGCAGAAAAACTACATCTTGTTCAGCATTAGACTCAGCACAGTATGACAGAAGATTGTATATATACCATTATCAGTTTCAGCATGTATTAAGTACATACATATCACTATCATTAGTTTTAGCATGTAGTATATACATACACATTATTGTCACTAGTTTCAGCATGTGGTATACGTAGTTAGTATTACTAGTTGAGACCACTGTATTGTTTTGGGGTTGGACTACCTAGCATTCATGACCTCCCCAGGGTTAATAGCTGTATCAACTCGTCCGCCAGAGGGCGAGGATACGTCGCTCTATGAAGTGGCATGCCGTCCCTCAGGGGACGAAGATGGGATGTCGGTTTCCCCATATTTTGCCTTGGTCGGCTTTTATACACCCCCGTCGAGCAGGTACGCTCGGAGTGTTGATTTAGGAGTCCTCTGGACTTAGGTACAGTTATAGTCAGGGGCTCAGCGAGCCCAAGTACATACCCAGGGGATCGGCAGGATGCTTATAGTTATTATAGGAGATGGGACGACCGGGGTAGGGGTATAGATTGCGTGTTGATTATACCTCCCGGTTTATGGGGGCCGGGTAAGGTTTGTGTGTGCTATGTTATGTTATGTTATGTTATGTTATGCCATGTTACGCTATATACGAGTAGATCGACAGTAAAGTGATACATTTCCAGGTATGACTCCTACTCCTTCCAGCATAGTTGAGAATAGGCTTAGCTTTACATTTTCAGTCAGCTTAGTCTATTTCTTTCTATTTCAGTTCCATCAGTTGATTTGTTGTTTTCAGATATTTTTTAGTTGTTGCTTTATATACTTAGTACCAGCGGTACTAACGCCTGTTGGGGGCGCTGCATTACTTGCCTGTAGGTACTCATAGACGAGGAGCCGAAACCTCGGGATTTCAGCCAACTCACAGAGTCATCAGCTCCAGTCATCTAGAGCTAAATAGCTAGAGGTTTATCGCTTTTCTTTTGTTGTACATTATGGGTAGGCCGGGGCCCTGTCCCGACAATATTTTCAGTATTCTTAGAGGCTTGCAAATTGTGTATACCTTGTGGTTTGTTATACACGTCATGTGAGGCCGCGTGTACATTTTTGCTTGTTATGATGGCCGTGTGGGGCCTTACTCAGTTGGTACTGGTGACGTTGTCGGTCACGTAGCGGTTTAACACTTGCTCTCTTGATTTAGAGACAACTAGACAACATGGTGGCCTTGTCGGCCTGCATAGGTTCCCCTATATGAATGTGATTCTGGTTAGCTGATGTTATAGTACAGGTGGCTATAGGCCTAGTCGGCCAAAGGCTGTATTTGCAGCCGTTATATAGCCCGTCATTTTCTTGAATCGAGAACTAGAGCCAGCTAGGCACTAGAAGTGCTTAGGCTCAACAGTTTAGCAGTTGATGTCCAAGTAGGGCACCGGGTGCCAGTCATACCCCGTGGGGCGGGGAGTGACAGTTGAGAACACTGCCCACAATTTTTATCTCCATGTCGTCTCCTACCCACGACCAGCTCCACGACTCGTTGTCTTTACCACGAGTTGTGGCTTGTCTTATGGTCAACCCCTAAATCATAATCTCAGCCAACTTCCCCTCCACTCCATGAGTCACTAAATGACTCGTGGAATACTTCACAGATCACTGGATGACTCGTCCTATGACCTGGTGCAAAAAAATTTCTTTTTTTTTCCATTTCAACTCTCAGTTCTGATCTTAGGACTTTTGGGGTATTACAATATCTCTCCATGGGAAAATTCGTCCTCGAATGTGGTTAGACATACTGAAAAGCTGGGATGAGAAATTGCCATACCAAATACTGAATATTTAGAGCTGAAAACTGATAGAGTGACTGACTCTGGACTGAATTACATGACTGAACTGAATTCATGAATTACACATACATACATTGACATGAAAGAAACCAGGGCACATAAATTTAACATGAATATGAATTGAGTACTGGGGAGGAAACTGATGCCTCAAGTTGAAACTAAACCGGAAGGGAATAAATGCGTGTATTAAGCCATCATATCTGCTTCAGCTTCCCATGTAGCTCCCTCAACATGCTGATTCATCCACAAAACCTTTAGTGAAGCTACTTCCTTGTTTTCCTTAGCTTCCGAACCTGATGATCAAGTATTTCCACTGAAATATCCTCATAGCTAAGATTATCCTTCACACCTACGCTCTCCACCAGGACAACCAAAGCTGGATCACCTATGCACTTCTTTAAGAGCGATACATGGAAAACTGGATGTACTGAAGCCAATTCTGAGGGCAACTCCAACTCATACGCTACCTTGCCAACACAGTTGATAATCCGGTATGGGCCAACATAACGGGGACTGAGTTTCCCCTTCTTTCGGAATCTCATCACTCCCTTCATGGGAGATACCTTCAGAAACACCCAATCACCAACTTCAAACTCGAGTTCTTTCCTTCTCACATCCGCATAGGACTTTTGATGACTCTAGCCTATTTTCAACCTTCCCATTATAAGCTGAACCTTTTCCATAGCCTCATGGACTGAATCTAGTTCTATCAAAGCAGCTTCACCAACTTCAAACCAACCAATAGGCGATCTACATCTCCTCCTAGAAAGAGCCTCAAACAGAGCCATCTGAATGCTGGAATGGTAGTTGTTGTTATATGCAAACTCTATGAGAGGTAAATGGTCATACCAAATACCCTTGAAAACAATCACACACGCCCCCAACATATCCTTAAGAGTCTGAATGGTCCGTTCAGCCTGACCATCTGTTTGCAGGTGAAATGCTATGCTAAGCTTAACCTGAGTACCAAGTCCCTTCTAAAATGATATCTAAAACTGGGAGGTAAAATGAGTACCTCTTCTGATATATAATGGAAAAAGGCACTCCATGCAACCGAACTAACTCTCGAATATACAATTTAGAAAAATTTTCCACTGAATCGGTAAATTTGACTAGTAGAAAATGATTTGTTTTAGTCAACCTATCTACAACAACCCAAATAGAGTCATACTGTCAACGAGTACGAGGAAACCTTGTAATGAAGTCCATATTGATCCTCCTACTTCCAAGTAGGGACACTAATATCTTGAAGTACACCTCCAGGTATTTGATGCTCAACCTTCACCTGTTTAAAATTCGAACACTTAGCCACAGACTCTGCTATGTCTTTCTTCATGTCACTCCACCAATAAACTTCTCGTAGGTCACAGTACATTTTGGTGGCACCTGGATATATAGAATATCTGGAACCATGAGCCTCATGCAACATCCGGTCCTTTAAATCATCAACGCCCGGTACATATAAATGACCCTGATATCGTAGTACACCAACTCCCCCTTATGAGAAAACCTCTACCTTCTAATTCTGAATGGCTTCCTTTAACTTTACTAAAATAGGATCCTCGTCTTGTCTACCCTTGTCCTTGGTCACCAAGGAAGATACCGACCCATTCTAAATAATGAGACCACCATTTGTCGAGTCAATAAGACGAACTCCTACTCGTGCAAGCCGATGCACATCCTTCACTAACTCTTTTCTCTCCTCATCTACATGGGACACACTCTCCATAGAAAGCTTGCTAAGAGCTTCTGCCACCACATTAGCCTTTCCTGATGATAAAGGACACTCATATCATAATCTTTAAGAAGCTCTAACCACCTTCTTTGACGTAGATTTAGATTCCTATAGGTAAACACGCTGTAGGCTTTTGTGGTCCTTAAACATATCCACATGGACCCCGTACAGATAGTATCTCCAAATCTTCAAGGTGAATACCATCGCTGCCAACTCGAGGTCATGAGTTGGGTAGTTCCTTTCATGGACATTCAGCTACCTAGAAGCATAGGCTATAACCTTACCGTGATGCATTAATACACTACCAAGGCTGATCCTTGAGGCATAACAATATATAACAAATCCATCGGTACCCTCAGGTAGGGTCAGCATTGGTGCTGTGGTGATTCGAGTCTTCAACTCTTGGAAGCTCTTCTCACAAGCCTCCGACCATTTAAACTTCAAATTCTTCTGGGTCAACTAGTCAATGGTGCTGCAATGGATGAAAATCCTTCCACAAACCTCCTATAGTAACTATCTAAGCCCCAGAAACTCTTGATATCCAAACGACTCACTTGTCTAGGATAATTTTTCAGAATTTCTATCTTTTGAGAGTCCACCTGTACCTCCTCACTTGACACCACATAACCCAAAAATTCTACCGAGTTTAACAAAAACTCACACTTGCTAAATATAACATTCAGTTGGCAATGCTTAAGAGTCTGTAGCACCAACCTCAAATGAGCGACATGCTCCTCCTTGCTACGAGAGTACACAAGAATATCATCTATGAACACGATCATGAACATGTCCAAATACGGATTAAACACCCTATTCATCAAATTCATAAAAGTTGCAGGAGCATTCGTTAGTCCAAAAGATATAATCACAAACTTATAGTGACCATACCGAGTCGTGAAGGCTGTCTTCAGGATGTCACTCTCCCTAACTTTGAGCTGATGATATCCGGATCTGAGGTCTATCTTTGAAAAACACTTAGCACCCTGAAGTTGGTCAAACAAGTCATCATCCTGGGGAGGGGATACCTATTCTTGGTGGTGACCTTGTTTAATGTAGGTAATCAATGCACATCTGAATGAAACCATCCTTCTTTCGAAAAAAGAGAATTGGTGCACCCCACGAGGATTTTCTTGGTTTGATGAAACCCTTATCTAAAAGATCCTTCAACTGCTCCTTCAACTCCTTTATCTCCATTGAAGCCATTATGTAAGGAGGAATAGATATAGGCTGCATATCGGGAAGAAGGTCGATACAAAAATTGTTCTCCCGCTTGGGAGGAGTTCCCGGTAAATCATTTGGAAACACTTCTAGATATTCACATACTAACGGAAACTGACTGGATAGTAGGGTTCTCGGATATAGCACCCTTAACCTTAACTAGATGGTACATGTAACCCATAGAAATCATCTTTCTAGCCTTAAGGTAGGAAATGAAATGACCTACAAACATAAATGAACTACCCTTCCACTCTAGGACTTGCTCACCCGAAATTCGAAACTCTACCTCATTGGTTCTAAAATTTACTGAGGCATAACATGTATGTAGCCAATCCATGCCAAAGATAACATCAAAATCTGTCATGGATAGCTCTACTACATCTGCTGAGGTGACTTTCTAAAGGACTGTGATAGGAAATTTTTATATACCTGTCGACCTATAACTGAATCACCAACTGGAGTGGAGGCTGAGAAGGGTTTTGATAGGTTTTGGGGACTGACTCCGAAACGACTAGAAACATAGGGCGTCACAAAAGATAAGGTAGCCCCTGGATCTAACAATGCATATACATCAAGGTGAAACACTTGTAACATACTAGTGACCAAATCTAGGGAAGCCTCCTGCTCCTAACACGATGTGAGGGCATAGAACCTATTCTGATGCTGACCACCACCTGCACTAGTGGAGGCTCCCTGTTGAGCTGAGCGTGCTGGTGGGGCTACTGAACTTGTAGCTGGCTCTCGGCCTCTATCATGGCCCTGTCTAGCTATTTGACAATCTTTGAGCATATGTCGGGGCTTCCCACACCCAAAGCAAGAACCTGCACCTTCTAAGCACTGACTTGTGTACCTCCTGCCAAACCGATCATAAGATGGAATATTAGGCTCCATAGTTCTACTCCCCTAACCTCGAGAGAGTTATGTACATCCCCTCTGGTCGGGCCTAAATCTGGATAGCCCACTCGCTGCTGACAGTGCTAGGGCTGATGATCTCTGGTGGAAATGCTGACGGTGCCCACAACTAGGTCTCTACTGGAAGAATCAAAAGCTATCAGTCCGACACTCTTGCCCTCTCTCTCCCTCTCACTCACCTGTACCCTCTCTATCTGTTGGGAAAACAGAACTATCCATGAGAAGTCAATGTCCTGATAAAGCATTGTGGCCCGGCAATCCTTGACCAAATAGACTGCTATCTCATTCATGAACCGACTCACTCGAGCCCTCCAATCTTCCACCATCTTAGGAGCATATTTGGATAGGCGGGTGAACTCTAAGGTATATTCCTGGACCATCATATTGTTCTTTCTCAATTTCACAAATTCAGCTACTTTTTTCTCCCTCATCTCTCAAGGAAAGAACCGATCCAGAAATGTGGTATGAAACTCATTCCAACCAATAGGGCCTGCTCCAATAGCCCTACCATCCTTCCACTGTCTAAACCAGATATGTGCAACCCCTTTTAGCTGATAAGAGGCTAAGTCTTTGCACTCCTCCCTTGTCACCCCCATGATCTAGGTGATTTTCTAAATCTCATCAATAAACTAGTGTGGATCCTCGTCCACCTTCAATACAAGATACTCCAGAGGGTTCGTCCTAAGAAAGTCCCTAACTTTTGCCACTGCTGCATTTCCATTCTAGGGAACATGCACTACCGCCTTTTGGTTGACCTCGGCGGTCATAGCATGTGCCAACATCTAGATGACAGCCCTAAACTCTGCATGGGCCACCTGCTCGGGCACATGATCTTCGGGAGCTGGTAGGGCCTACTGGTTCCCATCTCCGTTGCCCTTCTCATGGCCATTTCCATTTCTGTTTCTTCTTCCGTTAACTTGATGAGGAGGCATGATTCTACAAACGCGTATAGAAGAAGTTAGAAGGATGGAGAGACATTTCATCGCACAAGATAGATCATGAAAGAAGGGAACATTTCCTAAAATTATAGCCTTTTCATCATAAGTGTGGCACACTTCACATCCATAAAAAAGACACTAATTGATGCGGCTTTCCGACACCCTAGGACATTTCAAAACCTAAGACTATAACACCAAATTTTTCATGACCCGAACATAAGCTCGAATTGAGACATGGGGCAAAGAACTCCGAAAGGGCTCCAAGTCAACCCATGGCATAAACCTGACATCTAAGTTCAATGTAATAATGTGGAAGTCTAACATATAAAAATAGCGAAAATCTAAAAATCTGATATCATTGAATATCTGAATACATAATAGCAATCTGAAACTCAAAACATACTATGTCTGATAAGCCTCTACACACTGACAAGTTGATGGGAAAAGACCCCAACTAACTCACTAAAACTGATACTAAACATACTGAACACAAGCTGAATAAAAGGGTCCTCGAAGGATGAGGACTCACTAACTCTGGCTGAGAGACACTAACTCTAAGGATCTAGCTAACAGTGGGGCTGAACCTAAATGTCCAAGCATGTATCATGAAACAATACAACATAAAGTATGCGGTCAGTACGTGGAATGTACTAAGTATGCAAGATAAGTAAAAAATCTAAGTAAAATCAAAAATCACACATATCATAAAATATTTCATCATAAGATTATCAGAGTACGACTTGCATGCTATTATCTGAAAATATGATTTAAACATAACTAAATGTCATAACTGAATCGAATGACCCAAAGCTGAAACTGGTTATCCATAAGTAAAACTGAACATTGTGTCAAACCTGCTGAAAACATAATATCATGACTGATGAACATGCATAACTAAAATCATGAGGAATAATGGGAAACTCATCATATAACCAACATTATAACGATAGAGCTTATGTGGTTTCGACTATTATACTCAAGTGAGCAGGGCCGTCCAAGGCCTTGCCAGGGATAAGGATGCTACCATGATATTGATGTCAAGCTAAAGGACCCATGGGGACAGGGAAAACTCACAAGGGAGGTACCAAATAATCTGAACATACCTACGTTGGCACATAGTTCTGAGGCACGGGGTTGACTGAACCCTTAGCCTACTCGGTGCTAGACACTAATCCCAAAAACATACATATTCTCTCCATCATTTTTCAATGAAGTTGGACCATCATCATACGATGAAGCTGAATCATAATATCACATGCATAATCTGAAAACATAACATGAGGAGCCTTGGCTCAAACCATACCACAAGCTGAAAAGAGTGGGAGTCTAGATGCCAAAATCCATGTGGTAAGCTATTAACATGAATTTGAGGTAAATTATGAAATATACTTGATCATATGGGGTTTCCCAAACTTAAACATACTTTACATAGTCAAAATCAAAGTTATAAACATGGGTAATTCCAAATGATACTTTCATCATACTTAGAAACATAGATCATAATCTCATCTTTTCATGAACTTTCATAATTAGGCATCATAATTTTAAGACTTTGAAAAAATGAATTTTAATTGGAAACATTATAAAACATGCACATAAATCTGAATTCAACAATAGAAACATGAATAGAATTTACCCATGATAGGTACATAGAGAGTTCATAAGTTGGGTTAAAACCCCATAGATCATCAACTAAGAATTTCCATGAATTTTAGAAGGAATTGCGCATGGGAGTGGATGGATACACCCATTAATAACCCCACATATTGGGTACTTTTGAATTCTCAACCTTCTTAAATGCCCAAAGGAAATTTAAGGAGAATTGATGAATTCTAGGTCTGATCACCCTTAGGAACTTCTAGGCTTGTATGCATAGAGAGGGATAGGTTTGAAATGAGTTAAACCTTCTTAGAACAAACCTATCTGAGCTTAAAATAATGTAGTTTAGGTCTTAGGAGCTTAGAAATTACAGAAAATCCCTTAATAAATTTGAAGGAAAATTACACTGCCAGTCCCAACGAGGGACTGGACGATTCATTACCTGAGAGGATGACTTGTGTCTCACATTCGTCGCCAACACTGGACAACACCATCCTACCAGTCACCATGACTCGTGGTTTACCTAATGACTCGTGCTGACCAGTCGTTGAGAACACTGCCCATAATTTTAAGCTCCACGCCAACTCCTGACCACAACCAGCTCCATGACTCATTGCCCTGACCATGAATCGTGGCTTGTCTCGTGTTCAACCCCCAACTCACAATCTCAACCAACTTCACCTCCACTCCTTGAGTCACCTAATGACTCGTGGATTACTTCACGGGTCACTAGACGACTCGTCCTGTGACCTAGTGCAAAAATTTCTATTTTTCTTTGTTTCAACCCTCGGGTCTAATCTTAAGGATTTCGGGGACACATAGTATGCGTGGTTTAGTGAGAATACAAAGGCAATCATGAGATAAACTTATAGAAGTAGGACAAAAAATGAGCAAAGAAATACTAACTAGAAATCACAATTAGAGAAGAATATCAGCTTTAGGGCATGCTTATAGAGAACCATCGAACGTACACGATAAAAAAATTGGAAAAATAGAAAAATGTATAGATACACCACATACACAACAAAATAAAGACAAAATTTGTGCAAGAAGAAAAGAGAAGACAACACAATAAGGATGAAGATTAGCTGAGAAAGGAGCAACATCACCGAAAATGAAGACACTGAGGTAGAAAAGAAATGGAAGAGCCAAAACTAATGTAAAACAATCAAAAATACAAGATATAAACATTTACTTAATTTTTAAGATTATTGGTATGGGTTGGATCGAACCTTTTCTATTTTCGTTTTTGTTTATTGGATCTTTAATATATATAAAAAGGCCTTTTGGCCATAAATTGATTTTTTTCAAAAAATTGTATCGACATGCTTTTGGTCAAGATATTAACAAGGATAAAAGTTTTTTCTTCAGCCATAGTAAAACAAATAGACTCATTAACAGGAAGATTAGAAGATGGACAGGCTACAAGCAATCCCTCTTCCCGTTTATTTGTTTGGATTGCCTCATCTATTGGGGAAGAAAGAAAATGTCATTTTGCTAATATTTTCAAAAAGATCATTAACAAAATTGTAGGTTAACAAAGCAACCTATTTTCCCTAAAGGTAAGACTATAATTATTAAATATATTTAGCAATCTCAGACATTACATATCTTTTGCAACTTTTATGCATCCCATTAATGTGCTCAATGAAATAGAAATGCAATTTGCTAATTTTTCTTGAGGGGAAGGGAGATGAAAAAAACGGTTATCATTTGGGAATCTTGGGAGAATATGTGTTTCCTAACTAAAGACGGTGAACTTTTGTTTAAAAGTCTTCTTGATATCTGTTATTCAATTTCTACTAAGAATTGGTGGAAATTGAAAATAAAACTATTTTTTTGGGCTCAATTCTTACTTGCTAAATACTGTTAGAGAAGAAATATATAGACAAGGTTGTTAGGAAAAAATGATTCTGCTACTTGAAAAGATCTTCTACTAGAGATAAAGTAAAACATAATATTATATGAGAATCAACTGTGACGATATTCTATTTTGATGAAATAATTGGACTTGTAAAAATTCTTTGTACCACTTTGTTGGACCTAATCCCAAACCTAGTAATGAGAAAACTATTGAAATATGAGCTATATTTAGTTAGTTAGAATAGTTTTTAGTTAGTTCACTTTTTATTAATTATATTACTTTGCCAGCTGTGTATTAGTTAGTTAAGAGACAACTGGCAGTGAGTTGTCATAGTGGGATAGAAGTTAGTTAGTTGATATCCCTTAGTCGGTTACTACTGTATATATACGTGTGTATATAGCAGATTAGAGAAGTAAGAGATAATAGATCAATCTAGATAATTTTCCCTTTCTTTATTCTTCATAATAGATTAATGTATTCAAATGCTTTTAGCATGATCATTGTAATGTTGAAAATTCTAATTTCATCATGGTATCAGAGTGATTGATGCTGGAATAATTGAAGTTGTTGCAGAGATAATTGAGTATTAAATTTGAAGGTTTCATCAATGGCGCCCCTCAAAATTGATCAGAATGATCCTTTATACACAGGGCCATCAGATACATTAGGAGCTATGTTGATTCCTATAAAATTGATTGGATACGATAACTACGGCATATAGAGCATATTGATGAGGATTTCATTACCTTGGAAGAGAAAATATGAATTCATAACAAGATATTGTACTAGTGTAATACCCCAAAAGTTCCTAAGACTAGACTCGGGATTTGAAATGTGATCAGCAAAAAATATTGAAAGTTAACTCAGAACAACTCATGGTATGAGTTGTTGGAAGGAGTAATGAGTCATTGCATCATTCGTGGTTAGAATCTGCAATAGGAGGCCTTTTAGTAACAAGCCAAGGTACAACTCATTGAAACATTTCATGAGTCATAGGATGAGACATGGTCAGTAGTCGTAAAGGATCCTTTGTGCATCAATTTGGAGGGAATGAGTTAGGGTACGACTCGTAGGGTAAAACAATGGGTCATGGCCTGTACCCATGAGGGGGAACTAAGGATCTTGGAAGCATTGACCATGGGTGGACCTAACGACTCATAGGTTGGTCGTACGAGCCATGGAATGACCTGTGGAAAACTTCATAGATGTTAGGGAAATCAATGGTGACTATGGATGGTGACCACGAGTCATGGTCTAGAGGTACGACTCGTGGTGTGAGTCCTGACATCTGGCAGAGTGAAATTTCCTACGATTTAAGTAAGGGCATTTCTGTAATTTCTAAGCTCCTAAGCCCTAAACTACATTGTTTTAAGCTTAGTTAGGAGGATTTTAAGAGGTTTTAGCCTATTCTAACCTATTCCCTCCCCATGCATGCATGTTTAGAGGATCCCAAAGGAGATCAAGCCTAGAATTCTTCAAGTTGTTATCCAAATCTCTTGGGCTTTCAAGGAAGAGTGTAGAATCAGCTTACCCAGGTATGTATGGTCATGAATGAGAGTTTTACTTCACTCTTATGCACAAATCCCATCTCAAGATCATGAGTTTAAGTGTATGATTCTATGGGGTTTTAACCCAATTTATGAGATTCTCTATTTTTAATTCATGGGTCAATCCCCTTCATATTTCAAATGATGTTTTAAGATTCATGAGAAGTTTTTATGTGCAAATTGATTATAAATGCATGATTTCAATTTTTAGAAGAATTTTTCCCAATTATGCAAGTTTCATGAAAAGTCAAGTTTATGATCTATATTTTCAAGTACGATAAGCTATCTAGCATGAAAGAATGTTTATGATTACCCATGTATGAATCCATGGTTTTGACTATCAAGTCCATGTCAACTATGTCAAAGTTTTGAGAGCAATCCCACATGAATTAAGTATGTTTTCATTGTTCAATTTAGTTTTATAGTATTAGCTTACCATATAGTTTTGGAGTCGATACTCCCACTTTTAGCTTGTGGTATGTTTTGAGCTCAAGGCTCCCATATTCAAAATTTAGACTATGCATGTTATTACATTATCAGCTTTATTAAGAAATGATGGAGAGCATTTGCATGTTTTTGGAAGTAGTGTCTAGAATTGAGTAGGCTAGAGGTTCAGGAAAACCCCGAGTCTCAGAATTACATGCCAACATAGGATTATTAAGTAACTTTGGGACCTCCCTTGGGAGCTTTCCCTGCCACAAATGAGCCTTCAGCTTGATATCAATATCATGGTAGTGCCCTTAGCCGTGGCAAGGCTTTGGATGGCTCTGCCCACTTGAGTGTAATAGTTCGGATCACGTAAGCTCTATCATGATAGTGTCAATTATATGACGAGTGTCCCATTGTTTCTCATGATTTCAGTTATGCATGTTCATTAGTTATGATATTACATTTTCAGTAGGTTTGACCCAATGATCAATTTTCGGTCTTGCATATGAATATTATTTTTAGCTTTGGTTCATTTGACTCAATTATGAGGTTCAACTTATGTCTATTCATGTTTTCAAATATCACATGCAGTCTTTACTCTCATAATCTTATAATGATATGATTTATGTTATGCATGTTTTTAGTTTATATTTACTTAGCCCATTGTACTTACCTTGCATACTCAGTACATTCCAAGTACTGACTGCATACTTTATGCTATATTGTTTCATGATACAGGCTCGGACGTTCAGACCCAGCCTTGCTGCTAGCTAGTTTACGGAGTTTAGCTCAGACAACGTTGTTGATGAGTCCTCATACTTCGATGACCTTCAATTAGTTGAGTTGTCATCATTTTCAGTTTCAAACTTCTAGTGAGCTAGTTAGGGGTGCTATCCATCATCTCGTCAGTATGTTAGGTGCTTTTTAAAAATAAAGTTATATATTTTTCCTTGGATTCAGTGTTCTTATATTTTCGATGGTTAGATGCTTTGTCATTTAGGTTTCCGCTATTTTAGAATTTAGTTTTTTCGCTTTCTGTATGTTGACCTTTAGTTTCATGTCCATGCTATGGGTCGACTTGGAGCCATTTATAGTTCTAGGTTTCGTGTCTAGATTCAGGCCTATGTTTGGGTTGTAAAAAACTTGGTAAGAAAGCAAAGGTTAAGTGTGTTCTAGGGTATCTGAAAGCCGCGTTAAGTAAAGTCTTTTTCATGGGTGTGAAGTGCGCCACACTTATGACGAAGAGGCTACGAAATGTTTTAGGAAATTTCCCTTATTTCATGATCTATGTCATGCGATGAAGTATCTCTTTATCCTTCTAATTCAAGCTATATGCATTTGCAGAATCATGACTCCCTACCAATTTAATGGAAGAAGGAACATCAATGGAAATGGAAATGGCAACGAGGATGGCAATGGAGATGGGCACCAACAAGCTCCAGCAGCCCCAGCTGATCATGTGCCCGAGTGGGTTCCCATGCTATGTTTAGGGCAGTTATCCAGATATTGGCACAGGCGTTGACTGCTCAGGTCAATCAGTCAGCAGTGGCTTGAGTTAGGGATTTCCTTAGGATGAGTCCCCCTGAGTTTCTTGGGTCTACAGTGGACGAGGAACCACATGAGTTCATTGAGGATATCCAGAAGATCAACCAGATTATAGGGGTGACGGGCGAGGAGTGTGCAGACCTAGGCTCTTATCAGTTGAAAGGGGTTGTTCATATTTGGTACAAGTAGTGGAAGGATAGCCGTGGAGTTAGAGCAGGCCCCATTGGTTGGGATGAGCTTCTCACCACATTGCTAGATTAATTATTTCCCCGAGATATGAGGGAAATCAAGGTAGCTGAGTTCGTGAATTTAAGAAAGAATAATATGACTGTGCAAGAGTATTCTCTAGAGTTCACCTGGCTGTCCATGTATATGCTAGAGATGGTGGCCAATTAGAGGGCTCGGGTGAGCAGATTTGTGAATGGGGTGGCTGATTACTTGGTTCAAGATTGCAGGACCACTATGCTACATCAGGATATCGACTTCTCGCGATTGGTCTTGTATGCCCACCAGATGAAAGAAGTGTAGATGAGGGAGAGGGACAGAGAGGCTAAAAGGGCCAGGATAGATAATTTTGGGTTCTCCCAGCACAGGTCTGGAGGTGGACATCGCCAGCAGTCCCACCAAAGGTCATCAGCCCCAGCGCCATCATCAGCTAGTTTGCTATCTAGGTCTAGGCATGATCAGAGAGGATGGGCATCAGGCTCTCGAGGTTGGGGGAGCCAGTCGATGGAGCCCAACATTCTAGTTTGTGATAGGTGTGTTAAGAGGCACACCAGTCAGTGCTTAGCAGGTTCAAGGGTATGGTTTTAGTGCGAGAAGCCCCATCACATGCTTAGAGACTGCCCTTCAGCCAAATAGGGTCATGGTAGAGGTTGATACCCAGCCACCAGTTCAGCAGCTCCACCAGCATGCTCAACTCAGTAGGGTGCATCCACTAGTGCAGGTGGTGGTTAGCGTCAGAATAGGTTTTATGCCATCTCGTCTCATTAGGAGTAGGAGGTCTCTCCAGATATGGTCACTGGTATGTTACAAGTATTTCATCTTGATGTTTATGCATTGTTAGATCCAGGGGCTACCTTATCTTTTGTGACACCCTATTTTGCTTGTAGTTTTGGAGTCATTCCCAAAATCTAATCAAAACCCTTCTCAATCTCTACTCCAGTCAGTGACTCAGTTATATCTCAACGAGTATACAGAAATTTCCCTATCATAGTTCTTCATAAAGTCACCTCAGCCAATCTAGTAGAGTTAGACATGCCAAATTGTGATGTTATATTTGGCATGGATTAGCTAAATACATGTTATGCCTCAGTGAATTATCGAACCTGTGGGTAGCATTTCGATTTCCGGGTGAGCCGGTCCTAGAGTGGAAGGGTAGTTTAGTTGTTCTTACAGGTCACTTTATTGCCTACCTTAAGGATAGAAAAATGATTTCTAGGGGTTGCATTTACCATCTAGTTCGGGTTAAGGATGCTACATCTGAGGCCCCAATTCTCCAGTCAGTTCCTATACTGCATAAGTATTTAGAGATTTTCTCAAATGATCTACCAGGAGTCCCTCCCGAGCGGGAGATTGACTTTGGTATTGACCTTCTTCCAGATACACAGCCTATATCTGTTTCTCCTTATAGAACGGCTCCAGCTTAGCTAAAGGAGTTGAAGGAGCAATTGAAGGATCTTCTAGATAAAGGATTCATCAGACCTAGCAAATTCTCGTGGGGTGCACTAGTTCTCTTTGTTCGAAAGAAGGATGGTTCTCTTTGTATATGCATTGACTATAGACAGCTGAACAAGGTTAAAATCATAAAAAAGTATCCCCTTACCAGAATCGATGACTTGTTTGACCAACTTCAAGGTGATAAGTACTTCTCAAAGATAGACCTCAGGTCCGAATGACCACCTCAGAGTTAGGGAGAGTGACATCCCGAAGACAGCCTTAAGGACTCAATATGGTTACTATGAGTTTGTAGTTATGTCTTTTAGAGTAACGAATGCTCTTGTAGCTTTTATGGATTTGATGAATAGGGTATTCAATCCATATTTGGACATGTTTGTAACTTTGTTCATAGATGACATTCTCATATATTCTCAGAGCGAGGAGGAGCATGCCTCTCATTTAAGGATTGTGCTACAGACTCTTAAGGACCGCCAGCTGTTTGCTAAATTCAGCAAGTGTGAGTTTTAGCTGAACTCAATAGCATATTTGGGACATGTGGTGTCAAGTGAGGGTGTACAAATAGACTTCCAAAAGAAAGAAGCTGTAAAGAATTAGCCTATACCAGTTAATCTTTTGGATATTAGGAGTTTCTTGGTTTTAGGTGGCTAGTACTGGGGTTTATTAAAGTATTTTCATCCAGTGTAGCACCGTTGACCAGATTGACCCAGAAGAAAGTCAAATTTTAGTGGTTGAATACCTATGAGAAGAGTTTTCAATAGTTAAAGACTCAACACCCTTTATCCCCAGTATTGACCCTACCTAAGGGTACAAATGGATTTATGGTGTATTGTGATGCCTTTAGGGTTGGCCTTGGTAGTGTGTTGATGCAGCATGGCAAAGTTATTTCATATTCCTTTAGACAGCATAAGACTCATGAGAAGAATCACCTGATCCATGACCTAGAGTTGGCAGTGGTAGTGTTCGCATTGAAGATTTGGAGGCACTATTTGTATGGGTTCCATGTGGATGTGTTTATGGACCATAAGAGTCTTCAGTATGTGTTTATCTAGAAGGACATGAATTTGTGACAAAGGAGGTGGTTAGAGCTTCTCAAGGATTATGACATGAGTGTCCTTTATCATCCAAGCAAGGCCAATATAGTGGTGAATGCCCTTAGCAGGCTATACATGGAGAGTGTTTCTCATGTTGAAGATGGAAGGAAAGATGGTGAAGAATGTGCATCGACTTGCACGATTAGGAGTTCGTCTTGTTGACTCAATGGATGGTGGTGTTATTATTTAGAATGGCGCAGAATCTTCTTTGGTGACTGAGGTCAAGGGTAGAAAAGATGAGGATCCTATCTTGGTAAAGTTGAAAGAAGCGGTTCAGAATCAGAAGGTAGAGGTCTTTTCCCAAGGGAGAGATGGTGTACTTCATTACCAGGGTCAGTTGTGTGTTTCGGATGTTGATGATTTGAGAGAACGGATGTTGCATGAGGCTCATAGTTCCTTATATTCTATACATCCAAGTGATACCAAGATATACCATGGCCTACGAGAAGTCCATTAATTGAATGGCATATAGAAGGACATAGAGGACTTTGTAGCTAAGTGTCTGAATTGTCAACAAGTGAAACTGGAGCATCAAAGACCAGAAGGTGCTATATAAGACATCAGTAACCACACTTGGAAGTAGGAATATATCAATATGGACTTCATCACATGGTTGCCTCGTACACATTGACAATATGACTCTTTTTGGGTGGCTGTAGATAGGTTGACTAAAGCAGACTATTTTCTACCGATCAAAACTACTGATTCAGTTGAGGACTATGCTAAGTTGTATATTCGGGAGTTAGTTATTTTTTACGTTGTTTCCTTGTCCCTCATATCAGATAGAGGTATTCAATTCACTTCACAATTTTAGAAGTCATTTCAAAACAGCCTTGGTACTCAAGTCAAGCTTCGCACAACTTTCCACCCGCAGACGGATGGTCAGGCCAAGTGAACCATTCAGACTCTTGAGGATATGTGCAGAGAATGTTTTATTGACTTCAAAGGTTGTTGGGATGATCATTTACCTCTTATCGAGTATGCTAACAACAACAATTACTACTCCAGTATTCATATGGCTCCATTTGAGGCTCTTTATAGGTGTAGGTGTAGGTCATTGGCTAGTTTGAAGTAGGTGAAGCTACATTGATTAGGCCAGATTTAGTTCATGAGGCTATGGATAATGTTCAACTTATAAGGGAAAGGCTGGAAACAGCTTAGAGTTGTCAAAAGTCCTATACGGATGTGAGAAGGAGAGAACTTGAATTTGAAGCTGATGACTGGGTATTTCTTAAAGTGTCTCCCATGAAGGGGATGATGAGGCTCAGAAATGAAGGAAAGCTTAGTCCCCGATATGTTGGCCCGTACAGGATTGTGAGACGTGTTAGCAAGGTGGCCTATGAGTTGGAGTTGCATGCAGAGTTAACTTCAGTACACCCAGTTAGCTTCGTTAGTTCGAACTTTGAGGAATAAAGAAGTAGCTTCAGTAAAGGTTCTATGGAGAAATCATCTTGTCAAGGGAGCTACGTAGGAAGACGAAGCAGATATGATGGCTAAATACCATCATCTTTTCCCTTCTAGCTCAGTTCTAGCTTGAGCTTATTCATGTATCTTAGTCCGGATTCAGTCACTCTGTCAGTTCTTAGCTCCAGATATTCAGTATTTGGGATTGCAGTTCCTTTCCCCAGCTATTCAGTATGTTTACCCACATTCGAGGATGAATGTTCCCAAGGAGGAGAAATTGTAATAACTCGAGTGTTCATAAGAATAGACTCGAGATTTGAAATTTGATCAACAGAAAATATTGAAAAACGACTTAGAACAACTAGTGGTACTAGTCGTGGGAAGGAGAAAAAGAGTCATGGCATCACTCATGGTTAGAATCTGCAACGGGAGGCCTTTTAGTAAGGGATCAAGGTAAGATTCGTGGGAACATGTCACGAGTCGTAGGATGAGCTGTGGCCAGTAGTCGTAAGGGATCTTTTGTTCATCAATTTGGATGGAACGAGTCAGGGAACGAGACATAGGGTTAAAGAATGAGTCGTAGCCTGTATCTGTGAGGAGGAACTAAGCATCTTTGATGCATTGACCACGGGTGGATCGAAAGACTCATAGGTTGGTGGTACGAGTTGTAGTCTGGGCCATGAAAAACTTCAGAGAAGTCAGGAAAATTAGTGGTGACTACAGATAGTGACCACGAGTCATGGTTTGGAGGTATGACTCATGGTATGAGTCGTGAAATCTGGCAGAGTAAAATTTCCTGCCATTTAAGTAAGGGCATTTTCATAATTCCTAAGCTCCTAAGCCCTAAACTACGTATTTTTAAGCTCAATTAGGAGGATTTTAAGAGGGTTTAGTGTTATACCCCGAAAGCCCTAAGATTAGATCCGGGAGTTGAAATGGAGAAAATAGGTCTTTCTGCACTAGGTCACAGAACGGTTCATCTTGTGACCCGTCAGGTTGACCATGAGTTGTTAAGTGACTCGTGGTGAGGGGTTTTACTTGAGTTGGAAAATGTTGGTTTGAGACCCACAGACATGACCATGAGTCGTGGTCAGTCCCCATGACTCGTTGAGTCAGTCATGGTCAAGGGCTTTGGAAAGGTGAAGAATGGTTGGCAGTGTACCCGACGATTGGCAACGACAAGTCGTGGTCAGGCACCACGATTCGTCAAGTTAGTCGTGGTCAGCAGTTAGGTAGGATCTTGAGATGTTGGGCAGTGAAGGTAACGAGTGGCGACCATGAGATGTGGTCACCAATGATATTAGGTCCCTCGTGGGGACCCTTCGAAGAAAAGTGGCAGTGCACATGACGACAACTGGTGACGATTCGTTCCCTGAGTAACGACTCGTCTAGTCCCTCGTGAGGACTGGCAGTCAGTTATTTTCTGTTAATTTAGTAAGTCCTTATCCGTAATTCCTATGATCCTAAGGTCTAAACTACATCTTTTTAAGCTATGAAAAGTGAAAATTAAGAGGGGTAAATTCATTTTAGGCTATTCCTACTCATGCATGCAAACTTAGAGAGCTAGAGAGGTGATCAGGTTTAATTCCTTCATGTTTTTCTCCAATTCTTCATTGGGCAATTAAGGGAGTGGTAGAATCTGTTTTTCTCAGGTCTGTAGGGTTATGAATGGGTGAATTCGTTCACACCCATGCCCTATACCTCTCTAAATCATGAAAATTCATATGTTGATCCTATGGGGTTTTTAACCCAATGCATGAAATTCCTAATTTTCTACATCGGTATGATTTAAATATGTTCCTATTAGTGAATTATGATTCATGGGAAAGTTTTACATTGTTTAAAATTATAATCATGTTTTCAAACTTTATGAATTAAAATGCCCATCCATGAGAAGTTCACAAAAGTTGAGATTTATGATGAATGTTTAAGTATGATAAAATATTATTGATGAAAGTCATGTTTTCAAGTAACCCATGTTCATAGTCATGTTTTCAAGTGAATTAAGCATCTTCAAGCATGATTAAAGTATTGGGAAATTCACATATGTTCAAGTATGAATTATGATTTCACAAATTAGCTTTACCACATGGTTTTGGAGGTAAGACACTCCATTATGTTCAACTTGTGGTATGGTTTGAGCTAAAGCTCCTCATGCATGACTTCAAATTTGATATGTATTTGATTATTCAGCTTCGTCAATAGACGATGGTAATCTTCATTGAAAAATGATGGAGAGCATATGCATGTTTTTGGGAGTAGTGTCTAGCACCGAGTAGACTAAGGGTCTGTCAACCCTCTGCCTCAAAACTATGTGCCAATGTAGGTTTACATATAATATATATACTTTAGGACTTCCCTTGTGAGCTATCCCCTGCCCTGAATGGACCTTGAGCTTGATATCGATATCATGGTATCGTCTTTAGCCCTGGCAACGCTTTGGACGACTCTACCCATTTGAGTGTGATAGTTGGGACCACGTAAGCTCTATTGTTATAATGTCAGTTATAAGACGAGTCTCCCATTGTTCCTCCTGATTTTAGTTATGCATGATTATCATTAATTATATATATATATGTTCTAAAGAAAGTTTGATCCAATGTTTAGTTTTACTTACGATTATCAAATTTCAGCTTTGGGTCAATTGATTCAGTTATGATGTTCAGTTATGTTCAAATTATGATTTCAAAAAATAACATGCAAGTCGTAATCTCAGATTCTTATTTTGATTATATTTTATATTATGCATGTTTTAAATGATTTTTACTTATTTAAGCGGTTTTACTTATCTTGCATACTCGGTACATTCCACGTACTGACCCCATACTCTTTTTTGTATCATTTTATGATATAGGCTCCGATCTTTAGACTCAGCCCTGCCACTAGCCAGCTTTCAGAGTTAGCATCCTATCTCTATTGGTGAGTCCTCATCTCATGAGAACCATTCATTATCAGTTATCTCTGTATTTTTAGTTTTCAGGCTTAGAGAGTTATTTGGGGTCTTGTCCCATCAACTCATCAAACTTAGAGTCTTTTCAGAAAATAAATTGTATTCACCTTCAGACTTGAATTGTATATTCAGATTGTCATGTTAAGTTTGAATTTACTCTATGTTTATTATGTCAAGTCTTCCGCTTTATTTGATTAAGTTAGAAGTATGTTCATGCCATGGGTCTACTTGGGATCTCTCAGGGCTCCTTGTGCTGTGTCTCAATCCGAGCCTATGTTCGAGTTGTGACATTTAGCCTATTCTAACATATTCCCTCCCCATGCATGAAAGTCTAGAGGATCCCAAAGGAGATCATGCATAGAAATCTTCAAATTCTTTCCCAAATCTCTTTGGCTTTCAAGGAAGGGTGTAGAATCAACTTACCCAGGTATGTAGAGTCATGAATTAGAGTTTTCCTTCACTCTCATGCCCAAATCCCATCTCAAGTTCATGAATTCAAGTGTATGATTCTATGGGGTTTAAACCCAATTTATGAGATTTTCTATTTTTAATTCATGGGTCAATCCCCTTCATATTTCAAATGATGTTTTAAGATTCATGAGCAGTTTTTATGTGCAAATTGATTATAAATTCATGATTTCATGTTTTAGAAGAATTTTGCCCCATTATGCAAGTTTCATGAAAAGTCAAGTTTATGATCTATGTTTTCAAGTATGATGAGCTATCTAGCGTTAAAGAATGTTTATGATTACCCATGTATAAATCCATGCTTTTGACTATCAAGTCTATCTCAAGTATGTTAAAGTTTTGGGGCAAGCCCCTATGAATTAAGTATGTTTTCATGAGGAAGTTCAGTTTAATAATATTAGCTTACCACATCGTTTTGGAGTCGGAACTCCCACTTTCAGCTTGTGGTTTGTTTTGAGCCAAGGCTCGTTTATGATCTATGTTTTCAAGTATGATGAGCTATCTAGCGTGAAAGAATGTTTATGATTACCCATGTATAAATCCATGCTTTTGACTATCAAGTCTATCTCAAGTATGTTAAAGTTTTGGGGCAAGCCCCCATGAATTAAGTATGTTTTCACGAGGAAGTTTAGTTTTATAATATTAGCTTACCACATCTTTTTGGAGTCGGAACTCCCACTTTCAGCTTGTGGTATGTTTTGAGCCAAGGCTTCCCATATTAACATTTCAAACTATGCATGTTATTACAATATCAGCTTCGTTAAAAAATGATGGATTTAGCTTCGTTGAAAAATGATGGAGAGCATTTGCATGTTTTGGGTGCAGTGTTGTAATAACCCCCGGATGCCTAAGACTGGACTCAAGAATTTGAAATGTTAACAGCAGAAAAATCTAAGATTTAACTCAGAATAACTCATGGTACGAGTTGTGGGAAGGTGTAACGACCCATAGAAACAAACCGTGGTCAGATTCTGTAGTAGGAGGCTTAGTGGTAACGAGTCTAGGGATGACGTGTTGGTTGATGTAACGGGTCGTGGGTTGAAGTCCTTGTTTGCCTCTATGATACCAGGGTTGGATAGTACAAGTCATGGTACGACTCGTTGTAAGGTGCCACATGAAGAGATATAGTGAAAATTAGCACAGAGGTAATGGATGGGTCCAACGACTCATGGTTTAGAGGTACGATTCATGGGGTGACTCATGGTGGGAGTTTCAGAAATTGTATTTGTGGAGTCAGTGGTGACAACGAGAGGACACAATGGATCATTGTGTCGTGTAATGACTCGTTCTGTCAAGTCATCATACGCACGACCTAAGAATTGAGGAAATTTTAAAAGGAAGTAATGGATGGAAACCACGAGTCATGGGAATGAGGTACTACTTGTGGAATGAGTCGTGGTCACTGGCAGTGTTCTATTTCTAGATTTTTCATTAAGGGTATTTTCGTAATTCCTAAGCTCTAAGGTCCTAAACTATATAATTTTAATCTCAGATAGAAGGGCTTTAATGGTGCTTAACCTCTCATAAGCCTTACCATTCCATGCATGCAAGTTTAAAGTTTTTCCTTGGAGATCAAGCTTGAAAAATTCCCCAATACCTTCTCCAATTCCTTTGGGCTTTCAAGGGAGAGTGTAAGATTAGATTACCCAGGTATATAAGGTTGTGAATGAGTGTTCCTCTTCACTCTCATGCCCCAATTCCTCTCTATGTTCATAAATTCAAGTATTAAGTTAAATTGATAATCTTATGGGGTTTTAAGCCCAAATTCATGAATTTCTCTTTGATTTGATTATTGGTCAATTCTCTTCATGTTCTAAATGTTATTTTAAGATTTATGGGAAGAATTTATTTTTAAATTGATTAGTTATTTTATGATTTCAAATCTCAATCAATCTATGCCCAATTATGCAAGGTTTCATGAAAAGTCAAGTTGTAATTCTACAATGATTTTTGATCTCACTAAGCCTAAATTATGATTTATGATTCATGTTATGATTTCTCTTCAAGTACTCTTCATGGATTTATGAATATCAAATATATGAAATTTTCACAAGTATGCATGGTCTTCATGATTTATGAATTTATGACTCTTGGCCAACTCACGGGCCCTATTCATGGCTAATCATGTATTTCAAGTATGATGAAGTATGTTATAATTTATTGGGCCATGAACTTCATAAATGATTCACGATTATGATATTAGCCTCACGTGCAATTTTTGGTAGCAGTGTCTAGCATCGAGTAGATCCGGCGTTCAAGTAAACCCTGTGGTCTCAGAACTACACGCCACCATAGGTATATACATATATTTATGGATCCCCTGTGATATCACATCATGCACGTCCCTTTCCAAGTAAGCCTGGGATGGCTCTTCTCACTCGAGCGAAAAGTTGGGGCATTATGTAAGCTCTATCATGATGGTGTCGGTTAAGATGAGTCCTCCCATTGTTCCTCATAATTTATGGATGGTTTTGTTTATGTTAATTTGGCTCAAGTTATGTTTTATAAAGTATCTCTTATGGCTACGATTATGACTAGATTATATATGGTTTGAAAACCTTGAGCCCTTATGTTTATATTATGATATTTACTTCATGATCATGTTGTCCTACTCTTATGAACTCTTATGTATTTTAACCATGTACATTCTAAGTACTGACCCCATACTCTATGTTGTATCATTTCATGATACAGGTCTGAGGGATTAGTATCAGCTGCATCATTAGTCCTGCTTTCCTCTCATACCTATTTTAGCTAGCGTTGGTGAGTCCTCATCCTTAGAGGACATTCAGATATCCATTGTTATGCTATTTTAGTGAAAAAAATTTGTCGATCTAGTTGGGGATACTGTCCCATCAGCTTCAGTTATGTTAGAGGCTTTTCAAACAATATGTAGAAAATCAGCTTGTCATTATTGACTCTACTTTAGTTTGATATGTATGAAGACTTTCGCTTAAGCATGTTTTAATATTTCAGTTTCTGCTTGTTGTATGTTTTTAGCTACTATGTTCATGACATGGGTTAGTTTGGAGCCTCTCGGGGTTTCTTGTCCCGTTTCCCAATCTGGGCTTATGTTCGGGTCGTGAAAAATATTGTATCAGAGATCGGGAGGTGAACATTGCCAATAGTTGATCACAGGCAAAAATAGCATGCCCGAGATACG
Organism: Datura wrightii; assembly: GCA_035772735.1. NCBI lineage: Eukaryota > Viridiplantae > Streptophyta > Magnoliopsida > Solanales > Solanaceae > Datura > Datura wrightii. The sequence continues at coordinate 80,753,778 of JASDFA010000007.1, read as the reverse complement.
TTTTATGACTTAAATTAGTCTTGTTTATCTAAGTTATTGTATACATTTTCATGTAATTTTATATGAAGTGAAGATATGTGCTAACCAACATGATTAGCCTTTGTTTTGTAGGTATTGATGACTTTTGAGTAACTAATCCATGAGTTGGTGAAGTAGAGGCTTGGAAACGGAATTAACACGCGAACATCGGCAAAGAGGAGGCACAAAACAGCCCACCTGCGCGTCGGCAACGTGCCACGGCAGGCAGGCTGATCACAACAGCCCACCTGCACGTTGGCAACGTGCCACGGCAGGTTGGCTGCAAGACCAAGAGGTGCCAACGCGCTACCCAAGCAGCGTGACACGCTGCCAACGCGGCAGGGTGCTGCCGGGGCCAAGTTCGGGTGAGTTCCAGAGAGCTTCCGCGTCCATAGTGTGTCACGGAGGCAGTGCTCCGCGATGCACTCCGTGACACGTTGCTTGTTATTCCGGGAAAAAGTCCCACTACTATAAATAGCACACTTAGGTTCATTTTTCATAATTCAGACTTGGTGGAGCAAGGACGTGGGTTACAGGCAGTTGAGGGACGAAAATATCAGGGTGTTTTCTCTCTTTCTTTCTTCTTTAATTCAATTGCTTGTATGATTAACACTCATTTTAAGATGTTTAATCCACAAATGAGTGGCTAATTCCTCTCCTTGCTGAGGTTATGAATAATAGTGATGAAATTTGATCATTGATTCTTTGGTTTTTCATCTTTTCTTCCATGTTGTTCTATTAATTCTTGTTCTTACTGCATTAATGTGTGGCCTACGTTAATGTAAATCTAAAAAGTCCGGTTTCACTCGAGAGAGCAAGAAATTGGAAAGTTGTGAATTAATAGGATATGTTCTCTACTTGGTTTGGGAAAATTGAGTTTTGATTTGCTTTCAGGATAGAAATATACCTGAAAGTGGTATTAGTCAATTTAGGAACCGGAATTGTATGGCTAGAACATGAATTGCATTTGATCACAGAAATGTAGACGGATGGTTCATGATTCTTAAGTGAGGTTAAATACGAGAGTTTTAATCTCTTGGCAAATGTTCTTGGCTAGCAACTGTAGGAAAAGATTAACCAAAGTATGATGACAATTAATTTCATTACATGTTCGTTTAACCTCAGCATGCTCTCATTCATAGTTCAGATTCAAAGTAGATAATTGTTTTTAGCTTTAGTATAAAAATTATAAAACAAACTATCAAACTTTTGGTTACACTGTTGTCTGCATTTTTAGAAGTAAAATATAGTACACTTGAGCAGATTACACTTCATCCAAGTCTCTGTGGGATCGATACTTAGCTTACTAAAGCCACTTACTACTTGTTTGACCATGTGCACTTGCGTTTTGATTTTATAACCCAAAAACCACTCGAACAATAGTCCCATCAATGGTAATTATCTCTGATGCATTCATCGTCTTAGTGCTCCATCTAGACCATGAGGTGATCAAAGGAGTAGAGCATCATGTTCGAGGGGAAAGAGGATCATGCAGGTGGAGCATACCTTTCCGTTCTATGGGAAGTGTGGCAAGAATCACATAGGGGAGTGCTTGAATGGATCAGATATCTGCTTTGGGTGTGGTAGATCTGGGCACAGGCACCAAGATTGTCCTTTGGATAGGCAGGATGATGGTAGCGGCAATGCTCAGGCTATTAGTTTAGCAGTAGCACTAGCATGCCCAACTCAGCAGGGTGCGTCCACCAGTACATGTGGTGGTCAGCGCTAGAACAGGTTTTATGCCCTTGCATCTCGCCAGGAGCAAGAGACGTCACTGGATGTGGTCACTGGTATGTTATGAGTATTCCACTTTGTTGTATATGCTTAAGTAGATAGAGGGGATGCCTTAACTTTTGTGATGCCCTATGTTGCTAGTAATTTTAGAGTCAGTCCCGAAATCCTATCAGAACCCTTAAAGTCTCTACTCTAGTCGGTGATTCAGTTATGGCTCGATGAGTATAAAGAAATTGCCCTCTCCCAGTCTTTCAGCAAGTCATCTTAGCAGATTTAGTAGAGCTAGCCATGACAAATTTTTATGTTATCTTTGGCATTAATTGTCTACATGCATGTTATGCCTCAGTGAATTATAGAACACGCGCAGTAGAGTTCCGATTTCTGGGTGAGCCAGTCCTAGAGTGGAAGGGTAGTTCAGCTGTTCCTGTAGGTCGTTTTATTTCTTACCTTAAAGCCAGAAAGATGATCTATAAGGGTTGTGTGCACCATCTAGTTAGGGTTAAGGATACTACATCCAAAACCCCAACTATTGAGTCAGTTCCTATAGTGTGTGAATATCTTGAAGTGTTTCTAGATAATTTATCAAGAATTCCTCCCAAGAGGGAGATCGATTTTGGTATTGACCTTCTTCTCGATACGCAACCTATATATAGCCCTCCTTAAAGAATGGCTCCAGTTGAGCTAAATGAGTTGAAGGAGCAGTTGAAGGATCTCTTAGACAAGGGTTTCATCAGACCTAGAAAATCCCCATGGGGTACACAGGTACTCTTTGTCCGGAAGAAGGATGGTTCCCTTCGGATGTGAATTGGTTATCAATAATTGAACAAGGTCACCGTCAAGAATAGGTATCCTCTCCCTAGAATTGATGACTTGTTTGACCTGCTTCAGGGTGCCAAGTGTTTCCAATGATAGACCTCAGATCTTGATATCATCAACTCAGGGTTAGAGAGAGTAACATCCCAAAGATAGCCTTCAGGACTCGGTATGGTCACTATGAGTTTGTAGTTATGTCTTTTGGACTAACGAAAGCTCCTACAACTTTTATGGATTTGATGAATAGGGTGTTCAATTCGTACTTGGACATGTTCGTTATTGTGTTCATAGATGACATTCTCATATACTCTCGGAGTAAGGAGGAGCATGCCACTCATTTGAGAGTGGTGCTACAGACTCTTAAGATCACCAATTGCATGCTATATTCAGCAAGTGTGAGTTTTGGTTAAACTCGATAGCATTTTTGGGTCATGTGGTGTCCATTGAGGATGTACAAGTAGACTCTCGAAAGATAGAAGCTGTGAAGAATTGGCCTAGACCAGTGAGTCCTTTGAATATCAAGAGTTTTTGGACTTAGCTGGTTATTACAGGAGGTTTGTGGAAGGATTTTAATCCATTGCAACACTGTTGACCAAGTTGACCTAGAAGAAAGTGCAGTTTCAATGGTCGGAGGCCTGTGAAAAGAGCTTCCAAGAGTTGAAGACTCGACTCACCTCAGCACCAGTATTGACTCTACCTGAGGGTACTGATGGTTTTTTGGTATATTATTATGCCTCAAGGATTGGCCTTGGTTGTGTATTAATATAGCACGGTAAGGTTATAGCCTATGCTTCTTGCAGTTGAAAGTCCATGAAAAGAACTACCCGACTCACGATCTTGAGTTTCGGCAGTAGTATTTTCCTTGAAGATTTTGAGACACTATCTTTACGGGGTCCATGTGGATGTGTTTATGGACCACAAGAGCCTACAATACGTGTTTACTCATAAGGATCTAAATCTACATCAAAGAAGGTGGTTGGAGCTTCTTAAAGATTATGATATAAGTATACTTTATAATACGGGCAAGGCTAATGTAGTGGCTGACGCTCTTAACAGGCTTTCTATGGAGAGTGTCTCCCATGTAGACAAGGAGAGGAAAGAGTTAGTGAAGGATATGCATCATCTTGCATGAGTAGGAATTCGTATTGTTGACTCGACAGATGGCGGTGTCGTTATTAAAAATGGATCAAAATATTCCTTGGTGATAAAAATCAAAAGGCTAGGTAAGACGAGGAGTCTATTTTGGTAAAGTTGAAGGAATTTGCTCAAAATCAGAAGGTGGAGGTTTTCTCCCAAGGGAGAGATAGTGTACTATGATATCATGGTCATTTGTTTGTTCCAGGTGTTGCTCATGGTTCCAGATATTCTATACATTCAGGTACAACCAAGATGTACCGTGACCTATGGGAAGTTTATTGGTGAAATAACATGAAGAAATACATAATAGAGTTTGTGGAAAGGTATCCAAATTGTCAACAGGTCAAGGTTGAGCATCAAAGACTTGGAGTTGTGCTTCAAGAAAATAGTATCCCTACTTGGAAGTGGAGGAAATCAATATGGACTTCATTACAGGGTTACCTCCCACTCGTTGACTATGACTCTATTTGGATTGTTGTAGATATGTTGACTAAAGCAGCCCATTTCCTTGTTATACCCCGAAATCCCTATGATCAGACTCGAGAGTTGAAATAGATAAAATAGGTTTTTCTTCACCAGGTCACAGAAAGAGTCGTCTTGTGACCTGTCAGAATGACCACGATTCATTAAGTGACTGATGGTGCTTAGTTTTGATTTGTTTGGAAATTTTCAAGTTAGGGTGACCATGGGTGTGACCACGAGTCGTGGTCAGCCCCCCGAGCTGTTAGGTCATCCATGCTCAGGGATGGATGAAAGAAGAGGAAGTATGGGATAGTGCACTTAACAGGTCCTCATCACGACTCATTGGGAAGCACCACGAGTTGTGGTGTCGCCCGTGGTGACCCCTTGGTTATTTCTGGCAATGTAGAGGACGAGAGGTGACCACAAGTCGGGGTCACTAGTAACGAACCGTTAGGTCCCCCGTAATGACCAGTGTTGAATTTGTGGTGGTGTACAGGATGGTTGGTGGCCACGAGTCGTGGCCTGGGACAACGACTCGTCTAGTCCCTCATTGCGACTAGCAGTCAATTTTTCCCTATGAGTTTATTAAGGATTTTTCTGTAATTCCTATGATCCTAAGGCCTAAACTACGTCATTTTAGGCTATGAATAGCGAGTTTTATGAGGGGTAAGTTCACTCTAAGCTATTCCTATTTATGCATGCAAGCTTAGGAGTCTAGAGAGATGATCAAGCATATTTTCTTCCAAGTTCTTCTCAATTCTTCCTTGGGCAATTAGAGAAGTTGTAGAATCATATTCTCTCAAGTATGAAGGGTTATGAGTGGGTGAATTTGGTCACACCCATGTCCAATCCTTCTCTAATTCATGAAAATCTATATGTTGATCCTATGGGGTTTTACCCAATGCACGAATTTCCTGAGCTTCTACCATGGATATGATCTAAGCATCTTTCTATTGTTGAATTATGATGAATGGGAAAATTTTACAATGTTTTCAATTATAAATCATGTTTTTCAAGTTTTACAAATTATGATGCCCATCCACGAAAGCTCATGAAAATTTAGATCTATGATGTTTGTTCAAATATTATGAGATATTTATGATAAAAAGAATGTTTTTAAGTTACCCATGTCTATGATCATGTTTTCAAGTGAATCAAGCATTTTCAAGCATGTTTAAGTATTGGGCAAACCCATATGTTCAAGTAGGATTTATGATTTCACGAATTAGCTTACCACATGGTTTTGGAGTCAAGACTCCCAATTATGTTATGTGTTATGGTTTGAGCCAAGACTCCTCATATATGATTTAAAATTTTATATCTATATGATTATTCAACTTTGTCACTAGACGACGGTCAACTTCGTTGAGAAAAGATAGAGAGCATATGTATGTTTTTGGGAGTAATGTCTACCACCAAGTAGGTTTAAGGTCAGTCAACCCTATGCCTCAGAACTACACGCCAACATAGGTATGATGTTACACCAGATCAGACCTGGGAGTGAAAATAGAGAAAAGTTTAAAAACATACACCAGGCGTAGAACGAGTCGTGAGATGACTTGTTGGTGCAACCCATTAGTCGTGATGTGACACGTGGGAGACTAGTGAGGAGTTTGGAAATTTGAGAACAAGGATCTCCACGGGCGTGACAACGACTGATGGTCAGATGCCACGAGTCGTTAGGTCAGTCGTAGGGTGGTAAGGAAAGAATAGAGAAGAAGAGAGGCAGTGCACTCGATGAGAGGATCCCATAAGTCGTGGTTAGTCCCAATAATTTGTGAGGTGAGTCATGGTCAAATAGGGTATGTTTTTGTTGAAGCTAGGGTAGTGCACTTACGGATGGTGACCATGAGTTGTGGTCACAAGATGACAAGTCGTTAGGTCTTCCGCTATGAGCCCAGGAGACTTGTTGAGCAGTGTACTTCACGAACAACACCATGAGTCATGATCCTTGGAAACGAATCATTAGATCCCTCATTGGGACCACCTAACAGTTATTTATTACGAATTTAGTAAGGGCTTTTCCATAATTCCTAAGATCCTAAGGCCTAAACTACATCATTTTGAGTTATAAAGAGTGACTTTTAAAGGGGTTAAGTTCATTTTAGGCCTCATTCATTTATGCGTGCAAGGTAGGAGACTAGAGAGGGTGATCAAGCCTACCATTCATCAATTTCATTTCAATTTCCTATTAGGCATCTAAAGAAGTGTAAAAATCAGGTACCAGCAGGTATGTACGGTTATGAATGGGTGATTTCTTTCACTCTTGTCCAACCCCACTCTAAATCATGAGAATTCTATGTCTAATATATGGTGTTTTAACCCAAATGCATGAATCTCCTATTCCTATACATGAGTATGATTTAATTATGATTCTACTATTGAATTATGAAGCATAGGTAATTTTTATAATGCTTTCAATTAAAATCATGTTTCTAGTTTTATGAATTTAAAAGCCCATTGATAAGAAGTTCATAAAAGATGAGATTTGTGATGAATGTATGATAATGATCAGATATTATGATGAAAAGAATATTTTAAAGCTACCCATGTTTACATTTAAGTTTTCGATGAGAATTGAGTATTTCTAAGTAAGATAAATCTTTGGGCAATGCCCACATGTTTAAGTATGAAGTATGATTTTCCAAACTAAGCTTACCATATGCTTTTGGAGCGAAGACTCCCAATTATATTTTCAAGTTATGGTATGTTTTGAGCATCATCAATAGACGATGTTGAGCTTCGTTATAAAATGATGTAGAGCATATGCATGTTTTTGGGAGTACTATTTAGCACCGAGCAAGCTAAGGGTGAATCACCCTATGCCTCAGAACTACGTGCCAACGTAGGTTGATACTATTATATATATTACTTCGGGACCTCCCTTGTGAAATATCCCCAGCCCTAATGGCCAATGAGCTTGATATCGATATCATGGTATCATCTCTAGCCCTGGCAAGGCTTTGGAGGGATCTACCCACTTGAGTGCGATAGTTGGGACCACATAAGCTCTATCGTGGTATGTCAGTTAAAAGATGTGTCTCACATTGTTCCTCATCATTTTGGATATGCATATTTTGTTACTCATGAGATTTATATATATGCATGTTCTAAAGCAGGTTTGACTCAATGTTCAACTTTACTTACAAATGTCAGCATTTAGCTTTGAGTAAATTGATTCAGTTATGATGTTATGATGTTATGTTATGTTATGAAGAGATCATGATATCAGAAAGAATGCATGCAAGCTCTACTCTCAGATTCTTAATGTTTATGTTTACATTATGCATTGTTTTTAAATGATTTTACTTTAGCGGTTTTACTTGCCCTGCATACTCGGTACATTCCATGTACTAACCATATACTATATGTTGTATCATTTTATGATATAGGACCCGACTCTCAAGTTCAATCCTGTTCATAGTTAGCTTATCATAATTGCCATTCATATTTACGGTTAGTCCTTATCTCCAGAGGATTAGACTAGATTTCTTACATGTATTTTCGTTTAAGTTTTATTGAGTTAGTTGGGGTCTTGTCCCATCAACTCACTAGGTTTAGAGGCTTTTCAGACATATGCATGAATTCAGCTTTGGATTTCGTATTGTGATGTTATGTTCAAGTTAGACTTACGCTATGATTATATTGTGATTATTTAGTTTCCTTGATTGAGTTATATGTATTGTTATGCCATGGGTTGACTTGGGGTCTCTTATGGCTCCTTGTCCCGTGTTGCGATCCAGGCCTCCGTTCGGGTCTTGACTAACTTGGTATCAGAGCCATAGGTTTAAAGTGTCCTAGGGTGTCTGAAATCCGCGTTAAGCAGAGTCTTTTTCATGGGTGTGAAGCGCGCCACACTTATGACAAAGAGGCTACTAGACGTTTAGGAAATGTTCCCTTCTTTCATGATCTATGTCGTGCGATGAAATGTCTCCTTATCCTTATAATTTGTGCTATTAGCGATTGTAGAATCACAGCTCCCCGAAGAATGAATGGTAGAAGGAATGGGAATGGTGAAGGCCACGAGGATGGCAATGGAAATGGGCACCAGCAGGCCCCACCAATTCAGGTGCACCAGGCTCCAGAGCCAGTTGCCCATGCTGAGTTTCGGGAAGCTATTTAGATGCTTGCGTAGGCCTTGACCACTCAGGTCAATCAGTAGGCTGTTGTGCATGTTCCACAAAATGGAAATGCAGCGGCGACTCGAGTCAGAGCCTTCTTGCGAATGAACCCCCGGAGTTCCTCGGGTAAAAATTAGATGAGGACACGCATGAGTTTATAGATGAGATTGTAAAGATCACCCAAGTCATGGGGGTGAATGGGGTTAAGTGCGTGGAGTTGGCTTCCTACCATTTGAAGGGGGTCACACATATCTGGTTTCGCCAATGGAAGGATAGCAGGGTCGCCGGAGCAGGTCTTGTCACTTGGGTAGAGTTCCATGTTGCATTCTTAAATTGGTTCTTCCCTCGTGAGATGAGGGAGCTGAAGGCAACTAAGTTCGTAAATCTGAAGCAAGGGAGGATATGCCCTTGAGTTCACTCGCCTATAGAAATACACCCAGATTTAGTAGCTGACTAGAGGGCGTGAGTGAGCAGGTTTGTGCATGGAGTACCGGTTACACGGACAAGGATTGTACGACCGCTATGCTCCACCTAGACATGGACTTCCCTTGGACGGTCTTGTATGCCCAACAAACGGAGGCGGCACATCTAAGGTAGAGGGAGGCCAAGAGGGCCAGGAACCGATGACTACAGATTCTCCCAGCCGAGATCAAGTGGTGGGCACCGATAGCAGACCCACCAGAGATCATCAGCCCCAGCATCTTCAGCATTGAGTGTTCCATCCAGACCGAGGCACGATCAGAGGAGGTGAGCATTAGTCTCGAGGGGTCAGAGCAGCAGACTTGTGATCTTGGGCAAATTTATATGCCCAAGTGATACTCAAAGGTGTCATTTTAGCCTTGTTTATCTATCAATGTTTATACATTCTCATGTGATTGATAATAAAATGTGAATTTATATTAACCAACATGATTAGCATTGTTTTGCAGGTGAAATATAATTTTGGGAAGCTAAAATGCGTGTTGGGAGAGATTGGGGTTGGACTCGGATGTCAACAAGGAAAAACTGCAAAATTTGGCCTGTGGTGGAACATCAACGTGTCACGGAGGCAGTGCTCCGCGATACACAACGTGTCACGGAGGCAGTTCTCTGCGATACACTCCGTGACACGTTGCATGTTATTCCGGGAAAAATCCCCACCAGTATAAATAGAACACTTAGGTTCATTTTTCAATATTCTGACTTGGTGGAGCAAGAACGTGGGTTACAGGCAGTTGAGGGGACGAAATTATCACGGTTTTTCTCTCTTTCCTTCTCCTTGAATTCAATTGCTTGTATGTTTAACACTCATTTAACGATGTTTAATCCACAAATGAGTGGCTAATTCCTCTTCTTGCTGAGGTTAAGAACAATTGTATTGAAATGTGATTGTTGATTAAATTGGTTTTTCATCTTTTCTTCAATGGTTGTTCTATTGATTCTTGTTCTTACTGCATTAATGTGTGGCCTACGTTAATGTACATCTAAAAAGTCCGGTTTCACTCGAGAGAGCAAGAAATTGGAAAGTTGTGAATTAATAGGATATGATCCTTTCTTAGTTTGGGAAAATTGAGAATTGATTTACCTTCAGGATAGAAATATACCTGAAAGTCGTATTAGTCAAATTAGGAACTGGGTTTGTATGGCTAGAACATGAATTTCGTTTAATCACAGAAATGTAGGTGGACGGTTCATGATTCTTAAGTTGGGTTAAATACGAGAGTTTTAATCCATTGGCATTAGTTCTTGACTAGCAACCGGAGGAAAAGACTAACCAAATTATATTGATAATTAATTTCTTTACATGTTCATTTAACTTTAGCATGCTCACATTCATAGTTCAGACTCACATTAGATAGTTGTTTTATACTTAGCATAAAAATTAGAACTTAAAATATCAAATTCTTGGTTACACTGTTGTCTTCATTGTTGGAATTAAAATATAGTACACTTGAGCAGATTGTACCTTATCCCAGTCCCTGTGGGATCGATACTTGGCTTACTTAAGCCACTTTACTACTTGTTCGACCACGTGCACTTGCGTGTAGCTATACACCCATAGCAAACAGCCCGAACAACTTGCAAATTCTAGCATTCCAGCTTGCGGCAGATGTGGTCGGGGGCACACAGGCCAGTGCTTTGTAGGTTCAGGTGCCTGTTTCAGGTGTGGGAAGCCCGGACACATGCTCAGAAATTACCCAACAGCAAGACATGATCAGGTTGGGGGCTGAGGCCCAACTTCTAGTTCAACATTCTCTCCCGCATGCTCAACACATCAGGGGGCCTCTACCAGTAAAGGAGGCAGTCAGCGCCAAACTAGATTCTATGCCTTAGCATCCTGCTAGGCACAGAAGGTCTCCCCCGATGTGGTCACTAGTATATTGCGAATTTTCCATATTGATGTTTATGCTTTTTTAGATCCCGAGGCTACCTTGTCTTTTGTGACACCTTATGTGGCCAGTAGCTTCAGAATTAGTCCCGAAGTCTTATCAGAACCCTTCTCAGTTTCTACTCCACTAGGTGACTCAGTTATAACTAGACGGGTGTAAAGAGGTTGCCCAGTCTCAATCCTTTAGAAGGTCACCTCAGAAGATTTGATAGAGTTTGCCATGACCGATTTTGATGTTATTCTTGGCATGGATTGACTATTTGCATGTTATGCTTTAGCTAATTGTAGAACCCGGGTAGTAGAGTTCAAATTTCCTGGTGAGCCAGTCTTAGAATGGAAGGGTAGTTCAGCTGCGTCTGTAGGTCATTTCATTTCCTACCTTAAGGACAAAAAGATGATATCTAAGGGTTGTGTGTACCATCTAGTTAGGGTTAAGGATGCTGAGTCGAGAGCCCAACTATCCAGTCAGTCCCAGTAGTATGTGAGTATCCATAGGTCTTTCCTGATGATTTATCGGGAATCCCTCCTGAGCGGGAGATTGATTTTGGTATTGACCTTCTTCTCGATAGGTAACCTATATCTATTCCTCCCTATAGAATGTGTCCATCCTAGCTAAAAGAGTTGAAAGAGCAGTTGAAGGACTTGTTAGATAAGGGTTTCATTAGATCGAGCAAGTCCCCATGGGGTGTACCAATTTTCTTTGTCCGAAAAAAGTTGGTTCTCTTCACATGTGTATTGATTATCGTCAATTGAACAAAGTCACCATCAAGAATAGGTATCCTTTACCTAGGATTGATAATTTATTTGACCAGCTTCAGGGTTCCAAGTATTTCCCAAAGATAGATCTCAGGTCCGGGTATCACAGCTCATGGTTCGAGAGAGTGACATCCTGAAGATAGCCTTCAGGACGCGGTATGGTCATTATGAGTTTGTAGTTATTGTCTTTTGGACTAATAAATGGTCCTCCATCTTTTATGGACTAGATGAACAGGGTGTTCAAGACATATCTAGACATGTTTGTGATCGTGTTTATTGATGACATCCTTATAAACTCGCAGAGTGAGGAGGAGCATACTGCTCATTTAAGGGTGGTGCTACAAACTCTCAGGGATCGTCAAATATATTCTAAATTCAGCAAGTGTGAGTTTTAGTTGAACTCCGTAGAATTTTTGCGCCATGTGGTATCAAGTGAGGACATAAAGGTGGATTCTCAAAAAATAGAAGCGGTAAAGAATTGGCCTGGACTAGTGAATCCTTCAGATATTCGGAGCTTCTTGGGTTTAGCTGGCTACTATCAGAGGTTTGTTGAAGGTTTCTCATCGATTACAACACCTTTGACCAAATTGACCAAGAAGAAGGTGAAATTCCAATTGTCGGAGGCTTGTGAAAAGAGCTTCCAAGAGTTGAAGACTCGACTTACTTCAGCACCAGTGTTAACTCTACCTGAGGGTACCAATGGGTTCGTGGTGTATTGTAATGCTTCAAGGATCGGACTTGGGTTGTGTTGATGCAGCACAGGAAAGTTATAGCATACGCCTCTAGATAGCTGAAATTTCATGAGAAGAATTACCCGACCCATGATCTCGAATTAGCTACGGTGGTATTTTCCATGAAGATATGGTGACATTATTTGTATGGGGTCCATGTGGATGTATTTATGGACCACAAGAGCTTACTATATGTGTTCACACAGAAAGATCTCAATCTTTGGAAAAGGAGGTGGTTGGAGCTACTCAAGGACTATGATATGAGTGTATTTTACCATCGGGGTAAGGCCAATGTAGTAGTGGATGCACTTCGTAGACTCTCTATAGAGAATGTGTCTCATGTGGATAAGGGGAAGAAGGAGCTGGTGAGAGATGTGCATCGACTTGCTAGGTTGGGAGTTAGGTTGGTTCACTCGACCGGTGGTGGTGTTGTGTTCAGAATGGATCAAAATCGTCCTTGGTGACTGATGTGAAATCTAGGCAACATGAGGACCCAATTTTTGTAAAATTGAAAGAAGTCGTTCAGAATCAGAAGGTAGAGGTCTTCTCCAAAGGGGGATACGGTGTGCTTCGGTACCAGGGTCACTTATGTGTTCTGGACGTGGACGATTTCAGGAGCCAGATGTTACATGAGGCTCATGGATATAGGTATTCTATCCATCCGGGTGCCACCAAAATGTACCGTGACTTACGGGAAATCTATTGGTGGAATGGCATGAAGAATGATATTGCAGCATTTGTAGCCAAGTGTCTGAATTGTCAGCAAGTAAAGGTTGAGCATTAGAGACCGGGAGGTGTACTTTAGGATATTAGCATTCCTACTTGGAAGTAGGAAGAAATTAACATGGACTTCGTCATAGGTTTACCTCGTACTCGCCAACAATATGACTCCATTTGGGTTGTGGTAGGCATGTTAACCAAGGTTGCTCATTTTCTACCAGTTAAAACCATGGATTCAGTGGAGGATTATGGTAAACTATATATCTAGGAGCTACTCCAATTGCTTGGAGTTCCCTTATCCATAATTTCTGACAGAGGTACCCGATTTACCTCTCAGTTTTGGAGGTCATTTCAAAAAGGGCTTGGTACACAGGTTAAACTCAGCACAGCAATTCACCAGCAAATGGATGGTCAAGCGGAGCGGACAATTCAGACCCTCGAGAACATGTTGAGGGCATGCGTGATTGACTTCAAAGGTGGTTGGGATGATCACTTGCCCCTGATTAATTTTGCCTACAATAACATCTATCACTCAAGTATCAAGATGGTGTCGTTCGAGGCTCTCTATGGGCGGATATGTTGGTCGCCCATCAGTTGGTTTGAGGTTGGTGAGGTGGCGATGATTGGGACATATTCAGTTCATGAGGCAATGGAGAAGGTTCAATTGATAAGGGACGGGTTGAGGACTGCTCAGAGTCGTCAAAAGTCCTACACCGATGTGAGAGGAACTTGAGTTCGAGGTGGTTGACTAGGTGTTTCTAAAGGAATCTCCGAAGAAGGGAGTGATGTGGTTTGGAAAGAAATTAAAACTCAGCCCTTGTTATGTTGGCCCTTACCGGATTGTGAAAAGAGTTGGAAAAGTGGCATACGAATTGGAGTTGCCCTCAGAGTTAGCTTCTGTGCATTCTGTGTTTCGTGTATCACTTTTGAGGAGGTTCCGGTGGAAATATTGGATCAACAGGTTCGAAGGCTAAGAAATAAGGAAGTAGCTTCAGTTAAAGTGTTATGGAGGAATCAACATGTTGAAGAAGCTACGTGGGAGGCTGAAGCAGATATGATGGCTAGATACCCACATTTATTCTCTACCAGCTCAGTTTCCGCTTGAGGTATCAATTTTACGCTCAGACTCTATTTAGTTTTCATGTTCAGTTCATGTGCGAAAGTTTCTTTTACGTATATGGATGTGTGTATGATTTGTGAATTCTGTTTAGCAGTATCTTTTGAATTGGAGGTAGTCATTCTGTCAGTTTTCGGTTTAAATGATTAGTATTTGAATATGATAATTGCATCTCTCTACTTTTCTTAGTGTTTTCCAACATTTGAGGATGAATGTTCCCAAGGGGGAGATATTTTTATACCACCGAAGCCGAAAGATCAGACCCAAGAGTGAAACGGAGAAAAATTTAAAAACTGGCACCAGGAATAGAATAAGTCGTGAGATGACCCACTGGTGCATCCCATGAGTCGTTATGTGACTTGTGGTGAGGCCAGTGAGGAGTTTGGAAATTTGAGAACAAGGATCCCTATGGGGATGACAATGACTCGTGGTCAGACCCTATGATTTGTTAGGTCAGTCGTGGGATGGGCAAGGAAAGAATAGAGAAGAAGGGAGGCAGTGCACTCAACGGGAGGACCCCACTAGTCGTGGTCTGTCCCTGTGATTCATTAGGTGAGTCGTGGTCAAGCAAGGTATGTTTTTGTTGAAGCTCGGGAAGTGCACTTTACGAATGGTGTCGTGGTCACCAGACGACGAGTAGTTTGGTCTTCCGCTATGAGCCCAGAAGACTTGTTGATCCTAGATGAATAATCGTTAGGTCCCTCGTCGGGACCACCTGACAATTATTTTCTGCGAATTTAGTAAGGGCTTTTTCATAATTCCTAAGATTCTAAGGCCTAAACTACGTCGTTTTGAGTTATGAACAGTGACTTTTAAAGGGGTTAAGTTCATTTTAGGTCTAATTCATTCATGCATGCAAGGTAGGAGACTAGAGAGGATGATCAAGCCTAGCATTCATCAATTTCTTTTCAATTTCCTATTGGGCATTTAAAGAAGTGTAAGAATCAGCTACCAACAGGTATGTAGGGTTATGAATGTGTCATTTATTTCACACCCATGCCCAATCCCTCTCTAAATCGTGAGAGTTCTATGTCTAATCTATAGGGTTTTAACCCAAATGCATGAATATCCTATTTCTATACATGAGTAAGATTTAATTACGATTTTACTATTGAATTATGAATCATGGGAAATTTTTATAATGCTTTCAATTAAAATCATGTTTCTAGTTTTATGAATTTAAAAGCCCATTGGTGAGAAGTTCATGAAAGATGAGATTTGTGATGAATGTATGACGATGATGGGATACTGCGATGAAAAGCATGTTTTAAAGCTACCCATGTTTACAATTATGTTTTCAATGAGAATTGAGTATTTCTAAGTATGATAAAGCTTTGGTCAATGCCCACATGTTTGACTATGAAGCATGATTTCCCGAACTAAGCTTACCACATGGTTTTGGAGCGAAGACTCCCAATTATATTTTCAGTTTGTGGTATGTTTTGAGCTAAAGCTTCTCATATACATGATTTCATATTTGAGATGTATTTGATTATTGAGCTTCGTCAATAGACGATGTTGAGCTTCGTTATAAAATGATGTAGAGCATATGCATGTTTTTGGGAGTAGTGTCTAGCACCAAGAAGGTAAGGGTCGATCACCCTATGCCTGAGAACTACGCGCCAACTTAGGTTGATACTATTATATATATACTTCAGGACCTCTCTTGTGAGCTATCCCCGACCCTAATGGCCCACAAGTTTGATATCAATATCATGGTATCGTCCCTAGCCCTGGCAAGGCTTTGGACGGCTCTACCCACTTGACTGTGATAGTTGGGTCCACGTAAGCTCTATTGCGGTATGTCGATTAAAAGATGAGTCTCCCATTATTCCTCATGGTTTCAGATATTCATATTTCATTATCCATGAGATTTATATATATGCATGTTCTAAAACAGGTTTGACTCAATGTTCAGCTTTACTTATAAATGTCACAATTTAGATTTGAGTCAATCAATTCAGTTATGATTTTAGGATGTTATGTTATGTTATGAAGAGATCATGATTTCAGAAAGAATGCATGCAAGCCCTACTCTGAGATTCATAATGTTTATGTTTACATTATGCATTGTCTTTAAATGATTTTACTTACTTTAGCGGTCTTACTTACCCTGCATACTCGATACATTCCACATACTGACCGCATCCTCTATGCTGTATATTTTCATGATATAGGACCCAGCTCTCAGGTTCAGCCCCTGTCGTAGTCAGCTTATTAGAGTTAGTATTCATATTGTGGGTGAGTCCTCCTCTCTCAAGGACTAGACTATTCAGATTTCTTACATGTATTTCCGTTTCAGTTTTATTGAGTTAGTTGGGGTCTTGTCCCATCAACTCCTCAGGTTTAGAGGCTTTTCGGACATATGTATGAATTCAGCTTTAGATTTCATATTCTGATGTTATGTTGAATTTAGAATTTTGCTATGATTATATTGTGATTATTTAGTTTCCTTGATTGAGTTAGATGTATGCTTATGCCATGGGTCGACTTGGGGTCTCTCTGGGCTCCTTGTCCCGTGTTGCGATCCGGGCCTTCGTTCGGGTCGTGATATATGATCAGATTATTTGGGACCTCCTTTTTGAGCATTCCCCTGTCCCAAGGGTCATTTATCTTGTTATCTCTATCATGGTATCGTCCTTAGCCCTGGCAAGGCTTTGGACGGCTCTACCCACTAGAGTGTGATAGTCGGGACCATGTAATCTCTATCGTGGTAATGTCGGTTATATGATGAGTCTCCCATTGTTTCTTATGATTTTAGTTATGCAGGTTTATCATTCATTATATATATATGTGTGTGTGTATGTGTGTGTGTGTGTGTGTGTTCTAAAGTAGGTTTGACCTACTGTTCAGTTTACTTATGATTATCAGATTTCAGCTTTGGGTCATTCGATTTAGTTATGATGTTCAGTTATGTTCAGATCACGATTTCAGAAAATAGCATGCAATCCCTACTCTTAGATTCTTATCTTGATTATGTTTCATATTATTCATGTTTTAATGATTTTACTTACTTAAGCAGTTTTACTTACCTTGCATACTCGATACATTCCACGTACTGACCGCATACTCTATGTTGTATCATTTTATGATACAGGCTCCGATCATCAGACTCAGCCCCGTCACTAGCCAGTTTTGGAGTTAGCATCCAGTCTTTATTGGTGAGTCCTTATCTGTCGAGGGCCCCTTTCTATTCAATTATGTTATGTATTTTCAGTTTCAGACTTAACGTCTTGTCCCATCAACTCATTAGACATAGAGGCATTTCAGACATAGATTGTATTCAGTTTTGGACTCGTGTTGTATGTTCCGATGTTATGCTATGTTCAGACTTCCGCTATGTTTATTATGATTGATTTTCTTCTTTTATTGATCGACTTAGATGTATGTTCAAGTCATGGGTCGACTTGGAGTCTCTCGAGGCTGCTTGTCCCATTCCTCGATCTAGGCCTATGTTTAGGTCATGACAAACTTGGTATCAGAGCAATAGGTTTTGAAGTGTCCTAGGGTGTTGCGTTAAGTAGATTCTTTTTCATGGGTGTGAAGTGCGCCACACTTATGATGAAGAGGCTACGAGACGTTTAGGAAATGTTCCCTTCTTTCATGATCTATGTCGTGCGGTGAAATGTCTCTCTATCATTGTAACTCGTGCTATTCGCGATTACAGAATCATTCCTCCCTACAGAGTTAACGATAGAAGAAATGGAAATGAAATGGCCACGAGGATGGCAATGGAGACAGGCATCAACAGGCCCCACTAGCCCAGGAGCACCATGCACCGGAGCCGGTTGCCCACACTGAATTCAGGGCAGCCATTCAAATACTAGCACAGGCCTTGACCGCCCAAGTCAACCAGAAGCGCATGTCCCTCTGAATAGGAATGCGGCGGCGGCAAGAGTTAGAGATTTCTTGAGGATGAACCCTCCATAGTTCCTTGGGTCAAGGTGGATGAGGATCCACATGAGTTTATCGATGATATTCTAAAGATCACCCAAGTCATGGGGGTGAATGGAGAGGAGTGCGCCAACTTAGCCTCTTATCAGCTAAAAGGGGTTGTGCATGTCTGGTTGAAATAGTGGAAGGATAGTAGGGCAGTCAGAGCATGCCCTATTAGTTGGGATGAGTTTCACATCGCTTTCCTAAATCGGTTCTTCCCTCGTGAGATGAGGGAGTTGAAGGCGGTCGAATTCCTGAATCTAAAGCAAGGAAAGGTGAAAGTGAAGGAATATTCCCTAGAGTTCACTCGTCTGTCCAACTATGCACCAGAGTTAGTGGTTAATCAGAGAGCTCGAGTGAGCAGGTTTGTGCATGGATTGGCGGACTACCTGGAAAAGGATTGCAGGACAACAATGATCCATCAAGATATGGATTTTCCTCAGATAGTTTTGTACGCCCAGAAGATGGAAACAGTGCATCTGAGGGAGAGAGAGAGGCCAGGAGGGCCAGGACAGACAGCTATAGGTCCTTTTAGCCGAGACCAGGTGGTGGGCACCAACAGCAGTCCCACAAGAGATCTTCAGCCCCAGCATTTTTTAGCATGAGTATGCCATCCAAACCTAGGCACGACTAGAGGGGACGAGCATTAGGCTCTAGGGGTTAGAACAACAGGCCCGCAGATTCTAGTATTCCAGTTTGCGACAGGTATGGCCAGAGACCGCGGGTTAGTGTTTGGCAGGTACAGGTGCTAGCTTCGGGTGTGGAAAGCCCGGACATATTCTCAAAGATTTCCTAATAGCTAGACAGGTCCATGATAGGGGCCGAGGCCCAGCTTCCAGTTCAACAGCTCCGCCAACACGCCCATCTTAGTAGGGCGCATCTACTAGTGCGAGTGGCTGACAACACCATAACAGATTCTATTCCTTAGCATCCCACCAGGGACAGAAGGTCTCCCCAAATGTAGTCATTGGTATGTTGTGAGTTTTCCACCTTGATGTATATGCTTTGTTAGATCCAGGGGCTACCTTATCCTTTATGACGCCCTATGTGGCTAGTAGTTTCGGAGTCAGTCCCAAAATCTTGTCATGACCCTTCTCAGTCTCTACTCCAGTTAGTGATTTAGTTATAGCTCGATGGGTGTATAGAAATTCCCCTATCACAGTTCTTCAGAAAATCACCTCAGCAGATCTAGCAGAGTTAGACATGATCGATTTTGATGTTATCCTCGGCATGGATTGGCTATTTGCATGTTATGACTCAGTGAATTGTAGAAACCAGGTAATAGAATTTCGATTTCCGGGTGAGCCAGTCTTAGAATGGAAGTTCAGTTGTGCCTGTACGTCATTTCATTTCGTACCTTAAGGCCATAAAAATGATCTCCAAGGGTTGTGTGTACATCTAGTTAGGGTTAAGGATGCTACATCCGAGACCCCAACTATCCATTCAGTCCCAGTAGTAAGTGAGTATCTAGAAGTTTTCCCAGATAATCTACTGGGAATCCCTCCCGAGAGAGAGATTGATTTTGGTATTGACCATCCTCCCAACACGCAGCCTATATCTATTCCTCCTTATAGAATGGAAAGTTAAAGGAGTTGAAGGAGCAGTTAAAAGACCTGTTATACAAGGGATTCATCAGACTGAGAAAATCCCCATGGGGTGCACCAACTCTCTTCATCCGCAAGAAAGATGGTTCTCTTTGTATGTGTATTGATTATCGTCAATTGAATAAGGTCACCATCAAGAACAGGTATCCACTCTCCAGAATTGATTATTTGTTTGACCAGCTCCAGGGTGCCAAGTGCTTTTCGAAGATAGATCTCAGATCGGATACCATCAGCTTAGTGTTCGGGAGTGACATCCCGAAGATAGCCTTCAAGACTCGGTATGGTCATTATGAGTTTGTAGTTATGTCTTTTTGACTAACGAATGCTCCAGAAACTTTTATGGATTTGATGAATAGGGTGTTCAAGCCATAATTGGATATGCTCGTGATCGTGTTTATCGATGACATTCTGATATACTCTCAGAGCGAGGTGGAGCATGTCGCACATTTGAGGGTGGTGCTATAGACTCTCAAGGATCGCCAATTATATGCTAAATTCATCAAGTGTGAGGTTTGGTTGAACTTAGTGGCATTTTTGGGCCATGTGGTGTCAAGTGAAGGCATAAAGGTGGACTCTCAGAAGATAGAAGCAGTGAAGAATTGGCCTAGACCAGTGAATCCTTCAGATATCAGGAGCTTTTTGGGCTTAACAGGTTATTATCGGAGATTTGTTGGGGGGTTTTCATCTATTGCAGCGTCATTGACAAAATTTACCCAAAAGAAAGTGAATCTCCAATGGTCAGAGGCTTGTGGGAAGAGCTTCCAAGAATTGAAGGCTCGACTGACCTCAGCACCGGTGTTAACCCTACCCGAGGGTACCGATGGGTTTGTGGTATATTGTGATGCTTCGAGGATCGGTCTTGGTTGTGTATTGATGCAGCATAATAAGGTTATAGCATATGCTTCCAGGCAGCTGAAGGTCCATGAAAAGAATTATCCGACTCATGATCTCGAATTGGCGGTGGTAGTATTTGGCTTCAAGATTTGGAGATACTACTTGTACGGGGTCCATGTAGATGTGTTTACTATCCACAAGAGCCTACAATATGTGTTTACTCAGAAGGATCTAAATCTACATCAAAGGAGGTGGTTGGAGTTACTTAAGGATTATGATATGAGTGTCCTTTACCATCCGGGCAAGGCTAACGTGGTGGCAGACCCTTTTAGTAGGCGTTCTATGGAGAGTGTGTCTCATGTAGACGAGGAGAAAGAGTTGGTGAAGGATGTGCATCGGCTCGCATGGTTTGGAGTTCGTTTGGTTGACTCGATCGATGACGGTGTTATTGTCCAAAGGGATCAAAATAATCCTTGGTGACTGATGTAAAGGCTAGACAAGTCGAGGACCCTATTTTGGTAAAGTTAAAGAAAGTCGTTCAGAATTAGAAGGTAGAGGTCTTCTCGAAAGGGGGAGATGGTGTGCTTCTGTTACACCCCGTAAATTCTTGACATTTAGATGGCCTATTTGCATGTTGGTTAAGAGTTTTAGAATGCCACACATGCTAGAAAAAGGCCCAGGGAAAGACTGGACAAGCGCCACATCGAACCATCACAAGAGGAGGCTAGGCAGACCCCCTCCGCGATGGCCAACGTGTCACAGAGGGCTCACCTCTGCGTTGGCCGGCATGTGATGGAGGTGAGGTCCTGCCCCAACTATATAAGCCCCCACTTCATTTTAATTTCATTTCTTATCATTTCATTTCCTAGAAAACGGCCAACAGTAGTTAGGGACGAGGGTCTGAAGTGAAATTCCTTCCGATTAAGCCGTTAAACGTGGTCCAAACTCGAATTAATCTTGGGTAGTGAATTATTAAGCTGTAGGGAGCATTCCTGCGAAGTTAGTTTCATGAAATTCGGTTGGCGAACCATCGTCCTACTGACCTAAGGTATGTGAAATTGCTCCAAATTAGTGTCAATATACTCCTAGCCCTAAAGTGAGTATTTCTCCCTTCTGGTCCGAGAAATAGAGAGTTTTTGGCTGTTTTTCGATAAGTCAAAGTTTGGGCTATATATATATTCAAAGTGGTGTTTTCTTCTAAAATATTGATGAATTTACTTCTAATTGCTGTGTATATGAATGCAATTGGAAGAAGCTGGATATTGGCCGAGTTATGTCAGTTAGTCCAGAAGTCAGAAACTGAGGTATGTAAAGATAGTTTCTTCAGCAAGTTAGTAATTCTAGTATAGTAAAATAGAATAAATTCCAGAAGGAGGTTCTAGAAGCTGAGTATTAAGTATGTTTGTATTATTATGTCATATCCAGAATAAAAGTGAGTAAATCAGTATACGACTGCAAGATCTTATCCCAGACTCAGTTTAACTCAGTATTAGATTTAGTTTAATTCAGCAAGAGATTCAGAATAGAATATTAGAACACGGATAGTATTTTCAGATTTAATATACACGTTATATATGATTACTGTTGTTTGTTGAGACTTGTTTGTGATATTGGGCACCCTTAGAGCTTCCTTGCCGCCCCAGGGTTAATAGCTGTGTCGACTCGCCTGCCAGAGGTTGAGGATACGTCACTCCAAGGAGTGGTATGCCGTCCGCAGTAGGATGAAGATGGGATGCAGCATTCCCCACAACAGGTTGATCAGCATTATAGCATACCCTGTCGAGCGCTTGCGTCCAGGGCACAGATTATAGATTACAGATACAGATCTCAGATAACAGTTACAGGAGTCCTCCGGACTCAGATACAGTTATAGTCAGGGGCCCAGATAGCCCAAGCTGCATACCCAGGGGTTCGGCGGGGTGCTCGTAGTTATTAGGTGAGTGGAGTGAATTTAGTTTTGGATGGTTTGACCCGGGTAAGGCTATATAGACTGCGTGTTGATTGGCACCTTCCGGCTTATGGAGTCTGGTATAGTTTCTTCTATGCTATATATATATATATATATATATATATATATATATATATATATATGTTACTTATTAAGTTGATAAATAGCAGGACGTCGCATCGACAGGTATGATTCTTATCTTCTTTCCAGTACAGTTAAGCTCGATACAGATTCTGCTATTCCAGACAGTTTTAGCTATCCTCTGTCATTTCAGTAACTATCAGTATTACTGCTTATCTTCAGTTACATTCAGTTATTGCATTGCATACTCGGTACCAGTGGTACTGACGCCCGTTTGGGGGCATTGCATTACTTGCCTGCAGGTGTTCATAGATGAGGAGCGGATCCCTCATGATTCTAGCAAGCACACAGAGTCATTAGCTCCTGTCATCTGAAGCTTGATAGCCAGAGGTTTATTCCTTTTCTTTTGTTGTACAGTACGGGTAGGCTGGGGCCCTGTCCCGACAATCTTATCAGTATTCTTAGAGGCTTGCAGATTGTATATTCCCTGTGGTTAGATGTACCGGTCATGTGAGGTCATGTGTATGTTTTAGTTTGTTTATGATGGCCGTGTGGGGCCTTATTCAGTTGGTAGTGGTGATCTGGTCGGACACGTAGCAGTTTAGCACTTGTTTTCTTTATTCAGAAATAACTAGACAGCATGGTGGCCTTGTCGGCCCACATAGGTTCCTTCATACTACTGTTGTTCTGGTTAGCTATTGTTGTCTTACAGATGGGTATAGGCCTAGTTGGCCGGAGGCTGTATTTACAGCCGTTATATAGCCCGTTGGTTCCATGAACCCAGAGTTAGAGCCAGCCTGGCACAAGAAGTGCTTAGGCTTAGTAGTCCAGCAGTCTAGGTCCTAGTAGGGCACAAGGTGCCAGTCATGCCTCCCAAGGTGGGGCGTGACAGCTTCGATATGAGGGTCTCTTGTACATCCCGAACATTGATGATTTAAGAATCGAATGTTGTATGAGGCTCTTGGTTCCAGATATTCGATACATCCAGGTGCCACCAAGATGTACTATGACCTATAGGAAGTCTATTAGTGGAATGACATGAAGAAGGACATTTCATCTAAGCATTAAAGACCAGGAGGTGCGCTTCAAGATATAAGTTTTCCTACTTGGAAGTTGAAAGAGATTACTATGGAATTCATCACAAGGTTACCTCACACTCGTTGACAGTATGACTCCATTTGGGTGGTCGTGGACAGGTTGACCAAAGCCGCTCATTTTCTACCGGTTAAAACTACTGATTGTGCAGAGGACTATGCCAAACTATACATTGAGAGCTAGTTCGATTGCATGGAGTGCCCTTGTCCATCATATTAGATGAAGCTACTCAGTTTGCCTCCTAGTTTAGGAGGTTATTTCAAAAGGGACTTGGTACCCAGTTCAAGCTCAGTGCAGCATTTCACCCGTAAACGGATGGTCAAGCGGAGCAGACTATTTAGACTCTCGAGGACATGTTGAGAGCATGACTTCAATGGTAGTTGGGATGATCATTTTCCTCTTATTGAGTTTGCGTATAACAACAACTACCATTCCAATATTCAGATGGCTCCGTTTGAGGCTCTCTATGGGCGGAGATGCAAATCACATATTGGTTGGTTTGAAGTCGGTTAAGTTGCGATGATCAGGCTAGATTCAGTCCATGAGGCCATGGATAAAGTTCACCTCATCCGAGATAGGTTGAAAAGAGCTCTGCGTCACCAAAAGTCCTACGCGTATGTGAGGAGGAGAGAGCTTGAGTTTGACGTTGGTAATGTGGTGTTTCTAAAGGTGTCTCCCATGAAGGGAGTGATGAGGTTAAGAAAGCAAGGGAAACTTAGTCCCCGTTATGTTGTCCTATACCAGATGGTGAAACGAGTTGGCAAGGTAGCATATGAGTTGGAGTTTCCCTCAGAATTAGCTTTAGTCCATCAAGTTTTTCATGTATCGCTCTTAAATAAGTGTTTGGGAGATTGAGCTCTAGTTGTTCCGGTGGAGAGTGTAGGTGTGAAGGACATCCTTAGTTATAAGGAGGTTCCGGTGGAAATACTAGATCGTCAGGTTCGGAAGATAAGGAAAAAGGAAGTAGCTTCAGTCAACATTTCATGGAGGAATCATCATGTTGAGGGAGCTATGTGGGAAGCCGAAGCAGATATGATGGCTAGATACCCACATCTATTCCCTATCGGCTCAGTTTCAGCTTGAGGTATCCGTTTTTTCCCTAAAACTCTAGTCAATTTCATGTTCAGCGCATGTGCCAGAGTTTCTTTCATGTCTGTGAATGTATGTATGATTCATGAATTCAGTTCAGTTATGTAGTTCGGTTCGGAGGCAGTCGTTCCATCAGTTTTCAGCTTATAAGATAAGTATTTGAATATGATGATTGCATTTCTCTACTTTTCTATATGATTTTCAATATTCGAGGATAAATGTTCCCAAGGGGGAGATATTGTTATACCCCGAAAGCCCTAAGATCAGACCCCTGAGTTGAAACAAAGAAAATAGGATTTTCTGCACCAGGTCACAGAAGGAGTCATCCTGTGACCCGTTAGGATGACCACGAGTCGTTAAGTCACTCGTGGTGAGGAGTTTTGATTTGCTTGGAAAATTTCAAGTTGGGGTGACTACAGGTGTGACCACGAGTCATGGTCAGCCCCACGAGCCGTTAGGTTACCCGTGGTAAGGGATGGCTAAAGGAAGAGGAAGTATGGGATAGTGCACTTAACGGGTCCTCACCACGACTCGTTGGGAAGCACCACGAGTCGTGGTGTCACCCGTGGTGACCCCCCTGGTTATTTATGGTAGTGTAGAGGACGAGAGCTAACCATGATTCCTGGTCACCAGTAACAACCCGTTACGTCCCCCGTGGTGACCAATGTTGAATTTGTGGAAGTGTACGAGATGGTTGATGGCCACGAGTCATGCATGGGACGATGACTCATCCAGTCCCTCGTTGGTACTAGCAGTCAATTTTTCCCTGTGAGTTTATTAAGGTCTTTTCTGTAATTCCTATAATCCTAAGGCCTAAACTACGTCGTTTTAAGCTATGAATAGCGAGTTTTAAGAGGGTTAAGTTTACTCTAACCTATTCCTATTCATACATGCAAGCTTAGGATTCTAGAGAGGTGATCAAGCTTAATTTCTTCCAAGTTCTTCTCGGTTCTTCCTTGGGCAATTAGAAAAGTTGTAGAATCAGATTCTCTCAGGTATGTAAGGTTATGAATGGGTGAATTTTTTCACACCCATGCCCAGTCCCTCTCTAATTCATGAAAATCTATATGTTGATCTTATGAGGTTTTACCCAACGTATGAATTTCCTAAGCTTCTACCATGGGTATGATCTAAGCATGTTTCTATTGTTGAATTATGATTCATGGGAAAGTTTTACAATATTTTCAATTATAAATCATGTTTTCAAGTTTTATAAATTATGATGCCCATCCATGAAAGTTCATGAAAATTTAGATCTATGATGTTTGTTCAAGTATGATGAGATATTTATGATGAAAAACATGTTTTCAAGTTACCCATGTCTATAATAATGTTTTCAAGTGAATCAAGTATATTCAAACATGTTTAAGTATTCGGCAAGCCCATATGTTCAAGTATTATTTATGATTTCACGAATTAGCTTACCACATGGTTTTGGAGTCAAGACTCCCATTTATGTTCAGCTTGTGGTTTGGTTTGAGCCAAGGATCCCCATGTATGATTTCATATTTTATATGTATATGATTATTCA
This sequence comes from Datura wrightii, assembly GCA_035772735.1. Taxonomy (NCBI): domain Eukaryota; kingdom Viridiplantae; phylum Streptophyta; class Magnoliopsida; order Solanales; family Solanaceae; genus Datura; species Datura wrightii. The sequence continues at coordinate 80,727,683 of JASDFA010000007.1, read as the reverse complement.
TCTTCGTCACTAGACGATGGTCAACTTCGTTGAAAAATGATGGAGAGCATATGCATGTTTTTGGGAGTAGTGTCTAGCACTAAGTAGGCTAAAGGTCAGTCAATCCTATGCCTTAGAACTACGCGCCAACATAGGTATGATCATATTATTTGGGACCTCCTTTGTGAGCTTTCCCCTGCCTCAAGGGGCATTCAACTTGATATCATTATCATGGTATCGTTCTTAGCCATGGAAAGGCTTTGGACGTCTTTACCTACTTGAGTGTGATAGTCGGGACCACGTAAGCTCTATCGTGGTAATGTCGGTTATATGACGAGTCTCCCATTTCTCCTTATGATTTTAGTTATGCATGTTTATCATTCATGATATATATATATGTGTGTGTGTGTGTGTGTGCTCTAAAGCAGGTTTGACCCAATGTTCAGTTTACTTATGATTATCATATTTCAATTTTGGTTCATTTGATTTAGTTATGATGTTCAGTTATGTTAAGATCATGATTTAAAAAAATAGCATGCAAGCCTTACTCTCAGATTCTTATCTTGATTATGTATCACATTATGAATGTTTTAATGATTTTACTTACTTAAGCAGTTTTACTTACCTTGCATGCTCGGTACATTTTACGTATTGACCGCATACTCTATGCTGTATCATTTTATGATACAAGCTGTGATCTTCAAACTCAGCCCCGTCACTAGCCAGTTCCGGAGTTAGCATCCAATTTCTGTTGGTGAGTCCTCATCTATCGAGGGCCCCTTTCTATTTAGTTATGTTACGTATTTTCAGTTTCAGACTTAGAGAGTTACTAGAGGTCTTGGCCCATCAATTCATCAAACATAAAGGCTTTCCAGACATAGATTTTATTTAGTTTCAAACTCGTGTTGTATGTTCTGATGTTATATTATGTTCAAAGTTCCGCTATGTTTATTAGGATTGATTTTCCACTTTTATTGATCGAGTTAGATTTATGTTCATGCCATGGGTTGACTTGGAGTCTCTCAGGGATCCTTGTCCCGTGTCTCGATCCAGGCCTATGTTCGGGTCATGACATTCCTACCGGTCAAAACTACCGATTTAGTGGAGAATTACACTAAGTTGTATATTCGGGAGCTGGTTTTGTTGCATGGAGTGCCCTTGTCCATCATATCAGATAGAGGTACTCAGTTTACCTCCCAGTTTTTGAGATCGTTTCAGAAGGGACTTGGTACTCAGGTCAAGCTTAGTACAGCTTTTCACCCGCAAACAGATGGTCAGGCTGAATAGACCATTCAGATTCTTGAGGATATATTGATCGCATGTGTGATCGATTTCTAGGGTAGTTGGGATGATCATTTACCTCTCATTGAATTTGCATATAGCAAAGGTTACCATTCAAGCATTCAAATGGCTCTATTTAAGGCTCTTTATGGGTGGAGATGTAGATTGGCTATTAGTTTGTTTGAAGCGGTGAAGCTACATTGATAGGACCAGACTCAATTCATGAGGCAATGGAGAAAGTTCAGATTATAAGGGAAAGGTTGAAATCAACTTAGAGTCGCCAAAAGTCCTATGCATATGTGAGGAGGAAAGAGCTTGAGTTCGAATTTGATGATTGGGTGTTTTTGAAGGTGTCTCCTATGAAGGGAGTGATGAGGTTCAAAAAGAAGGGAAACTTAGTCATCGTTATGTTGGCCCGTATAGGATTGTGAGGCGTGTTGGAAAGGTTTCCTATGAGTTGGAGTTGCCCTTAAAATTGACTTCAATACATCTAGTTTTCCATGTATCGCTCTTGAAGAAGTGTATAGGTGATCCGAATTTGGTTGTTCCGGCAAAGAGTGTAGGCGTGAAGGACAACCTTAGCTATGAAGAGGTTCCGATTGAAATACTTGATCAGTAGGTTTGGAAGCTAAGAAATAAAGAAGTAGCTTTAGTAAAGGTTTTGTGGAGAAATCAACAAGTCGAGGGAGCTATGTGGGAAGCCGAAGCAGATATGATGACTAAATACCCTCATTCGTTCCCTACCGGTTCAATTCCATCTTGAGGTACTAGTTTCCTCCAACTTGAGGTACTAGTTTCCTCCTTAGTACTCTATTCAGTTTCATGTTCGGTTCATTTATTCTAGTTTCTTCCATGTAAATTTACATATGTGTGATTCATAAATTCAGTTCGGTCATGTGTTTCAGTCCAAGATTAGTTACTTCATCAGTTTTGAGCTCTAGATGTTGAGTTTTTGGGATGACAGGTTTTTCCCCAGTAATTCAATATGTTTCACTCACATTCGAGGATGAATGTTCCCAAAGGGGACATATTGAAATACCCCGGAAGTGCCTAAGTTTAGACTTAGGAATTTAAAATGAGAACGACAGCAAAATCTGAGATTTGACTCAGAATGATTCATGGTACGAGTCATGGGAAGGTGTAACGACCCGTAGGAACCACCCGTGGTCAGATTCAGTAGTAGGAGGCTCAATGGAAACAAGTCTAGAGATGGTCCGTTTGGTAATGTAATGGGTCATGGGTTAAAGTCGTTATTTGACTCTGTGATACCATGGTTTGATGGTTCGAGCCATGGTACAACTTGTTAGCCACGAGCCGTGGTAAGTGCTCGTGAGGAGGTGTAGTGAAAATTAGCATAGAGGTAATGGATGGGTCCAACAACCCATGGTTTGGAGGTATGATTCGTGGGGTGACTCGTGGTGGGTGTTTTAGAAATCGTATTTGTGGAGTTAGTGGCGATGACGAGAGGACAAAATAGATTATTGTGTCGTGTAACGACTCGTTCTGTCGAGTCATCGTATGTAGGACCTAAGAACTGAAGAAATTTTGAAAGGGAGTTACGCATGGAAACAACAAGTTGTGGGAATGAGGTACGACTCATGGTATGGGTCGTGGTCACTGCAGTGTTCAATTTCCAGAATTTTTCATGAAGGGTATTTTCATAACTCCTAAGCTTTAAAGTCCTATACTACGTCATTTTAAGCTCATATAGAACGGTTTTAAGGGTGCTTAACCTATCATATGCCTAATCATTCCATGTATGCAAGTTTAGAGTTTTTCCTTAGAGATCAAGCTTGAGAAATTCCCCAATTCCTTCTCCAATTCCTTTGGGCTTTCAAGGGAGAGTGTAAGGTCAGATTAACTAGGTATGTATGGTTGTGAATGAGAGTTCCTCTTCACTATCATGCCCTAATTCCTCTCTATGTTCATGTATTCAAGCATTAAGTTAAATTGATGATCTTATGGGGTTTTAAGCCCAAATTTATGAAATTCTCTTTGATTTGAATTCCCTTCATGTTCTAAATGTTGTTTTAAGATCTATGGGTAGAATTTATATTTAAATTGATTATTTATTTTATGGTTTTAAATCCCAATCAATCTATGCCCAATTATGCATGATTTCATGAAAAGTCGAGTTAGGATTCTACTATGATTTTTTATCTCACTATCCTAAACTATGATTTGTGATTCATGTTATGATTTCTCTTCAAGTACTCTTCATGAATTTATGAATATCAAATATCTAAAACTTTCACAAGTATGAGTGGTCTGTATTATTTATGAATTTATGACTCTTGGCCGACTCACAGGACTTATTCATGGTTAATCATGTATTTCAAGTATGACCAAGTATGTTTTGGTTTTTTTGCCATGAACTTCATGAATCATTCATGAATCATTCATGATTACGATATTAGCCTCATGTGCGATTTTTGGTAGTAGTGTCTAGCACCGAGTAGATCTGGCGTTCAAGTAAATGCTGTGGTCTCAGAACTACGTGCCACCATAGGTATATACATATATTTATGGATCCCCTGTGATATCACATCATGCACGTCCCTTTCCTGGCAATCCTGGGATGGCTCTGCCCACTTGAGCGAAAAGTTGGGGCACCATGTAAGCTCTATCATTATGGTGTCGATTAAGAAAAGTCCTCCCATTATTTCTCATGATTTATGCATGGTTATGTTTATGTTTATTTGTCTCAAGTTATGTTTTATAAAGTATCTCTTATGGCTATGATTATGACTAAATTATGAATGGTTAGAAAACCATGAGCCCTTATGTTTATGTTATGGTATTTACTTCATGATCATGCGATCCTACTCTTATGAACACTTATGTATTTTAAATGTCTGTTTTACTTACCATGCATACTCAGTACATTCCAAGTACTAACCGCATACTTTATGTTGTTTCGCTTCATAATACAGGTCCGAGGGATCAGTTTCAGCCGCATAATTAGTTCTGCTTTCCTCTTCGACCTATTTTTTCCATAATTGGTGAGTCCTCATCCTTTGAGGACATTCATATATCCATTGTTATGCTATTTCAATTATATACTTTGTTGAGCTACTTGGGGAAGCTGTCCCACCAGCTCATCAGTTGTGTTAGAGGCTTTTCAGACAATGTGTAAAAAATTAGCTTGTCATTATTGACTCTGTTTTGGTTTGATATGTATGCGGACTTCCACTTAAGCATTTTTTATTATTTAAATTTCCACTTGTTGTATGTTCTTAGCTACTATGTTCATGTAATGGGTCGACTTGAAGCCTCTCGGGATTCCTTATCCCATGTCCCTATCCGGGCTTATGTTCGGGTCGTGACAAGTGTCTATAACTGAGTAGGCCAGGGGTTCAGGAAAACCCCGAGTCACAGAATTACGTGCCAACATAGGATTATTCAGTTACTTTGGGACCTCTCTTATGAGCTTCCCCTGCTCAGAATGGGCCTTCAGCTTGATATCGATATCATGATAGCGCTCTTAACCTTAGCAAGGCTTTGGACGACTCTGCCCACTTGAGTATAATAGTTGGGATCACGTAAGCTCTATCATGATAGTGTCGATTATATGATGAGTCTCCCATTGTTCCTCATGATTTTAGTTATGCATGTTCATCAGTCATGGTATTATGTTTTCAGCAGGTTTGACCCAATGATCAGTTTATCAGTCTTACTTATGAATATTAGTTTCAACTTTGGGTCATTTAACTCAGTTATGAGGTTCAACTTATGTTATGCATGTTTTCAGTGTATACTTACTTAGCTCATTTTACTTACCTTGCATATTCAGTATATTCTGAGTACTAACAACATACTTTATGTTGTATCTTTTCATGATACAAGCTCAGACGTCAGACCTACTCCTACTACTAGCCTATTATTGGAGTTTAGCTCAGACAGCGTTGTTGGTGAGTCCTCATCCTTTGAGGACCTTCAATTAGTTGAGTTGTCGCCATTTTCAGTTTCAGACTTCTAGTGAGCTAGTTGGGGGTGTTGTGCTATCAGATCATCAGTATATTAGAGGCTTTTCAGACATAAAGTTGTATATTCAGCCTTGGTTCAGTGTTTTGATATTTCCGATTGTTAGATGTTTTATCATTCAGACTTCCGCTATTTCAGAATTTAGTTTTTCCTCTTTGTGTATATTGAGCTTTAGTTTTCATGTTCATGCGATAGGTCTACTTGGAGCAATTTATGATTCTAGGTTCTGTGTCTCGATCCAGACCTGTGTTCGGGTTGTGACAACCAGAGGATTGTATTGAGAAGAATTACATGAGCAGTGGGAGATATGTAATGCCATTGTTTTATCATGGTTAATGAATATAGTTAATGAAGAACTCCTTAATGTAGTTATCTATGCTACTAGTGCCTTAACAATTTGGAAGGATTTAAAAAAGTGATTTGATAAGGCCAATTGCATAAAGATTTATCAATTCCACAGGAAGATCACTACATTATTACAAGGTACTGATTCTGGTTCAACTTATTTCACAAAATTGAAGAATTTACGGGGAGAATATGATATAGTTGTTCCTTCACAAAGTTGTGATTGCCCAAGGTCGAAGGAATACACAGATCACCTGTATCAGCTTTGTTTGATACTGTTTTTGAGTGGGTTAAATGAAGCATTTGATCAAGCTCGCAGACAAATCTTGTTAAAAGGTGTTACTCCATCCATAAATCAGGCTTATGCCATGATTATTGAGGATGAAATTCAACATTTAGCTTTGGTGACTGTTGCTAGTGAGAAACCTGATCCAATGACCATGCAAATCAGCAGGAATAGTAGCTCTCATGGAAACAATCAAGGTAGTAAGATTTATAGGGGCTGAAAGACATTCTTAAAATGTGAATTCTGTCGCAGTACTAGTCATACGAAGGAGAATTCCTACAGATTGATTGGGTATCGTACTGATTGGAAGCAACGAAGGGAGGTTGGTTATGGGAATGGCAATCCTAACAACAATCCTAGAGGACATGGCAATTATGGGACATATGGAATGCAGCACAAGAGCACTAGTTAGTCTCCATTTAGCACAGTAAATAACATTTCTGGAGGTCATGGTGATCATAACACTGGAGCATGAACTAGTCGTGAAGCAAAAAATGCATTTATGATAAAGAATCAAGGATTCTCAGAAGATGAATACAAGGAGATTTTAGATACGATGAACAAGGAGACAAAGGAAAGCCAGCCTAACATGATAGGTATTGCGACATGTGTAATGTCGACTTCTTAAAACATGAATTGATAGTAGATTCTGGTGCTTCTCACCATATAGCTGCAAGTAGACACTTGTTGAAGGAAGTCAAAATTTAACTAAGTCACAAGGAAATAAGGTGAACTTGCCCATAGGAGACAAGGTTGAATTCTCACTCATTGTGAATGCATCTATTTTTAGGAATGAGATTGTGAAGGATGTATTGTTTGTACAAGACTTCAAATTTAATTTGCTATTAGTAGCAAAACTCACCAGGGAACTTTCTTGTTTTGTATCCTTTTACTCTGACTTCTGCGTCTTCCAGGATCTATATAGTGTAAGGGTGAAGGGATTGGTAGGGAAGAAGGAGGTTTGTACATTTTTAGAGGAGGAGATACAAAAAAGGAAGATGTAGAATCAAGGAAAAGTCAGAAGATGGCTGCAAGTGTATCAAAGTAGGATAGCAGTCTATGCATAGTAGGCTTGGACATCCTTGAGTATGAACTTTGAATTCCATCGGTATGATGGAGAATAATAAGAAAGTGTTGTTGTAAATAAGTTTCCAGTTTGTCGATTAGCTAGACAAACTAGACTGTATTTTCCTACAAGTAGTTCTAGAACTCATTTTCCTTTTGATATGGTGCATATGGATTTGCAGGGACCATATAAGTCTCCAGCATTTGATAAGATGCATTACTTTTTAACAGTTGTTGATGATTGAACTAGGTATACTTGGGTTAATATGTTGCAGCTTAAATCTAAAATAATTGTAACTATCAGAAATTTCTTCTCAATGATAAAGACTTAGTTTAGTGCACATGTCAAGGTTGTACGATCTGATAATGGAACAAAATTCTTCAATTCTCATTGCAAGGACTTGTTTCAAGCACTATGGATATTGCATTAAAGTAGTTTCCCTCACACACCTCAACAAAATTGTACTGCTGAGAGGAAGCATAGACACAAAGCTATTAGATTTCAATATCATTTTCCCATTAGGTTTTGGGCATGTGTGTAAATACAACTGTTCTTCTTTTGATGGTTGATAATGCTCAAATCACACCCCTAGAAAAATATGACGTGGATGTTGTCAATAAATAACTCAACAAAGGTTGGGTCAATCCCACAAGGAATATTGTCAGGATATAGAATAACGCTAGTATTTACGCTTTTAGTTCGATTATCTCCTAATGGTGGTTTTTTTTAAAGAAGTAAACATGTAACAGCATTGAAGATTTAAGTTGTTATCAAGTTGATGGAATTAACCAGCAAAGTGTTTCCCATGGATAACTACTTTGGGTTTTGCACTTGTGATCTATCCCAATACTTAACTTGCAGAACTAATCATATAAGTTCATCCAAATGAAATGGTTCTTCCCTATTGGAATTCTATACTCAATTACCGGAATAGGTCTCTTGAGTGATCTCACTTTAACTGTTATCAATTTATTCCAAATTAACTATCCTGCGACCGCAACTTAATTGATACAATGAACCATAAAGTTCAAGGCTTTGTTGTTCTCCTATTTTCCTAATCTCTACCTCTTTAGGTTTAATAAAATAGAGAATTTGGGCAAGTCCTAATGCTGCGCTCCTCTATGAAATGTTTAATATGAAGAGAAGATAATGCAAGCATGCGTACTGGTTTAGAATCACTATATGCAAACCTTAGTTTCTTAATTAACCATGGTTCCCAAAAAACTAGTTGTGGAAGTTTTAGCCTCTCGTGATTGTAATAAAATAAGTAGCATTCTGTTATACCCCGAAAGCCCAAAGATCAGATCCTAGAATTGAAACAGAGAAAAGTTGAAATCTAGCACCAGGCATCAGGATGTGTCGTGAGGTGACCCGTGAGAACAACCCACGAGTTGTGATGTGACTCGTGGGGAGGCCCAGGTGATGAGTTTGAAAATTTGAGAAATGGGAACCCACGAACGTGACCACGAGACATGGTCAGGCCCCACGACTCATTAGGTCAGTCGTGGGGTGGGGTGAATAAGAAAAGAGATGGAAGAGAGACACTGTACTTGTCGTGAGGAACCCATGAGTCATGGTGAGTCACCACTATTCGTGGAGAGGGTCGTGAGCAGCCGGATGAAGCAAGATAAGATATAGAGGTAGTGCACATCACGGATGGTGACCACGACTCGTGGTAACCAGGTAATGAGTTGTTAAGTCTTCCGTTACGAGCCCAACATATTTGAGAACCAGTGTACTTCACGGATCATGCCACGAGTCGTGTCCATAGAGGACGAGTCGTTAGGTCCCTCGTTGGGACCATCTGGCAGTTATTTTCTACGAATTTAATAAGGGATTTTCTGTAATTCCTAAGATCCTAAAGCATAAATTATGTCATTTTAAGTTGTGAATGATGAATTTTAAAATGGTTAAGTTCATTTTAGGCCATTTACATTCATGCATGAAAGGTAGAAGGTGAGAGAGGGTGACAAGCCTAGTGTTCCTCAATTTCTCTTCAATTTCTTCTTGGGCTATCAAAGAAGTGCAAGAATCAGCTACCAACAGGTCTGTAGAGTTATGAATGGGTGATTCATTTACACCGATTCACAATCCCTCTCTAAATCATGAGATTTCTATGTCTAGTCTATGAGGTTTTAATCCAAATGCATGAATTTCGTAATTCTCTATATAGGTATGATTTAACTATGTTTATACTACTGAATGATGAAGCATGGGCAAGTTTTATATTGTTTTCAATAAAAATCATGTTTCTAGTTTTATGAATTAAAAAGCCCATTGATGAGAAGTTCATGAAATATGAGATTTGTGATGAATGTATGATGATGATGTGATATTATGATGAAAAGCATGTTTTAAAGCTACCCATGTTTATAATTATGTTTTTGATGTGAATTGAGTATTTCCAAGTATGATAAAGAATTGGGCATGTCAAGTATGAATTATGATTTCCCGAATTAAGCTTACCACATGGTTTTGGAGCGAAGACTCCCAATTATCTTTCAGCTTGTGGTATGTTTATAGCTAAATCTTCTCATATGCATGATTTCATATTTGAGATGTATTTGATTATTGAGCTTCGTCAATAGATGATCTTGAGCTTCGTTGCAAAACTGATGTAGAGCATACGCATGTTTTTGGGAGTAGTTTCTAGTATCAAGTAGGCTAAGGGTCGACCACCCTATGCCTCAGAACTACATGCCAATGTAGTTTTATACTATATATATACATTAATTCGGACCTCCCTTGTGAGCTATCCCCTACCCTATTAGACCCCGAGCTTGATATCAATATCATGGCATAGTCCCTAGCCCTAGAAAGGCTTTGGACGGCTCTACCCACTTCAGTGTGATAGTTGGGACCACGTAAGCTCTATCTTGGTATGTCGGTTAAAAGACAAGTCTCCAATTGTTTCTCATGAATTCAGTCCATGTTTATCATTATTGAGATATATATATTTATACATGTTCTAAAGCATGTTTGACTCAATATTGAATTTTACTTATAAATATCAGTTTTCAGCTTTGAGTCAATCTATTATGTTATGATGAGATCATGATTTCAGAAAAAACGCATGCAAGCCCTACTCTCAGATTCTTAATGTTCATGTTTTACATTATGCATCGTCTTTGAATGATTTTATTTACTTAAGCGGGTTTACTTACCTTGTATACTCAGTACTTTCCACGTACTGACCCCATACTTTATGTTGTATCGTTTCATGATACAGGACCCATGTCTCAGCTCAACCCTGTTCATAGTCAGACTTCAAAATTAGTACCTTCATTGTTGGTGAGTCCTCATTTTCTGAGGACTAGACTTATTCAAATTTTCTATATGTACTTTCAGTTTCAGCTTTATTGACTTAGTTGGGGTCTTTTCCCATGAACTCCTCATATTTAGAGGCTTTTCAGACATATGGTTGTATTCAACTTTAGATTGTGTATTCTGATGTTATGCTTAACCTAGACTTCCGCTATGATTATCTTGTTAATTCTTCTATTTTATTGATAGAGTTAGATGTATGCTTATTCCATGGGTCGAATTGGAGTCTCTCGGGGCTCCTTGTCCCATGTTGCGATCCGAGCCTCTGTTCGTGTCGTGACAAACTTGGTATCAGAGCAATAGCTTTAAAGTGTCCTAGGGTGTCTGAAGGCCGTGTTGAGTAGACTCTTTCTCATGGGTGTGAAGCGCGCCACACTTATCACGAAGAGGCAATGAGACATTTAGGAAATGTTCCCTTCTTTCATGATCTATGTCGTGCGATGAAATGTCTCCCTATCCTTCTAATTCATGTTATTCGCGATTGTAGAATCATGGCTCCCCAAAGAATGAATGGTAGAACGAGTGGTAATTGAGAAGGCCATGAGGATGGCAATGGAAATAGGCACCAGCAGACCCCACCAATTCAGGAGCACCAGGCACCGGAGCCGGTTGCCCATGCTGAGTTTCAGGCAGCCATTCAAATGCTTACGCAGGCCGTAACCACGCAGGTCAATCAGCAGGCAGTTGCCCATGTTCTAAAAAATGGCAATGCAGCAGCGGCTTGAGTCAGAGACTTCTTATGAATGAACCAGCCAGAGTTCCTTGGGTCAAAAGTAGATGATGACCCACATGAGTTCATAGATGAGATTATGAAGATCACCCAAGTCATGGGGGTGAATGGAGTTGAGTGTGCGGAGTTGCCTCGTACCAGTTGAAAGGGGTCGCGCATATCTGGTTTCGCCAATGGAAAGATAGTTGGGTTGCTGGAGCGGGTCCTGTCACTTGGGAAAAGCTCCATGTTGCATTCTTGATCGGTTCTTCTCTCGTGAGATGAGGGAGCCCAAGGCAGCTGAGTTCATAAATCTGAAGCAAGGGAGGATGACGGTGTAGGAGTATGCCCTTGAGTTCACTCGCCTATTGAAGTAACCCCCGTAGTTAGTGGCTGATAAGAGGGCGAGGGTGAGCAGGTTCGTGCATGGAGTAGTAGGCTATTTGGAAATGGATTGTAGGACAGCTATGCTCCACCAGGACATGGACTTTCCTCGGATAGTTTTGTACGCCCAGCAAATGGAGGCGGTGCATACGAGGGAGAAAGAGGCCAAGAGGGACAGAACTGATAGTCACCGATTCTCATAGCCGAGGTCAGGTGGTGGGAACCAACAGAAGACCCACCGGAGTTCATCATCCCCAGCATCTTCAGCATTGAGTGTGCCATCCAGACTGAGGCATGATCAGAGGAGGCGAGCATCAGGCTCTAGGGGTCAGAGCAACAGACCCCCAGATTCTAGAATCCCTGTTGTCGCAAGTGTGGTCGGGGGCACACGGGCCAGTGCTTGGCAGGTTCAGGTGCTTGTTTCGTGTGTGGGAAGCCTGAACAAATGCTTAGAGATTGCCCAAAAGCGAGACAGGATCAAGATCGGTGCCGAGGCCCAGCTTCTAATTCAGCAGCCCATCCTGCATGCTCAACACATCAAGAGGCATCTACCAGTGTAGGTGGCGGTCAACGCAAAAACAGATTTTATGCCTCAGAATCCCACCAAGAGCAGGAGGTCTCCCCAGATATGGTCACTGGTATGTTACAGGTTTTCCATCTTGATGTTTATGCTTTGTTAGATCCAGGGGCTACCTTGTCTTTTGTGACACCTTGTGTGGCCAGTAGCTTCGGAGTCAGTCACAAATTCTTGCCAAAACCCTTCTCAATTTCTACTCTAGTAGGTGACTCAATTGTAGCTAGATGGGTTTATAGAGGTTGCCCAGTCTCAGTCCTTCAGAAGTTCACCTCAGCATATTTGATAGAGTTATCCATGACCGATTTTGATGTTATTATCGGTTGCATGTTATGCTTCAGTTTATTGTAGAACCCGGGCAGTAGAGTTCTAATTTTCGGGTGAGCCAGTATTAGAATGGAAGGGTAGTTCAGATGTGCCTGTAGGTCGTTTCATTTCCTACCTTAAGGACAAAGAGATGATTTCTAAGAGTTGTGTGTACCATCTAGTTTGGGTTAAGGATGTTGAGTCCGAGACCCCAACTATCCGATCAGTCCCTATAGTATGTAAGTATCCAGAGGTCTTCCGACATGATTTTTTGAAAATCCCTCTAGAGCGGGAGATTGATTTTGGTACTAACCTTCTTCCTGGCACGAAGCCTATATCTATTCCTCCCAACAAAATGGCTCCAGCCGAGCTAAAGGAGTTGAAGGAGCAGTTGAAAGACCTGTTAGATAAGGGTTTCATTAGACCGATCAAGTCTCCATGGGGTGCACCAAATCTCTTTGTCTGAAAGAAAGATGGTTCTCTTCCTATGTGTATTGATTATCGGCAATTGAAAAAAGTCACCATCAAGAACAGGTAGCCTCTGCACAGGATTGATGATTTATTTAACCAGTTTCAAGGTGTCAAGTGTTTCTCAAAGATAGATCTTAGATCCGGGTATCATCAATTGGGAGTTCGGGAGAGTGACATCCCGAAGACAGCCTTCAAGACGCGGTATGGTCATTATGAGTTTGTAGTTATGTCTTTTGGACTAACGAATGCTCCTACAACTTTTATTGACCTGACGAAAAGGGTGTTCAAGCCATACTTGGATATATTCGTGATTGTGTTTATTGATGAAATCCTAATATACTCTCGAAGCGAGGAGGAGCATGTCGCTCATTTGAGAGTGGTGCTATAGACTCTCAAGGATCACCAATTATATGCCAAATTCAGCAAGTGCGAGTTTTGGTTGAACTCCATAGCATTTTTGGGCCATGTGGTATCAAGTGATGGCATAAAGGTGGACTCTCAAAAAATAGAAGCGGTAAAGAATTGTCCTAGACCGGTGAATCCTTCATATATTCGGAGCTTCTTGTGTTTAGCTGGCTACTATCAAAGATTTTTTGAGGTTTTCTCATCGATTGCAGCACCTTTGACCAAATGGACCCAAAAGAAGGTAAAATTCCAACGGTTGGGGGCTTGCGAGAAGAACTTCCAAGAGTTGAAGACCGACTTACTTCAACACCAGTGTTAACTCTACCGGAGGGTACCAATGGGTTCATGGTGCATTGTGATGCTTCAAGGATCGAACTTGAGTGTGTGTTTATGCAACACGGGAAAGTTATAACATATGCCTCCAGACAGCTAAAGGTTCATGAGAAGAATTACCCGACCCATGATATTGAATTGTCCATGGTGGTATTCTCCTTGAAGATATGGTGACATTATATGTACGGGGTCCACGTGGATGTATTTATAGACCATAAGAGCTTACAATAAGTGTTCACGCAGAAGGATCTCAATCTTCGGCAAAGGAGGTGGTTAGAGCTACTCAAGGACTATGATATGAGTATTTTTTACCATCTAGGTAAGGCTAATATAGTAGCGGACACACTTAGCAGACTCTCTATAGAGAGTGTGTCTGATGTGGATGAGGTGAAGAAGGAGCTAGTGAAAGATGTGCATGGACTCACAAGGTTGGGAATTAGGTTGGTTGACTCGACCGATGGAGGCGTTATTGTTCAGAACGGTTCAGAATCATCCGTGGTGACTGATGTGAAAGCTATAGAAGATGAGGACCCAATTTTGGTAAAGATAAAGGAATCCATTCAGAATGAGAAGGTAGAGGTCTTCTCCAAAGGGTGAGATGGTGTGCTAGGATACCAGGGTCGCCTATGTGTTTCGGATGTTTGTGATTTGAGGAGTCGTATGTTGTAAGAGGCTCATGGATCTAGTTATTCTATCCATCCAGGTGCCACCAAGATGTACCGTGACTTACGGGAAGTCTATTGGTGGAATGGCATGAAGAAGGATATTACAGAATTCGTAGCTAAGTGCCCAAACTGTAAGCAAGTAAAAGTCGAGCACCAACAATCGGGAGGTGTCTTTAGGTATTAGTATTCCTACTTAGAAGTGGGAAGAAATTAATACAGACTTCATCACAAGTCTACCTTGTACTCGTCGACAATATGACTCCATTTGGGTTGTGGTAGATAGGTTGACCAAGGCCGCTCATTTTCTACCGGTCAAAACCATGGATTCAATGTAGGACTATGCCAAACTATATATCCGGGAGCTAGTTCTATTGCATGGAGTGCCCTTATCCATCATTTCAGACAGAGGTACCCAATTTACTTCTCAGTTTTGGAGGTCGTTTCAAAAAGGACTTGGGTACTCAGGTTAAGCTCAGCACATCATATCACCTGCAAATAGATGGTCAAGCGGAGTGGACAATTCAAACCCTCGAGGACATGTTGAGAGCATACGTAATTGACTTCAAAGGTGGTTGGGATAATCACTTGCCCCTTATCGAGTTCACATACAATAACAACAATCATTGCAGTATTCAGATGAAGTGTTCGAGGCTCCCTATGGATGGAGATGTAGGTCGCCCATCGGTTGGTTCGAAGTTGGTGAAGCGGTAATGATAGGTATAGATTCTGTGCAAGATGCTATGAGGAAGGTTCTATTGATAAGGGACAGGTTGAAAACTGCTCAGAGTCACAAAAAGTCCTTTACCGATGTGAGGAGAAGGGTGTTGGACTTTGAAGTTGATGATTGGGTGATTTTGAAGGTATCTCCCATGAAGGGAGTGATGCAGTTTTGAAAGAAAGGAAAACTTAGCCCTCATTATGTCGGCCCCTACCAGATTGTGAAACGCGTTGGCAAGGTGGCATATGAATTGAAGTTTCCTTCAGAATTAGCGTATGTGCATCCCGTCTTACATCTGTCACTCCTAAAGAAGTGTTTGGGTGATCCAGCTCTAGTTGCCCCGGTGGACAGTGTTGGTGTGAAAGACAGCCTTAGTTATGAGGAGGTTCTGGTAGAAATACTGGATCGCCAGGTTCGAAGGCTAAGGAACAAGGAAGTAGCTTCAGTTAAGGTGTTATGGAGGAATCAGCATGCTGAAGGAGCTACGTGGGAAGCCAAAGTGGATATGATGGCTAGATACCCACATTTATTCTCTACCGCCTCAGTTTCAGCTTAAGGTATCAGTTTTTGCTCTCAAACTCTATTTAGTTTTCATGTTCAGTTCATGTGCCCAAGTTTCTTTAACGTATATGGATGTATGTATGATTCGTGAATTCATCCAGCTATGTAGTTTGAACCGGAGGTAGTCATTTCGTCAGTTTCAGCTTAAATGAATAGTATTTGAATATGATGATTGCATTTCTCTGCTTTTCTATTTGTTTCCCAACATTCGGGGATGAATGTTCCCAAGGGGGGATATTGTTATACCCCAAACGTCCAAAGATCTGATCTGGGAGTTATAACGGAGAAAAGTTAAAATCTGGCACCAGGCATCAGGGCGGGTCATGGGTGACCCGTTAGAGCAGCCCACGAGTCGTGATGTGACTCTTGGAGAGGCCTAGGTGATGAGTTTGAAAGTTTGAGACATAGGATCCCACGGACGTAACCATGAGTCGTGGTCAGGCCCCACGACTCATTAGGTCAGTCGAGGGGTGGGGTGAGTAAGAAAAGATATGGAAGAGAGACAGTGTACTTGTCGGGATGACCCCACGAGTCGTGGTCAGTCAGCACGATTCGTGGGGAGGGTCGTGAGCAGCAGATGAAGCAAGGTAAGAATCAGAGCCAGTGCACATCACAGATGGTGACCATGAGTCGTGGTCACTAGGTAACGAGTCGTTAAGTCTTTCGTTTCGAGCCCATAAGATTTGAGAAGCAGTGTACTTCATGGATCATGCCACGAGTCGTGGCCATAGTGGAAGAGTCGTTAGGTCCCTTGTTGGGACCATCTGTCAGTTATTTTCTGCGAATTTAATAAGGGCTTTTTTGTAATTCCAAAAATCCTAAGGCCTAAACTACGTCGTTTTGAGTTATGAATGATGACTTTTAAAGGGGTTAAGTTCAGTTTATGCCATTTACATTCATGCATGCAAGGTAGAATGTGAGAGAGGGTGATCAATCCTAGTGTTCCTTAATTTCTCTTCAATTTCTTCTTGGGCTATCAAAGAAGTGTAAGAATCAGCTATCTACAGGTATGTAGGGTTATGAATGGGTAATTCCTTTCTCACCCATGCCCACTTCCTCTCTAAATCATGAGATTTCTATGTCTAGTTTATGGGGTTTTAACCCAAATGCATGAATTTCGTAATTCTCTACATGGGTATGATTTAATTATGTTTCTACTACTGAATTATGAAACCTGGGAAAGTTTTATATTGTTTTCAATAAAAATCATATTTCTAGTTTTATGAATTAAAAAGCCCATTGATAAGAAGTTCATGAAAGATGAGATTTATGATAAATGTATGATGATGATGACATATTATGATGAAAAGCATGTTTCAAAGATACCGATGTTTATAATTACATTTTCGATGTGAATTGAGTATTTCCGATCATGATAAAGTATTGGGCAATGCCCTCATGTCAAGTATGAATTATGATTTCCCTAATTAAGCTTACCACATGGTCTTTTAGCGAAGAATCTCAATTATCTTATAGCTTGTGGTATGTCTTGAGCTAAATCTTCTCATATGCATGATGTCATATTTGAGATGTATTTGATTGTTTAGCTTCATCAATAGACGATGTTGAGCTTCATTGCAAAAATAATGTAGAGCATATGCATGTTTTTGGAAGTAGCGTCTAGCACCGAGTAGGCTAAGGGTCGACCACCCTATGCCTCAGAACTATGTGCCAACGTAGGTTTATACTATATATACACATTACTTGGGACCTTCCGTGTGAGCTATCCACTGCCCCAATTAAGCCCCGAGCTTAATACCAATATCATGGTATTGTCTCTAGCCCTGGCAAGGCTTTGAACGGCTCTACGCACTTGAGTGTGATAGTTGGGACCATGTAACCTCTATCGTGGTATGTTAGTTAAAAGATGAGTCTCCCATTGTTCCTCATGAATTCAATTATGCATGTTCATCATTCTTGAGATATATACATTTCTACATGTTCTAAAGTAGGTTTGACTCAATGTTCAGTTTTACTTATAAATATCATATTTCAGCTTTGAGTCAATCTATTTAGTTATGATGTCATGTTATGTTATGTTATCATGAGATCATGATTTCAGAAAGAATGCATGCAGGCCCTACTCTCAGATTCTTACTGTTCATGTTTTACATTATGCATTGTCTTTAAATGATTTTATTTACTTAAGCAGTTTTACTTACCTTACATACTCGGTACTTTCCACGTACTGACCGCATACTAAATGTTGTATCATTTCGTGATACAGGATCGGCTCTCAGGATCAGCCCCGTTCATAGTCAGACTTCAGAGTTAGTACCTTTGTTGTTGGTGATTACTCATTTCTCAAGGACTAGACTTATTCATATTTTCTATATGTACTTTCATTTTCAGCTTCATTGAGTTAGTTGGGGTCTTATCCCATCAACTCGTCATGTTTAGAGGCTTTTCAGACATATGGTTGTATTCAACTTCAGATTGTGTATTCTGATGCTATATCTAACCTAGACTTTCGCTATGATTATCTTGTTGATTCCTCTATTTTATTGATCGAGTTAGATGTATGCTTATGCATTGGGTCGACTTGGAGTCTCTCGGGGATCCTTCTCCCGTGTTGCGACGCGGGCCTCCGTTCAGGTCGTGACACATTCATTGAAGAAAACATAATTAAGAACTTATAATGAAGATTTAAATAAAACCCTCTTGGTTATTGCAATATTCAACTAAGAACAATTCAAGAACAATGGAAATTAATTCCAAGAATATTCGAAAACTTAAGATGAAACTCCAGTAAGTAGAACTCTCCTCCAAGAAAGTCATCCTGTCACTAAAATAACCTAGAAAAGTATTTATACAAATAATTAGAAATCTTTTCTAAATTAACAGGGAAAACTAATTAACTACGACCGCCTTCTCCTACGACTCATAACAGGATCATGCGAATCGTAGTTTCACTCGTACAATGCCTGGCAGCTCTAAATTTGGTTAAGTGCTGGGAGTTGGTATGACTCATACAATGCTCCTATAAATCATACATTCCAGTCATCGTCTGAACCTGAGATATCTGGCATCCTCCGGATAATTCCACGAGTGTCTTGGTATGGTTTGTACCTTTCTCTTATGACTCGTGGTTGCCTTTCAACAATCTTTCTGAACTTCACACAGCACCTTAGTACGGGTCACTGGTAGTCATCATGACTCGTGGTTTCCATCCGTACCAGGAGACAAGACAAGTGCATTCTTTTGAAATTTTCCATGACTACTCTGGTACGACTTGTACCAGGATTGTACGACTCGTAGAAAGAGTCACAACTGGCCAGTACCTTGTACAGATCTGCTAAAATACATCACGACTTATAGTACGGCTCGTACCACCATGGTACAGCTCATTCTGAAGTCTGTACTTGGCCCAATTTTTGAACTCTTTCCATGAAAACAAAGTAAAAGTGCATCATATCTGTATAAACACACTTAAGACCATACATGTTTTCTTAGTTTTAAGCGTCAAAAGTACAGTAAACCCAAGCACATCAACACCCTCAACATAAGACTTCTTCATGTCCTCAAGAAAACAAAACAAAACTATATAACAACGCTTAACTAGAAAGTAAAATGGAAGACCTACAACCAACACAACAAAATTTTCACATACAACCATTATCAGATATTGATCCCTCTTTCATTAAAACCAAGTCAACTATGGACACATGCAACTACAACTCATGACATACAGGGAACAAGACATGGCATATAACTATTAGCTTAGAACTGAGCTATCACTAATGCTCCTCGCACAAACAACTGGCCGAATGCAATACAAATCATGTACCCCCACAATAAATGAAGTCCCCAAAATTCACAAATATATACATAAAACTGAAACTTAGGACTAATCAAACAGGACCTCACTCTCACAAAGAAGTTCCAAATACCGCACATCGGATACCATAGGCTTACCCTTATTTTCTTTACTTTGGCTTTCAGACAATCAGGCTAGGATCACTATAGGACTTTTCTCGGCTTGTCATATTGGCTATGGGATGGTATGGTAGATATGAATATTAGTGGCTAACTCTCCCTAGCACTACACACTGTGGCTTCACTTTTAATTGTTTACCCCTTTTTATCTTTTTCAGCTTTTCCTCCCTTTTTCACCATTCAACTTCCATTTGTGGGTGAGGTGTAATTTTCTCATCTTTTTTCATTCTCCTTATTTTCTTTTCACTTTTGAAATTTCAAATCTTTTTTCTTTTTTTTCTTTTTCACCCCGTACCGGTCTACACACCCCTACTATAGCCACCCTCAACTTAGGCATTTTGCCTTCGTTGAGATTCACAATGTCCAAGGAGGGACCAGGGTCAAACAGGTTCATTATAAACACGGAAAAGGTGAATGGGTAATCAAAGAAAAGTGGTCAACTTTAGGCTCAAACATGGGATCAAGGGATTCAATTTATTTGGTAGCGCAATTTTAGCTAAAGTGGGATAAAACAAAAATGACCTATGATCCTTTCCTAACCAACTGTCCAACAACCTATGTAAAGTCTAACCGGGCAAGTTCTAGATCCTTTACGCAGTATTGGACTAGGTAAGAATCCTTACCCACACATGGTACTGGTCAGCATGTATTCTACCTATCTGGTACATGCACAGCTAAGCCACAATTACCCATGCTAATCTACTAAGTGTCATAAAAATATCCACAGAAGTCATGCTTTGTAGTCATATACAAAACTAACACCAAAAAATTTTAGAAAGGGTTATTTTTCAGATTTTGGATTGTGCTGCTAGGAAGTGTTCCCTTCTGCCTCTAGTTTAGGGATGCAGACATTTTCCCAAGCTACTGTGCTTAATCGCTGTAGCGTGGGATTCAACTTTTTGGCCCATGCTAGATATATCACCCCTAATATCCTTCAGTTGATCATCAGTTGATTTATCCTTTTTAGCAGCTCAGCCATCATATTCTCTAACTTTGAGGGTCCATCATTAACCTCATGAGCCCTAGGAGAAAAATAAACATGACGCGGTCATTGTAGTAGCCATCATTCTTTCTCAATTCACCTTCTCGCTCACTCCTCTACTCTTATCTCCGTATCCATTTCTGTTGTAGTTGTCTCTTCACTAGTTTCGACCTTGATTTCTGAAACCTTGGTGCCAAGTGTTTTGTCTGGACCCTTGGGCATTGGATGAAAAACCCGCCATCTAGTTGTCCAAAACGTTTGCCTCCTTCTCGAGATCAGACTGTTTGAACCCCAGTTCCTGACCATGAACTCCCACTGCATTAACTTTTTGAGTTCCAGAGGCCATAATATGTTTCGTGAGCAGGTCTAAGGATGTCCTCACGTGAGCCAACTCCTGATCATGCTCCTTCTATTTTCTATGTTGGTCTGTAGTCATCCCGATAGCATATGTACCTACAGTTGTCTTAGCTTCCCTAGTGGGCCGGGCCCTATTGGTTTTGGTCACTCGGTCAAGTATAATGGTTGCTTGATCCCACAAGTGACTCATCAGTGCTCCTCCTTCCATTGTATCTGCTACAGCTTCCATGCTAATATTTAAAGACCTATAAAAACTTAGTAAGTTTCTTCTTAAATATCAGTTATGTCTCATGAAGTGCCTCCATCTTCAGTTTGCAGAAATTATATATCTCATCCTTTAGCTGCAGCAACCATGAAGGTGGGAAGTACCTTTTTAAGAAGGCTTGCTTGAGATCTCTCTAGTTTGTAATGGAGTCGTTGGGAAACTTCGATAATCATAACGTGGTCTCTCCAAACAGAGAGAATAGGAAGAGTCTCAATCATATAGCATCCTGGATTACACCTAGTAACTTGTACGCCTTGCATATACTAACAAAGTTCATTAGGTGTAGATTAGCATCGTCAGCTGCATGACCACTAAACACCCCTTTCATGTTAAGAAACTTGATCATGCTACTAGTGATATCAAACTTTTCCCCAACAAGCAAAGATGGAGGTACAATGCCTCTTATTGACCTGGCTTCACCAATATATGGGCTATCATTAGCATCAAACTAAGGAGCATATCTTTGGCCTTTGCTACCCCATCCGTGGAGGCCAGCATTTACTACCTCATCACGAGCATCCTCAGCTTTCTCAAGCACTGCTTGCCAAGCTAACTCAACTTGATGAGATTCTTCCGCCAATCGTGCCTCTCTCTGCTCAGGGTTTGCAATGTTTTGCATTATTCGCTCTAGCTCAAGATCAAGTGGAATCTGAGGGTTTCCGCTTCGTTGAATACTTGGTATTCACCAAATGGTAACCTATGGGTGTCAAAAATAAAAGAAAACATAAATGAGAAAATAACAACTAAAAGTTAAACACAATACTCTAATCATAAGCCATATTCCCTAGCAATGGCGCCATTTTCTATAATGCTCAAATCGCACCCCTAGAAAAGTATGATGCAGACGTTGTCAATAAAGAATCCAACAATGGATGGGGTTGATCCCACAGGAAATATGGTCAAGATGTATAATACTGCTAGTGCTGAATTGGTAATTTACCAACTCATTAGGTTCTTGAGCATGGGATTTAGCTTAGTTTTCAAGTCATTTAGATGAATTTTATGCCCTTTTTGCCTTTTTATGTGCAGGTATCTGATTTGGAGAGAAAGAACAAGATGTGGAGTAAAACGTAAAAAATCAGTTGAAAACCGATGCTACATCAGAGGACACCGATGAAATTCCGGTCAAACGCAGATGACCACCGACCTGAAGACAATGAGCAACCGGCGGCCGCAAACATTAAACGGCGAGACGCTGTACAAATCGCCTACCAGTGTCTACACATTTTGGACCAAGGAGTAAATGGTTTTGCAGATCACGAATGAAGACCGGCGAACCGCCGAAGGGGTCACCGAATGGTCTTGGAGAATCACTGGATCTGCAGTAGATGTTGGACGGAAGTTCACGGAATGCAACCAGCGAACCGCTGGCTGCCCCACAAGTGAAAAAACATTTGAAAAGGGGACGTTACGTCCAACACTGGAAAAAGAGGAGATTGGTTGCCCTATTTTTGTGTATAGTCAGAAGAAAGTACTATGTATATAACTTTTATACTTTTGAGCTTTTGGACATTCCTTTTGCCTTGGAAAGAGAAGAAGTCCATAGGAGGAGATTGTTGAATATTGCTTTTGTTAATATCTTCTTCTACAATTAGCAAGGTATAACCATTGTTGCAGACAAATTTGAGTTTGATTTTGCTTTCTCTTACTAATGAAATCATTGAGTTTATTGATAAATATACTCTTTAATTTCATAATCATGAGTAGCTAAATCATCACTAGAGGTGTGTGATGATGGGTGCTTAATTAGATTGGGTATTGCTAGATTCATCTTAATATTGCTCAAATAGTGAAAATTTGTTGAGTACTCTCCAATTTATAATTGATGATCCATAGTTGCAAATGTGGTTTACTTTTTCATACTTGATTTAGCTTGAAAAATAAGAATTAAAGTATTGGGAGAGAATGTGATGGTGGGAATGGATGTGATTGTGTGGAGCTGGGCTAAAAATAGCCAAAACCCATGTTCATCATCCTAATTAGTAGTTGATGGCTACAAATAGGTCAGCTATTATCCCAAACTCTATTGGGCTAATTGAATTGTGTCTTGAGGTGTGAAAGGACTCGAGGAAAAGGCATCTATGAGGTTGAAAAACATAGGATGCCATCTTGCCCAAAGTTATTTACACTTATTCGCAATGATTTGATGAGCTAACATATCCTTATTTAATCCTATCTGCACCACACCTCTAGTCTTCTCTAATTATTGTCTGTCAGTTTTAGTTATTTAGCTATTCTGGCAAGCTGTTTTTAAATTCACAATATTGTTAACTCCATTCCCCCCCCCCCCCCAAAAAAAAATTCTATTTTATTTTCCTTAATTGGTGCGAATTCATTCAAATTTCCTAAAACAACGCTTACGCAAATCATTCACTAATCTCTATGGGATTGAACCTCGGCATCCATCAGGAATATTTTTTTTAATAAAATGATCGCTTACACTTTCTCAAAATGAGGAGTGTATTTAAGCGTTATCAAATATGGCGTAGTTGTCGGGGACAAGCGCTTGATATCCTTGTGTTATTTGTTAATTTGAGTTAATCTTGCATCTTAGTTATTAATGTTGGTTTTTCTGTTGGTTGTTAGGGCAAGTTCATATAAGCCATCATTCATAAGCAGGAGATAGTTTGGTTGAAGGTCACATGGAGCATGAGGAGGATAACCATGTTATGCCTGAAATTGCAAAAGCCATTCGCCTACCAGTCATGGTAGGGAAAGTAGTGCTTCACGTTGCAAGTACTATGTTACATTTGTTACAAATGAAATGGCTCTTTGGGGGAAAACCAAGTGATGATGCAAATCGCCACTTGAGAAATTTCTTGGAGATTTGCCAACCCTTTAAGATAACAAATATCAGTGTAGAGTCTATCAGGTTAAGGCTCTTTCCATTCTCCCTAATGGGAAAGGCTACTATGTGGTTAGAGGAGCTCCTTCTAGGTTGTATCAACTCGTGGAAAGCATTGACTGAAGCATTCTTGGACCATTTCTTCCCTCCGTCAATGATGTTGCAGCTAAGGGATGACATTATAAACTTTAAGCAAGAGCCAAGGGATCCTTTACATGAAACATGGATAAGGTTCAAGAAGAAGGTGTCCCTTTGCCCCGACCATAGTCTATCCGATGGAGAGCTCCTTCAAAGCTTTTACCAAGCCCTATACTCCATCAATGAATTCATTGCCAATAATTTAGCTGAAGGATCAATTATGGGTTAGACGTATGGTTTAGCTAAGGCCCTCTTGGATAGAATGAAAAAGACAAATTGGGCATGGCATACTAGGGAGACGCATGTATCGACACACGATGGGGGTTCTTAGTGCATTGGTAGCTGAAATGTGAAAAAGAGATGAAGAGTAAGATGAAAATCTTGCTAAAATGATGACTCAACTAGAGTTAATGACTACACATGTGGTGGGGGTAGGGCCTAAGGTTGTGCATCCTGTAGGACTGCAAGATCCAATGCAGTTTGAAGGAGAATCATCGCCACCACGATACGAGGAGGAGTGCCAATACAAGGAAAATTAGATAGAGAGTTCTCGACCTGGGTAGTAAGGGGCTAATCAAAGCCCTTGGCGCCAATGGTAAGAGAATCAAGGTTGGAGAAACCGTAATGTACAGGGATGGCCCGATAAAAATGAGAGATGGGGCAACAAAGAGAAAAATCGTAAGGGTGATAGATACCATCGAATTTCGAATCCATATGTTCCCCCTCCCAAATCTGAGAACTCCCAAGCTTAACTAGGTGTGAGCAATGTAGGGACCTCAAAAATTGAAGAGATGTTGGCAAGGTTTCTTAAGAAAGTGGAATCAACCGACAGCGGGGTCAAGGAATTGAAAGGGGAGGTTTCTAACCTTGCTCAAACTGTGAGTTCACACTCAACTTCCATCAAGCATTTGGAAGCCCAAATGAACCACTTATCCTCTCAAATGAATTCCAAAATGAAGGAAACACTCCCGAGTGATACAATGCCAAACCCAAAGAAAGATAGCCAATGCAGGGATATTGTCATAAGGAGTGGTAAAATGCTTGGAGATGCAAATGTTAAGCCCAAGGAAGTTGTGGTTCCTAAGACAAATGATGAAAAAGAATTTGAGGCGGTGCCAAAAGCACCAAATGGTGGTGATAATATGTAGGCTAAAGATGAAGGAGAGGTTGAGGAAGTTCCTGCAAATGCAGATGAAGAAGAACAAGGATTTCCACCTCCTTATCCATAGTGGTTAGCCAAGAAAAAGAAGGATGATCATTTTAGTAAGTTGATTGACATGTTCAGCAAATTGTCCATAAATATATCATTGGTGGATGCCCTACTTCAAATGCCCGAATATGCAAAGTTCATGAAACAGCTACTGAAGAAGAAGAAGGTTGTAGATATAGGCACTAGAGAGACAACACATCAATCTAGTGTTGTGATGATAAGCAACCTTGCCCCGAAATGGGAAGATCCGGGCGCCTTCACAATCCCGTGCACTATTGGGTTGTGTGTGTTCAAGAAAGCCCTCTGTGATCTTTGGCGAAGTATAAATCTGGTGCCTCTCATAATCTTCGATAAATTGGAACTTGGAAACACCAAACCTACATCAATGAGATTGTTAATGGTTGATCGCTTTATTAAGAAACATTGGGTGTTTTAGAGGATGTATTGGTGAGAGTAGATAAGTTTATTCTACCAACTAATTTTATAGTCATCGATTGTGAGATGGATGTAGAAGTTCCAATCATTTTGGGAAGACCATTTCTCGCCACGGGTAGAGCTTTGGTAGAGTGGAGCTAGGTGAGCTTAAGTTACAGGTTGGAGGTAAAGAGGTCACCTTCAAGGTATGCGAACCCTCTGAACCTCCCGATGAATGTAAAGTGGTTGGAGTGCTGCAGGAGGAAGATGAGTCGAAGGATGATCCTTCGAAGATGGAACTTTAAATGAGAAATATGTTGTGCCACAACGTTAACTAAGGCGCTTCTTAGGAGACAACCCAAGTGTCTTCTTTTGAATGTTCTTGATGACATTGTTATTTTTAATTTTGTAGGAATAAGTAGGTGAGAAGCAAGGTGAAGAAGCACAAAACAAAGCAGGAACTACATTAAGACTGGCGAACCGCCGATCTAGTTACACGACCCGCCACACGTTTGACCATGAAAGCAAAAAAATGGGAACAAAAAGGTTGTATTAGCGAAGGCATTGGTGGAACGATGATAAGGAGTAGCTAACTACCGCTTGAATGTCGGTGCTAGCCAGAAAACCTGAACAGTGGATGCAAAAATGGCGAACAATCGGGCTAAACACAGAACCCAAACCACAAATTTCCAGTCAACAGCCGGTACAAAAACAGTGAACTTTGGCACAAAATCAAGCATGTGATGGTAAGGCGGCGAGCCGCTGTACCCAACCGGCGATCGCTGTTCAGCTGGTTCGGTAGGTGTTAAAACCGACACGCAAGTGCACGTGGTCAAACAAGTAATAAAGTGGCTAAGTAAGCCAAGTATCGAACCAAGGAGACTCTGGATAAGTAAAATTGCTTAAGTATACTATATTCTAGCTTACTTCTAATTATGCTGACAACAACGTAACCAAAAGTTAAATAATTTTTGTTTATAAATTATATACTAAAACTATTAACAACTATCTACTGTGAATTGAAACTATGGATATGAGCATGCCAAGGTTAAGAACAAGTAATGAACTTGATTATAATCATAATTTGGTTAATCTTCTCTTCCTGTTGCTAGCCAAGAACATTAGCCTAGAGATTAAAACTCTCGTATTTAATCTCACTTAAGAATCATAAACCATCCGTCTACATTTCTGTGATCAAATGCAATTAATGACCTAGCAATACAATTCCGGTTCCTAAATTGACTAATACAACTTTCAAGTATATTTCTATCAGGAAAGCACATCAAAACCCAATTTTCCCAAATCAAGCTAAGAACAATACCCTATTAATTCACAACTTTCCAATTTCTTGCTCTCTCGAGTGAAATTGGACTTTTTAGATGTACATTAATGTCGGCCACACACTAATGCAGTAGAAACAAGAATTAATAGAACAACATAGAAGAAGAAGATGAAAACCCATACAATTCAATATTCAAAATTCATCACCATTGTTCACAACCTCAGCAAGGAAGAGTATTAGCCACTCATTTGTGGATTAATCATCCTAAAACAAGTGTTAATCATACATACAATTGATTGAAAGAAGAGAGGAAGAGAGAAAATCCCTTAGCTTTTTTGTCCCTCAACTGCCTCTAACCCACGTCCTTGCTCCACCAAGTCTGAATTATGAAAAATAAACCTAAGTGTGCTATTTATAGTAGTAGGACTCTTTCCCGGAATAACAAGAAACGTGTCATGGAGTGCATCGCGGAGCACAGCCTCCATGACACGCTACGGACGCGGAGGCCTTCTGGAAATCACCCGAAATTGGCCCGGGCAGCACCCTGCCGCGTTGGCAGCGTGTCACGCTGCTTGGGCAGCGCGTTGGCAGCCCTTGGTCGCGGAGGCCACCTGTCGTGGCTCATTGCCAATGCGCAGGTGGGCTGTTGTGAGCGGCCTTCCTGCCGTGCCACATTGCCAACGCGCAGGTGGGCTGTTTTGTGCCTCCTCTTCGCCGACGTTCGCGTGTTGATTCCGTTTCCAAGCCTCTACTTCACCAACTCATGGATTAGTTACTCAAAAGTCATCAAAACCTACAAAACAAAGGCTAATCATGTTGGTTAGCACATATCTTTACTTTATCTAAAATTACATGAAAATGTATACAATAATCTTAGATAAACAAGACTAATTTAAGTCGTAAAGCGTATCTCGGGCATATATTTTTGCCCGTGATCACAACCCCACACTTAAAGCCTTGTTCGTCCTCGAACGACCTTTTACATATCATGCATATGGAAACTCACACATAACTAATTTAGCAAGATAATTTAAGTTACAACTATAATGATTACGTAAGATAACAAGCTACAAATAGAGCATGCACAATTTAATCACATAAATGAAATTCAACGATGTTAAGACCTCTTAACCTCAAGAATCGACTCTCAATCTTAGCAAACTCATGAAAATCAACTGATTAAGAAATCCCACATGAATTATATCCTTCATTCAACATGTGCCCCTCACGGAAAGAGAGTTACCCAATCACACGCAAAAATAATTTTTTAAAACACAACATGTGTGGGTACATGCATAGAATTACGCTCACTCTCACAAAGAATTCACATGCATTATGTAATGACCCATAAGCTTGCCCTTAGTGTTTTATTCCACTAATTTAAGGATGTATGAATGTAAGATCAAGTAGGACTTTTTAGGTTGTAATGTCACTCCGGTGCGGGTAGGTACTATTATGATCAGTAATAGTGACTATCTTTCCTAAGCGCTTTTAATACATCACACCTTCATTACAAACTTCCCTTCCTTCACTTCACCTTTTTCTCTTTTCATCTTTCTTTATCCTCTTTTGTTCCCCCCTTTCTTTAGGCGCTTTTAGCTTATTAGTAAGAAGTTCTATAAGTGACTTTTCATTTATTTATTTTCTTACTCCCTACTAATATTCACCCATATTCAAACAAGTGCACCCTCGCCCTTTCTCAACTTTTGCAATTGCTACTTTCCCTTCTTTTTCATTCTTTTCACTCCTTTACTCTTTCGGAGTTTTCCTTTAAGCGCTTAGGAGTTTTGGTTCAATTTCAAGGCTAATGAAAGAAAAAAAAGGATTAAGCTTATGTTGCAGCTGTCAAAGAATAGGCTCAAGGCTCAATGGGGTTAACTAGGATTAATTTTTCAAGGTAGGTATAATGAGGGATAAAAAGTTGGTTCATTCAAAGAAATGCCTAAATCATCTCCTACAATTCACATCCTTCATTTCGTTTTATATACACACCAGGCAAGTTCTAGACATTTCATAATAGCACAGAATACTCAAAAACCTTACACTCATGGCACATGCTCAATTCAAGACACATTCAGCAGACTCTTACTCAGCTAATCACAAGAATTCAGAATTAAGCTTCTATCATATTGAGTCGAATACAAGAGCCTAAGTGTCACAAACAAAGTTATACACTTGCATGCTTCACACTGAACATACTTGCCTCTTACAACCATGTATAGCACATAAAAAGAACATCAAGCACCAATTAGTTATGGTTTCAAAACCCAAAATCTATCGACTAATTTTCCTCAAGACGGTCGTCATCCATCCATCGTCGGAAACAGTCCCTAGCTATGACTAAAAACTTTTATATACAGACCAAAGAAAAGGAATTTTTTTTTTCGGTTCAAAGACCCCCTGTCGGAAAAGAACCGAAAAGAAAAACCAATGGGTGATGAAGTCATGCTTGATTCACAAAAAATTTTCAAATTTTTCAAATTTCTCACCAACTCTTGCACAAGCATTACATTCACCAAAATCGTTAAGCACAGAAAATTTTGAAATTTCTCCCTTGAAATTTCCCTCACCCCACACGTAAATCATGCTATGTCCTCATAGCATCAAATTAAAATTTACAAAGGGTGAGAAATACTCCCTGAGGCCTTTAGGCCTAGCTAATAGCATGCCTTTCATCAACTTTGCACAAGTGGGTGTTCAACCCCACACTTTTTCTCTTCCATGCTTGTTAGCTTCCTCCTCCACGGGTACTCAGACTTCCCCTCCATCTGCGCTTAACTTTCCACCAAAACAACACAAGATGAAAATAAAAAAAAATTAACTCAATTGCAAGAAATTAAAATGGTACCTGTGGTACCCTTGGGTTGCCTCCCAAGCAGCGCATAATTTTACGTCGCGGCATGACGTACCAAGTTTCACCACTTTTTCCTCCACCTTGAGGATATGAATCTCACCCCTAATTTCTTTTCTAATTTCCTCTTATGCTCCAAAGGTGGTGGTGAAAAATTGTAAGGACCAAACAGTAGATGTTGCCTTTTGCATGTATTGGTCCTGAAGTAAGCGAAGTCATTTTGTCTCTCCGCGTTGGCAAATTTCAAAATATATGGTGCTTGGTCCTCCTCTAGACATTTCTCTATAAGCTTGGAAGACTCTCTTTCTATGTTGTCAACCAAATTTAACGTCGAAAAATGCGTAGAGTGTGGTCCAATACACCTCAACTCTGAAACTGCATTTTGCTTGACCTCCTTACTTGTATACACCTTCTCAGCATAGACATCTATCTCTCCATTAATGTCAAATTGGGGGTACTCTATCTCTTCATTCACGAATAGATTTTCCATAAGTTTGAGCCCATCACGGGGACACTCAAGAGATTCTAATTGTTGGGCTTCATCCAAAAATTCACCCATGTCTTCCTCCTGAATATCGGCTAAAACTATTGCCTGCGATTTATCACACGCTTCAGCTTCAGCGATCATCTCCATGAATTTGATGCTCATCCTTTCTAGAGCCTCTGCATTCTCTTCTTGCTGAATTGTCAATACTGCCATCGCCTCCTTCATTGCTTCTGATTGCTCCAATAGTTGTTTCATCATGTCTTCAATTTGAACTTGGCGTCCCATGTCCTCATTTTCAGCATGCCTATATTCAGGAAAAACAACAGAAGGATCATAGTAGGGTCTTGGGGGAGGGGAATATGCATTCGGACAGCCACCCCAATGGCCATCTTGACCACCACATATATTGCACGTGTTACAGTGTTGCCACAAGTGGTGTCCTCCGCAATTCAGACAAGATTCACTAAAATATGAGTATCCACCATTGAAACCATTTATATTCCACGATGTCATGTCAATAAGGGTATTCGAAAAAGAAAAAGTAAAATGCAAAAGAATTGAAACAAACACTAAGACTAAGTTGTCAACACTTAAGAAAATAAAACAAAAATACAGTAAATTTACACTTAACACAATTTCACCAATTGCCTAGTCTCCCCGGCAACGGCGCCAAAAACTTGTTCAGCTGGTTCGATAGGTGTTAAAACCGACACGCAAGTGCACGTGGTCAAACAAGTAATAAAGTGGCTAAGTAATCCAAGTATCGAACCAAGGAGACTCTGGATAAGTAAAATTTCTTAAGTATACTATATTCTAGCTTACTTCTAATTATGCTGACAACAACGTAACCAAAAGTTAAATAATTTTTGTTTATAAATTATATACTAAAACTATTAACAACTATCTACTGTGAATTGAAACTATGGATATGAGCATGCCAAGGTTAAGAACAAGTAATGAACTTGATTATAATCATAATTTGGTTAATCTTCTCTTCCTGTTGCTAGCCAAGAACATTAGCCTAGAGATTAAAACTCTCGTATTTAATCTCACTTAAGAATCATAAACCATCCGTCTACATTTCTGTGATCAAATGCAATTTATGACCTAGCAATACAATTCCGGTTCCTAAATTGACTAATACGGCTTTCAAGTATATTTCTATCAGGAAAGCACATCAAAACCCAATTTTCCCAAATCAAGCTAAGAACAATACCCTATTAATTCACAACTTTCCAATTTCTTGCTCTCTCGAGTGAAATTGGACTTTTTAGATGTACATTAATGTAGGCCACACACTAATGCAGTAGAAACAAGAATTAATAGAACAACATAGAAGAAGAAGATGAAAACCCATACAATTCAATAATCAAAATTCATCACCATTGTTCACAACCTCAGCAAGGAAGAGAATTAGCCACTCATTTGTGGATTAATCATCCTAAAACAAGTGTTAATCATACATACAATTGATTGAAAGAAGAAAGGAAGAGAGAAAATCCCTTAGCTTTTTCGTCCCTCAACTGCCTCTAACCCACGTCCTTGCTCCACCAAGTCTGAATTATGAAAAATAAACCTAAGTGTGCTATTTATAGTAGTAGGACTCTTTCCCGGGATAACAAGCAATGTGTCACAGAGTGCATCGCGGAGCACGACCTCCGTGACATGCTACGGACGCGGAGGCCCTCTAGAAATCACCCGAAATTGGCCCGGGCAGCACCCTGCCACGTTGGCAGCGTGTCACGCTGCTTGGGCAGCGCGTTGGCAGCCCTTGGTCGCGGAGGCCACCTGTCGTGGCACGTTGCCAACGCGCAGGTGGGATGTTGTGAGCGGCCTGCCTGCCGTGCCACGTTGCCAATGCGCAGGTGGGCTGTTTTGTGCCTCCTCTTCACCGACGTTCGCGTGTTGATTCCGTTTCCAAGCCTCTACTTCACCAACTCATGGATTAGTTACTCAAAAGTCATCAAAACCTACAAAACAAAGGCTAATCATCTTGGTTAGCACATATCTTTACTTTATCTAAAATTACATGAAAATGTATACAATAATCTTAGATAAACAAGACTAATTTAAGTCATAAAGCGTATCTCGGGCATATATTTTTGCCCGTGATCAATCGCCGGTGTAGCGCTGGTGACGGTATGTGTTTTGTTTCAAAATGTTAATCAAATCATGGACCTACCCAATCCAGAATCTTTTTGTAGCCGCCCTAATCTACAAAGTTTCCCTTTTATTCCCTTAGACTTCGCTTATTCCCCCTTTTAATACTTCGCCACACTCCTTTTATTTTCCCAGCATCCCATCTTTCCATATTCCAACAACTCCTTGTCTTCCACTTCCCATAAAATTAAAACCTCACTAACCATCCACCTCCTCCTCAACCAACCTCATTTACACCTGCTCACACATAAAATTGCCCCAACCTTTCTACCTAATTTTCAGTACACTCATACTCTTCCTCTTTACTAAACAAGTCTCGAAATTTTGCTATTGTTGAGCATTATCCATCTTCCATAGCTAGTCTCTGCAAAGCACTCTCTTAGGAGTGGTAATGTCCCTTAACTTCCTTATATTCTTATCAGTGGTACTCTGGTTACATATAGATGTTGTGATAACATAGATTCCCCTTATTTTTATTGCCATTCTCCCCAAGATTTTCATGATTGATACTATATTTGTTGTTATGTGAAATTAGTGGGATGATTGAAACTTGATGCTGAAATGAGTGTGGGGGAAATTGTCACGCACCACCTTGGGGGGTATGAATGGCACCTGGTGCCCTACTAAGACCTGACCTGCTGAACTGTTAAGCCTGGGCGCATCTGGCGCCTGGCTGGCTCTAACTCAAATTTCTGGAAACAAAGGGCTATATAACGGCTGTAAATACAGCCCCCGGCCCATTGGCCTATAGCCTTCTGTACCTGTATTACAGCTGACCGGAAACAAGGTAATTCAGGGGAACCTATGCGGGCCGACAAGGCCACCATGCTATCTAGTTATCTCTAACTCAAGCATAACATACTGAAAAGCTACGTGACCGGCAAGGTCACCACTACTGACAAACTATGGCCCCACACGGCCATTACAAAAGGAAGAAGGAGTAAAGGCAACTATACAACTGCAAGGCCTCACACGACCGGCTCATCTGACCACAGGGAATATAAACAGACTGCAAGCCTCTAGGAAGGATAATAGAAATGATCAGGACAGGGCCCCGACCTACCCGTACTGTACAACAAAAGGAACTGAACTACACCTCTAGATATTTAGTCTCCGGATGACAGGAGCTGAATATTCGACCGCTGATGGGGATCACGTGGTATCGCCTGCACGTCTATGGGTACCTGCAGGCAAGTAATGCAGCGCCCCACTGGGCGTCAGTACCGCTGGTACTGAGTATGTAAAGCAAACTGAATACAGCTGAATACAAGCAATATAACTAAAAATTCTAAATAGTAGGAGATAACTGAATGTGTAAGAACTGAAGGGATATCTGAAATCAATAACATAACTGTCAAAACTGAAATAAGAAGGAGTAGATTAACTGTCTGATGGTGTAGATCGTACCTGTTCTTAATCATACTGAAGGGAGTAGGAATCATACCTAGAGACGTATCATTCTACTACTAATCTGCTCGTATCTACTGTAATATAACATAACATACATAACGTAACATGACATACACAACCTTACCCAGCCCCCATAAGCCGGGGGGTACAATCAACACAGAATCTATACCCCTACCCCGGTCATCCCATCTCCTATACTGGCTGTAAGCATCCTGTCGGTCCCCTGGGTATGCACTTGGGCTCGCTGAGCCCCTGACTATAACTGCATCTGAGTCTGGAGGACTCCTGAATCTGCACCCGGGCGTATCCGCTCGACTGGGGTGTGTAAGGCCGATCAAGGCACAAATATGGGGAAAAACTGGCATCCCATCATCGTCCCCTGGCGGGACGGCATGCCACTCCGTAGAGTGACGTATCCTCATCCTCTGGCGGACGAGTCGATATAGCTATTAACCCTGGGCGGTCATGGATGCTAGGTAATCCAACCCCAAACAATACAACGGTCTCAACTGGTAATACTATCTGTGTATCTCACATGCTGAGGCTACTAGGGGTAAAGTATCATATATATTACATGCTAGCTAATGATAGTAATCTGTACGTATTTAATACGTGCCAAGGCAGGTAAAGATATATAAATATGAATATAGTCTCCTGCCGGGCTGTACTGGGCAAATGCTATATAAGATAATGTTTCTATTGAAAACTCTGCTGTTTACTAAGTTTCTGTATACGCTATATGCTGGACTAGTGATAGGAATAAGTACATACTTAATACATGCTGAGGCTGGAAGTAATATATATGTATGTACGAATATAACCTTTCTGCTAGACTACGCTGTATACTGACTTTCTATAGTAACATGATTTACTAATCCTGACATGCTTTCTGAACTTCATTTTAGTCTGCTATTCTATTTCTGAAGTGCTTTACGGGTATTGCATTACTATATGGGGTTTCAACTGAATACAACCATATCCTGACATGGCATATCACATTACATACTGAGTATACTGGGCAATCTCTAACACTTGCGTTAAAATCTGTATCATACTGATAGGTTTCATATACATTACGACCCAATATTTCTCACATCGTACCAATATTCCTAATAACGCAATACTCGACTTCTGAACATTCTACTGGTCCGTAATTTATTACACTATACTGATATTACTTAACTTGCCGAAAGACTCTAACTTTACATACCTTATCTTTGAATATTCGTCCGTCGGACGAGGCTCGACCGGTACTTCAACTATTGTCTCCCAACTGCATTCATAAATACGTCAATCAATACTAAATACAACATTATTGTAAAGAGCGACGTTACTTTCGATTTAATTTATAGCCTAAACTTAGGCTTATCGAAAGACGGTCAAAAACTCGCTATTTTCCAGCGGCCCAGAAGGGAGAATTATTTACTTCTCAGCTAGGAACACATAGACATTAATTTAGAGCAATTCTACTTACTTTAGTTCGGCGGCTCGCCGATTCGTCGGCCGTATTTCGCAAAACTAACTCCGTAGAAATGCTCTCTGCTGCTAAATACCTTGGTATCTAGGATTAATTTGGGTTTGGGCAGCGTTTGGCAGCGTAATCGGATGAAAATATTTAATTCCCCTTCGTTTTTCTCTGTTTACAGTGCTCTCTGGAAATTTTTATAAGTATGAATGACTTCCAACCCAAGTGGGGGCTTTATATACTTGGGCCTGGACACGGGCAACGTGTCACAGAGCCATCGCGGAGGCCTCACCTCCGTGACACGCTGCCATCGCGGAGGGGCTCTGCCTCGGCTCCTCCCGCGATGGTTTGACAGGTTTCTCGTCCGATCTTTTCCCGAGCCTTTCCCTAGCATGTATGGCTTTCAAATATGCTTAACCAACGTGCGAATAGGTCATCTAAGTGCCGGGAATTCTACGGGGTATAACATTCTCCCCCCCTTAGGAACATTCATCCTCGAATGTATACTGCTATCTAGAGGACTACTTATTCTAGTTTCTGGAAAAATTTCGGCAGAGTTTCCCCTGTAGTATGGACTATCGCAAAGACCTGAAACACAGAAAAAGTCCAACACAGGCACTGCACACAATATTCTACAATCCACTGGACAACTAAATATCACTTATTTCTTTATCATTTACAACATACATACCATAAAGTACTATGTAAATAATGATAAGGACATACCTGTCATCTGACTAGGCCTGAAATAAGTGAGGGTATCTGGTTTTCATATCTTCTTCAGCCTCCCACGTCATTTCTTCCCGATTTCTATTACGCCACAATACCTTGACAGATGCAACGTCTTTAGTTCTCAGCCTGCGAATCTGTCTGTCTAAAATGGCTACGGGAACCTCTTCATAGGCTAACTCCTCTGTGACCTGAACATCCTGGACTGGAACTACTGTAGAAGGGTCCCCTACGAACTTTCTTAACATAGAAACATGGAATACTGGGTGAACAGATGCTAGTTCCGGAGGCAAGTTCAACTCGTCTGCTACGCGGCCTATTCTTCGCCGAATCTGATACGGCCCAATAAATCTTGGGCTAAGCTTGCCTTTCTTGCCAAACCTCATTACCCCTTTCATCGGGGACACTTTCAGATATACCCAGTCATTTACCGAAAATTCTAGATTTCTGCGTCGCCTATCTGCATATGACTTCTGGCGGCTCTGAGCGGTCAGTAAACGCTCTCGGATAAGCTTTATCTTTTCCTCGGACTGCCGAACAATGTCTGGGCCAACTAATGCTGATTCTCCTATCTCAAACCAGCCCACCGGCGATCTACATTTTCGCCCGTATAATGCCTCGAAAGGCGCCATCTGGATAGCTAAATGGTAGCTGTTATTATAAGCAAATTCAATTAACGAAAGATGTTCATCCCAGCTACCCCCAAAATCTAACACACACGCTCGTAGCATATCTTCGAGCGTCTGAATTGTACGTTCGGCCTGCCCATCTGTTTGAGGATGGAATGTTGTGCTCAAATTAATCTGCATCCCCAAACCTTTCTGAAACGATTGCTAGAATCTAGCTGTAAACTGTGCTCCCCTGTCTGAAATGATAGATACCGGCACTCCATGCAATCTAACTATTTCTCTGATATACAATTCGGCATAATCCTCAGCTGGGAAGGTAGCCCTTACTGGCAGGAAATGGGCTGATTTTGTCAGCCTATCAACTATTACCCAAATGGAATCATTTCTGCGTCTAGTACGGGGTAACCCTGTTACAAAATTCATATTTATTGCTTCCCATTTCCACGTAGGTATCATTATTTCTTGCGTCAAACCACCTGGTTTCTGGTGCTCTGCTTTCACCTGCTGACAATTAGCACACCTAGACACAAATTCAACTATTTCAGTTTTCATACCAGGCCACCAATAGATGTCTCTGATATCGTGGTACATTTTCGTCGCCCCTGGGTGAAGGGAATAGCGAGCGTAATGTACCTCGTGCATAATCTGTCCACGAAGGCCTGAGACGTTCGGGACACAAAGGCGGCCCTTGCAGCGTAGTACACCATCCTCGGTTATCTGAAAATCTGGCTCCTTACCCTTCTGAACTCTACCTCTGAGCTGGACTAAATCGTGATCCTCATACTGTCGTTCTTTTACCTCTGCAACAAATGATGATACTGCAGAATTCTGAATTACAGCCCCATTATCTCCTGTTTCCATTACTCGAACGGCTAGCCCAGCTAACTGATGAATTTCTTTAGCTAATTTCTGTCTCTCGGGTCGCAAATACGCCAAGCTCCCCATTGACTTTCGACTCAGAGCATCTGTTACAACATTGGCTTTTCCCGGATGGTACAGGATGTTCACATCATAATCCTTCAATAACTCTAACCAGCGACGTTGCCGCAGATTCAACTCCCTCTGAGTAAAAATGTACTGCAAGCTCTTATGATCTGTATATATATCAACATGGACGCCGTACAGGTAATGCCTCCACATCTTCAAGGCATGAATTACTGCGGCCAACTCTAAGTCATGGGTGGGGTAATTCCTTTCGTGCTTTTTCAGCTGCCTAGAAGCATATGCAATTACTCTACCATGCTGCATCAATACACAGCCCAATCCGACACCCGACGTGTCGCAATAGACTGAATAACCTTCTGTGCCTTCCGGCAGTGCTAATACTGGAGCGGAGGTTAATCTGTCTTTCAGTTCCTGGAAACTCTGCTCGCATGCCTTCGTCCACTGAAACTTTGCTGCTTTCTGTGTTAATTTAGTTAAAGGTGCTGCAATGGTTGAGAATCCCTCAACGAATCTCCGATAATACCCTGCTAACCCCAGAAAGCTACGAACTTCCGTCGGGGTGGTAGGCCTAGGCCATGACTTAACTGCTTCTATCTTCTGCTTATCTACCTGTATACCGGTGTCTGAGACAATATGCCCTAAAAAGGCCACTGAGTTAAGCCAAAATTCACACTTCGAAAACTTAGCATACAACTGGCGGTCCCTGAGAATCTGGAGCACTGTCCGCAAATGAGTCCGGTGATCTGCTTCAGAGCGAGAATACACCAGAATGTCATCAATGAATACTATCACGAACAAGTCCAGGAAAGGTCTGAAAATACCGTTCATCAGGTCCATAAAAACTGCTGGGGCGTTCGTTAGCCCGAAGGACATAACCAGAAATTCAAAATGCCCATATCGGGTCCTGAATGCTGTCTTAGGAATATCCCTCTCACGTACTCGGACCTGGTGGTACCCGGACCGCAAGTCAATCTTAGAAAAGTATCTGGCTCCCTGCAACTGATCAAATAAGTCATCAATTCTGGGGAGCGGATACTTGTTCTTTACTGTAACTTTGTTTAGCTGCCGATAATCTATGCACATTCGGAGCGAGCCATCTTTCTTTCTCACAAACAAGACTGGTGCACCCCATGGGGAAGTACTCAGCCTGATAAAACCTTTATCTAACAAGTCTTTCAAATGCTCCTTTAATTCTCTGAGTTCTGCAGGAGCCATACGATAAGGAGGTATTGATATTGGCTGAGTGCCTGGTAGCAAGTCAATAGCAAAGTCTATTTCCCTTTCTGGGGGAATACCAGGTAACTCATCAGGAAATACATCTGGGAATTCATTTACCACTAGGACAGACTGGAGTGTCGGAGATTCTGCTTGGACATCCTGAACTCTGACAAGATGGTAAATACACCCCTTAGATATCAACTTTCTCGCCTGAAGGTAGGAAATAAACCTACCTTTTGGCGTCACGGTGCTGCCCTTCCACTCCCGTAATGCTTCCCCCGGGAAGTGGAATCGGACCGTTTTGGTCCAACATTCAACATTGGCAAAGCATGGCACTAACCAGTCCATACCCATTATGGCATCGAAGTCTATCATTTCTAACTCGACCAGATCTACTGTGGTCTGACGGTCAACAATCTCTACTGTACACCCGCGGTAGATTCGGCTAGCTGTGATAGAGTCACCAACGGGCGTAGATACTAGAAAGGGCTGCTGTAATGATTCTGGTACAATACTAAACTTCCGTGCCACAAATGGAGTAATATAGGACAAAGTAGACCCTGGGTCAATTAGCACATAAGTAGGGTGGGAGCAGATAGTTAGCATACCTGTCACGACATCAGGCGATGCTTCTGAATCTTGTCTCCCTGGTAAAGCATATGTGCGGCTTGGACCCGCACCTGTACTGGAGGCCCCTGATCTGCCCCGACCCCTGCTTGGTGAAACTGAGGGCCTGCGCCCAGTCGAGGATGTTGTGGCTCGTGACCCTGCTGATGTCCTATCTTGTCTATCGCGGTCCTCTCGACCTCTGGCTGGGCAATCTTTCATCAAATGGCCTTCTTGGCCACAAATATAACATGCGGTGGAGCCATATCTGCATGCTCCAAAATGGCGTCGATTGCATATAGGGCAAAGTGGTAGGGTATACCTACTCTGCTCTGCCCTCCTCTGTGATAGTGAATCTGCCATCTGCGAGCCTCTACCAGTCCCTGATTGCCCCCTGCGGCTGAATCTACCCCCCTGTGACTGTGATGGAGGTGGGGGCTTGGGCGGCCTGTCTGACAATCAGGGCCTGGGTCCTCCCCGGGCCCCTCCCGGTAATTCAACTAGCCTGTCCCGGCGACGCTGTTCCTGATTAACCCTTCTGACCTCTCGTTGCCGCTGTCTGATGCCCTCAATATTCTGAGCAAATGCCTGAATGCGAGCAATATCCATGTCCTCTCGCAGTGTGGCTGTAGTGCAAATCTCAACATATTCTGGATTTAATCCCGTAATGAAGCGATGCACTCTGGATGCCATAGTATCAACAAAGGCCGGTGCATATCGGGCTAAGGAATCAAACTGCAAAGAATATTCCCGAACACTCATGGCCCCCTGTTCTAGATGTAGGAACTGGTCTACCCGGGCCTATCGAATCTCCCGCGGCAAATAATGATCCAGAAAGGCTCCTGAAAAGCTGGCCCAGGTGGGAGGGGAAACATCTCTCCCTCGGGACCTCTCCCAGCTTTCATACCATAACACCGCAATATCCCGTAACCGGAATGCTGCCAACTCAACTGACTCGGTAGACGTGGCATGCATAACCCTGAAGATCCTCTACATTTGGTCCAGAAAATCCTGAGGGTCCTCTGTCCGGTCCGTGCCTGTAAATTTTGGAGGATTCAAAGCTAAGAACTCTCGGACCCTCGAACTACCGGGCCCTCCTGATGATTCTGCAACTGTAGATGGCATTGGCTGACGCTGAACAGCCATCATCTGTGCTAACAGAACTACAGCACTCCTAACCTCCTGATCAGAAGGAGTCAATATAGGGGCTGCTGAAGGTAATGTCGCCCCAAGTGGCTCCTGACGTGGTGGGGACTGCTGAGGAGGCTGGGATGATGCCTCTGTAGTGCCCTCTGATCGGGCTATCTCCAAATGAGGGGGAGGCATCCTGCTGGTGCCTTCTCCTACTGCAATGTCTAAGTTCCGACCTGTAATAGGATGGTGCTGGTCTGACATTATCTGTAACCAAAGAATATGGTAAGATTTTTGGGAATCAACCCTATACTGTACCGCTCTATAGCACGACTGAATTAGAATAAAAGACAACCATCCTATCATGCCTTGCAGCCTCCTACCCATAGTATGTGGTGCACAACACATCCATGGACAGGACTCTACTTAGCATGGCTTGCAGACTCCCTGGGATACGACCTGCTCTGATACCAAGTTTGTCACGCCCCACCTTGGGGGGTATGACTGGCACCTGGTGCCCTACTAAGACCTGACCTGTTGAACTATTAAGCCTGGGCGCATCTGGCGCCTAGCTGGCTCTAACTCAAATTTCTGGAAACAAAGGGCTATATAACGGCTGTAAATACATCCCCCGGCCCATTGGCCTATAGCCTTCTGTACCTGTATTACAGCTGACCGGAAACAAGGTAATTCAGGGGAACCTATGCGGGCCGACAAGGCCACCATGCTATCTAGTTATCTGTAACTCAAGCATAACATACTGAAAAGCTACGTGACCGGCAAGGTCACCACTACTGACAAACTATGGCCCCACACGACCATTAAAAAAGGAAGAAGGAGTAAAGGCAACTATACAACTGCACGGCCTCACACGACCGGCTCATCTGACCACAGGGAATATAAACAAACTGCAAGCCTCTAGGAAGGATAATAGAAATGATCGGGACAGGGCCCCGACCTACCCGTACTGTACAACAAAAGGAACTGAACTACACCTCTAGAAATTCAGTCTCCGGATGACAGGAGCTGAATATTCGACCGCTGATGGGGATCACGTGGTATCGCCTGCGCGTCTATGGGTACCTGCAGGCAAGTAATGCAGAGCCCCACTGGGCGTCAGTACCGCTGGTACTAAGTATGTAAAGCAAACTGAATACAGCTGAATACAAGCAATATAACTAAAAATTCTGAATAGTAGGAGATAACTGAATCTGTAAGAACTGAAGGGATATCTGAAATCAATAACATAACTGTCAAAACTGAAATAAGAAGGAGTAGATTAACTGTCTGATGGTGTAGATCGTACCTGTTCTTAATCATACTGAAGGGAGTAGGAATCATACCTGGAGACGTATCATTCTACTACTAATCTGCTCGTATCTACTGTAATATAACATAACATACATAACGTAACATGACATACACAACCTTACCCGGCCCCCATAAGCCGGGGGGTACAATCAACACAGAATCTATACCCCTACCCCGGTCATCCCATCTCCTATACTGGCTGTAAGCATCTTGCCGGTCCCCTGGGTATGCACTTGGGCTCGCTGAGCCCCTGACTATAACTGCATCTGAGTCCGGAGGACTCCTGAATCTGCACCCGGGTGTATCCGCTCGACTGGGGTGTGTAAGGCCGATCAAGGCACAAATATGGGGAAAAACTGGCATCCCATCTTCGTCCCCTGGTGGGACGGCATGCCACTCCGTAGAGTGACGTATCCTCGTCCTCTGGCGGACGAGTCGATACAGCTATTAACCCTGGGCGGTCATGGATGCTAGGTAATCCAACCCCAAACAATACAACGGTCTCAACTGGTAATACTATCTATGTATCTCACATGATGAGGCTACTAGGGGTAAAGTATCATATATATTACATGCTGGCTAATGATAGTAATCTGTACGTATTTAATACGTGCCGAGGCAGGTAAAGATATATAAATATGAATATAATCTCCTGCCGGGCTGTACTGGGCAAATGCTATATAAGATAATGTTTCTATTGAAAACTCTGCTGTTTACTAAGTTTCTGTATACGCTATATGCTGGACTAGTGATAGGAATAAGTACATACTTAATACATGCTGAGGCTGGAAGTAATATATATGTATGAACGAATATAATCTTTCTTCTAGACTAGGTTGTATACTGACTTTCTATAGTAACATGATTTACTAATCCTGACATGCTTTCTGAACTTCATTTTAGTCTGCTATTCTATTTCTGAAGTGCTTTACGGGTATTGCATTACTATACGGGGTTTCAACTGAATACAACCATATCCTGACATGGCATATCACATTACATACTGAGTATACTGGGCAATCTCTAACACTTGCGTTAAAATCTGTATCATACTGATAGGTTTCATATAAATTACGACCCAATATTTCTCACATCGTACCAATATTCATAATAACGCAATACTCGACTTCTGAACATTCTACTAGTCCGTAATTTATTACACTATACTGATATTACTTAACTTGCCGAAAGAAACTAACTTTACATACCTTATCTTTGAATATTTGTCCGTCGGATGAGGCTCGGCCGGTACTTCAACTATTTTCTCCCAACTGCATTCATAAATACGTCAATCAATACTAAATACAACATTATTGTAAAGAGCGACGTTACTTTCGCTTTAATTTATAGCCTAAACTTAGGCTTATCGAAAGACGGTCAAAAACTCACTATTTTCCAGGGCCCAAGGGAGAATTATTTACTTCTCAGCTAGGAACACATAGACATTAATTTAGAGCAATTCTACTTACTTTAGTTCGGCGGCTCGCCGATTCTTCGGCCGTATTTCGCAAAACTAACTCCGTAGAAATGCTCTCTGCTGCTAAATACCTTGGTATCTAGGATTAATTTGGGTTTGGGCAGCGTTTGGCAGCGTAATCGGATGAAAATATTTAATTCCCCTTCGTTTTTCTCTGTTTACAGCGCTCTATGGAAATTTTTATAAGTATGAATGACTTCCAACCGAAGTGGGGGCTTTATATACTTGGGCCTGGACACGGGCAACGTGTCACGGAGCCATCGCGGAGGCCTCACCTCCTTGACACGCTGCCATCGCGGAGGGGCTCTGCCTCGGCTCCTCCCGCGATGGTTCGATAGGTTTCTCGTCCGATCTTTTCCCGGGCCTTTCCCTAGCACGTATGGCTTTCAAATATATTTAACCAACGTGCGAATAGGTCATCTAAGTGCCGGGAATTCTACAGGGTATAACAGAAATGGTTATTCTTGTTTAGTTAAGAGGGGTAAAGTCTGAGTAACCCCAAGGGATTAAAAAGACTTACTTAGCCCTATGATAGATAGGGTGATGCCATTCTTAAGGGTAAATCATTGTTTTAGCTCTTTCCATCTGTAGAGGTACTGCTTTGATATGATGTGAGTAAGTATTTGAGCAATTGTGATATTGGAGTTAATGGTGATACATTGGGGATGACAAATATCGGCTATTCATCGTCCAGTTCCGACGAAATATCGATTGAACACCGATTTGGGTTAATATTAACTTCAGGCCACTACCTTGACCCCGTGTTACATTGGCGGTTCATGGATCTAGATCAACGATTCGCCACTCTGTCACCGATTGTATATCTGATTCCCTAGTTTTTTGCTTCTCACCGGCGGTTCAGCGGTGGTTCGGCGGCGCTTTGTGGATAC
Source organism: Datura wrightii (assembly GCA_035772735.1). Taxonomy (NCBI): domain Eukaryota; kingdom Viridiplantae; phylum Streptophyta; class Magnoliopsida; order Solanales; family Solanaceae; genus Datura; species Datura wrightii. The sequence continues at coordinate 80,683,554 of JASDFA010000007.1, read as the reverse complement.
CCACCTGCAGTTCACCAGTGCTACTAGTTCTTTGAATACTAATTCTTCATCTTTGTTTCTCGTTTAAAATTTTAGCAAAATTGTTTATTGCTTCCATTTATCATAAAAGAAATACAAACTAAATACATTGTGGTTGCCACTAAAATCATGTTTGCAGAAAATGACTTCATCAAGGAACACCAGTAAGAGCAAAGCTCCAGCTTGTTCATCCATAAAGGGAAAAGGAAAGGCAAAGGCCTCCGTAATGCCCGCCAACTCTAGGGAAGCCATCATGTTTTGTGTGCCAGACATGATGAGGCACTACGCCATATGTAAGAGCTGATCAATCACCACAGAAAAGAGGTTTGACTTTGTGGGGTTGTGCGGTGACCTTCCCAACATCACCGCTCAGTTCACGGACAGGAAAGGTCACACTTTCACCAATCCTCTCCCAGACTATTATCCATGCTTAGTGTCAGAGTTCTACACTTCTTACTAGGCTAGCAGGAAAGCATGAACCGTAGAGGCAAAGTCAATGAATTCCCCTACCTACCTTTAGTCATGGTGCGAGGTGTGGAGGTAGACATCACTCCAGCAGCCATCAACTATCTATTCTGGGAGGACGATATTGACACTGGCTCAGAGTACATGGCTAGGATTGCTGACATGAAGAAACAATTTACTTGGATAGCTCCTATTATTGCAGTAGACACACCTTTCTTAGCCACTATGGGCAGCGAAATTTCTCTCCATGATCTGAAATTTAGACCAAGTTGTGGCTAGATTTGATCGATGGCCACTACCTTCTGAAAATAAGCAGCAGGCCAGCTTAAAAGAGGCTGTTCTTAAAGCTTGCATCATGACAGGGGTCCCTATAAACTTAGAGGAGATTGTGGCTTAGAAAATAAAGAGGAAAGCAAGACAGGCCAACACATACATGCCATATGTTGTACTCATTTCTCAACTGTGCTTGTAAGGTGGAGTGCCATTGTTCCCGGATGAGACCCCTATTCCTTCTTCGGGTGTAATCACATTAGATTGAAAAAGAGATGTTGAGGATTCGAAGTGGAAGCGGATGCAGGCTTTTGATTTGTTGGAGGGTTCTCATGGTTTCGTGCAGTCTCCCCAAGTCCCAGATTTGAATATGTCTCCCCAAGAAGCTTTAGGCCATACCTCTAATGACATACCTATGCTGGGAGATTCACCCCCTCCAACATCTTCCCAATTAAGCGGTCTCCACAAGCAGGTGGAAATGACCAACTCACATGAGAGTCAGCTTCAAAAGTTAGCTAGGAGCCTCCATGCCCTCATCGCTCAAACGGTAAAGAGGAAGACGAAATCTATGTATGAGAGTCTGACTACACTGTGCAAGAGTGTAGATGCTATGGATGGAGATATCACCTCTCTTTATACTAAATTAAGGGAGTGAAAACATAGGACATCAATGGAGGTGCCTGATTTGAGTGCCCTTGATGCTGCAATGGCTACCCCTTCTATCGTTTGAGGCCCACTAGATGATTTGTTCGAGGGCTTAGGAGATGATGCTAAAGATCCAGGTGATGCAGGCTTTGATGGTGAGGTAGGAGCAGGTGTAGAATATGACGTAGATGATGAGGAGTGACCTATTCAGGGAGTCTCTCACCCTGTTTATTTTGCATGTCTACATAGGGGACAATGTAGCCTTTAAGTTGGGGGTGGGATGAGTGTTTTATTTGGGCAGGGTGTCATTTATGTCTTATTTTATTGATGTTTGGATGTAGCCCTATTTGGGCTTTTGTTCTTGTTAATCTGATGAAAAGTGGTAAGTCTTTGTTGGGCTCACAAGTTTTTTCTAGTATGGTTGATGATTGCTCTTACTGGGATGGCTCTGTTGATGAAATTTTGAATGAATGAAATTAATGATGTTAGTGTGTTAGTATTGGAAAATGGGTCCTTTCTTTGAATCAACAAATTTTTTTTGGTGACTCAAACTCTTTTGTTCGCCTATGTAAATAGTAGAACAATAATCAAACTCCAAGGATTTTCTTCAAACCACAGTTCTTTCCCAAGGAGCATTTTCTTTCTTTTTCTTTACCTTTGTTATCGAATCGGGATGGCCCTTCCCTATGATAGATTGTGAGGTGACTTTCTCAAGGGAAAATGCCATGTCTTTCTTAAGTCTTCTGAGGAGTTGCTTTTAGAGGTACCACCAAAAATTTTGAAATGTGGTATGAAATTGAGAAATGAAAAAAGGGCATTTGAAATGAGAAATGTAGCAATCTTTTGTCATATATTATTAGATTCCTAGTTCGTCTTATGAATTCGAAATATCTAATGTCTTGAATCAACATCTTGTGATAATAATGACTTTTGTGGAATCTTTAGCTGTGATACCTTGTGTGGTAAGGATATTTGTGAATCTCACACATAGATTCTAGTGTAGAACTTGCCCTAAGTGTGACTCAAGGAGAAATCCTAGATATAGCTGCACTTAGAATATGATTTTAGGACTTTATTTGACCAAACATTCTACCAAAATGATCTCCAAAAATGTCTTCCGTTGCTAGCCAATGTTGAACCTTTTGAACTATTTATTTTTGGAAACCACATTACAAGTCGATGTCCCTTATTGATTCCCTCTTCTTGGACCCATCCTCCCTAATTTCTAGTGGTGAGCGAATGAAAAGAAAAACAATAGTGGGAATGAAGGCCTAGGGAGAGATGCTGAAATCTGTGAGTAAAAGGCAAAGAGTCCAAGTTTGGGGGTCTTCAAGAAAGGGGGATAAATAAGAAACATAAACCTAAGGTAGCATCAAATTGTGGGAAAAGGAATGAAATAACGAGCTAATAAACTTTAAGATGTCAAAAGAGAATGGAGAAGTGGAATGGTGTTATCTCTTGATTAGACAAGGATTAATATGATATCCAAATGAGCTACAAGGGAGATCTTTGAACAATAAAAGAGAAAAATGGTTGTGAACGAAGGAATAAGGTGGAGCAATATCAACAAGTTAGAAGGGAAGGGTTGAAGCATTCACATAAAGGCATTACGGATGATCTAGCCACTAGAGCTAAATAATTGTCTTACCCTTACCCCTATCCTTCATCATGACCCGCAAGTCCTATTTGATTTTGAGTGTAGCTACTCTACATTAGTGGTGAATTACACAAAGGGAAAGTGTATGGGTCGAGTTATGTGCATGAAGATTTCTTTTGGGAGAATGAGTGTGATTATCTTTTTCTAAAATCCATTGTGTGTGCTAATTCATGATAGAAAAAGGGATTCTCTCCTTGGTGAGCGGCATCATTCCTTTTGAGGACACACTTGCATTAAGGTGAATGTGTAATTGCGGCATGAGTAGTGCAAGCTCTAAGGCAAGCTTTGAATGTCCAACGATTATGAATTGAGATGCTATGTGTATTTCTTGGGTTAAGACATGCCCTTGTCTTGCAAAATGGATTTGTGAATCATGCCCTCGAATTGTGGTGGCCTCTTGAAATGTTTCTATATATTTTTCTTTGAGTTCTTTGGGGAATTTGCTTCTCTTTTTCGGTGAGTAGTGAGCACTTTTTCAGTTGTCAGTAATTAAGTGGTCATTGGTGTCTAAACTCTTGTGGAGTGGCATGTTACCTAAGTGATGAGAATTGCATTACTTGAGGACAAGCAATGTTTCAAGTTTGGGTGTTTGATGAGTTGGTAATTTACCTACTCATTAGGCTCTTGAGAATGAGCTGTAGCTTAGTTTTCAAGTTACTTAGATAAATTTTATGCCCTTTTTTCCTTTTTATGTGCAGGTATCTGAGTTGAAGAGGAAGAGAAAGAAGTGGAGTAAAAAGGATGAAATAAGGTGAAAACCGGTGCTATACCGGAGGACACCAGCGAAATGTCGGTCAAACGTAGATGACCACTGACCTGAAGACAATGTGCAACCGGTAGCCACATAAATTAACCGGCGACTCTCCGTACAAATTGTCTACCGGTGCCTGCACTTTCTAGATCAAGGACTAAATGGATCGGCGGATCGCGGATAAAGACCGGCGAACCGCTGAAGGGTTCACCGAATGGTCCTGGAGAATCACTGGATGTGCAACAGATGTTGGATGGTGGTTCGCAGAGTGCAACCGGTGAACCGTCGGCGGCCCTGCAAGTGACAAAATGCCTGAATAAGGGCAGTTACATGCAACACTAAAAATAGAGGAGATTGGTTGCCCTATTTTTGTATATAGTCTAGAAGAAACTACTCTGTACATAACTTTTATACTTTTAAGCTTTTTGAAAATTCCTTTTTCCTTGGAAAGAGAAGAACTCCATTGAGGAGATTGTTGGATACTTCTTTTCTTATTTCCTTTTTCTTCCATTAGCAATGTATAACCACTATTGTATACATATTTCGAGTTTGATTTTGCTTGCTCTTACTATTGAAGTCAATAAGTTTATTGATGAATATACTCTTTAGTTTCTTAATCATGAGTAGCTAAATCATCAACTAGAGGTGTGTGATGATGGGTGCTTAATTAGATTGAGTATTGCTAGATTCAACTTAATATTGCTCAAATAGTGTAAATCTATTGACTTCTCTCCAATTAATAATTGATGATTCCTAGTTGCAAATGTGGGTTTACTTTTCTTACTTGATTTAGATTGAAAAAGAAGAAGTCAAGTATTGGTAGTGAATGTGATGGTGGGAATGGATGTGTGTGGAGTTAGGCTAGAAATAGCCTAAATCCGTGTTTATCATCCTAATTGGTAGTTGATAGTTAGAAATAGCTCAGTTATTAACCCAAACTTTATTGGGCTAATTGAATTATGTCTTGAGGTTAGAAAGAACTGGAGGAAAAGGCATCTACGAGGTTGAAAAACTTAGGATGCCATCTTGGCCAAATTTATTTACACTTATTCGCAACGATTTGATGAGCTAGCATATCTTATTTAATTAGCACCCCATCTATGCCACACCTTTAGTCTTCTCTCATTATTGTCTATCAATTTTCGTTATTTTTCTATTCTGGTAAGTTGGTTTGAGATCCACAATATTGTTAATTCCATTTCCCCCCCAAAACTTTCTGTTTTATTTTCCTTAATTAATGCGAATTAATTAAAATTTCCTAAAATAACTCTTGCACAAATATTTTACTAGTCTCTGTGAGATTCGACCCCGACATTCATCGAGAATATTTGTTTTGATACAATGATTGTTTACACATTACCTAAATGAGGAGAGTATTTGAGCGTTATCAAAAATGGCGTCATTGCTAGGGACTACTGCTTGATATCCTTGAGTTGTTTGACAATTTGAGCTAATCTTCCATCTTAGTTATTGACGTTGAATTTACCGTTAGTAGTTAGGGTGAGTTCACATGAGCCCTCATTCGCAAGCAGGAGATAGTTCGGTTGAAGGTCACATGGAGCATGAGGAGGAAAACTCAGTTATGCCTGAAACTGCAGAAGTAATTCACCTACCATCCACTGTAGAGAATGCAGTGTTTCACATTACATGTACTATGTTACAGTTGTTACTGATGAAAGGGTTCTTTGGAGGAAAATCGAGTGAATATGCAAGCTGCCACTTGAAAAATTTCTTGGATATTTGTCAACCCTTTAACATAACAAATATCACTCAAGAGTCTATTAGGTTAAGACTCTTTCCATTCTCCCTAATGGGAGAGGCTACTAGGTGGTTAGAGGAGCTCCCTCGGGGTTGTATCACCTCGTGGCAAGAACTGACTGAAGCATTCTTGGAACATTTCTTCCCTCCCTCAAAGATGTTGCAGCTGAGGGATGACATTACAAACTTTAGGCAAGAGCCAAGGGAGCCTTTACATGAAACATGGCTAAGGTTTAAGAAGAAGGTGTCCCTTTGCCCCAACCATGGTCTCCCCTATGGAGTGCTCCTTCAAAGATTTTACCAAGCCCTAAACTCCATCAAGAAATCTATTGCCAATAATTTAGCTGGAGGATCAATTATGGATCAGAATTATGGGTTAGCTAAGGCCCTCTTGGATAGAATGACGAAGATAAATCGGGCATGGCATACTAGGGAGACTCATGTATCATCACAAGATGGGGGTTCTAGTGCATTGGCAACTAAAATGCGA